>OY728150.1:1393224371-1394474371 GCA_963277665.1 Viscum album | reverse complement strand
CCCATTGAATTACTATTATCCCATACATAATAACAACATGTTGTACAATTCTTTTTCAAATCATCACCAAAATGTCACTACACCTCTTAAGAAGTATTAAAATAAGGAATGAGATGAATAGAAAAGCATATAAAGATTAATATAATAGTAGTAAAAATGGGATGATCCCTACTCAAAAAATAGTTTCAACTGAAAAAAAAATCTCAAATTAGTATAAATATAAACATTACATCCTAATAAAATCATAGAATCACCACTCCCCCTCTAAAACCAACAAGGGTTTGTTCTCAATTTTAATAGATATTCAAATTTTAATTATGTGGGGAAAAATAGTTAAAAGGAAAGAAAATAAAATAATATGAACTAAATTTTACTGAACATGTAAAAAATATTATATAATCATAATACCAACCCCTACAAGAAAAAATGTTTAAACCAAATATCAATCTTATTTGAAAGGATTGGAGGTGAAAATTTATAATCATGAGAAGGAATGATTTTGGTTCAAAAAATATACCTCTTAACAATTGAAATTATTCTGAATAATAAATGAAAAAATGAGGTAAATTTGTGATCTATAATATTTTCCTTCTATGTATCCCCTTTCAATAAAAAAGTTTCCTCCATTAGAAATTTTTAGCTTGAGATATGGTAGTTTTAATCTTAAGATATTTTCTATCCTAGAGATGATTCAAATTCCAATGTTCCATAGTCCCATGAATTAATTACCTTGATGATGGAAAAATTCCAATTGGAAATAGTTAATGAAATTTTTAACGACCACTTATCAATCTCCATATGAAATTTCATCTCATTTATTCTAAAATATATGAGATAATGAACATATTTTTAAGTGATTCATTATATGTATAGATTTCGAGGTCTAACTTGTGAACTTTTTTTGGACCTTAGAAGGTTGGATTGAGTGTTTCATCCTGCTAAATTAAATAAATCAAAAAAAAATTTGGATTCAAAATAAGAAAGAATTTATCTATTTGGATTAGTTTATAATATGATATTTATAAATTAAAGAACTTATTTAAATATATCAATTTTATAAAATTATTAATTATTCAAAATTGACACTGAATTATTAATGAGACATAAGATTTTGACTATTTCCCCTAAATTATTTAATTGGTGGGATTAAAACATTGAATTAAAGAATATTATATTTGAAATTATTGGATTGAAAAATCCCCCAAAATTAAATATTCCAATCCTATTAAATCATCATGTATCCTAATCAAAATATGCTCTAAATTCAAAAGTGGGAAAATTTAAAATATCTTTTATAATATTGAATTTCATGTTATATAATCTATGAAAATAATTCCATTTCAATTTCATATATCACATATAAATTAATTCAACCTCAAAAGACATTCAGAGCCCTGTCACACCAAACTCATATTGAAATTCATGCCACTCTTCACTTAAGAAAATCAAATATGGATTTCTGCTCATATTTTGAAATTTAATGTGTCACTATATTTTATGAATATTTTCATCTATTTATACAATGAAACATAAAAATATTTTCAATTATTAGGATTTTTTAAAGGAGAGATCACTGATTTTGGGTTGGTGGGTGAAATATTAAAAAATCATGGATAAAATTGGATTTTCAAATCATAAATACCAATTGATGAATACTAATGTGAAAAAATCGGTAATATATCTCAGGAACATCGATATACACGTAACCCACAAAACCATTTGTTAACATCCAAAATATCAAATGAAGTGAATATAATGAATTATTTCATCATAATTACCCTTTTTTCTATGTTATTTTTTTAATTTTTTATAGATAATGCGATGATAATAATATACAATGAATGAATGGAAATCATTCAATTTATTTTTGAGAGGGAGATGATTCATAAATGTAATCACAATAAGTAATTCAATCTAACCACCAATTTTTCATTTTTTTAAATTTTTAAAAATAATTGAGAGGATATGATTATAAAAATGAATTATAATGACTGAAAGTGAAAAATATACCTACCAAAAATGACTAAAATAATGAAACATACCTCCCATAGCCAATAACGAGATGCATCCTATATAACAGACAAAAAAACCACTTCCCCCCATAATCAAACATGAAATATTTATGTAAAAGTATTATTAATGATTGGAGGTAAGGAATAATTATCTTTTAACGTGGCTTAAATATATAAGAATATTCATGGACATTAGGGGATATCATAAGAGAAAATTCAAACATGGGTTTTAAGTTTATATATTTCATGACAAAAAAATTTTATAATCAAATAAAAACATTTCTATAAAATTAAAATATTTAAATGAGAATAAAAACATGTTTTTTTCACAAAATCCATGTTTCTATTAAAATGTTTTTTATATTAATAATAATTTTTCAAGAGAATTAAAAATTACTCATATGATGGGAAAAATAGTTTGAGAAAGTGATTCATGGGCATAAATTTAAAAATTATCCAAACTCATATGAATTCATGAAAATCAAAATCTAATAAAAGTTTTCCTCTTAAATAATAGTTTAAAGCCCTTTTATCAAAAATTATGACAAATCACTAAAAATAAATTCATCTGATAAAAAAATGGATGTTGATTAAAGATAAAAATTCATAAAAATTAAAAAGAATATAATAAACACTTATAGTGGTTAAAACACCCCCTACATATATAATTTAATTATAAATCAAGTTTTCTCTATAAAATAAATATATAATGATATAAATACAAATGAATATGAAATATGAAACCTAAATTTATTTTATAAATGAAAATTTAGTAAAAATGATAGATAATACCACATTGAACTATAATGAAAAATTAAAAAATAACAAGAAAATTAATTAAAATGAAATATAATGATAAAATAAGAGGGATAAAACTTATATTTTACCCCCAATGGGATTTCATTTTTTACAGCCTTCAAATGGGTAGTTATGACACATTATCCCTAGTATGATGGTGGGTTTGGTTTATGTGATTTGAACAACCACTTTAATTTTCTTATAATATTCAATCATTCACATTGGTTTTGGAAGAAACCAAGTATAGGGTACAATGGATCTATCCACATTGCATTGTAGTCGTGCTTCCAATATAGGGGAAGAAAAAAAGAATAATTCCTACCTTTCCTTAATAACATATTCTTTTACCTCTTCAACATTGATATATTGGAACTTCTCATGTTATGATGTTTCAAAAAATTTAGTAAAGGGGAAGATATTAAATATTTTCCACTTGAATATTATTAAAAAAACCATTTAATAATGAAATCTTCTACTTCAATTAGATCAATTAGGAATGTGAATTTGTTTATTAGGTCCACGTGTAACTTAGTCTTAGTAGGTGTAATATCTTTCCCAGTATCATCTATGTACATCTGTGTATTGTAAAAATATTAAAAATTAATGAATTTTGACGTAATTATCAAATAATTTTCAGTCAAATTAAAATAAAATGAGGTCAACACATGATTTCCACCAGAGAAAAAAAATTATCTTTTTTTATCAATTCATTAGGGATTATGTTTTTTATGGATGGAAGTTGGTATACAATATCTCTAAATTTTTCTTCAAATTTAAGTACTTCAGTGATGTATTCTTCAAAATCAATATATATTTATAGAGGTATTTATTATTCATTTTCAATGATGGAGTGAAGAAATAAATTTTCAATTTCAACAATGTCCTTCTAATATGCATCTAATTCATCTTGTTCTCACACATATGTATCAGTTGAAAATTATTCTTCTTTAAACAACTATTGTAGTGGTATGGTTATGTTTGATAATATTTACATTATAACATATTCATCACAAGGTTCATCAATTTAAAATTTAGATAAAATTATTTTGATTCATCATACTATCAATTCTATTTCTTAGAATCCAATTTGTTCATGGAAGAGAAGATTATTTGCAATTGATTCCTTAACTCCGTAACCATTTTTTAATATTGTTTCATGTTAATCATCAAAAATACATTAATAATAGAATCATAAAAATTTATAACAATATACCAATAATATGAATCATAACTATCAAATTCTATCTTTGTCCTCAACAAAGAAATACATTCACTACAATATTATTTTTCTTTTTGTGTTTTTGAAAATATATATTCTCTTTCATGAAAAATAGTTTATACAACCTCTTGGACATACATTTAATATTACAAATTAATGAGTGGTATTTTTAAAAAATCTAGCACTAATAATTTCTTATTACAGAAGCTAATAGTACAGTTCACACCTACGGTCTTTCTCTAATGTGGGCTGCTCTTACATACTATTTTCCTCCTTTTACTATCAATAAAATAACTAATATACTAATAATGATAATCTAATTAAATTTGGGGATCATGAAATGCATGATATATAGGAATATATATGTATATATATATATTATTTCATGAAACATACAATGTGAAAAATGAAAACAAATGAAGTTACTGAAGAAGGATTATTAGTCTTAGAAGATTGTGGTGGTGCTATCATTTTTCTTTATAATATTTGTTCTCAGTATTCTAATTAATGTTAACATTAACACTATCACTCAAATTAAACTCTATGAAATTTTATTATCCCACACTGACCCACCAAATATAGTAAAATACTCAATCATGTGATAACTAATATGATACATAACCCAATATGAATAATTATGACAAGGAATGAGAGGAACAAAAATGACAAAAAATAAGAATAAAATAATACTAAAAGTGAGACGATCCCTACAAAAAAATTGGTTTTATCACTATATAAACTATTAAAATAAAATATATAAATTCATTTAAACACATATAATAAAAAACATTACTCCCCATACCCTCAAACAGCAATGAGTTATAGTTATCAATTTTAATAGAAGTTAGAAAGAAAATGGTGTGAAAATAAGATAAATTGAAAGATAATACAGGAACTTCAACAAAAATTTATAATATACCAAAATATTATTATATAGTAAAACTAACTCATATAGAAAATTTATATTACAATTTCCCACTATTTTGAAAAGAGTGGAGGTGACAATTTATATTCATTAGAATGGATGATTTTCGTTTCCAAAATATTTCTCTAAAAGATTGAATTTTTTTCCCATTAATGAAAGAATCAAGGAAATGGGTAAATTAAAGACATGTTCATGTTTGTCTCATATATATATATATAAAATACCAATATCATTTTAGATCCATTTCCCACATGAATCACATGTTATGAAATATTTAATCCAAATATTTTGTATGTGTTAGAGACTCGTTAAATTTAAAATTTCTGAATTCACATGAATTTATGACCAAGATGAAAGAAATATTTCCCATAGTCATATTTAATAATGCTTTTCCTCAGAATATTTTATATCTGTATGTTAAATTCTTATACATTTAGATTGGTACCTTTTGATATACGATCCCATATTTAAAAATTATGTGTTTTGGGCATTGATTTCAAGGCTTGATTTGTGAGATTAATTTTCACCTCAAAATGTTGGATTAATATTTCATTATTTTTTATATGAATGAATAAAAAAATTAGGATGCATAAAATGAATTAATTTATCAATTTGTATCTGTTTATGAGATTTTATTTAAAAATTGAAAAACAAATATAAAAGTATTTAATTTAAAATATTTGTCTATTTTCAAAATGAATTAAAAATTACTAATAAAACCTACAGTTGTTACAATTACCCTAATTATTTAATTTTATTTGTATTTAATAAAGGAATTATAGAATAATATATTTGATATTATGAGTTTTACCACATTCATATATCCATACTCCACCATTATCCAGATATCTCATAAATATATTTCTATGGTGGATCAAAAGTATACTCATATAAATACTCCCATTCGTACTCAAGAATTTCGTATTTATATTATAGTGGAAATTATAGACTAGGCATCTATTTCAAAAAACTCTTTAAAATGACATAGGCATATTTGGGAAATTACCCTATGATGGTTCATATCCCTAAAATCAACTATAATAATCACATTCATATATTAATATCACCACTAGAGTTGAGTTGGGGGGGCTCCAATTCATATGAGCTAGTGGACACATTATGCAAACCCAATCATGATAAAGGATCTCTCCCTTTTTATTCATTAAATAAAATTCAAAAGGAATTATCCTTATTGAAAAATATCAACATTGAAATATGGTTGTATACCATTCATGATAAATTTTTATATCATTTAGTCCCATTAATATATTTTTGATAGAAACTCATTAATCTTCCAGAACATTATCAATACGATAAAGGCACTATAGTTTTGGAGGTCCACCCTATAATTAAATTATTAGATTTTATAGAGGCCTTCCTTTGATAATACAAAATGGATTCACAATTAATGCTGACATGAATAACATTAATTAGGATCCCTTTTATGGATCCTCTATTAATACCCTCCCCCTATTATAATATTTAAATTATAGTGGGTTCCTCTACCTACAAATCAGTTAATTGTTTTAAATTATATAGTCCTTCCTCGTTAAAGACCAAAGTAAATCCATATATATTATTCTGTTAGTGCTCAATGGAATGTTCCTTCCTATAATTGAATTTATCCTCATTTGGAAGGTCCTCCCCTTGTCGAACCAACCTGAAGGATTCCCTTATTCTTAGAGGCACTTGATAATTTCAAGGCCACTGCACTGAAAACCTCATCATCAATAAAATATTTAATCCTAATAAGTTGGTGATTTTTTGTGGATGTCTTCATATGTGGATCCCCTTGGTCAGAAACCCTTTTCTGATGCTAGTGGTGTTTCATGTAATGCTTCTAACCTTGAAAAAAATATCAAGTATGAGATCTATATATTGTTATTAGTTATAGGAAACACACTATAAAAATGAGTAAAATTAAAAAAATATATGAAATGATTCATCATCGTAAGGAATTATGATTATGTTATTGAACATGAACACTCAATTGAATGATACCCTAAAGTAGTATGAATCGATTCATAATATATTTTCATACTAAAATTTGCTAAAATTTCTATAATTTAATGAATATATACCAATATTATAGGGAGGAATCTAAAAATCTATAAATTTTGAATGATCTATTTAATAGTGATAGATTCAACTCTTTCTTAATTCCATATAGTCCAATGTTAGGAATGAAACGTATGTTCCCCCAGTGTTCCTACCTCAATAGTATGAATCTGATTAAATTGATAATCATTAAAATCACATGTGATCTATATATCGGTTCATGAGTCAAATACATGTTCTTACACATCTCCACACTAACTTTCCAACATTGCGGATTAATAATGGAAAAGTTGAATATCATTACATCATGATGGGCATCCAGTCTAGGATATATATATGTTATATGATTGGTTAGATGAATCCATGAGATTCTTAAATCATATAAAAATCATGATGGGAGGTATCCATTGAATGTATCTTTCAAAAAGTTGTTAACAATTGTAGGAAGGAATCAAGATTGAGGAAAACCAATCCTACAACTACTGATTAGTTCTCAATGACATGTAAGAGTCACCCAAATCATGTACTATATCAATATAATTCTTTAATTGATGTATTAAAATCCATAAATTGCATAATAATTGTTTCTTCAATTGTATTAATTTAATATACCTATCTAGTATGGCTAGGGTAATTCTCACCATCACAACACTAGGGATCATTACATCCATAGTACAGCGAGCCCATGTTTGTGGAAGAAATAAAATATCCCATATGGATTAGGTCATTATTTTCCTCTCCCACCCTTAGTAAATAAGTCTCATTTATAAAATTTAACTTATGTGTAATACATATATGAAATTGATTTACCTATTAATAATTAAGGAATTGTTCATAATGTTTGGGGATGTTCGGGATGAAGCGATTCGGATAGGGCCTAATTTTATGAAATTATTTATACTGAATAAATATATACAGCTAAAACATGTACATAAGAACTCAAAAAAATTTATTAATAACTTTATTTTTACCCAAAATAATCTCCGGCTCCAACATAACCAATAATAAAACATGACCTCTCATAAAATATATAGTTTTTCATTCAAAACATTGTAATGAGAACATCGATTCAACCCAATCCAAATACAATATAATATATCCGATGATATTAATAAATGGAAGGAGTCATTAAAAATTAAATATTCATCACATAATACTTAATAAAGTTAAAAAACACAATATATGAAGAATAATACTGTGGTCTGAAAATATTACATCTTAAAGAAGATTTCTTTTATTCGGTCCATAATTTATATCTTGTGTTCTCTTCGTATATCTAAAAACCATAGAGAATATCTTATTAAATATCTATTCATACCTCAAGGGTTGATGGATGATGTAGTTATATAAATTTTTATCGTATATTGATAGACACAACTAAATTTCATTGGTCCATTTCCATCACCACAAAAGTCAAGGAATCTTCCACAAATGGACACCTCAGACTCTAGTACAAATCAATAAAAATATATGATATGGACATATCATAATCATTCATGGAAAATTTATTTTTTATTAATATAATAACAGTCTAAACCCTATGTATTTTTCTAATATCGAGGTTTATTTTACCCCATTAATATTTTAATTTATGGATATAATTTGAATGAAAAGATATCCCTTGGAAATATTATGTTATATATCTAGTTCAATAATCCCATTTTTTACTCTGAAGTAATGATGATACTATAAGACACATATTTAAACATCATTCTAGGATGGTTATATATTTATATGCTAGTTTCAGTGCCATGATATATTATCAGTTCATAAATGAAGCTACTAATAAGAATATTAGACTATTGTTGGGTTATAATCCCCCCATGTAGTCATATAAATATCAATATATAGATGAAGTTTCCAACAAAAGGGAAGATAATTAGTCTTTTTATATAACCCTATAAAAATTGTAACCCCTATATCCCTTAAATCCAAATAGAGAACTCGTCAATTAATATATATTTACCATTTAGAAAATTATGGATAAAATTCCAGCTATTGATAGTCATCATGTAACAATGGTTCTATTGAATGATAAAAGAAAACATATAATCGCATTTATTTCATATTATTGTTTGGAGTATGTATCGATTTAGAAACCACTTTCATGAAAAATAGACCATTGAACAGTCCCTCTCTAATGAATGAGGAATTTATTTACGGGGTTTTCATATGAATAAATGTCATATTTAGGAATTTAGTATAAAGCACATTCCCCAAAAGATAAAAACCAACAAACAATTTTAATATTAATTTACATCATTATATTTTTCACATATATATAACAAATAAATTTCAAAGAATGAAATTAATATACAAACATAAAGTTTTTTAAAAAAAGTGCTATATTGGAAAAATATTAATCACATTGATCTCCCAGAAGAATATCAAAAAAAATAATTTGAAAAAAAAATTAATCATATGCAATAAAATTGATTCAGAAAAATAATGAATATATTATCATGATAGGTATTGAATTGAATGATAAATTAAAGAACTATGATATTTTTATAAAATATAGAATACTAATATGACTGATAGAAATATGATCATCAGAATTTTAACCTGACCATTTTAAATAGTAACATAACAATTAAGATAATAAATTAAATATTTTATTTGTTAAAAACTATTGTAATCATATTAAATAACATTAAAACAAATATATATTATAATATAATTGAATTAAAGTTTTAAATTTAATAAAATATTTATTTGACATAATGAAATAATAATTGTAATTATGTGAAAACATATATGTTTGGTCAAATAATCTATAACAATAAATTTATAAGTTTCAAATATAATATTATTTAAATAAGATGGTTTTAAAAAATAGTAATTTTTATGTGAATGGTATTGAAATTTTAGAAATTATTTTTAAATTTTTTTATAGTAGAAGAAGTTGATATTTTCCTAAAAAATTTTATTTTTCGATATATATTTTACTAAAAAATTAAAAAAATTATTATTAAAAATTTATTTTATAATATTAATTAAAAAATAAAAATATTGGTAGATTTATATGATCATTCCTACTTAATCACATATTTTACAACTATTTGATGATATATCCTATTTTTTTTTAAACACCCCTCTCCCCCAATTATAAATACTATCATCAAAATCCTCATTCTCTACACATGGGAATTATTTTTTTTTCAAAATATTTTCCAATACCTCCCCATATATATAATAAATGTCCTAGAAGTTCTAGTATCACCAAAAGAGAAATCTATAAAGGCTTAATGTATTGTCTAAAGTGACCACATCCAAAAATTAATATTTGTTTTCAATTTAATACAATAGTCAATTTCTTTTACATTTTCTCACACATAAAATTTATAAATATCATGAAATTGAATTTATTCATATAGTTATAGATTATTTGGTATTTTAATATGAATTATATGATCATATAAATTTTTTTATCATCATATCCTTGTTATTGACTATAAAATTTGAAGGTAATTTCAGCTATCTAAAACGAATGTATCTAGATACTTATAAATATTAAAAAATATCGTGCACAATCTATTAAACTATATAAATTATTTTATATAAAATTATAAATAATAAAATCACTTAAAAAAAATCTTACCATGGAATGATTTTATAACACCTTTGAATATGAAAAACATATTTAAGTAGATTTGGGGATGTGGATCAATCAACCCTATGTGAAAAATACAATAATGAAATATATTATAAATGAATGAAATATGATAATTAAGGGATATTAAAATTTATATATACTTGAAAGGGGTTCAAAATAGCATATTTAATAAATATAATTTCGTTATTTTGGATTTTATATTCATGTCCAATGTGAATGAGGAAATGAGGTACGAGAACTCCAGAACCACCATTTTTATTTTGAGACATGCTTTCCAACTCTTAATATATTTTTATCTTCAGCTTATTCACATGTAATAATGTTATATCCCATATAAAAGTTTCATAAATATTTAAATAGATTATATACTCTATCATATTTGTGGATATATAGGTTCATTTTAGTTTCAAAGTGGTTATTTTCTTGAAATATAACCAGGTTAAGGGGAACATTTCTAGTAAATCTTATATTACATATATCACTCTTTTTAAATTATTTTATCAATAATTATTTGTAATTTTTTTTCTATTTCATTGATTTCAATTTTGTTCTTATAAAACAATATTCACATACATTCAATAAATGTTCATTGATAATTTAATAAAACATTGTATTTGAGGTTCATTTATATTACTACTTATTCCCTCCAATCCTTTGAATTATAAATCACATGAACTCAATAATCATGCTATATGATTAATTAGTTAGAAATTATTATATATAATATTTTTGTAATATATTATCTCATTAATCGTAATGATATATCATTTGAATATTTTTTGAGAAAATATTTTGTAACCTATTTCCTTCTATTGGGATTTCTTATTCATATAGATTATGTATGATATATTTTTGTGGAAGTCATATTACAGTAAATTTGATAATTTTATGGGTTGTATTTGAATGATATAGACACTCAATGCATTGGGTATTTGTTTTATGTTGAGATACCATGTATGGAACACTTGTAACAATCCTGACATGCTATGTTATGTTTTATTCGCAGTAAGCATTGACTTTTGGTTATCGTGTCATGTTTTTGGTTTTTAAAATATTATTATAATTTCATTTTCTTATAATATTTCTTCTATTATTTAGTTATTGACAATTTATTATATAATATCATCATCTTTTATGATATCTAGTTATGTATACTGACTAATATTTTATTCTTCGTTATAATTCTTGTTCACATACACAGATTTATAACTCAAAATTTTCGATATGCTTGTCATGTGGATATTTTGTATAATAAAAGAATTTCAAATATATTTTAACGAAATTTATAAAGATTTAAATAAATATTATTTTCAGATTATTTTTATGTTAATATTTTAGGTAGCTATTATCCAAAATAAACTAGGACAATGGATTTCATGGTTGTGTCTTTTGGATCATTATGTTAGAAATCATGAAATAATATGTGTATCAGAATCTTTTTTTAATAATTGATATCATATAAATTTCTAGTTATTTTGGGGGATTAGGTTAAAGACATATAGGTAAATAAGCTATATATAACCTATATTGAAATATAAAAGATCTTATAACTTTTTATACATGTCATTTATAAGTTATTATATTGAACATTATAGTTTACATTTTATATATGATTTAACATTAGAAATCCAATTTCTAATTTTCCATTATTTTGAAAATGTTTCGTAATTGGATATTCCATCTCAATTGATAATATGATATTTGATATAATTATTTACCAAAAGAGATTCATATTATGATGTTGGGTGGAAGTTGAGAAACAAATAATGTTATCAAAATAATAATAATACAAGTTATGACTTATAACTTCAATGACATGGAACACCATACTTATATAAAGTGGTAAAAACATTAAAGTTTATCCATATATTAGAAAATGGATACACAATTTTTGTTGATCTTTAAACCCACTAATCATTAAAAAATTCATTATTTATATTAAAAAAATATTTTCCATCTTCTAATTATTCAAGAATTATATAGTTATATAAGATTCTTATTTCATAAAGGGAGAGGTAAATTGGTGTCTAAAACTGATCAATAATATGAAAACCATAGGTGATATATATTCAATTGATTGGGATACATTCATGAAATTATTGTTTAATAAATATTTTCAAAACACTCTCCATCTTAAAATGAAGTAGGAGTTCCTTGCATCCAATCAGAGAGAGGATAAATCAATGGTGACTTATTTTGAAAATACCACATGGTGATATAGGTATAACTCAAGGTTTATCACTATAAATTAATTTTATTTTGAACACACATTTAGAAGAATAATTCCATGTATCCAAAAATAACTAACAATTTTAGACATTGAAATATATAAAGAAATAATCTGATGTCACCTAAAGATTTGATTGAGATCGAGGATTTTCAATATTCTTATAAGAATAGATATCAATGTAGGAGAATTGAGTTTAATTCTCGAGGTCATGTAGATATTGCTAATAGTTGAGTAAAATATAACATCCCATATGTCATATTTTTGGGAAGAAGAATCAAGAGAATTACCTCAATAGAACAAATAGATTCTTCAATTTGGGAAAGTATGGGAGTCAAGATAATGACATCCAATGGGAAATAATGAATAAATATTATATGATTTATGTATTTTTACAATCATTCCTCCACCCATGGTCATATTTTTCAACTATAATGACTGTAGAAATAATGAATTTCAGTGAACTATGCCAAGGGTTAACAAATATAAAATAAGACTATTATTTCCATGTCCATGAGATTGGGAAAGAGATTTGAATATCACTAATTCTAAATTGTGTCATAAAAATAATATTATGGTAGGTACACGTGATATTAATTCATGAATAGTGAATTTCATTGTATTTCTCTACATTCCTTTATATAATGCATGTTTATTAGAAATATCTGTACAACACATCAATACTTAGAGGATTATAAATCATTAAAAACACCATGTGGTGTAATTAATGTATCTTAAATATATAAATCATTAAAATTATAATTTTAAATAAGTGTCTCCAAGGAATCCTTATTAAACCATGTTTAGTAGAAATTGTATCTAAATTGAGAATGGATAACCCTTGAATATATAGATAAATATCAACTATTGGGGGAATTAAGTAACATTAAAAACCACCAATAATTATTTTATTATATAATACTTCAAGGTGGATGATATATTTCCTTTTTTAGATTCAATGATAAATGTTTTATTTATATGTGAATGACTATCTAGCTAGAATCATTGATAAAAATGAAAGGATCTCCATTGAATACAAGCACACTGTAACTAAATTTTTTGATGTGTTCCCTAATGAGTTTCATGTTTTTCCACTATATCAAGAGGATGAGTTCTCGATTATAGTTTTCCTCCGAGCTCTTCACGTATCCATGGGTCATGATGAAATTCTTCATCATTTACAAATACAACTAATAAAGGAATAAAAATTGAATCTAGACCGGAGTCTCATACTACCAATATCATTATAATGGGGAATGATCATACTTTCTAACTAAAATATGTATATGTCAATGAAAGTTTTCATTTGCTATCCCAAACTCAAAAAAATAAATTAAATAACAGGTTTCTCCAACCATGGATTGATAAATTGTTTGATCAGTTACATGGGGACCAGTAAATTTATATTGATGATATTTGATGGCGATATCATTCGGTTAAGGTGATTAAGAAGGATATTAAAATGAATAAATATAAAAAAAGTTGCAGATACTATGACTTCATAGTGATTCCATTAAAACCGTTGAATTATTTATAAATTTACAATGAAAATAAAAATAGAGTATTAAATGTATTTTTTTCAAAAAAATTATGGAAATTATATATGATATTATTATATTCTAAAAAATAAAGGAGGAACAAGATGAGCATATGAAAACAATGATAAATACATTAATAATGGATAAGTTATTTACAAAAGTAAAATAAATACAAATTTTAGATTGATAATGTAAGATTCTTTCGGAATGTAATCCAAATAAAGAAGATATCTTTGGATACATAAAAATAAAGGAACATGAAATTTTTCCAAGGTTAGAAAACATAATGATGATCTATAGTTTTCTCAGATAAGATGGGTACTATCAATTATTTTATATAATATATCATAATTTTAAAACACACCTACATAGATAACTCATAATATAATGATATTTTTCTGGACTAATGAATAAGAATATTTTTTCAAGGAGTTAAAAGAGAATAATTACTAATCTTGTACACACACTATGAGAAAGGGGGATAGAATTTTGATATGAGTGATTTTTAAAAGAAAGGATTTTGTTCCATAATTCTGAAAATGGAAATTTAATAGTTTATTCAACTGGTTAGTTGTAGGATCATGGGATAATTTATCTAATGCATTTTCTGTATATGGATACAGTAGTTTTCACATTAAATATTTGCATGCATTGTATCTATTGAGAGAAGTGTGACATATATATAGTTCAAATGAGACAATATTATATATTCCCATTAAATTATCTCTATGTGTTCCAATAATATGGTAATAAGTGAAATGCATTGAATGGTAAATATATTATTCTCAATGAAATGGGAATAATGTGTGTGGAATCTATAATTAAAATTACTCGAATACCCTTACATGTTATGAGGATTGAAAATGATCTAAAATTTTTTAACACATGAAATATTTAGATATGGGAATTATAATGGAAGCGAAAACATATTAAATTCACTAATAGTTATCTAGTATCTATTCTAGATTTGAAAGTGGAATAAAAAATAACGGATGTGGGGATGAAAAATAAAGTGGATGAAATAATAAAGAGGGAAGCCTTAGAGTTCAAAATTGATGAATGGTTTTTGGGATTTGGAACGTGTGTATACATACTATCAACGCCCAAGATAATGATTAATATATTATATATGATCAAAGATCAAAATTATCTTTCCACCAAGGGATAATAATGACTTATATAGATCTCTAATATCACTTTTAGTGGGATAATATATATAAATAAATTTATATATATATATATATATATTAATATATATGTCATTGCGATTGGTATGATCAATAATGTTGGTGAGGTAATATAGTAAGATAATATTGACGAATGGAAATTTACAATGTAATGATGAAACTAATACCCATAACTATAAAAAATGGGGGCAAATCATCATTGATATTTTCATGGGTCTTTCAAGTACACAAACAGAAAATAATGACATATTTCATTAGTGTGGAGTGATATATACTTTACTCACTACATCACTAATTTATTGGACTAATCATGTGATAAATATTAAATTTTATCCATTAAATAATTTTTTAGGTTTCATTTAATAGCATAATTTTTATTATCTATTCAAAATTTTAAGTCCACCTCAATGTTAAATAGAATTATTATCATGTCTTGAACATAATGATGATGTTATGTATGTCCTATCATCCCCTCAATTATATCAAAATTGAAGATACTATCTCAAAACATACTGATATACTAATATATTTATCCATATATTCCTATGAATGATGGGATCATAATCTCCCTTTAGTCGAGTTATCATTTAATAATAGCATACACACAATAATGCCTATTCTTTATTATAAAGACCTCTATGGGATGAAATTTAAAAATAAAAATTGATTATAAGAATATATAGAACATAATATTCTATGAATAAAAATTATTAATGAAATGATGAGGAATCCCAAATACATTTAGTAAAACATCAAATAATCCTCAAGTAAATAAACAAAATTCCAATAAAATCATTAATGAGACATTGAGATTTAAGTGATAGATAAATGTTTTCTTCACATATATCCATAGAAGAGTTCCATGATGTTTTGAAAGAGTATATAGATAATTTATAGGTGCATTTTCATTTTTTAGATTCTTGATCTCATTATAAAAATTGCCTATTGACTAGTACTCCCAAGCAAAAAAATAGTAGGTGCGTGATGTGTTCCATGTATCCCTCTTAAAGATGTAAACACAAGATCTATCAAACATACTAAATATAGAGGTGGTACAATTAGGTCATGATATCCATGATGAGGACTATTTAGAGAGTATTGTACAGTTTATAGGCAATGATATATATAAAATGAAAAATAACTTGCAAAATGTACATTGGAGAAACAATAAAAATAATGAGGAATCATTATAACCTCAAAAAGAAATAATATTGAAGTACCATCCTCTATTTTCATCTTAGTGTTTGAAATTAAATTTAAGTGGTGAAATTTATAAAGGGGTGAGTGTGTAATGTCAAATAAATTTATACATGAAAATTCATTTTGAATAAATATTATATTTAGGAATGTAGTATATTACACATGAACCACATGACAAAAACCAACTACACATTATTATGTTTATTTATAAAATTTCATTTAGGGGATCAATATAGATAATAAAATATAGATTAATGTAATTTGATAAAAATATTATATAATTAAATAATAGGAAAATGGAGTTTCGGATCACTTTAATCTCCAATAATAATCATAATCGTATAAAATACTATATAAAAAGTAAAACATTAGTAATGTAATTTTTATTTTTAGAATATTGACTATATAACATTGAAATAAATAAAAGTTCATTATTAGTGAATAAAATATCTGGAATTTATAGAATCTAGAAAACATATATGACCATTAGAAATATGATATTTTAATATTAACATGATTATTTAAAAATAGGAACATGGATTGTAGAATAAAAAACTAAATGTCAATTTAGTATAACCAAACTTTTTATATACTGCTAAAATGTAATAAAGAATTTATATAATAATACAATTAATTGAATATTTAAAAGTAAAAAAATAATTATTTTATAAAAATAAACAATAATTTCACATTATGGAAGACATAAATGTTTTTTTAAAATTAATTTTTATAATAAATTTAATTTGATTGAATAATATTTTGATATCATAAAATGGTTTTAAAAAAATTAATTTATTAAATAATTTGAAATTTTTCTAATGGATTAAATATTTATTGTAGCATAAATACAGTTTTTTTTAATATTATATTTATTTAAAAATTCCATATATGGTATTTAGGTTTTTTTCTGATAAAATGTAAACCAATTTTTATATCATCACCACAAAAAATGATAAGAGTGGAATTTTTTCTTTTTCCATAAACAATAATATATGAACATTATTTTTTTAAAACCATATGAGAATAAATGTTTTAATTCTGTATAGAAATATATTTGTGAGGATTTTGGAAGAAATTGGAATAATTTTGTAACCCATTTACTAGATAAATTATAATTTACAAAACATTAAATAATAATTTTTTCCAATTAGTAATGATATAATATTTTATTTAAATATTATTTTCTAAAGCAGTTGTCTCATCCCTTTATAAATACCACCATTCTCTATACATTTATCTTCACATTCATAATAACATTCCAATATAAAAATATCATGATCTGCACTAAATCCCCCATTGGATGGATTGTATTCTTTATCAATGTGCCAAAATGTGTTTTATGATAGGATATGATGATTCTTGGTGGATGGTTATAGATTCAACATTGAAATCATATATCATGATTTTTGAATTTGTCTTATTGTTTACTGTATGTGTTGATTTTTTTTGGAGATATGGAATTGTTTGTTGAAAATTAATAAGTGATGATGTATCATGTTTTTAGTAATTATAAATGAGGATCTATAATTTATTATTTTTTAGATAAGTTATTTCGTTTTGAAATTTGTGATGATAAAAAAAAATAAATTGTTGTGTTCTAATTTTTTATTGATGAAATAATAAACTGGTTTGAGATATTTTTTAGAATAGTTTTTGAGGAGGAAAATAAATTAAATTGGCCACTATGGGAAAGCCATGGGAACAAATTCAACAACAACCACTATTGGGGGATGTATGAGCCATCTTGATCACATGTAATTTTCATAATAAGTATGATTGTTGTGTATAGTGATTGTAGTGCATGTACATTAGTCTGGAACGAGTATAAAGGCATATGGGTTAGTTTTTATGAGGTTAGTATGTGTATTTCCTATCATTTGTGGGGATAAATGAGAGGTAGTACGTGAGACCTGACACTCAACATTATTCATTATTCAGATGAAAGTAAAACTTGATTAATTTAGCATGTGACATTAATGATAAATGTCCACAATCGATAGATTCATATCAATAGTGTTCACATGATAAAATTTTGAAAAAAATAATTGACTCAACGTGAATTTATTCCTTGTGATATAAGGGAATAAGTCATCTTTCACCCCTTCTTTTATAGATTTCCACAGGTAGAGGATCTCACATGCAAGGAATTAATGTTAGAAGAGCCCAACCAATCAGGATCAGTCCAAGCCAGGAAGTGGATAAATAATCAAATAAATGATGACCCAATGTGATGTTGTTTATGTGAAAAATTATTTAGGTAGTCATATTGTGAAGTAGAAATTGACTTGAGATGATTGTACAAGATTCACCAATAATTAAGCAGTTCATGTGAGATGAGAATGTGGTTATGGTTTAATCCTGATGATGGTTTTCAATAAATTAGATAAATTATTAAATTCCATGAGGTTCATGTGTTAATTGATCTATTAACTAGGTTAGTATATAATGAATTACAGATCATGTGGATACATTATGGACAAGTAGCATGCAAGGGAAAAATGAAATATTTTTTAGAGATACTTGAGGTAGATGAATATGTTTTTTTATATTCATCATGTGTTATACGTTAGTGTTGATGAAAATAAAGTATCATATCATTCACATTATACAGGGATAATGAAGTTGATAGTATGTTATCAAAATAATTATTTTCTATAGTGAATTTTACGATCCTGCATAGGTATATTATATAATGTTGGATAAGTAAAAAATATTTGAGGTGAAGTAGGTGAATAATATGGGTGTTCACCTATTTTTTATCTTCTCAAGGAACATGTGAGACCTTTATACTGGGCACATGAGGTGATAGTGCATACATATTACCAAGAAAATGATCCCATAAGGTAAATTGTACATATTATGGTTCATTTGAGAGTTATAACTAAACTGGATGTTATGAATCACAGATTCATTTCATAGGAATTAGTTTTTCAAAACCACAAAATAAACAATGTCTATAAATTTAGAATCATTTTTCGGCAATAAAATATTGTAACTCAATAAAAAAAATGGATTACCTCCACATAAATAAAAAATAATGAACAAAATAAAATAGAATAAATAAATAAAAATAATATTTAGAAATTTTATAGGTTTTCCTCAATCTCATGCAACATGAATTTCACCATTCTAGCATGAAGTGATTTTAATGTTCATGAGTTGTGAATTTATAAATATTGTGATTTAAAAATGGATTTTGTATTCTTTTATGACATAATATAAGAAACAAGGAAAAGAAGCTAGAAAGAAATTATAGAGGAAAATAATGGCATGAATGAATATTCAGTGAACTAAGGTGACTGATATCATTCAATATTAGAACACTTTTTCATGACTCGTATACCTATTAATGTAGAAAGTTATTTTTTGGTGGGTTATACATTAGTAAGACCAATTGATTCAATATTCATGTAGATGCGGATAAATATACAATTATTTTTTAGGAAATAGAGTGAATTTAAAGATATTTAAACCCATATATTAAGATTAATAATAAGGATTATTAGGGAACATAAAAAATCATAGTGAGTAGAATATGGTAGTTCTTTAAAACTAATCATGGAAAAATATCGGGTGGATGGAGTATATAAGCTGACACAAATGGTGGAATGGATTTTGCGTTGTATAATATGTTATTATGGGTGTTTGGGTAATGGGTTGTATAACCAATATTACCCATGTGTGACTCAAGAGACCATTTTAGTTTATAATAATATAATAGTTGAGAAACCGTAGGATCGGTTTTCTAATAAACTACAACATATAGTAGCCTTGTATACTAATCGTTATAAATATTGTGTGATATTCTCTCACTTCTTATTTCTATATATGTTGATATGATATATTTTTTACTATATTGTTAAAAAATCATAACAGTTTCAAGAGGATGAATTAAAAACATAATTCATAAAGAGTGACCAAAGAATCAATACCTCAACTTGGTGATTCAATGGTTGTGGGATCAACAAGAGGCATTATATCTAATCATGGTTCCCTATAAAAGAGAAAAAAAATTCCAATTTATTTTTATTACCTTAATAGTGTTATTATTTTGTAATATATTTAAGTTAATATATACAATTAAAAGGATAATACTACTGAGGATATAATTATACATATTTTATGAATGAATAAACAAATGAAAATAGAGGGAAATAAGAAAATGAACAATATAAAATTATATGCAGAAATTCCCACAGTTTAAGTAATTATATTTGTACATGGGATAATAATATGTTTTTTAATGAATCTCCATATGAATCTTTTTCATTTTGTGATGATGATGGATCACATATAGATGATCATTATAAAATTAATTTCATTAAAATAAATATTCTAAAGAATATTTATTGTTTATTATTAAATTTAATAGGTGTTTTTATGAATAAGAATAGATATAATATGAAATTTAATACATTGAAAAAAAATTGTAAGATGTGTTGAATGTGAATTTCTCTCCCAACCATAATGGATTCAAAAATAAGCTTAAATAACTTTACAATATATGATATCTTCATCCTAATAATGAAATGAAAAGGTATACTTTTGAGAATGTGTATTTGGGGAATCATTTTTAGAATATTTCAATGCAATTGAAAAAAGAAATAAAATAGACATATGGATTTTAAAAATTTATAAAATGAATGACAATGAAATAATAATAACAATAACATGATTATTATCCAATGTAATTAAAAAATGTGAATGAAGAAAAAATAATGAGTATAAAGGTGGATCAGGGAGATAAACTATTATTATAGAATGTTAATAAGAACTCCCTTAACATTAATTGCCTTGCATTTTAATTAAGGATGATATGTTTGAAATGTACACAAGCTGTACCATCATGATTATTGAGAATAATGATTTTAATGCATATATTTCCATTGAAATCCAACAATCCATTAGTACTAAAAACCATAGAAATTAAATAATGAAACCATCTTATAATAAATAGAATCATTTACCATAAAAAATGTACCTCATAACCTATAAACCCTCTTTTGTATGAATATGGTTTCAAAATTTGTTCAATGTTTAAAACCTAATTATAGGGAAATATGGATGGTAAAAAATAAATAAAACCCACCACATTATCGAGAGTGGTTATAGGAGGATGCATGAAGAGTTGTTTCCAAATAAGTGCGTAAATGTGTGGGTTCATCTTCATATCATTAAGTCACAAAATATGTTTTTTGAGATAATTAAAATATAAATTAACAAAATGGGGCCAAAGTTTAATATTGTCTTATTTTATGTTATAGAATAATGAACTTCAATGTGGTAATTAAATTTCATGACATTAAAAGTGTAAATGACCAAAAGCAATGAGAAGAAAATATAGATAGAGGAGAAAATATCTAATTAAAATATTAATGAAAGTAAAATATCACAATTATTCTTTGAGGATAAAGTATATGAGAAGTACATTACAAATTACTCCAAATATTAAAAAAAGGTGGAAAGGGGGATGTCATTATCATAGATAAAAAGTAATAAAATATTTTAATCATTGAAAACATTAAGATTACTAGAAACATATGTGAAATGTGTGGTAAATATTGAAAATGCCCATACAACTACATAAAAATGAAACATCAATAGTTGTTTTTATTTAAAAATACTGATAATATATCCAATTTTTTTTGGTTATTAAGAAAATTCAAATGTGGACTTCCTAGAAAATAAAAAAAAGATTTTTTAGGGATAGTATCACATGAAGATATAGTTCATGATAATAATGAATATAAAAAATATGTTATGGTCATTAATAAAAAGAAGAGAAATATATACTTATTGATTATAATAAAAAATGTACTATTTTCGTAGAATACTATCAAAATCATTGATATGTCTAAGAAAATTGTGAGGCTCTTTATTATCCATTTACCAACAATTTTTTGTACCAACAGACATATATTTGAAATAAATGGTCACCACTATGGATGGGGATAACATATTAATTAAACATATTGAGTATTAATTATGTAATTAATGAGAAACGTATTAATGTATATTTATGGGTGAAAGATAAGGTATAAAAAATCACTCATGTGCCTATTCTCAATATTTTTCTTTTTTTATCACAATTTTGGTACTAATATAAGCATGTAGAGATATATGTTATTCACCTAATGATTCGGATGTGTTTTTTCAGATGATTTTTAAATTAATATATCTATATTTTTTATTTGACCATACAAAAAATTTGAATTGTAGAGTTCATGGTGTTTTATTGTCACCTCTATTTTTTTGTATAGAGATCATTGATTACCATGGTTATACACTTCTGTTTCATATACTGGATTTCCCACATAGACAATGAGTTTTTTAGATAATGTATTTTTTTAAGAAAACAAGTGGAATAATTTAATACCCTAAATAAAATCATATGATTTCAATATAAGAATGAATAAGATATTTTTGATGAATAAAATAGAAATTAGAATCCATCAATATTTTATATGAATTTTTTATGAATAATGTTACCATGAAATGAACATGTATTGACATGGGGAGTGTAAAGTGATATTAAAAATAAAATCTAAAGTGGGATATTGAAATTACCATTAGATATATTTAATTTATTTTCTATGTATCAATTTTTTTTATCCGTATTGCTAATGATGCATAATGTATTATTAAGGATTAATCACAAAAATAATAACTAATGGTTATTAATTTTTTGATGTTTCATATAGTTGTTGATATTTTTCAGAGAAATCACATTATTTTAATAAAAATATTAAATGAAGAAGAATCATCTTGTGACAATATCAAATTAATATCACTAATTTGATAATTTCATCATTGGTTTTTTTGTATATAAATTACTGGTGATATGGAATATAAATGGTTGAGGAATTATGGTGGATAGAGAAATTGATATATTGGTGTGAATTATTTAAATATGTAATTACAGATGAGGGGACTTAAAAAAATTCCCAAAATAAGACACTTGTAGGAACCAATTCAACTACAGCGAGTTTTGGTGGCCATTAAGGCCATATCGACAACACTTAGCTAGTAATTGTGTCCATAAAAAATATCATAGTGATAGAATATCACACAAAATGGTCAGAAATATACATTCAAGTGTGATGGTTATTGCACAAGAGGTAACAAGGTGCTTAAACTATCATGTGAAGGGTGCATATGAAGTAGTAATAGATCATCGAAACCTAGAATGCATCATTATTGGAATGAGTGAATGACTTGAGTAGTCATGAAAACCTATTCAATAAAAATTTTCAACATTGGAGTATAGTATATAAATATTTTTCATGTATTAAAATTTTTCATCATAACAAAACGACCAGGAATCCACCGAAATGGTAATTCGATCCAGTTAACCACAATACCTTAAGTGTGTGTCCCCATATACCAGAGGATTCTAACAAGTAGTGAGGGTTGAGTGTCTTTCCGTGAGTAGAATAGGATTTCATATATTTGTAAGAAACTTGTGCATAATACAAAACATCATATAGTGTAATAAATAAAAAGTGTTTGGGAGAAATAAATATAAAAATTTCTATAATAATAAATGGAATTATGTAAATTCCTGAAAAACATGTCATACATGCAACACAAGACTCCAAAGTAGATGAACATTCATATACGAGAAATAGAGGAACTAAAATATAATTAATTATCCACAATGTTAACTCTGATCTAAACCACATGCTCGAAATCCAATATACTTCCAAGATGGTCCGGTCCTATCATAAGCATCAGCACCAATGAAAAAACATGATTATAAAACCATGGTCCTCATCCATATCTATTGTGTATCTATCCTCAATCCGAATGTAGAAATATGGTGTTCATGCATACCATGGTTCACATACAAGGGGTGAAAAATAAATCTCCATAGTCCACCCCAAATGATGAACCTATATTCTTCTAACATAACTAAATTCTCATGAAATATACTCAGATGATCCAAGAATTAACTATATAGGTACCCATGTATTTCAGAAAACATATATAAATTCCTATACCCTATTACTCCATGCAAGGATTTCCAATGTTGTAATCCAACTTAACTAAAGCTATATAAAAACCATTCAACCTATCAGTCCATACAAAGAATTCGTAAATGGGAATAGATGTATCAATCAATATTTATATAATCCATTGTCCTTGTGATTCCTTCCAAGGAATTCCTACATGTTAATTCATGTATCCCTCAGAATGTATGTAATCTTATCGAACCTATAATCTTTTCAATTTAATTTTGTATAAGGGACCAAAATATTTCTCATGGATTAACATAATTTAGAGATTGATCCTAGGAATTACCTCTAGATATCATGATAAATAATATCTAGGATGAAGTCTTAGAAACTAGGTCCCAATAAGTACGTTTGGATATTATAATCATATATCAAAACATGTAAGGCTCTCTGGAAAAATAACTAGAATCCACTTTTTGAATCATAAATGCTTCAAGAGTGAACTAGTGAGTGTAAGAATCAAAGAGTGAGGGTGTTAAAATACATAAACCAACAAATTATATCATTTCCCCATGATAATAAAAGATTATCATGGGTTCTAAGGTTAAACCTACTACCCTCTCTACCCAAACCCCCAATGCACTAGCTTTGGGTTAGTCAAACATCTTACCCCATTGGTAACCTCATGAAAAAACATTGAAATGGTATCCAACATGGGTTCCACAAACTCCCCAGATAAATGATGTAATCCTTCTAAATACCCACTATGTGACCTCATAAGAAAATACTTTTTACTTGGTATCCTAAGGAATAATACATGTGAAGAAACTACCTACACAATGTCTTTTAAATCCAACAAAAGTACAGACATCATACAAGGGATTCTTATAAACAACCAATATCACATACTCTTGGGATTTATGGGAAAATATTGGAACAGTTAACTCCTTAATGGGGGGAATCTATCTAAATATCAATATAGATAGATGGCTCATGGGCCATCTAGAATCATGGTCTTACTCTAGGTCAGTCTGAACACCCAACCAATTCTATCTCATCAAGTCATGCCATAAACCAAATATCAATGGAATATCTAAAGATACATCTGATGTGGACCATGGTTAACACATTCAAAATCCACAAACTATTCTAAGAACTCATATATGGGTATCACACCCGATAATTATAAAATTATATAAAAGAATCCATTTAATATAGGAAACCCCCTATATAATCTCGCATGCCCTATATAATATCTTATGAGTCCTTTAGAAATATCATGGGTTTCAGAATCACAATATACATAAAAAACAATAGAAATGTACTACTAATAATTCCAACTACAAATCATGGGTACAATGATATGAAAACCACTTAAAAGGGTGGCATGGAAGATGTACACGGTGTGTATACACTAGTACACGATTTGTACTCCCAAATCTTGTCATAACTGTGTACTTTAGCTGAATATTGAATATAAAAACTATTTATAGAATGTGTCATACATTTACACTGAGTGAACCATACATGGGTTACATTCCCATGTAGCTCACATAGCTTTTCTATGTATCCATTCATGGTTTTATACTTCTAAATGATGTGAAGTCCGCATGGGGGTATGGTTATGTTATCTAAATGGATATGTTCCCCTACAAGGGTTATTTGGTTAGGTGATCATATACATGGACAAGCACCAGTACATGGAATTTAATCGTAGTATATATATTATTCTTATAAAAAATACCTTCACCAAACACTAATAAAACACTATGTGTGTTTTTGAATCCCATGTCATGTGATCAGGATGTACGTTAAGAAAACCCCTACAATCGTCCCAAAACCCTTTTTTCTCGACAAAAGCTATAGATAAATCCTTAAGGGGTTAATAAGTAGTGAAAATATGAAAATGAAAATAGAAATAGGTAAATATATGGTGATATATTACCAATACATATTAACAACCTACCATTGGGTGAATCCTTCTAATCTTCACTCGTATCCATGTTTTTTGACTGCCGCATGACGATCCTTCTCCTCCCATGCTTCGTGGAGGTACATTAATTATTCTCACTATATAAATATTTATATCCCACTACATTTATATCTCATAGAAACATGAATGGAAATCACATAGTGTAATATGTGAAACCCTATGGGGGGTTATAAGAAAATTAAATAATGAAAGAAGAGGAATATATTGATAAGGAAATTAAATACAAAAAGCAAATAGGGCTCGGGCATGGCCCCGATGCCTGACAGGAATTTAATCCTTAACTAAGAAAAAAATATAACATCCATACCTAAATATATAGATATAATCTCAATCTGATGATCTGTTTAAATCTTATCACAGAACTAACACACTGGAATAAAATAATATTTAATAAATTAAAAATTAAAAATAAAATATTCTATGAAAATTATAACTAATATGATTTCCCCAAAATTACTCTCCTAGAGTAAAGACAATTTTTTTGGACCAATAGAGTGGTCAAAACATTTCCAAGATAAAATTATGGTTGAAATGACTATTTTACCCTTTATAATCACTCGAAAGTAAAAAAAATTAAATGTATTCTCAAATTTCGATCAGAAAAAACATGGGTCCTTATAACCACCAAACCTTAAACCTTCACATCACTAGGAATCATTGCTGGTAAAATAGAATACATGATCTCATCCTAAAAATATATACATCTATTCTATCTTGATAGTTTAATGGCCGATCTCCAAGTTGTTAACCACTCCCAATACTATAAATGTTTAACCTCAATGGATCAAAAACTACACACCATAATAGTATCTTTTTCATCACCTCACTACAAGACTCTAATTTTCGTGCACCATGATTTTTCCATCACTGGGATCAATGAATAAAATGTCCAGAATAACTCATTCAAGATTTCCAACAATGATGAATCAAAATATTGATTTTTCCCTCTCACCAATAACAATTTCCACAACCAACAATGAATTTCATCTCTACATGAGGGTCACCACCCTCAATAGACCAATATCAACCTCTCCACCATATGTATTACATTATACCATCCATCTATCACAACTGCAACATTTGTTTCTATCAATCGATAATATATGTTAAAAGTTTTGATATATAGTTGATGCTCTCTCAGTGTACTCAATATTATGTCAAGATATACAGTAGGATCTTCTCTTACAATTAATACACTAATGTTTCATCGATAGTAGTGTATATCTATCCTTGATCTATGATCACATAAAAACTATATATATTTACCTTTAACCTACCATTGAAACCCCTTCTCCCAATAATGTGTGTCGAAGTCCAAACACATGTTTTTTGTCGCTGGTTACATAGCCCATTATCTATATCTCCTCTACTATAGAGGGTTGTATCGCAGTTTTCCTAATATCCCAAAAACTATGTCCCCAAAATAATTTAAAATGTTCCTTCCTTGTATTACACACAATCATTCCCCAATTAATTATAAAAATAGAATCATCCATAATCAGTGAAAACCATCTTCATTAGTCTCATGATTCTATGATTCAAATATCACTGGTCCATGTTGACTGTGACACATAGTAAATTAGTCTCATTAATCCTGAATCCCTCTCAGAAATAATCTTAAAAATCAAGCACCTCCCTTTTTCCGTAGTTTATTTCAATGACCTACAATAACACATTGTTATTTTTCAAAAATTATAGAATCAATCACAGAAATACTAGTCAATTTTTCTATAAGCATGAACAATCCAACCCATTAAAGAATGTCTCAAAACATGATCACCTTAGTTTTTTTCTCGGAAAAAGGAATCATCATGCCAATATATCAAAACATGAGAACATAATATTCTTGAGAATCAATTGAGCATACAACCAATATCATTTCCTAGAAGGAATCCACAAAACCATGATTACCTCATTCGTAAGGTTCCTTTGGTAAAACTAAACATCGACCTGCTAGTGTCGGATTCACAACTATAGGAATTCAGTTCTCCAACCTGTCCATATTTATCAAAACTAATATCATTTTTAGTTCCCTCATTATTATTATTTCTCTATATGAGTTGAGAATATTTGTTCCTTATAAGTGGATCATGAAAATTATCTGATAAATATAATTTTCTTATTTGAAATTTTTAATGCATCTATAGAATTAGTCAAGAACATTTTATGGGTTTCTTGTCTCAATTCTGGATAGTTGAGACTTATTTATTATTATATACAGAGTTATCATTAAAACTATTTATCTAAAAAATCATAATATTTTTCAGTATTTATTCATTAATATTTTATGATATTTAAAATTTTATTCATGGTGGTTTGACTAAAATATTTCAAAATGTATATGCTCCATCTCCAACTGGACTTTTTTCTTGGGTTATAATGAATTTTTTACTTTGATTTTAAAATGATGATTTTTTTCATTATATGATGACAATATAAGTTCTCTCTTTGGGGATAGTGAATTTTTTTAAAAATATTTACCTTTATGAATTTATATTTCATTTATATATCACTACTGAGAATAATCCCCCTCAACTTTATCAACATTTTCCAATTATTGTCCATAATTTTAATTCATTAAAATTTTTTCCTATTTAATTAGAATCATAATTATGTTTTAACATAGGTGACCTTTATATTTACATTTTTTAATTTTCTAATTTAATTTTTCTTTGCTTTTTTATGTTGTGGGATTTCAATAAAAGGAATTTCTAAACCAATATAAGATCTTCTGAAACCACAATCATTACATTTTTATTACACATTTTCATTATTTTTATCCATTAAACATATATTATACACATAAATTTCTTAAATATGATATATTTATTTTTCATAAATATTTTCTTTGTTGAATATAACATTCATTTTGGGGGTGAATACATGTTTAAAATTCCCCTTGAAATTCCAACTTTTAACTAAACTCGGCTTAAGGGATCTTTCCAAATCCTTATTTCATGAAAATTTTCACCTCCATATATTTTTTGTCACTATTAATAGATTATAAAAAACAAAATTATTTTATATAAAAATATATTATTTCAATTATTTTTTAAGGAGAATTATTATGTCATTACCTTCCTTAAAATATCATATTATTATTTTGAAATTATCACCTATGGAGTTCAATATTATTATTAATTATCCTTGATCATTCTCATAAAATCTCCTACATTAAAAGTAAATGTTTAAGAGATACGATTATTTATTAAAACATGAACATAATTTATGATTTAATTCCTCTTTGTAATTGGTCTATTTATTATATATCTTTTGTTTATGGGTTGAGGTTAGATTATAATCCCTCTTTATTCTCATGGGTATTGTTAGGACTATGCTTTATGAATGGATAATTTTTCTCATATGGGACTTTAATAAATATATATATTATGATTTTTGTTATATGATAGTTGTTCATAATAATATATATCCCTCTTATTCATTTTTTAATGTTTTCATCTCTTGACATACCATGTATGGTGATCAGGAGGCTATCCTAAGCACATTAAGTTATATGATAGGTAGGCCTAGAATTTTATAGCCCTATAATTAATTGTTCGAAGACATATATATCATTATATGTTATATGTGAGACTAGGTAGAAACATAATAACATATGGGACATTATCCAATATTTATATCATAATTGATAGTGAATAGAAACCAGAATAGGACTTTTTCAACAATGTTTATGCGAATGGGTAGTGGTCCCATTAAACAGTGGGACTCTTTCCTCTAATACAAAAATAATGGAGAGTGAACCCTATACATCATACAACTCTATAAACTATTATATTCTTGGAATAAATCATTGAATTGTTAATTTTATGCGTGGTTTTATGTTTTTTTTCAAATATTTTTATTCCATTATCTTAGGATATCAATTCTATATCCTATGTTTTCATGCATATCTTGAACTATTAAATAGTCATTAATTTTTATTCATTTTACATTACATTAAATTACATCGTGATTTATAGAAAATATTATTTTCCTATTTATCTTTTTTTAATAAATTATTTCCCCTTTTATGTTTTATTATATTCTTATAATCTAACCACTTATACAAGAATAATAATATTTCCATTACAGGTCATTTCAGGTTTCCCATTTCTTATGCTTAATTTCCCATATTAAAAAATAATTTCTCAACTTATGATAATTTTCTTAAGTGGGGTGTGAAAGATATTTATTACATAAAAAATTTCATTATTATAAAAAATGAGTTGCATATGTAACTAGTTCTCCAAGACACTAAACAAAAGAGTTCTTCAGTATATGTGAAATTATTTTGAGATTTAATGTTTAACTTACGTTAATGATTTAAATTAAAGATATTATTTCTCAAGATGTTATAGTTGGTGTCAGAAAATAAATTTTTTATATTTTATGATTATTTTAGACACTTTTGGGATTTTGAATATATGAATTATTTTAAAACACTAGGGATAAGTCTTGTATAGAATAACATCCATAAATTTAAGAAACCCGTTTAGTATGTGGTTTTCATAATAATTACATCCCCTTCTAGACACTACATTTGATGATGCCTATGTATAAAACACATTAACAATACATCATTTTAGATGATTATTCAATACGTAACACTATTATACACACCCAATAATTGTAAACATTTAGTTTATTTTGAGAATAGAAACATAAAAATCCTGTTTTATAAAGTATTTTAAACACATCCAAAAAAATTAATCAAATTAGTAACTTTTTAGACATGTCATACTTAAAACCATTGATCAAATCCCATAGAGGAAAACAATATAAATAGAAATATCAAATAATTAATATGGGTAATCATTGGAGATATTAATCATTGACTATATTTTATAATATTGATATGATACAATAATCAGAACATAGTAAGGTCATACCCAATAAATTAAATATCATTATTCATGATTCAGGAAATAAGGTTATATAATAATGATATATAAATGTTATAGGAGTTTGCAATCATATATAATCAATCATGATATGTGAGAGTATTACATAAATAATGGAATATGTAAATAATATAATATTAAAAAAAATTAAAAATTTAAAAAATATAACATGTTCACTTGTAAAGTTATATACATGAATCAAATTACTATCATTATCTTTTGGACATGAATCCAGGTCTACATATAATTTTGTGAACACCAAATTAGTTTTACACATGAATTATTTATCCCAATAGTCATTGACATTTACCCATTGAATTAGAGATATTTATAATTCTAATTCCACTCATCATATAATGAAAACCATATTTACATATACTATAAGTACATCCTTATATAATCTTATAATTACCCATATAATGGAAACATGATTCATAAAACTTCATCATTTCCACATAGGATATCCTTTGTAAAATAAAAAAGGATCAAAAAATGTGTAATCAAAATTTAATTTATCCATTGAAATCAAACATTATTCATAGGATTATAATTAAGTCATTATTATCATATATTATAAAGACCAATAAATTGGATTCTATTACATGATCTTATAACAAGTGAATTATAAAAAAATTATAGCGACATTAATGAAAAATAAATTTAAAAGAACAGTCAAACATTTCCTTTGATCATATGAAAATAGGTTTTTATTTAGATTATATTGTCACATCAAATTTAAAAAATATTGAATGATTTAATTTAGATATAAAATTGAAATGATATAAATTATTATAAAAATAAAATTACATTAATGATGTATGGAGAATATTTTTATACCATATACATTAAAATAAAAAATTCTTTTCACCCTTTTTCTAATATTAATAATGACTTGCTTGAAAAAAAATTCATTAAAAGTATTAATTTTTATTCATTTATAAATAATGTTAAATATAACGAAAATTAACTTGTAAAAACAATATCATGTATACATAAAAACTATAATAATTGTATTTTATGTGAATATACGTGTACTAATAATTTAAACCACCAAAAAAGAAATAATGTCAACTTTTATTTAAATAAATTTTCAATAATTGTAAGTAAAAACTATTTTAATATGGTACTTATACATAAAAATTAAAGGATCAAATAGATAAGAAAAAAATACAGTGGGTTTAAAGGATAATATTCATATAGTTTAACTCAATAGAAATCTAGGTTAGACAATCCAAAAAATAAATAAGATTGTTGTATAAACTCAATACATTAACCCTTTTTTTCATTATATGGGTCCAAATCTTATATTAACCAAATTTTTATTTGTTATATGTGTAATACATAACAATATTCACCCATATGGGACCATATCATTATTACCTATAACATGGAATCGCCCATTTATAAACAATTATTTATTAAAATCATGGTTTCTTGTGATAATTGATTCATTTTTATGGAATGTATTGATTCAAGTGTTCTGGTCCTCGTAATTTGATCATGGATTTATATTTTATATTATTTTAATCATTTAATAGCTATCATAAGGAATTTTTGTATATGATTTTATAAATTTCTATATGTCTTAGTGGTGAAAAAATGAATTACATTACATTGAGGATGTGGTAATCTGTACATAAACAGAATTGATGATTCCACTTTATGATTTTTGGATTGAAACAATGTTAATTAATAATTATAATTCATAGAATAATTTTAAAATCATAAATTTATTATATATTTATTAATCCATGAATTTTATTATCTAGGTAAATAAGAAATGAGAATTGAATCAAATTGTTTCTTGTTGGTGGTTATCCACATGTACGAAAGAGTGACATTATCATTTTCCAAATAATGTAAATATAAAAAGGTTGATAAGATACTATTAATAAAGAATCATAATGTTTTCATAAATATCATATATAAACATTATGTCTATCATAATAACCAATTGTGATGAATGGTGATGTGAAATGAATCAAAACTCTATGGTGAGGCCGTAGTTGACACTTACCATGGAACGCTCTGTCAGATGAAAAAACCAATATCCATTAATTAAAGGGAAATAAAATATACTACATGAAAGGAGAATTATAAGGGAGAATTTATTGGCCAAATACATTCAAAAATACCAACCTGAAAATGACAAATTCATATCATAAAAAATAGAACCCTGACCTCATCCACATGAAGGTACTTCATGCGCAAAGGTGGATACCCATTCTAAATTAGTTTCATGTTGCATTAGGTGGTTATATTATTTATTTCTAAGATTAAATTACTCCTACTTATATGATTTATTATCAACATGGATCTTTATATAGAAATGAACATCTCTTCTTTCTCTATTGTAAGATGTCCTGGTAGACACCAGCATTAGTAAGTAAGTGTTGTCCTTCCTCAGTTGTCTCTAGGAAGAGCATTCACAAATCTTTTTGTTTTGGACATCTTATTCTTCCCACCACGATCAAGGTCAATATAGGATGGTCTGAGAGAGAGGTGATCATTTTCTTTATCACTATCATTGCCTTATCCCCATTTTTCTTGAATATTCATAGAGGCATATTTTTGGCATCCATCATTTCAACCCAACAATGTACCCTCTAATGAAAAAATGTCCCCCTCCTATCTGTCGAGATTGACTGTTAGTGTCAATAGGGGTTACACAATGTGAGTACATGTTAGTGTCATAAACAACATGTGGCTCCTTCCCCATTAAAACATCTACAATTAAAACACCATTTAGTTGAGGACCTTATTTCACATGGGGTATCCTATCGTGCTCTAGTTAATCAAATAGATTATAAGTAGAGGCATTGACTTTAATTTACCGCCAATTGTTCTGTAGTTTCCTATCTTCCAAAACTTTTATGTTTCCAAACAATATTAGTAGAATCCCTCAAGAGATATGGTTATACCTCCCCAGCTAAGACTTTTGTACAAATTATCATTTCTCCATTTATAAAAACCACATTATCCAATGGATCCATAATAATGGGTTCCAATCACAGAAGACAAGTTCCTGCAGCATCCACTAATAAAGGAACATTCTAAACACAAAGATCAGACATCAGTTTATTATAAAACTATCATGCAATCTGATTTGTTGCCATTTTCACCTCCTTCAGTACAACAACAGGCTGAAATGCATCTGTTTGATAAATTTGTGATTCCTACCACTCCTCATTTGAAAACTATTTTCTCATCAAACACTTAACAGCCAAAAAAGGTGTCCCTTCTCATGCTCCCTTCTTATAAGAGATTCCCAGTTCAGGTTGGCCTTGACATCTCAACCCCACAAATGAATGCCTGAGGAAAACATCCTCATGATGATCCCTCAACATCACCTGGCCCAAACCGTGGCATCATATCCACCAGTATACATCATCCCCATAACATGTGAAATCTTTTTCAAGCTTCTACAATGATAAACTGAATTTTGGTCACCAAAGCGATGACAAGAATCATATTAGAACATCCATAACTCAAAAATTTCCTCATGTCCAAACTTACCAACACACAATACATTCATTTCCATTTTGATGAAAAGGAAGAAGAAAATGATTGTTAAATATTAATAATAATACATAAATATATCTATGATACAAAATTAGTGACATTATGTTGGATAAATTACATTTTGAGAATATAGAGGAATAAAAACATTTGAATGTACTTAGTTATGAGTTATACCTCTTCATTGAGAAATCACAATTAGATTAAATATTTTGATTTTAAAGGATAGTATTATGATCAATACATGATAAATATGAAATGGGGTGGGATTCATGAAAATTGTTTTTGCTAGGAATTGGAGAATATAAGATCATCTTTATGTGTGGAGAATAGAGTATATGTGGCGTCCTTTTATAAGTGAGGGGGAGGACACACTTGAAATTTTTCAAGGGATTAAAATATATTAATGTCTTATTCAAGGGAAATGGATCCAAAATGACTCATTCTAGATAATGATATTTTATATGGACTAAACATAACATAAAATATTATTTAATATTTTTTAGGTAATTTTAATATTTATTTTTTTAAAACCTTTGAATATGTTTTAACTCTTACCATGGTAAGTGATATTAAAAAAAACTATTCATACTGAACAAAAAATTTGTTAACCATATTAGATAATAGTATATATTTTGATCTTAAATGTGGGATAAATTTTAAAATATTTCATTTCGATAAGTGGGAGGATTTAATCAGAAAATAAGTACATAATAGACAAAAATAATATTTTTAGAAAAATTCATTTGGAAACGTAAAATTGTGCTTACATTAATTCCATTACAAGTAAAAAGCATAAAATTAATTTTAAAATATTATATTTAATACTTAATATATATATATATATATCATTAATATAATTCTTCAGTTCTGATTGAATTAATATATTCAAATAAAATTACGTTGCATAGTTTTTTCATAAAAACATTTCTTTTTTACTAAAAAATGCCTTTATTTTATTTTTTACTAATTTAAAACCAATGAATTCATTTTATATATGGGAAAATAATAATTATTTTAAAATTTATTTAGTTCAATCATACTCTCCAATCTAATGACTAGGAAATAAAAATCATATTTAATAATAATTTAATAGTATATCGTGGTTCGTTTAAATTGGTGTTCAGTATAAGCAGTGATATCAAAGAAATAAAATACACATAATTTTAAATATATAATAGTATTATGAGTTGTTATGTGATAACCCCATTAGAATAATTTCATCCTATAAATTCTATCATTCGGATAGAAACAACTATGGACACTTTTAAATTATCGTGTCTTTGGGTTCCCACATACCTTCGTCTAGTTTATGGTTCTAATATAAAACATTGACTAGGTGATTAGCCTTCAGAGAAAATTTTATCATCAATATGTAATTACACTGTTATTATTCTCAAGAGTGATCATTCACTAAGGGTTTTAATTTTGAGTATAATACATATGAAATACTATGTTTGTACATTCTCAAAAGTGATGTTAGGAACAAATCTTGAACATAAAATAGATTTAGTGGAAGCACCATATGATAAGAAAACATCCCAATACGAACTCTAATTTTGATGAATATGATATATTTATGTCTCATAGTTCCCCTTAATACAATTTTCATAACCTTTCTCCTTTACGTATTAATTGGAAAACATTTTCACCAACATTAAACTTTAAATCTCATTGAAAATTTACTACATAACTTTTTTTCCAAATCTGAGTTATCCTAATGTGTTGTTGAATGTATCATAAAATATATATAATTTACATTGATTTATTAGGTCCTAATATAATAATTTCTTTGAAATAAACCAATCACATTGGATTTATTAATTTCATACCATAGAGTGCTTCATAAGAGAATATATGAATGCTTGATTAAAATATATTGTTGTATGAAAATTATACAAAAGGATGTTGTTGATATTAAAAAACATTTATATCTATATAAAAATCTATAAGAAATCTAATATTGGTTGAATAATGCTATCAATATTATTATATATTGGAGTATTATAAAAATTAGTGAAAATAAACCCTATATCTGAATTCCTATCTAGAATATTGAGGGAATATTAAGATCCCAACCAGATAAAATTGAGAGCAGAACTCTAGGAAATATCATAAATTCCTTGATTTATACCTGATTAATATTATCTATATATAAATAGTCTCTTAGGGATAATACATTTTCGGATTTCATAAGGTAATTGACTATAACCACCATACTTTTATTCCCTTAGGATTTTTAGGTAGTCCTCTAAGAATGTCAATAGTGATTTTTATATGTTTAATTTTGGTATAGTTATTGGTTAAAATATCTAATGAGAATTCATTAACCCATCATTAACATTCATACATACCAATTACCGTGATTCACACTTCAAAATATCCCCTTTTGGTTATCCAATGTTAATTATTCTATTAGATCTATATACAACATTATACATATATAAAAACATAGAATGATAAACTATGATCTTTATACAAAAAATCCTTCATCATGTATTGATTTAATGGGTAACATACTATATTCATGAGCTTTATAATTACATCATTTTTATTGTTGAACTCAAAAAAAAATCCTCACATTTTTATATTGGTCAACATGTTCCATTTCTTCCATTATACACATATCATTGATGACTGGAGAAAAATTCATCTGGAAAATATTAAATATTATCCATTCCACAAATTTTAAGATCTAAATTTAATATATTGAAATATATTGGATAAATTTATATCCCCATCAAGGATAAAATAGCATGATCATTTTGATTGAGAGCATCATCAAACTTGTTCCCATTTCTAGGGTAGTAATTTATTAATCAATAATAATCATTGATCAATTAAAATCATCTTCTTTATTTCCTATTGAAGGGTTTATTTGTGAATATATACTTCAGGATTTTATTATCAGTATATATAATACAATTAACCATAATGATCATTCCTCCATAACTGCAATTTAAAAATAAAAACATATAACAATAAATAAGATTTTAGTTATATTTTTTTTTACGAATTTTCAATTTGATAGAGGCATAATCTATCAAAATATTATTATTGATGGTGAAAAATTCAAGTCTGTTCATTGATTTAGCGTAATATATACAAAAACCTTCAACATTTTTGGGTATTTTATGCATAGGTGATATAAACAAGCTTCTTTTTAGTTTTATTAAATTATCCTAACATTCATTCTTCCACAAGGAATTTTTTCCTTCTTTTTCAACATAGTTAGTGGATTTGACAACCATGAAAAATTTACAATAAAATAAACATTAGTATCCTTCTATCCCAAGAAATATACAGATCTCAATCACCATGGTTGGTCTAGGCCATTATCAATAACTTCTATCTATGAAGGATCTACTGACATACTATCATAAAAAATTAAATGAGGCAATCACAAAACATTATATATTGAAAAATCATAGCTGGTAAATTCTTCACATATATTAGGATTCTTCATAGTCTTTAATAAAATCTTCAAATGCTCTATATGATCATAATTACTCTAAAAATATATAATAATATCATCTATAAAGACTTTAAAAAACTGATCCGGGTAATATCTAATTAATTTATTCATCAAATACAAAACGATTTTAGGATAATTAGAAAGCCTAAATTGAATTACTATAAATTCATATTGACGATAAATACTATGGAATTATATCTTGGGTATATCCTCATACGTGAACCTTAGATAATGATAAATAGATAAAAAAGTAATATTGAAAAAATAATAAGTTCCACAATTGATTAAATGGTTCATTAATATCGGGTTGGGAAATTTTTTTATTAATAGCGATCTTGTAATGATTATAGAAATCAATGTAAAGACTCATGGACACATATTTATTCATAACAAAAAGAATATATTCTCCCATTAGTCATGAATATTGTTGAATAGATCCCTAATCTATATTTTTATATAGTTTCTTTATCATTTATTATAAATAAATTAGGTTTATTTTATATAAATTCGTGGAAATATGAGTAATACCAATTATGATGTCTATATAAAACTCATATTCATGATTTTGTGGAATACTATGAATGTAATGAAAATGTAAATCAGAATATTCCCAAATTGAATGAACATTTTCAATGTTGAGTTTCTCTCCAACCATTTCTGGTTAATATTTAACATTAATAGAAAGTAAAACCCATATGATCAAAGAAATTACAATTAGGATTTCAGGTTCACCCTCACACCTATAGACAACCACATATTGATTTAAAATATGGAAAAAATTACATACTCATAAATTGATATTGGATTTTTAATTATTGATCCAATATATGTCTAAAATAAAATAAAATTCATCTATGGGTAGTGAAATGTGGTTTTTAAAAACAATATTCCCACAAAATTTTATTAGAGAGAAGTGATAAATATAAGATGAAATCCTTATTCTATTAATAGTTATCAATGATTACTCAATATATAATCATTGACATGGTGATGTAATTAAATTAGAAATTCTTCACAAATAAAAGAGTGGGTAGAACCTTCATCAAAAAATCATTAAATATTTCATAGTGTATGATATGTTTACCTGTCACCACATCATTCCCCTTACCCACTTCAATAGGTGTGATTTAATATGAATTCAATTTTTCTTTTGACTTTAGGGGATGTTGAGGCTTATTAACCTAATTATCATTTAGATTATATAATTTATTTGTATATTTTAAAAATTCCTTACATATAAAGCATTGATGTGTGAGTTTTTGAGATTTTTATCCATTAATTTTATTAACTATCCTATTAGGAACACATCCTCATAAATTTTCGCGATGGGTTGTCCTTCAATACTTGAAACATTTTATAATTTCATATATTAAATTACCTGATTTCACCTTTCCTTATTTTTCACATGTTTGAGGTTGAAACATCTTATTCCATCCATGTAACATACCAGTACAACTCATATAAATTTTCATATTAATTTTAATATCACCTAAATAATTAAAATTATTGTTTTCCTATTTAATTTATACAATGATTTTACATTGAACAACATATGAAAATATTTACATTTCAATTAGGGATAATTAATTTTAAACAAATGGTTTTTAACCACTAAAAATATATATCAATATTTTTGTTAGATTAATGATAAATCTATAACATTACACATAAAGCCTTTTAAATTTTTATTTTTTAGGTACTGATAGATTAATCATCCTTATGCATCATTTCGTGAATGTATCGATATAATTTAGTATAAAGTGTCAAGGAAAAGTATATATTAAGAAGTACTCTATTCAACTCCTCTGATTCCATGGTGTTTATTTCTTATTCTTACCTCATATTCTAGATAATAAAACACCATTGGTATGTTTCTCCTTTATAAAGATAGATTTATATGATATGTTTCTCAATATCTTATCACTGAAGAATATAAAAGTAATTGTCCATCACATTGATCCCTTGAGAGACAACTAGTGGATCTTTTTTCACATAGAAGGAGTGTGATAATTATCTCATAAAATTTCCAATGAAATTTTATTCTCTCCACGGTTCATTCAGAACCACAATATGATCATCTTTACTACTTATATATTGGGAGTGTTTAGTGAGATTAGTAAAATGATATTTTATCCTATCCCCATGCCATTTGGTTTCTCTTGAGGATGGTAAATATATTGGTCGTCATGTTCAAAGATCACATGAATCTTTCTAGTTCCATCAATTATCTAAAACCACAAACAAAATGTAAGAATAAATCCATAATAAATATAGTGGACAAAAATATATTAATGAAAATAATTCATGATATTTTATAAATAGAGACACATTATTATGAACCTATGAAAATTTAGGTTTAATTTTTTTTATATAGTGTCACCACTTGTTCAAATCCCTCATAATGGTTCATAAAAATAATCTGAATTAACAATAGAATATATTTAAAACTCATTGTTCAAGAATCAATACGTTGGCCCACTCATCATGGACCGATGATGATAGAGTTTATACCCAATCACCCCCTTCAAAAATTTTCACAACTTGGTTTATATTTTCCAAAACAAAATCTATATTCTTTTGATAATTAAGGGACATATATATAGCATAAATTAAGGATTATATTCTATACGTATAATTACCCCGGAATATTTCACCAATGTCCTCTAATACTAATATCCAAAAATAACTAAACATTGTTTTGATACCATCAATGGAAAAGAGATCGTGACATATATAAATATTATATCATTTTATATGAATATTCAATACATGACAAAATTTTGCATACATTAAAACCATACAGTTTTAATATATTTCTTGAATAAATAAATAAACATATCATATAATAAATCATCTTCACCATTTCACACAATGTTAATAATATTAATACCCTTCATAAAATATCAAACTTAGAAAATTACATCAAAACCATGGTACATATCAAAAAATAAAATGTGATCATTGATTCTTAGTTAGGTTATTCATAAGTGGTGTCAACAAATTATATGAATAGAAGATTATGATAATTTAATCAAAACATAAAAAAGTTGTACAAAATAAATTAAATATCATTAATTATGAGTATTTTTATAATGATTTTTCATAAAAAAACCAATGTTATAAAATTTTGGAAATATCTATAATCATTGAAGATCAAAGATAGTATATCATAAACATAGGATTTGAAAAAACATAATTTTATAACATAGTTAATATGTGTAAATAGTGAAAGGATCACTCATAAGAAAAAAATGAAATAATTTAATTACCTAAAATTGTCAACATGAATCTAGGTTCATGAATAAACATATAGAGATAAACAAATTTTAGGAATAATTTTGTGAACATGAAATCAGGTTCACGCATAACATAGTTATCACATGTGTTATTCACCATTAACCAGTGCAATTTAGGGCTATATTATTCTTGGACCACCCCTCACATTATGAAAACACTTCAAACATGTCCAAAAAGACCATAATCATTTCATTTTATCATTTTAGATGGAAAAGAAAATGGTATTCATAAATATTTCATCATTACATCATATAATAACCAATTGAAAACAATTAGGAAATATAATTGATGCATTATAACATAATTAACAGATGGGAAAGAAACAGGTTTAATAGAATCATCCTTAATTCAGTGTTATCATATTCCATCCAGAAAAAGAAATTGGTTAGTTTCATAACATCATATTCTTAGTAAGGTTTAAGATTACATGAAGGATGTTGGAATAGATGAAAAATAATTTATAAAGAACATTAATTGTTTTATAGAAAACATGAGAAACTATATTTTTCTTTTTATAAGATTCTAATTAAAAATTTATAGAATATTAATAAACGTACTTCCATTCAAAATAACCTTAGAAACCTTTTTTATTGGTCATGATATAAGAAAAATACATTCATATTGAATAAATTAATAGTGAAAATTCTTTTTAGATTGTTTCAAAAATTCAAAAACAACTGTTTCAGAATAATTTTAATTTAATTTTTTTTTCAAAATCCTTTATAAGTTTCGTTTATGGTAATGAAAATTATCCATACTACTTTTGCCAATATAATCATTACATAGAAAATCACATACTGAAATAAAATTATAAAATAATCTCATTACATCAATTATCATAATTCCTTGTATGGGTTAAAATATATTGAATAATACATAATTAATTATTATAAATATAACCCATAACCATATTCATATATATAATACCACATATATAAGAATTTTATAACCTATTATCCCCTATTTGTTAACATGTTTTGTTAAAATAAATGATTGAAGTAATAATTTTTTCCTTTGTGTTTTTCAATTTTCTAATTTGGTCCGTTGTACTATGATCATTAAACCATAATTTAAATACTTTTTATAACTTTATAAGTTTAATATATAATCATTATATATAATTTTATAATAATTCATAAAATGTGGTGATGAATAAGTTAATTACCTAACTTTTATGAAATAGTAATATGTACGTATGAATTAGTGATGTTCTGACATTTTGATGGATGGATTGTAATAAAGTGAAATAATAAGTAAAATTTCCCAAATAATTATTATATCCTAGAGAAAATACTTATTTATTAAATAAATCCTAATTTTTATCCACTTAATGTGAAAATAAAAAACAAATCACATCATATCATGGAGGATATTTTCCATACATACGCACAACCAACACTTTCATTTTCCTGAAAATGTGAAGGTAAGATGTTAAAACATATCATATAATTATAGAATAATAATTACTTCATATATATCATATATATACATTAAATTCACCATAATAATCAACCTTGAAATTCGGTGTTGGAAAAGGGATCATATTTCTACGTGGAAGTGGTGGTCAACATGTGTGTACGAGCGATAAATTCATTTCCAATTTGATAGAATGGAGTTGAAAAATGCATCCACAATCATCCTATTAATATCTTAGTATATTTTTTATTTTTTTATTCATCCTTTTATGAGGGATAAAATCATTTTACATAATGTGTATTAAGTAATACAATTAAATGTAACTCATTAGTTGTTGTACCTATAAATTGAGAAATATAATTCCTCAAAAAAATTAGCCCAAAAAATGGAAGTATTATGAATAAAATAATATCTAGAGAACATTTGGATGAATTTTATGTATGTATTTTGTCTCTTATTATAATATATATATGTAATATCCTGACCTTTTTTATAGATAAATCGAGCTTTTTTTTTTGTTAATCTATTTGCTTTTTTGAGTATATATTGTTTGGGATTTTTCATGGGTGGGTTTGGGTAAAATTTTGAAGTTGTTGGATGGGTTCTGAGAATTTTATGGTCGATACATGGTTTTCACAAACTATTCACCCTATCTCATAAAATCATGAAACCTTGATAGATAGGGATTTGAAGGCTATTTTATGGGTTTAAAAACATTATTCTTTATTAGTAATAACTATGTGGCCTCCTAGGATATGGATCATGGTTAGGCACTTTGTTAGGAGGGACTATAGACCCATAGAATGAAACTATGTGCATGTAATTTTAATGCCTTGAAATTTATATTAAAAATTCCCAACCGCACAGACTTTACCCTAAGTCGATGCAACATTGCCCTAAACATTTCAATATATTATTTTAGATTATCAGATGTATTAAATTGAATTAAAACCTCCATTATTGATGAATCTAAACCCAGATTGATGATATGTCATTCTCCCAGTAAATTAATTTCATCCTAAATACTTTCTTCTCTCCCCCCCACCATCCTCTCATACTCTAGAGGATTTTTTTCATTCTTTGTTAATGGGTCAAGATCAATGTATGCGGGATATTGATTATTTTTTTGAGGGATATGGGTTCTATAGCTATATCACATTATTAATTGTGATATTTTTTGTTCCCCTATAATTGGGGATAATTGTTTGAAAATATTTGTAATCAATTTGGATATTGTTTTTTTAAATTGTAAATCACATAGTCTTGATGTAAATTATTTTATGTAATTACAGAAATTTTAAATTTAATGATTGGTCAATTTCATTTATAATTAAATTTATTTCATTTCAAATTAGATATAAAAATTATTTGGTGTAATTGGGGAAATTTAACTTTGTGGAATTGGATTAATTAATTCCATAATTAATAAATTAAATATTTTGATAGTGAAATTGATGGAATATTGGGATTGTAAAATTATTCAATTAATGTGATATTAAATAAATTGACAATGGGAATAATAAAATAATTTACATGAACTTAATGAGTTAATGGTTAATAGGAAATGATTATTAAAAAATGGTTTGATAATTATTTAATCTTATTCTTCCTTAGGATTAAGGTTTATAAATTTTATTTCTAAATAGTTGAAATGGTTTGTTAGAAAATGGAACATTTGATAAGGGGGTTCATGATGATTAACCTTGAAAATTGTGAAATACAAAAATTGTTTATTTGGTTGAAAAATGAGTGCATGACATGTACTGATTCTTCATAATTCCACTTGTAAAATTTATTGATATATGAGTGTGGGACATTGAATATTTTTATAAAGGCCCAATTCTGTGATTTTTTGATATATGAGTATCTGACATTGACATCTTCTTGATTATCCAACTTGTGCGATTTTTTTTATATCCATGTGTGGGACATGGACAGCTACTTCATAAGATCATTGTGACAAACATGATGTGGGACATAGAAAGATGCTTCAAATACCCACAAGGTGCTTCACATGGAATTATTGGCCCTAAATGTTCTCATTGGACTATGGATTCAATATCACATAATATGAATTCATGTTATAGAAAAATTGATAACTATGGTATTGTGATTTGGTACAGAATCTGACACAAGTGGAAACAGGTGTTGAGGGTTCGGGTTTTCATGGGAACCCATAGGTTTATGTTGTTAAATAAATAATAGCTGAAAATATGTAAAATGATTAGATTATTTATTTTATTTTAATCATTATTAAATAACATACATAATTATTGATTGTATATTTTTAAGATGTTTTTGGTGGTGTCCTAATGAGTTGTACCCTCATCCTAGTTGAAATTAATTTTCGGTACCCAAATAGATTTCATTTTTTCTATACAGTATATGGGAAAGAGTGGTATGTCAGATTCTTATGTTTGCATATAGCTTGGATAACGGAACCAAATATTATTTGCGACCCAGTTGTAATTTATTAGTGTCTTCATTTATTTTGGGTTAGTATATTGAAACATTACATGTATTTGGAATGACATATTAAATGTTCCATTTTCGATATTCTATTTCATATTTTGGTCCTAATGTGATACTGGTTTTGTTTGGTTCTTGGTTATTTCATTTGGTTATTCTTAGTTATTTCTATTGTTTTATAATTTTGATAAAGAGGGTGTAGTTTATTCATGATTTAAATGATACAATCTCTTCTTGTTGAATTATTCTGGCATATAGGAGGCACATGTGAGTTTATGTGACTTACTAGATTAGGATATTGGTGTGTGGAACCTGGTTCGAGACATTAAATATTAGTATTTGAGGTGGTTTTTTTCTTTACTTTTGCCACACAATTTGGGAAAGTCAGACAATATACTTGGATGAGTCCACCCTTGTTTATGATATAATGTTTTACAGTAGTTAACCCTTGTAAGTGGGTAACAACCAAGTACCCAGGGTGGAATTTTTTTTTGGGCCGTTAAAGTTAAATTATCTTTCACCATGACTGATGCACTTCTTCAGGGGCGTGATTTTTGTTTTTAAAATATTATTAGATTTCACTCACTGCCAGATATGGCATGAGTGTTTATTATTCATGAATCATTCTAGTAACTCAGGATTATTAGGTGACAAGAAAAAATTTTGGTATACAAGGGGAAAATTAGGTTTTTGTCTTATATGTTTATATAAATGTTCATTTTTATCTTCTGTAAAATTTAATTGAAAAAGATGACTAATGTGAAATTGAGAATTATAAAATGATTTAATGCTTATAAATTGGGTGTCTAATGAGAAACTAGAATAATGATAATGTGAATACCTTTTTTAAGCATGACATATATGTAAGATAGTTAAGGATAGTGATAGTGCATCATTTTTGACCATGTGGTGAGAAATGGGGAATGACTTGTTACGGATTTTCAGAAACCCTCATGTTAAATGTGTAAAAGTTGTGTCACGTGTCTTGAGGACTGTGTTTATAAATGTTAAGTTTTTCATCCATGATGATTCTTGTTGAGAGAATGATAGAAGGTTTTGACTGGATTTTATCCACTAGTAGTGGAACATGATGCACCAATAGTTCTAGGGGCGGTTGACAAAGAGCAGTTATGTGAGAAATTTTATCAAAAAATGAAATTAATGGAAAGATAAATAGTATGGGTTTTAAAGAGTATATACGACCTGAGAAGATATATTTTACTACAGATCACTTTTACATTCACTGGAGACAGTGGACCTAAGGCATCTGAGTTCTGGATTGATTCTACCCAGATAAAAATTGACTACTGAGAGAATAAAACAATGAAGAGAGTTATGTTTGATTATTATATTTTATGTATTCAAGAAAATAATTGGTTGTACATCCATACTTTGGATGGATAGATATAAAACATGGAGTGGATGGAATTTCAAGATAATTTCCAAGATCACACTTATCCAGAGATGATGATAAATTAGAGGGAATGAAAGTTAATGATGTGACTCTGGGAAATATGAATGTGATGGAAAATTATGGTCACCTTACAAACAAAAAACCCATTTATCCATTATTATATGGGGATGAGGCTACTATAATAATGTTGTTTGAAAATTTTATGAAATTAGAAATTAGTTCCCAGGTGAAATATCTTCAGTCTAAATAAGTTTTAAAAAAGTTAATTCATGCTCTCATTAATGATATGATCTTAAAGGAGTCCTTAAGTGGACGACATGTGGTTTCTACTAAATGGACGGAGTAATAAGTTCTGGGAGAAGGAATAATAGTTATGACAATGTTTACCAATGCAGAAGAAAGTATAGTAGCTAGGAGGAAGGTTTGGTGACATAGAAACATACATGGGTGAACCATCACCAGTGTGGTATGCATGGTCACTTTTTTAGAATGTTCCCCTAACCACTGATAGAGTGCCGATCTTTCTATAGAATGGTACGTTAATAGATTTTTGGCTGGAATTTATGGTATAGATGTAATTATGGATGACATAGACAAAATCAGATGATATGATGGGGGATTATACACATTACCAGTATGGCAGCTAGAGTTCTACTAACCATGAAGGTAGAGCCAATGGATGCAGTGATTCATGGAAATAGTGACCATATCAATAGAGTAGTGTAGTTTAGGGGAACCATAAAATATCATAATGAAGATAGGAATGATAGTTTCATCCCATTCATCATACACTGGTGGATAGTGAGGTATTACCATCAATTTTTAGAGGTATTATTAGTGTATATTATATGCATGATAGGGCCTTATTTGATATAGGTTCCTATCATTACCTTATATATTCTCATCTTGTGAATCGATTGAGTCTGGAAGATGATTTTTGGGAGTGGCATTATGATGATAGATATACCATTGGTAGAACAATCAAGGGACATATGTTTGTGCAAGTTGTTTTCTCTCAAGTTTTATTATATTTGTTTTAGTTGGGATATTTTAATCCTTGACAAGTCATTATCTGATATATTAATGGTTATGGACTTTTTAGCATCATCCCAATCCCATATATATCAGTAACACAACAGAGTTACTTTTTTATAACATGAAGGTACAAACTAAATTTAATATAGAGAACACGATATCCAGGAGGGTTGTACATGTCCAATTCATCAGTAATTATGGTATCTCACCTCCTAGGTTGATATTTGTTTATTGGATGATGGATGTGTAAGGCATGATTTCTTTCCACTCATAGTGACAATAAATAGGGACATGTTTTTTGGTGGAAATATCATATATTACACCAGAGGGAGAAGTGTAATTTCTAATTGAGCTCATTATGGGGGTTAGGCATGTTTCTATGCCACCATATAGAATGAATCCGATAGTGCATGAAGAGATACGAACATGCCAGGAAACTTTAATGAATAAAGTGTTTATCTATTTGATTATGTCACATTGGGGTTGTTTTGTTTTTTCTAAGATGGATGATGTGAGTTTTCATTTATTTTTTGATTAATAGAAGATGAATCAGATGACTATGAAGAATATGTATCATCTTCCATGTATTGATGATATCTAGGACTAGTGGAGAATATATTGTTTTTATACATGATTTACATGAGATCAGGGTACCATCAGTTTAGTGTTAGACCTTACTATATAATAGAAATAGTTTTTTGAAGCACGTATGGCCTTTATGTGTTTATAATGATGTCATTTTAGATGACAAACACACATGTAGTGATTATGGGTTGGTTTAACAAATTCTTCCACCCATGCCTATATTAGTGTGTGGTAGTGTTTGTGGATGATATCTTAATTTAATCCAAGCCTCATGAATATCATTCCCAAATCATGAAAAAATATTAATTACTCTAAGATATCAATGACTATATGCCAAGATATATAAGTATCAATTTTGAATTCATTAGGTACACTTACTAGGTAACATAATTTCAGAGGAAGTTGTGTTACTACACCTTGAGAATGTGGATGCAGTGGTTTTATGAGATAAACCCAAGAATATTTTTTTTATCGATATATTTCTAGTATTGGAAGGTAATTGTTGGAGGTTATACCTAAAATTTTCCCTTTTGGTTATACCACATTTAAGATTCAATAATATGGGATTAAAGTTTGAATTACCTAAATCATGTGAGATTTCCTTCCATGAGTTGAAGAAGAGCATGACTATGACACCAATCTTGATCTTACCTGAGATATGTGAGAAGTATACAATGTTTTTTGACACTTATATGGTTGGTCCTAGAGTATGTTTGATGCAGGGAGATCAATTTTTAACAAAAGGGTTATTGAATTTGATTCCATATTAACCGAATTTCAATGTACATGAACTCGATTTAGCTATAGTGATTTGTGATTGGAAGTGTTAACAACATTATTTATTAGGAATGAAGACTATAGTAGATATTTTTGTCATTATAATAAATTATGTATTTTGATGGTGATATTTGAATATCCAATAGAGATGGTGGGTTGAGTATACACATTCATTAAATATTGAGCTAGAATATTCTCACATGGAATGAAAGCGTGATGATTACGGTTTAAGGAAGAAAACTCAGACTCTGGTAGTTTTGGAGTCTAGTTATATGTAAAAAATGATGAATTTACTTTATTAGTTTCATGTTTTGGTACAATAGTTCTTTTAGAAGATGAATATCATATAAATATTAGTGGTTTCTAATCTTTTGAGTCAGATCATGGAAAGGAAGTATCAGGATCCTAATTTTTTATCCTTGAGGAAAATTGTTGTAGGTGGGGAGATTCCTTTAGACTACACTATATTTGATGTTGAGATCGTCTATATAAATAATTGGGTTGTTGTACCTATGGGTATGTTGGTTGAGATAATGGTTGAATTTCATTCTTCAATGTTGAAGGTAAATCTAGTTTTTATCAATTTTTTCCATGATCTATGTTAAGTTTATTTGCGATCTGGAATGAAAAGATAGATTTCTAGGTTCATGAAAAAATTCTACACCTATCAACAATTAATGTTTGACCATCAGAAACCTGTTGATTTACGACCGTTGTTTCCCAATCCAAAATTGAAGTGGTATGAAAACACTATTGACATAGTTGCGGTTATTATGAGGATTTCTCATAAGAATGATTCTATTTTGGATATTATGGACCATTTGATAGTGGAAGAGAATTCCTTGTTCGTATGGGATATTTTCTCAGTAGATAAGATGGGAGATATATTCCTTTGGAAGATATTCCATCTACAAGGTCTTCAATAGAGTATTACCTCAGACCATGACTCGTGTATTACTTCACTTTTCTTACAGGTATTGTAGAAAGTTCTTTATACACACATTTTACTTAGTACATAATTCCACCCATAGATTGATGGGAAGATAATATGTAATATAGATGATCTTGAGGATATTTTATGAGCATATGTTCTTTACATTGGTGGGTCTTGGGATAATCACTTAGTTCTCATTAATTTATTCTATAAAATAAGTCACTATGAATATATACTAGTGGAATACAATGAGGATATTTATGTGATTTTATGAATAATGGCTCTATATGGGATAGACAATGGTGATTCAAGGATTTTGGGATAGAGTCTCATGTAGGAGATGTTAGAGAAGGTTCATCAGATAAAGAAGCATATTTTTATGGATCTGAGTAGATATAATTGATATGGTGATATGAAGTATGTTCCCCCTATATTTTGACGATAGTTATCATGTATTACTTTGGGTGTCACCTAGATTGGGTTACCGTAGGATGCTGAGATAGGGCATGTTGGCACCCATGTTTGTTTGAAAATTACTAATTGTGGAGAGAATCAGGATGACAGAGTACATATTGGATCTTTCACAATGATATAGTGTTATGCATGATTTGTTTTCATGTCTCACACCTTCAGTGGTATCATCCTGACCATTCTAATATGATCAATGTGGTTGATGTTGAGATTGATATTGAAGTGTACATTGGGAAGTATCTTGATTTGTGTGTAGAATCATAGTGAAAAAAGTGATATGAGGAAGGACATTGTCATTAGATCATATATTGTGGAAACAATTTCATGTTCATGTAGATACGTGGGTGAGTGAAGATAATATTTTTGCTTAGTAGACCAATACTTTTACCTCATAGTGTTATAAGTTCCTAAAGGTGCGAATCATGGATGGGTTGTTATAAGGTGGGGTGGTTATATGATCTTGACATTTTCTAGAGATGGATCGATATATGATTCAGGTACTATATTGTATTTTTTGGGTATATCTTGTACCAGTTTTACCATGGTAGCATTTTATTTAAATTTTGAATTTTTTTATGTGTCTTTAGTAGAGCACATTTTGCGCACAATTTTCCAAAACCATGAACCCTGCCCCAAAAAGCCAAGAAAAAGTTTTCGCTTGGTTTTCCAAATTCTGTATGCCCAGTTGCAAACCATGAACACTTTTTATATTATATATACTGACCCTAGGAGGAGGCACATATTTAGGCACATTGATATGATAAACCATTCATCCCATATAGGAAACGTGCAAGCAGAATTTTAAATCCCCTAAAACTATATTAACATTTCATGACCATCAAACATCACCCTAAATAAAACCAAATTGACCCCAAACATTTCATCACATTTTTTAATTGATTTAGAATGTATTACATGGAATTTGAATCTCTGTTATTGATAAATTTAATCTAGGAATAATGATCTTCACCTCTCCCAATAAGATAATTTCATCCAGAATAGTTTCATCTCTCTCCTACCATTTTTTCATACTTTGAAGGGATTTTTTCCTCTATTGGTAACATATCTAGTTATATTTTGTATGGATCTTGACATTTTATCTTAGATATATGTTATGGATCTTGACATAATTCATAATCATGATAATGGTTATCTTGTTTTAATTGTGGATTTTCATTCGTGATTTTTTGTAAAAAAAATTGAGGCGGGTGTCCAAAATTGAAAATTATACAGTGATTATTTAATTATGTGTATTTAATTGTGAAAATTAAAATTTACATTATTGGGAAAATATAATGGTAATTAAATTTATATGATTATTATTTCCCTGTGAAAATTATCTTTGTTAAAAAGGGAAATTGTAATTGGTGGAATTTGATCAATAAATTTGTTAATTAATTAATGGAATGTTATGATAGTAAAATTAATTGAATACTAGTATTATGAAATTATTCTACAAATGTGATATTTAATTAATTAAAAATGGGGACTATGATATGGTTGACGTGACCATAATGGTTTAATGGGTTATATAGATTTATTATTAAAAATGGATTAATGATGAATTTCACATACTATTTCATGTGATTAAGGTTACGAACCATGATTTTTCTTGATAATTCAAATGATATGTTAATTTATGTGAAATATTATTAGGTGGTTAATGTTTATTAGCATTTAAAATTATGATATATGTGAATTTTTTGGCTTATTAAAAAATGATTTTGGATTTGGACTACTTCTTAAAAATACCACTTTTGTGATTTTGTGATATATTAGTGTGGGACATGAGGTACTTCTTTGAAGGTCGTCTTCTGTGACTTATGGATATATGATTGTGAGACATGGACTACTACTACAAAATCTCACATATGTGATTTTGTGAAATACATGTGTGGGATACAAACTGGTTCATTAAAATCCCATTGTGATAAGTGAGTTATGGGACACAGACTTATGCTTCAAAAACCCACCAGGTACCAGACATGGTGTTGTAGTCCCGAAATACTGGCATTGGACTATGGTTATAATTTTATTTAATTTTAATTTAATTGATATTATAATCTATAATTATTGTATTGTGATATATTTTAGACATCCTTATGGGCAGAAACGGATTTTAGGGATTGGTTATCCTCAGGAACAAAATGGTTTATGTGGTTAAATACAGAGTAAGGAAAAGGGAGAGGAAGAGGGAAAAGATGGAGCTCTCAGCCGTGATTTTCGCGACCATTAGGGTTCTCCTTCCTCAATTCACTTTGTTGTGATGAAAATTTCTAGATCTCAATTAACATGGAATGTTTCGATCCGAACTGGGAATGGGAGCTCTCATGTGCGAAAAATGGGAATTCGGCGAAGAAAGAAGATCCTGCACCGATCGAAAAACAAAATCGATCTCCTTCCTCGAAGCACTTAAAGGCTCATATATGTTCTCGGACACCTCTAAGAAACCCTCTTTTTCAAAGGAATTGGATGATGGACGATTCGTGGTGGACGTAGATCCAGAGGCCCTGCAGCAACGAATGAATTTTTGTATGTTCTCGGTAATGGGTCGTATTTCCTATCTGAAAGGTGACAAACCATGGTTGGCCATGGAGCTCAAACTGAGAATCGCGCACAGTTGGGGTTTCAGTGATTGGAAGCTCGTCCCTATTGGACACGGCTACTTTCATATTCTTTTAGGCTCGCAGGAAGCATATGATCACACATGGAAGCTTGGTAACGTTCCGCTGAAACCAGGACTCCTCTGACTTTCTGTTTGCGATTTCACATTCAATCCAAACACCAACAGAAATACAATGGCACAAATCTGGGTTAGGTTTCTTGGGATGAATTTTTTCATCTGGAATCCAAAAATTTTGAGTGATATTGCCTCCATCATCGGAACCTCGATGAAAATAGACCCTCGATCTCTAAATGCGGATCTAGGGATGTATGAAAGGGTGATGTTGGAGGTTAACATGGATCATAATCTTCCTGATTCCGTGACTTTTAGTGCAAATTACTACAAAACAAAAGTTCACATTGAGTATGAACGATGCCCTCCTTTCTGCGAACTATGTAAAATTGTTGGTCATTCCTTGCTGAATTGTCGTGTGATGAAGAATCATGTGTGGAGTCAGGAGGTCCAAACGATGAATGATGAATGGGTGCAGGTCCGTAAGAAGAAGAAAGACCCTGCGACTGCTTCTACAATGCATGAACCCCCTGTGAAAATAGTTGATAGATGGGTAAAGAAATCACCACAGCTCGGTGAATCCTCTGGTGCTAAATGGCTGGTCTTAGTGGAGAAGGAGGAGTCTGAGATTGACGATGTCAATATGATGGAGGAGATCGAGAAATGGTGCAAGCTATTCTCATGCAGTCGCAGAAAATACCTGAACCCCCTGCCTCATGCATCCATACTTCTTCAGGTGATAATCTGCAAGTAGAGGCTTGTAAAGCCCCTAAATAACCTGCCTCAAGTCAGACACCCTCAGGTGAAGGACTATGGGTAGTGTCTATTCTGGATGTGCCAGGTGACACAGGTATACATAACATGAACATTGCTGCAGGTATATCTCCAACTCCTTCTCACAGTGTGAATAAGGACTGCACAACTACAGTGAATTCACTAACCACTACTGTTGATGGTGAACAATTTAATGTATATCTTCCCCAAACTGATCAATATTGTTTTATTTCTAAATCCATGTTGATAGAATCAAATGACCAGACATTGGCAGTGGACTCTTTGGTCACTGTGACTGTCTCTTCAAACACCTCTGATGTTTCTAAACCTGATATGACTCCAAAACATTGCTCAATGATCCCAAGTGGACCTGGAACCCCTTTGAAAAAAAAATCAGGGTACTGATAATAAAAGTACTTCTAATGTCTCTGCTCCCCCCTCCAATAATAAACAGGGTAATAAATCCAACCGACCTTCCTCTCATGGACCCAAAAGGTCAAAAAGGAAAAAGGGCTCAGGTGGTGCAAAAAGGGATTTATGCTTCCAAACGTAGGTTTAAATGAATTGTTTATTTTGGAATTGTCAGGTTATAGAAATCTCTAACACTTTAATAGTGCTTAGGAGATTTCTTTTTACTCACAAACCTAAATAATTTTCTATTTCTGAGACTAAAATTAATTTTTCATCGAATTACTTGTATTTAGGATTTTTTTGATATGATTCTATTGGTTCTTGCAACGATCGAACTTCTATTGAAACCCTTTGGATTTTTTTACCATTCATCTTTGATATCTGTTAATGTTGTTAAATTTTCTGATCAAATGTTTACTTGTGATTTTTCCTCTGATGGGGTTCATACATTCTGCACTTTGATTTATGCTATGAATTGGTATCAAGAGCGAAGAACCATTTGGAATGACCTTCTTTCCCTCTCTAGATTTATACACGAACCCAGGTTTGTGGTTGGAGACTTTAATGCCATTTTCCTTCCAAGTGAAAAGATTGGACCATCACACTCTTCTATCTCCTCTCAGGAATTCAATGCTTCTATTGAGGATTGTGATCTTATAGAAATTAACCTCACTGGGGCTAAGTATACTTGGTATAGAAAGTACCTTAATAGGGTTGTGGCTAGAAAAATTGACAGGGCCTTCACCAATTCTGCTTCCCTTGATAAATGGGTTTCCATATCTAGTATTACATTACCTAAGTCCAACTCTGACCATCATACCATTCTTGTCAGTTTATTCTCCAAGGGTTCCAAATATCCTATTCCTTTTAAATTTAATAATGTCTGGGCTGTGGACCCAGATTGCTTCAATAAGATAAATGATTTTTGGGTCGGCATGCAACATCAAAATGATTCTTTTTCTTGCATTACTAAATTAAATCTCCCAAAGCAATGCCTTAATTTATGTTGTAGCTCTAAAACAAAACAACTTAACAAAGACATATTTACCTTTGAGAATGACCTTATTCGTATCCAAATTTCTAAAACCAGCTCTGATTTTTCTATTGATACTCAATCTGAATTTACTACGTCTCTAAAGCTCAACTCCTTTCTTAAGATCAAAGATAACTTGAGAATGAAAATCTTCAAAACCAAATGGCTTTTGGATGGTGACAAGAATACTAAGTTCTCTAATTCTCTCCAATGGGTCAAGAAAGCCTATAGGCCCCTTGCCTTTCTCAGAGTTGATGACACACTTCTTGACATTGAGAATGTCATTTTTAATCATGATGTCAACTACTTCCATAACATGTTCAGTGGTTCAGAGGTCTGCAAAGACATTCACCCTGATATCATTCCTAATATGGTCACTGTTGCGGACACTGACCATCTTTTATGCATTCCCCCAGATCATGAAATCAAGGACACTGTCTTTAGCCTCAACCTTGATAGTGCTCCTGGACCTGACAGCTTCAACAATGGGTTTTTCCAACAATACTGGGAAATCATTCATGTGGATGTGTGTAAACTGGTCAAATCCTTTTTCTCCACTGGTTTTCTTTCCACATGGGATAAATGCTCAGTTTCTTGCATTGATTCCTAAAGTAGAAAATGTTGTAGAGATTCATCTTTTCCATCCTATTTCCCACATCAACATCATCTTTAAAAGTATTAATAATCTCTTTGCAAATATATTATCCCCCCATCTGTAACAAAATTGTTTCATGGCATCAATTTGGCTTCATCAGAGGTAGATCTATTCTAGATTGTATATGCCTTGCCTCCGAATGTACTAATATGCTGAATAAAGTCACCATAGGAGGTAGTTTTGCCATCAAACATGACATGAGGAAGGCATTTGACACCATGGATTGGAGTTTTATTTTAAGGGTTCGGAAAAGCTTTGGGTTTAATGACTCTTTTCCACTATGATTCACTTTTTATTCAATTCGGCTACTATTTATGTGCTGGTTAATGGGACTCTCAAAGGATTCTTTAAATGCACCCAGGGGGTTCGGCAAGGTGACCCTCTCTCTACCATCCTTTTTTCTATTGCCGAGGATTACTTAAGTAGACTTCTCATGAGCCTTGTCAATAAAAACAAGATTCACCCCATCCAGGCTTCTAGAAACGTAAATGTCCCTACCCACCTTTTATATGCTGATGACATTATTGTATTTTTTAAGGGTGATAAAAGTAACATTCAAAACCTCAAAAGTTCTCTGGCTCACTATGAAGATGTATCGGGCCAAGCGATAAGTTGGAACAAATCCTTTATTTTCTTTGGAAAAAGGTTTTCCCCCAACAGAAAAGGCTTTATTATTAAATATTTTGGCATTAAAGAAGGAAACTTCCCCTTTACTTATCTTGGGTTTCTTATCTTTTGTGGAAGACCAAAATCCAGTTACTTTCACAGTATCATTGATCAAATATCCAATCAACTCTCTTTCTAGATGGGTAAATCTCTTTCCTTGGCTGGCATGATTTTTCTTGTCAAATCTACCATTGTCTCCAAACTGGTTTACTCAATGATGTTCTACACTTGGCCTGCTAGTCTACTTAAAAAAAATTAACGTTTACATAAAAAAATTTGTTTGGACTAGTAGTACAATTGAAATAAAACTTGTTAAAATTCCTTGGGCCACTTGTTGTAAACCTCTGGATAAGGGTGGTCTTGGCATCAAAAACCTTATGATTTTCAACGATTCTTTTCAGGATAGGTTGACTTGGAATCTGATTCACAACAATTCTGATTCCACTGCCTTTCACAAGTCTAGATTCATCACCAAGCATAAAAAGGGTAATCTGAGTTACATCACTTCTTCCATCTGGCCATCCATTAAACGCTCTTTCTTTAATATCATGAACAACTCAAGATGGATGGTTAGCGTTAATTCCACTTTGAATTTTTGGCTGGATAATTGTACTGGCATTCCATTAATCTCAATGATCACGTCAACCACTCCTCCTGGAAATACCAATTCCTCTATTAGGGAAGTTCTTAACTCCCAAGACATCACTCTTCTTGATGACATTGTTCATATCATTGAAAATTATCATTTCTCTAAAACTGATGATTTCCTCATTTCGAAACCTGCTTTTAATGGTGTTTTTGATTCCAAAAGTTTCTACAAAAATAATTTTAGCAATTCTGATTCTATCTTGTCCTGGTTGAAAATTTTTAACAAACCATGGATAAAACCCTCAAGATTTACTCTTATCTGGCGTATTTCCCATAATAGGGTTCCCAATGATAAGTGATTTCAATCCTTTGGGATTACTCGTTGCTCTAGATGTCTTATGTGTAATCAACACTGAGAGGATGATAATCATTTGTTTTTGTCTTGTGCTACAGCTGAATCTCTTTGGAATTACATATTTGACATTTTTGGTTAAAGATGGTCGATTCATAAATCCATCATCTCACAATTAAAATGTTTAGCTAATGGGGCTTGATCCATTCAAATCAAAAATATTTTTATGACTACAGTTGTAGAACTCCTGCATGTAATATGGTATGACAGAAATAATTTACGTCATAACAATTGTTCTTTGAGTCTCAATGCAGGTAAAACATGTATTCTCATGGCCATCATGGATGCTTCCTCTCTTCAGAAAGATAATTGTGACAATTCTGTTGGCGATTTTATGATCCTTCACCATCTTAGGATTGCTGGATCTTACAGACAGCCTCAGCACAATTTTTAAGTATTCTGGAAAGCCCCACTTCCAGGATGGATCAATGTGAATGTCGGCGGTTCCTTGCGAGGAAATCCGGGTCTGGAAGGTTTTGGTGCCATTTTTAGAGATCATCTTGGCGGGTTTCAGGGCTGCTTATTTGGTGGTTTTGGTACGGCCTCGGCTCTAGAAGATGAAATTCTAGGTGTGATTCATGCGGTGGACTTTTCCAAACAAAAGGGTTGGAACAAGCTATGGCTGGAAAGTGACTCAACCACTATGGTGCAAGCTATCTGGAAGGGGGTGGTGCATCTTTCCTGGCCGCTCACTCCTCTTTGGATGCAATTCCTTTCTATGCTCATGGACCTCAGCTACATTGCCACACATGCTTACCGTGAAGCGAACATGGTTGTTGACAGTCTCGCCAACAAGGGAGTCAACCAGGATATTACCTGGCTTGATGATTTGCCCGGTGATTTGCTCTCCCTTTATGATAAGGATTGTAATAATATTTCTTCTTTCAGACTTTTGTAGCTTCCCTTCTATTTATAAAATAATTTGTGCCTCCGTCTTGGACTGAGGCACCACCTTCTTTTTTAAAAAAACACAGTAATTGAATATATGTGAAAAATTTACTATATTCCTTGTATTTTATTCCCTAAATAATTTTTGACACTTTTTTTAATATATATTATCATTTACATCATTGGTGGTGACCTAGTGATTTATAATCACACCCTATTCTGGTAACCTTATTAGTTCCCAAATAGACATTATGATTGCAGCGCAGTATCAGGGGAAGGGTTATAGGATAGATGGCTAAGTTGGGTTAAATCATTTATGAGGCAACAAGATTCGATTTGGGAACCTCTTGATAGTTTTCGGTGTGTTTATTTATTTTGTGGTTTTCATATTAAAACTTGACATGAACTTTTTAAGAAATACATATCGTTCAATATTAAATATTTCATTTTATGATTTGTTCTTTATGTGATACATGTTTAGTTTGGTTGTTGGTTATATAATTTGGTTATTCTTATTAATTTCGATTTTGTGCTATATTGATAAATAAGGTACAGTCTTCCCATGATCAATAGTATCCACTCACTGCATGTCAGCAACCTCTAGTAAACGAGGAGGTGCGCCTATGGTCTTATGACTAGCAGACTCTGTGTATTAGTGTATGACACATGGGTTGGAATATTATAATATGTTTCCATATAATTTTGGATATGAGAGTTTGTGTGGTTTCCAATTATATGCGTTGGAGAAGACACAATTGGAATTTTTTAAAAGGGTAATAATATAATTATGTGGTGTTCAAGAAAGATGGAAAAAAATGACTCATTAATCAAGATATGATGATATAGGGTCTAAATATTATTATAAAATAGGATTTTTATTAATCAAATTGGTGAATTTTCCACTTATCATTTTAGTTTTAACACTTTTGACTCATTTTCACTGTTACTCGGGTAACTAACTATTCTTTACAAAATTTTCTATGAATAATGATAAGAAATTTTATATAAAGTTTAAGAAAATATTAATTATACTAATTCTAAAAAAATGTTATATTTTAAAATTATAAAATTTCTAGAAGTGTCTGAAAATGTTTTAAAATAACTAAGAAAATGAATGACTATCATTTTTATTAGAATGCATTTTTTATATAAATGAGCTCACATTCCTTACATTCCAAGTAAAAACTATAAAGTTATAAATAATTTTTATAATTGAATATATTATTAACACATTTTATTATAGTAACTCAGAAACTGTGATTAATTTAATATATTAAAATACAAATACATTGTGTGAATAAGAACAATTTCTCATAAAAACATTTATGTTTACTTTCAAATTATTTTTTTATGTTCAAAAAAATTATATCCAATTATTTAATTTTATACATCTATAAAAAAATTCTCATAATTTATATTTTATAATTCATATCCCTATTCAAATAGCAAGACGATAAATGTATCATTAAATAATATTAATTAGGTAGTGTAGAATGATTCTATAAAACATGGTGTTTATTATATTTAAATAAATATAATATTTTAAATTTACTTATAAATAAATATATAATTAAATCATTGGTTGTTTTATAAATTGGATTTAAGATCTATAACATATGTACCTAAGGTTAATATCCCTGAAAATGGAAATTTTGGTATTTAATTGATCTTTAACTATTTTATGACAAGAGGCCTAAAAATGCACCTAGTTTGTATCCCATAGGGATTATTATTTAGTTAATCACATTACCTTCACAATCTATTTGAATGTTCATCTTATTTTAATGAAAACTGTTAAGAAGTTTGAGAGAAACCAAAATAAACTATACTGAAAAAAAGATATTCATGTAGAACTAAATGCTGATCTAATACATATAAAGTATAATAAAATTTGAGTTTGAGTTATTATAAAATCATTTATGATAATTCAATTATTTTTATAATTATTTAAAACTCGTATTATTTAAAGATATAAACATATATTAAATAAATATTATATCATAATATATTATTATTCATTATATAACTTAATTCTCCACACTAGAATTATTTTCATCTAGTACCATTGGAAACTGAAATACATAAACTGGTTCATAAGTGAGTTATATCATGACCCACTTAGTTATTTATAACTAAAACCCCTCTTTTTTAAATAATACATATAACATTTATTCAAATATTGTTGAAAGGAAACATAATAATGGGTGATCTGAGATGTTTTGTAATGAAAAACAAGGGAGATATCAATATAACATGAGAATATGTGTATTAGAATAAAAGAATAGAATTTAGAAACTACACCATGCCAATAATTGATTATAAAATTGAGTCATTGAATAAATATTGTCATAAAATAAGACATTAATCAAATATAATCAAATAACACGTGTCATGAGAACAAAACATTGTAATAAGACATATATTTGGGTCATTCACATATTCATAGAAAATCATTTCATTCATTTCCAAAACACATTGAAAAATCGAGCATAGTGTTATGGGTTCACTACCTAAACCATCCTTTTAGTAAATATTCACTCCCAATACTATCATAGTGTAAAAATTGCCTTAATGAATTGGGTTCACTCCCTATTATAGTCTTATTTATCACATGAGATATCAATCATTACCCTACTCAGTAGAGGGAGGTATAGGTCCCACCCAACACATAATAAAAATCATACATATGTGTTACATAATATTATAAAACATTCATCATATAAAACACATAAAAATAAATGTGTTTCTTAAAACATTCACCATGTCATTACCTATATAAAATAAATAATTTTCATAATCATTTCATATTTTCATCAAATCATAACACATGGAAGAATACAGGTTTCATAATCATTTTATCATGGTGAAACCAATAAAAAAAGGTTTCATAACCATCTTGTTATCATTAAAATAATAAATTCAGAGAAATAATAACAACGAGAAAATGGGTTCACATCCCCATTAAAGAATAACGAATATCAAAGGAAATCATCAAAGATTAGAAAATTAATTCAAATAACACATGTAATATTTCTTGAGGAAAATAATATTTTCACGTTGAAGATAAAATTTTCAAAAATATAAATTCACAAAAACATAGTGAAATTCTTTTATTTTGAATATTAGCATTCAAACATATAATTTAATCCCTTAAATATTTATTGGTAATGATGGTGGTATATTATATTCATACCGTACACATTAAAATAAATATTCCTTTCACATTTTCGGTAGATGACATATAGGAATTGTTTGGAAAATGATATGTAAATACTTTTAAAAAAAATTCAAAATTATAACATGGGAAAAAATTTATTAAAAAATACTATAGTAATATTAATAATTTCATGATATTTTTGAAGCTTATTTTTCGATGAAAAAGGTGTTTCGACTGAAGAGAGAAAAAATAATTTTTATTTAAAACATTAATTTGGAATCTAGGGTCCATAAAGAGAGTAAAAGTAATGGAAAAGGTATATTCTAAATAAAAAATAATATGAGAATAGAATTCATTATTTTGTTGATAAATATATCATAATATCTAATCAACGAATGTGAAAACATAATAAATCAAAATAAAAAAATGTTTTCATAACATCAAAACACCTATAACTTTATTAACTTTGGAATCATAATCCCCATGAAATAATAACATTAAATGAACATAAAAATCATAAGAATAAATAAATTCATGATGTTATATTAGAATGTGATAGTATATACAATTCATTTACAAGATAGGTTCACAATATAACATTTGATCCTAATAAGACAAAATGAGAAAAAAAATCCTTACATTAAGTCACAAATTCCTTCTTATAGATTTAGGCCACATGTTTAAAAATATAATTTTATTACCCATATATCAAATATCTATAACAATATTTATTGTACAATATATTATTTAATTATTATCATTTCCATGTCAAAATCACATTTTTGGTAGTAACTACATCATTTTTCATGAGCGTTTTTGTTTCGTATCTTTTCCACATTAATTATTATCATAGATAAATCATATTTATTATGTTAAAAATATTATATATCATATATATTCATTTTATATTAATTTATGATAATAAAATAAATTTTGAGATAGACAATGAATTACACTATTCAGGGAAAGGGTTGGTCATACGTACGGATGAACATTGTATCCATTTTCTAGAAAAAGGAAACAAAAAAATGTAAATAATATATTAAACATCCAGAATAATTTTTTTTCATATATATCAAATATTTTCATTAAATATATCCTCATTACTATCCATGTAAATCATGAGTGATGAATGAAAAACAATGCTTTGTGAGGCAGGAGACTGTCGTACACATGAGTATCGTTATCATATGCCCACCTAATGGAAAGATTGGAGTTATATGAGATATTATAATTAAATAATTTTATTTATTTCAGAAATATCAAATAAATAGTTTAATTCCATCATCATATCCATTCATGAGAGACAGTGATTGAAAATGAATTACATCAATTCATGGTGTGATAGTCCACCGTGCAGACAATCGGCTGTTTCATTTTCCATTTTATAGAATATTATATGGATATATTTTATTACATAAAAATAATTACACAATAGTATATTTTTGATATTGGTGTATTTATATTGTATTTAATATAACATGAGTAGATATGGTAAAAGAATAATTAAAAAAGAAAAAGATTAGTAAAGACAATTACCTTTTCATAGTAAAACCCATTTGGATCTATTATTAAGAACCCTAATGTTGGACTTTTGGGTTAAAAAGAATATTTATAACCTTTATAAGGATTTTGGGGTAATTTTTGATTTTTTATAATTTCTAAATACCATAATATTTTTGAAGAAATTAGGGTAAGATGTGGACTTTTATAATGGGGGTGGAATGATATTTTTGTAAAGACTCAAAAACTATTCAATAATGTGAAGTCACACTCACCCCACATACCACCTGAATTGATAAATTCTGAAGGGGTAAGTATGATATGTTTAATACACATATAAAATGAAAAAAACATATTTTAAACATTATTAAAACATTTTATTGTATATCCATTATGTATACATAATTTTTCAATTTTAGTTTTTACCATTGTAACTTGTATCATTTTATATACCATGTTAATTCATCCTTTAAAATTAAAATTAAAATGAACCACAATATATAATTTGGAAATAATAATTTTATTCAGTAAATATAATTTATAAAAAATAAATAACATGTGTGTTGAAATTTTTTTCAACACAGCCACTTGTAACATGAAAAACCCCATTTTAACTCTAATTGTGGTAACTAAATTTTATTAACTTTATTAATATTTTGGACCATAAATTAATTTTACCCTATTATATAAATATTATTATTATTATTAAAAATATTAAATCTATTTTATGTAAATAAAATATATTAATTACAAGAATTTAATTTCATATTAATCACACATATGTGATGAAAATCAGTTTTCCAAAGAGAAAACATTAAAAAGATTAAAAATATTAGAATTAAAAATATAATATGAGAAGGATTAACCGACCTATATTGTATTAATTATTATATAATTGATCTAATTTTAACTTTTAAACCATTATTAAAAATTTAAGCATTATAAATTCTATATTTAATGGGAGATTTTTCATAAAAACCTGTATTTTTTACTATTCATCGATAAATTAAGTTGTTAATAAAAATATAAAATATTCATCGCTAGATAAATTTTAAATGATGATTCAAAAAATGATTTCAAAATTTTAAAATTTATTTTCTATAAGTTTTAACAAATAATTTTTTTATTTGATCACAAAAATCAATAAGATTAGTTTTTTGATAAAAAAGTATTTTTCAAGCATATAAAGAATTCACAAAAAATATAGCACTTTATTATAAATATACTTTTTTATATATATCCATTATATTTAATAAATAAAAAATTTATTATTATTTACACCATCAATTTTAATGGATTTGTTATAATGGTATCATTTAAATAGTAATATTAATAATATATTGTGTTTTTTTAGAAACTCGATGTTGCGTATAATGCATGCTATTGACGAAATTAAATTGATTCAAAAAATATTTCTTAACATATGGGGTCTTATATTCGATCCCCTTAAATGGAATTTATCCATAAAAATTATTTCTCTTTGGTACAAACAACTTTGTGTACTCATTCCTCATTACAGCCTCAGGTTTCAACATAGTTTCCATAAACTAGTGGTTTAATGGAAAAAAAATTGACTAGGTGAGTGGTCTTGTTTAATATAAATTTCTCTATATAATTTGCAATATAGAATAGTTTTTCCTCATAATAAATATCATCATCCTATTGTATAACCTGTAATTTTATTACATTTGATGGATCAATTATGTGCTTCATCTGGAGAGATACATAGAACACAACATGGACTTTAGAGGGTTCGATGGAAGCTCTAATCGATAAGTTACCAACCCAATATGATTATGAATTTAAAAGGGATAGATATACCTAGTGATTAGTTTAATTTTATTCCCAAATCTCATAACCTGATTCAATGGATAATTTCATAAAATCACCATATCACAAATATCAAATTCTAGATCACGCAGGCGATTACCATTATAAATTTTTTGGTGACTCTATGATGCCTTTTTATGTTACTGATTGGATATAAACTTCTCTATCATTTCATGAACAAGATTTAGTATTAATATATTTATTTATCTAACATCATCCTAGAACATTATAGTAGGAAATGTATTTCCATAGTAGGATTCTTAAGAATCCAATTGAATGCTAGTGTGAAAGCTATTATTGTTAGAAAACTCAATTAAAGGAAGATTCCAATCCCCAATACATTGAAATCCATTTGACAAGATCTTACCATATACATTAGTTTTTTAATTCTTCTTTCTAACTGACCATATATTTGTGGCTAATAATTATTTTTAAAACTCAACATTGTGTTCATAGTTTTTGAAGACTTTTCCATAACTTTGAGGTAATCCTTGGTTCCTTATAAAGAATATTGATTATGGTGCTCAATGAAACCATAATACATACATAATTTATGTTTTATAAATAATATATAGAGATAAATATTCCTTGATAGTGACAAATTTCAATTACTTTTTATGGATATCAACTATATCCCATATTGAATTTTACCATTTTTATGTTTCGATGAGTCTGATAAAAAAAATCCATGGATATGTTTTCCTATTTTCATTACCTTATGAGTAATTGGTATAAAATTCCTTTATAATTTGTCTCTCAATATTAACATTATGAAATACCAAACACCAAGATAATTATTGTATAATTACTCTATTATTTTCATCCCAATGTACACACTCATTCATCTCTATATACATATTTTTACTTCTAGGATGAATGGACAAAGGAGAACTATGCGCTTATTATAACTTCTGCTTCATTAAATTTAGTATAGATAGAACACATACATGGTTCGTAAACCTTATCATTCAAACCCAATCATTTTTGAACTCAAAATCATTTCTCTCTATCTTTTGAAGCTCAACATAATCCTTCTATTCGTTTTTATCCCCACATGGATACATTTTTGAACACTTATTTTGGAAAAATTATATTTTCCCACTTATTTCATGATTTCCATATCCATACTTTTCAATTCATAAATATTTTATCTTGTGTGATAATCATCACTGATAAGCTAGCAAGATTTTTTTCATTCAAATCACCAACCACCTAGTTTTTTATCCAATGACAGTAAAGTATTGGGAAATCATAATATTTGGTAATCTCCAAACATTTTTTTGGTTCTTATTCAACTCCTTTTGTGTGAATATATATTTTAAAATTTTATTTTTGATATGTATTTTACAGTTTTTAAAAATATTCATATATATATTTAATGAAAAAATTACCTCTAATAACACCAAATCATGATTGGGTAATTTTATTCATGAACATTTAATTTTCCTGATGCATGAGATGTCATTATATCAGTATACATGATAGAACATCCCAGTCACTTCTTCGATGTATAACTATATAGTAGAAAGATTTCTCCACTATAGGGTAATGTAAGCATATGTAATGACTAATATTCTCTTCAATTTCATAAAATTTTCCTCACATTCATCTATCTAAATTATCATGGCTCCCTTTCAAGTTAGCTTAGTGAGTGGATTACATAGTCATGATAAATTACCAAGTAACCTTTGATAATATCCATCCAAACTAAGAAATCGTCACATCTCAGTCATAGTAATTGTTCTAGGGCATCATTTAGAATACTATATCATTGATGGATCTACTATTATACCCTCTATTTATATTGTATGACAAAAAATGGAACCTTTTGTATCATAAATTAACACTTTGTAAATTTTACAAACAGTTTCTCATTCATTAGTGCCTTAAGTATAATTAGAAAATGATCTTTATGATCTTCATTAATATATGAATAAATGATATTATAATATATAATGACTATAACAAGCTGATAAATGTAACCACTAAAATCTATTTATTAATTCCATGAATATATAGTTGGAATTAGTAACACAAGATGAGATCAATATATACTCATTGTGAAAATAAAATGTTTGAAATGTTTGTCTGGGGTATATCATTCTTTTTTACCCTCTATTTATGATATCCAAAATAAATTTCCATATTAGAAAAGTATTGAGAAATGGGTTATTGATCAATAAGATTATCAATACAGGATAAGGGATATTGGTTCTTCATTGTGATCCTACCCATTTCTCCAATAATCAATACATAGTTTCATTGATCTATCTTTCTTCTTAACACAATGAACATGTATACTGAAACATAAAAAACTAGGCCAAAGGAATCCTTTTTCATTGTTTTCCTGAAGTTTATCATTCAATTCATCTAAGTAAATCGGTTTCATTCTATAGTGTGTCTTTGAAATAAGTGTGGCACTATTTTAGAGTCCTACTCAAATTCACGTTTTTGTGGAAGACATGGAAAATCTACCTGAAAAATATATAGAATCCAATAAAATAAGAAAATAATTCATGATTTGTTAACATAACATCCCATTTAATTATATAATTAATCATTTTCAAGTTTATAATTATGAATTATAAATTTAGATTCATTTTTTAAAATTTAATCGATTTTTTTCAATCAAAAAGAAAATAAAATTCATTAAAATATTTTAGTATAAAGATTATTTAGATATAAAGTATTATATATTTTTAATTTTAAATATAAATAATTAATTTAATTTTTAAAAACATTACATAAAAATTAACTTAGGTTAATATATATGGGTATTTTGAAAAAAAAAATTAGTGAATATTGAAAATACCGATTTTTCTAAAAATGTCATCTATTTTCAAATAATTAATTAATTTAAAAGAAAACATAATTTTTAATATTATGATAAGTAAAAAAATTATTTTATTATATTTAATAGATTTAAATTATTTTTAATTAACTTTATATTGTATTTTAGAATAATATTATTTTTAGGTTTAAAACCAAAATTTTCTGAAACTGTTTATAAGGTGTAAAGATTCTCTATTAAAATAAATAAATATAGTACACAATTATGAATTTTAAAAGATATTTAAATAATATATACCAATAAATATTAATTTTGATTCATGGAATTATTATTATTAACCATAAAGTTAATATAAAATCACATTTTAAGAAAATAAACATCTTGAAAACTAGAATTTTCGTCGAATCCATTGGTTTAATATTACATTAAATTTTTTCACTAAGGTGACTTGAATACGGAAATTTTTTTAATATTTTGAATAATTTATATTTATATTATCCAATAATTTCCAATTAATTCTTTACCATAATTAATAGGGAAAATATAAAAAAAATTATGTTCTATTGTTAATGTAAAAACATATTTATCAGGGGATAACATAGAAATATAAGGGTTATAATGTCCTAAAATGTTTTCTATAATACATTTTATGAAAAATATATAGTCCATATAATGTATATTTATTTATAATGTTCTTTTTTTGGATTTTTTTTGTGTGAAAATATGGATGCACATTTTCCTTTTCAAAAAATATATGGGTCTACTCACGTCGCATAAAAATCTCATCCCAATCCTCTCTTATTCACTACATAAAAAACATTTGACTCTTCCAATACCTTAAGAATATCTTCCTCACTTCTCTACCCATGAAATATATCCATTTTGTATAATAAATCCATTATATGATGTCTTTTGGTGCTTACCTAAAAGGGTTGTCCCAAGAAGATGTATCATGATTAACAGATCATTTTATATTATTTCTTCTTCCACCTGCATAAAATATTATTTAATTATGATTATATAATAACGAAAATATTCCCAATTTTATAATATGTTATTAATTTAATGTTTTTACCAATATTCATAGCCTCTTCCATAAAATGATATATGAAATCGTTATTTCTGTGTAAGGAAAACTACCGCCTCACAAACCAATGCCATTAATTTTCAATCATTGTCTCTCTTGGATTTTTATAATGATTTGTTTAAGTTATTTATATTATATTTTTATTATATATATATATATATATATATGTAGTTATTATATCACATCTAGTCATTCCATTTCAATTCTATAGGGGATATGATAACTTCGCTCATGTGTTTGGAGGATTGTCGACTAGCAAAGCGATGAGATTCATTTTTCACAAATAAATTACACGGAATGTAAAAAATGATAAATTTAAGAAATATTTATATGATATAAGTGGAATAATTATGATAAGAATTACATATTTATCATTCATAATGTATAATATATTATTTTCTTTCTTACGCTGAAAACTGATAATGTCATTCGTACATACATGATACTACCACCTCCATGAAGTGATTTGAATTTTTCCATCACTAAATAAATTAGATGATATATATAATTATATTTAATGAAATGTTATTTTATTTATGACATTATTATAACTATATATATATATATATAATCTTCTATTTATTCTTTAACATAATGACCAATGAAAAATGGTAACGTTGCCCATACGTATATATGACATACATTTTCCATGATAAAAACATAATTCATTTTTCAGAAATATAAATCATGACTAGTTTTGGTATTATAATTGATATATTAAAAAGGTAATTATTTCATGATTATTATTTTTTTGATGTTTTAATAATGACCAATTTAATAATAATCATCCCACCAAAGTCATTTTTGACATATAAGCCTAATACAATCAAAACATATAAATTAAACATTTATGTAATTGTGTATGTAATTGTAATAATTGAAATAAAATGAATATTAAAATTAAAAATGGTTTGTAAAAAAATAATTTACATAAGTTTATTATTCTGAAAGATAAGGACATGTTTGATAAGTCTGACTCTGGGTGAGATACTTTCTATTAATTTCCTTTCAATGAGGCATATTTTTATGTAATGCACATATATTATTTTATGAGGTGTATATATAACCCATTTTTATATGATATGTCATTAATTTATCTATTCATATGATATCTAATGTTTTAGGTAATTTTATCCTTTCATGGGTCTAATGATTCCAATATTCCCCATTTGGTCAGGGATATTGGGTAAAAATCATCTTTTTATGTTTTCCTTATCACTATATTTTTCTTCAATGGTCATGTTTTTAAAATTATTTTATAAATATAATTATATAGAAATGAATGTTTTATAAAGGAAATTTTTTATTTATTTAAATTTTAATGAAAATAAAATGGTGTTTTTGAAATGAAAATTCATTTTTATAAAAAAATTGTATTTCGATATTAGAATGTGTTTTGATTATGTATTTTAGAGAATTATTCAAATTCATTATAAAAAAAAGATGAAGAATAATTTTTTAATTTTTTTAATGGTACTTGATTATTATAAATGAGAAATGGTTGATCCTTCAATATCATATAAGAATGTTTGAGCCTCATTATAGATCCTGGGTGATTCAGATATAGCTTATATGAAGGGTTGAGACACATTATAACTCATGAGAAATGGTTGATCAGAATATCACTTATAGGAAGTGTGGACCCCATTATAAGATCTAAAATTAATTGGATAATGATATTTGTCTTGACCTGAAAGAATGTGGGAGTCGCCAAAGGGTATCTCTTATGGATTTAACTGGGCTCAAATTTCTTTTTCCATGGTATTAAAAAGGGTTATGAATGTTATGATCTATGTTTCCAAAAAGGGTTTTGATTTCGGTAAAATTAGTTTTAATGATTTCATTGAATTTTTTATTGTGATTTCATATAGAAATGAATTATTCTATTTCACTTTAATAAATTTGTGATAAAGGTAAACATTTCATCACTTTTCCTGTTCTTCATTATAATAATGAAATTATATTTCATATCATTATCATAGTATATTGTTATCATCGTAAATTATTAAAATGTTATTCACAAGGATTATGTATTTGTAAGTAAATGTAATAAGCTATGTTAAAATTTGTGAATATTTTTCATGAAAATGTAATTTTATTTATTTTAAATGTTTTGTATTATGGGAACATTAAATACTTGTCAAATGATTCCACATTTTAATATATGGTTTTGTAATGTTTGGTTTATGACCTAATACTATAAAACTCTAATCTTGAACAGATCATCAATGTGAATTAAATTTAATTCCATGTAAAAACTCATGATTTTGTTATGTATAAGTTATGATCTTATTATTCGTATAATAGGTTGGTTAGGATAACTTTAGAGGTTAGGATAATGTTAATATAAAACTATTAAAATATTTTACATTAATTTTATGTGGAAATGATATAGATTTTAAATAATAAAATTATTATTTATCTAAAAAAATGTTTATTTAGAATGTGTTTATATAGAGGAAACGAGGAAACTTTAGTAGTAAGTCTCTGAGTGGAAAATATGCATCCAAATCATCATCATTAGATTGTTTTAATTGTAATAGAACAATTTATTTGGTGATGGAACATTTGAAATAAGTTATAAATGGTTATGGTGTACATGCTTGGGAGTATCCAGATTTTATAATGAAAAAAATTAATATATTAGAAACTATTATGAGAAAAAATCCACCATTATTCAGTGTATCATCTTACCCTATGGTAACTGAAGATTGGATTAATACTCTGGAGAATATATATGAAGTCATGGGATTTCCATAATGTCAAAAAGTTAACCACTACCCTATATTAGTTTGAATATGAAGATTATCGATCATGGAATTTATTTAAGATAACTATAAGGAAATATAATCCCAATTCCATTGAATGGATAAATTTAGGAATATTTTTTTTTAGAAACATTTTACTGAGATTTATCGAAATATTATGGGAAAAAATCCTATAATTGATATATAAATTTAATTTTTTTCATTATTTCATGAAAGAATTAGAAGATTATTTATGTATGTGTTGTATTTTATTTAAGAAACAATTTAAAAAATTAAAAGAATTTATAAAGGGTTTAAACCGTTTATATAAAGTGCTTTGTATTACCTAGAATATAACATTTATGAGAATATTCATCTTTGTGATGAAAAATTGGAGATGGAGTTTTCCAATACTTATTCTCCACATGATGAGAATAGTAAAAAAACAATAAAAGAGGAATGTTTTAGAGAAGAAACTATCTATGAAATCTGGCGGTGAGCTCCCAACTTGATCCATGTGTCATAAAATTTATTTCAAGAATTTTTTTTCAGGAACTAGAGAGCGCTACAAATGTGTTGTGATTACTCTCAGAGATTGTGACAGTTATGAAAATATTCCCAAACAATCAAAAAATGAGATAAATAATATACAGTTAACAGTGAGATGTTTTAGCTGATATGAGTTATGACTTAATGCTAACATGTGTTTTAAGATAATTACTCATAATATAAATTGTCGTGATTAGAAACTGAAAGGTGTCGAAAACCAATTTACTACTATCATGGTTGATGTTAGGTCAATACCCTATTTGATAGAATATTGGGAATGTAACATCATGAATGTCTCATTGAATGTTTAATGAAAAAACTAGGTGGAAATATTAAACAAACAATATTTATAAGAATCTTCCAATTATTAACATAGAAATTATATTTCATGAAAATCAAGTTGAATTTTGAATAGTGGAGTTCTATCCTATTTTGGTATGGATTGGAATCATGTTTATCGAGATAAAATATATTGAATAACTATTAATGTTATTCTAAATGATTTCATTCCTTTTATAACATATCAAGAAGCTAAAAAATTGATTACAGATGGCAGTGAATGATACCTAGGTCATATTATTGAAAAAAACGTTCAGATTAGTGATGTTTGATAAGAGAATGAATTATAACTATATCTCTTGATGAAATTCCTAGTTTTATTCATGATAGAGAGGATAATTTTAAAATTGGAATAATTTTTTAATGTAATATTTTTTCTAAACCCCCTTATCAAATAATTTAAGTAGAACATTTGTAATTTTAAAATCAATTATAGGTGTTCTTATAAAAAAGTATCATTGACCCTAAAAATTTTTTATAGGTTTATTTTGTTTCTATTTGTTCATAAGAATTACCGTTCAGTGATACTTTACATTTAATATAGATCAATGAATTAGATCACTATTTAGACCATGTATCTCATTCCTCATATAAGTGATTTGCTTGATTAGCACTATGAAGCTCATAATTATTCAAAGGATGATCTTTGGATTGTTTACCGTCAGTTGAAAGTGAATGAAGAAAATATTTAGATGACTGAATTTTAGAATATATATTCTAATTATGAGTTTTTATTTATTCTATTTGGGTTTTCTAATGAACCTTAAAATTTTATTGACATCATGAATAGATTTTTCCATCAGTTCCGGAAAACGTTTGTGGGTTTTTATTGATGAGATTATCATATATTAAAAAATTAAATAGGGACATGAATGTAACCTAAGTATTTTTTTGAAAACATTATGAGAAAATAAATGTATATAAAATTTAGTAAGTGTGAAATATTGTTTTAGTAATTACTTTCCATGATTTGTTTCTATATAGGAAATAATTATTGACCCTAAAAATATATGTTTTTGAAAAATTTCATAAACCAAAAAATATCCCAAATATTCATTGTTTTCTGGGATTATAAGTTTTATACCAACGGGGTATTGAAAATAAATCTCAGACATCAATCCCACTAATTAAATTAACTTTAAAAGATGTTAAATTTAGCTATAAAAAATAATGTGATGATTATTTACATAAAATATTGGCGAGTGCACCAATTTTGGCCCTACCATCTAGAAATAGAAAATTTTTAATCTATAATAATTCTTCATTGAAGGGACTTAGTTGTGTCCTAATTCACAATTATTAGGTGAATGTGTATTCTTTATGTCTGTTGAATCATCATAATTTAAATTTCCATTCACATTATATGTAATTAGCTATTGTGGTTATTTATTTATGAGGTGTATATACAGCCACATTAGAAAATTTATATCTAGAATTTTTCTATTTTCATTATATTTAATGTTTTCTTATATTTTATTATTTCATGGGGATTTTGATTCTAATTTTTCCAAATCCATATGGGGAATTTCTATAAAAAATTAGTATATATGTGCTTTTCATAAAACTCTCTTTTTCTTCCATGTCCTTATTTTAATGTTATTTTATAAATATACTAATATTTAAATGAATGTTTTATAAAATAATATTTTTTATGTATTTATAATTTTTTTGACACATAATGGTATTTTTTAATTGAAAATGGTGGTTTCAAATAAATGGGTGTTTTGATGTTCAAATGTGTTTTTTCAAAAACTATTTAAATTGATATTCAATTGTATTATGATGTTAAGGTGAAAGAATAAAATAATTTAGTTTTTTAAATTTTATATGATAAATAAATATGAGAAACATGGGAGCTTGATAGAGAATCTAATAATGATTGAGACTAATTATACCTAATAGGTGATCTTGATATAGATTATATAATGGTTTTAGCCCCATTAAAGCCCATGAAAAAATGGTGTGCCTGATTTTTCTTATATGAATGGTGATACCCAATATATGGCTTCAATATATTAGATAATGTCTCGTATATTAATCAGAATGAACTAGGGAGATACCATAGGGTTTCTCCTATGGATTTAAATAACATCTAGTTACTTCTTACATCGGTTTGAAATGAGTTATGAATGCCATGCTCTATGTTTACAAAAATGGGTTATGATTTTCTTTATATATATTTTAATGTTTTTATGGAGAAAAAATTGTTAGTGGTTTCAAGTGAAAATTATATAATTATATTTTCTCAAAAAACATTGTGATAAAGGTAAATATTTCATGGGTTTTCCTGTTGTTATTAGAATTATAATTTTTTTCTTTTTATGTCTCTTACTGAGCACTTTTTTCTCATTAAAATTTTTTAAATTTTATTCACAAAGTATAAGGATGTCTATGGTAATGTAAGAGGTTTAGTTGAAAATTGGAAATACTTTCATAAAAATAAATCTTTCATTTTTAATTGTTTTATAATATGGAAAAAATGGATACATATCAGAAGTGTGAACTTTTTAATATATGATTTTTATGTTTCTGAGTGATGAAATAATTATTTAAAATTCCAAACATCATAAGATCCTAAAAATTAAATAAAATTATTTCTCGACTAAAACACAAGATTTTTTATGTGTGAGGACGTGTCCTAATATTCATTATCAGAGGTAGGATTATATAACAATAATGTATATAGCTCATTTGAAATTGCTACAAATAGACATTAGGAGCACTGTTATTCTCACTGATTATAAATAGGTGAGGACTCATTTATCAGTGATAAAAAAGAGCTAATAAATGGGGTCCTCTATTAATGCAAAAAAAGTTCTGATAAAAGATTCATTTATTAGTACTTTTTTAGCTTTGATATAAGTAAATTTTTTAATAAAAAAGATATTAAATCAGATCCCATTTTTACAGTGCTTGACCCCCCCCCCCCCCCCCCACAGCGCTAGACCCCTCCTGCACCTGCCCACGCCCCTACCACACCCCTTTAACAGCGCTAGCCAGACACCAGGCACCCACCCACGCGGTAGCCCACCATTTTTTTATGTGCATGACTTTTCATCGACTATGATTCAAACTCAAGACATCTCCCTTATGAACATGGACCCTTTACCACTCCCCCAGGTTACATTGTTATCTATTTAATGATATTTCAATGTATTTATATATATATATATATATTAATAATTATTTGTCCATTAATATATATTTATATTTATATATATATAGTAATATTAATAAATATATTTGTTTTTTTTGTTTTTAAGTTAATATCAACATATATCCGTTTATTTATAATGATATTTACTTATATATTTTCCATATATGTGTTCATATATTTATATATATTTATGAGACTATATAAATAAATTTATAAAATATATATGTTTTTGTTTATAAATAAAAATGTACATATATGTATATAACATACACACAACATATATACACCTGAATAAATTATATATGTGTCTATGTGTTTGTAAGTATAATAAAGAATATTTATATATATTTACCTATATTATATATTCATATGTTAGAATATGTTAGAATACATAGATAATATATATTAGTTTGTTAATACAGACACATGATAATATATATATATATATACACACAAACACATTATACAGGTATATAAATATACGTATATTTGTTTTTAAAAAAAATTGATATTATATGGAATATTTTTCTGAGAAATGTACTTTATATGTAAATATGTTTAATTGTTTTTTTGTAAAATTAATTTTTTATTTGTGAATATAAAACAATATGTATATATTATTATAAATTTGATTATAAATAACAGTACAAAGTGAAAATGATGAAATTTCATATTCATAATATCAATATAGATGTAATCCCTCAATATAAATTCAGTCCCCATTGAATAGGGGAAAAAGACCCCCTGAAACGACATTAAAATTCAATAGATTGTTAAAAACATTGTGTATCTCAACTAAAAACTCGGTGTTTTAGGCCTTTATCATTTTTTGGCCTCAAAAAATGCAACATAATTTTTCTTTATGTGTCCAACAAGTAGATCATACTGTAGGATTTAATTTGATATGTGATGGAGCTTAAACAGACACCCGAATGAAAAGTTATATCTGTTTGAATTTTGAGAAACATTTTTAACTTATTTTTGATAAATTGTATATTTTTTTATTTATTGTGTCTTCAAATTGTTATTAATTGATTATTAGTCTATGAAAATTACCAAATTTTTAATTAATGACATTTTTTAATATATATTAATACCATTTTCACTAAATTTATTTTATATAAAATTTAAATGTCTATTTAAATTTATCTAAAAAATATTTAATATATAGATATTATATTTATATGAATATTAATATATTTTTATATTTTTATATTAATATATTATTTTTAATGATTTTTTTTAAAATATACCCTTTAATAGAACAAGTAAAAAATGTGCTGATAAAGAACCGCAATTATCAGCACTAATAAAAATATTGATTATATAGGGGGGTCCCTTTAATTGCTCTAAAAAACATTGATAATGAGATACCATTATCAGTTCTAAAAAAGTGTAGATAAATGGTAAAATTTAACATCACTCTTTTATCATTGGAAATATTATCTTATATCACCTCTTCTTTTAGCGCTGATAATGGTTCCCCCTTTATTAGTGGTTTTTTGGCACTGTTAAAGTGCGGATCTATGATAACTCACTTTTGTGGTAGTGTAAACATAGAGGTTATGATAATGTTAATGGAATACCCTTAATTGATTGGACCTAATGGTTAAGATGAAATGATATAGAATTTAAATATTACAATGGTGATTTACCTAAATTATTTCTATTCAGAATGGTTGTCTCTAGAGGATATAGGGAAAATGTAGTGAGAAGGTTATAAGAGGAAAGTATCATTCCATATAATAATTGTTCGATGATTTAAATTTGAATGTAAAAGTGTGTTGCAATGATAGATCCGTTGAAAGTTGATAAAAATAGTAGTGGTATGCATGCTACAGAGTAGTAGGATCTGCCAAAGAAAAATACGACTACATTGGGGCTTTTTAGAAGACAAAATCCATCATCATTAAGTTGATTATATGACTATATGGTAGCTAAATGATGTATTGATTTCATGTAGAAGATATTTATACTAATGGGATGTTCATAATTTTTAAAGGTAATCATTTAGGTTTATCCATTTTATGTTGAATCTAATCCATATTGGTCATTGGTTAAAAATAATTGGGATATATATGATATTAATTCTAAATAATGTGACATAATTAATAATATTTATCTTAAGAAATATTTCCCAATGTTTTTTTAATACAGAATAAAAAATAATTCTTGTAATTGAGTAAAAAAGATAAATATTTTATTGCTTTATATAATGAAAACATCACAATATTGGATAGGTTTTTGCAATGTATTATTCAGGAAACTCAAAGTAAAATTAATATAATTTTATCACTATTTAACCCTAGATTAAAATAATCATTTAATACCATATAATTTAGAATTTAGGACAATTTTGTTCTTTTTCTTAAAAAATTTAAGATATTGTTGTCTGATACTTATGCTCCTCAATATGAAAAAAGTATGGAATGATCAACGTTAAGATAAGTAGAGAAGAAACCAACAATATGTATAGAGTTAATCACCCAACATGTTCCATGTATGGTAAAATACATTTAATAGAATGTTTGTAATGATTTATAAAGTGTTATTGGTTTGGTATGTTTAGTAATATGGCTTATGACATCCAAGAAAGGATTCTTGAATTATTAAATAATGAGATAATATATAACAAGTTAATGGTGAGATTTGTACCTGTATTGAGCTGGAAAATTATTGTTACTTGTATTCAAAGCTACATATATAGGGATAAATCATTAAGATCAGAATAATAATGGTGTGTAAAATCAATTTTATACTACCATGGTAGATATTGGACAATCTAGTGAAGGGATGAAAAGTATGATACTTACATATTTAAATTATGTCAATACAGTATTTGAAATTGGATATTCACGTTCATTCATTTATGATAAATTTCCATGAATAATAGAATATAACATCATGAAAATATGATTTAATTTTAGTATGAAACTCTAAGTGGAAATATTAAATGAAAAATATTTATATGAATATACCAATTGTTATGAGCGGAATGTTATTTCCTGAAAACCTTGTTGTATTGGTTATGGTGGAGTCTCATGTCATTAACGGTATATATATTGGCTTCAGTTTATAATGATAATATATATTAAAGAGATAATACATTTATTTTCAATGATTTTATGTTCATGATATCTTACCCAGATGCTGAGAAATTGATTAGAGATAATAATGGATGCTAACATTCTTATATTACTAAAATTTAAAAAAAGTGCATATTTGTAATGTTCTATTAGTGAATGAATTTATATATGTATTTCCTAATTATTTTTATTGTTTTATTCTTTATTTTAATGAATATTTTACTATTTAAGTGTTTTCTAATTCTAGGCCTATTTCCAAACCCACTTATCGAACCACTCATGTATATCTTTTAGAATTGAAAACGAAATCATAGGAGATGTTAGATAAATGTGTCATTCGACCTACAACTTCACCATGGGATAATCTTATTTTTTTTATTAAAAATTATGATGGTTCAATGGATCTATTCATTCAATATAGATCTTTTAATAACATTACACTGAATTATAAGTATAATTTTACTCATATTGAATATTTTTTGATCATCTATAGGGAAATCATTACATTTCAAAGGTTAATATAATATTGGGGATCTATCCTTCGAAAGTGAAAGATGTAGATATTCTGATGACTTTACATCAGAATATGTATTGTAATATGAATATTTAGTTATGCACTTTGTGTTTTCTAATGCACCTCTTATATTTATAGACATTGTGAATATTTATTTCCAGAAGTTCGTATATACATTGGCAGTTTTTTTTATTGATAAAGAATTGGTATATTATAAAATTCAGTAATAATATCAATGAATCAAAATGATTTTTTATATATATAATATAAATGAAATTGAATGAAAAATTTAGTAACTGTTAAATCTGGTTGCTACAAATTTTATTCCATATACACATTTTTTATAAATATGGATTAACTGTTGTACCCACTAAATCAAGTTTAATTGAAGAATTTCCAAGTCCTAAAAATATAAGTTAGATTCATTGTATTTTTAATATAATGTTATTATTAATATTTTTTTTGAAAACATCACTCGATATTATATACCACAGATTTAGTTAAATAAAAATTGAGTTAATTTAATCTAGAATAAAGAATGTGTTTATTTCATTAGGCACTAAAAAGATGATTTGTGAATTCTCTAGTTTTGGACCTATATTCTAGAAATGTTTAAATTTTCATCTATAATGATTCTAAATTGAATAGAATTTTTTTTCCTTAATGATGAATTATCAGGTAATTTCTTATTCTTCACATTGGTTGAAACCTCGGGAGTTAAATTAGATTACAATATATATAGAAATATATGTTGTCATTATTTATTAAGTGAATTTGAGGCTAACATTATATAGATTAAAGAGTGAAATATATACTCATAATTTTTTTTGATTATATATTCACTCAAAAATAATTGAACATGAGACAATGAATATTAATGGAACTGATCAAAGAATCTGATTTCATTATTCATTACCATCTTTGAAAATTAAACAATGTAGTTGTGGGTTTAAATCAATGAAAAAAAATTCTATATTAACAATGTAATATTTATAACATAAACTATTGGATAATTATGTGATGAATATTATCCTATATGTAATGGATGTAGTAAAATTTATTTTTTCATATTTTATTGGTGAAAAATGTTTCATAATGAATTAATAAATATCAAAAGGAAGATCTTACCTTATAGGGAAAGTTAAAATCAATTAAAAAGTGTACGTTTTATCATTTTAACATTGATTATGATTTTTTTAAAATTTTTAACAAATATTTTTTGTTCGATTTTATTATCATTGGAAGAAATAATTATTTAGTGAATCTTATAGTTCTTCATTTTCTACTTATCTAGGAAATAATAAGATGTACTGAGACATTTAAGATAATTGTTGATGGGATGGTATAAAAGGTGATATTGACGACAGTACATTAAGTGGTTTCACTTTTAATAAGGTTTATAAAGAAAAATAATAACTTAATGTAATGGATTAATATATTTTCTATGCTTTAGTGGAAATGGGAAAAATATTTCAATGGATTTATTTGTGGGATTTATAGACAACCCTCAATGTAATAATGTGATAAGGGTTATTATTGTTCAATTAACTAAACCTAAACATTTACATCCCATTAGAAAAACTATGAATTTAGATCATCTATATCGACTATATTTAAAAGAGATAATTAGGTGACATGATGTTTCCCACTCAATTGAATGTGGTCTTAATCCTAGAACCACGTCTAATTTTCAAAAAGGACATCAGTAGTCATTGGGTACAAAATTAAATTTTGTTACATCTTCTCATGCTCAAGATGATGTTCAATGTATGTAAATGATTCAAACCATGGAATATAATATTTTTTTCTTATTAAATGGATAATAATGGAATTTGGGATCAATATATATTATTTATGGAGTTTTCTTATGAAAAGATATTTTATTCCATCATACATATGGAAACATTGGAGGAATTATATGGAAAGAAGTGTCAGATGTAAACTTTTTTTTTTGAGGAATTAGTATAATCGATGTTTATGGGGCCAAATATAGTAGAAGAAATCGTTTAGAAGGATCAGTTGATTCAACAACATATGAGGATATATGAGAGTATACTAAAATGTTATGTGGAAAATTACATGAATGATGTTTCTTTTGAGATAGGTGATCATGACTTTAATAAATTATCTCTATGGAAAAATGTTTTCAATTTGTTTAAAAACGTAAATATATGTCCATGTATTATACGACAGTATATGATCCTAGATAAATTTAGATCAGTTACCAACTAAGTGGCTTTTCTCCAAGTTTATCATAGGTACACAACATGTTACATGTTTCCATGATAACAAAATATTTGTTGGATTCATCTAATGTTCTGAACCTTGATATATGGAAGAGATCCTTTCTTATAGGGAACAAAAAATTCTTATTCTTGACTATCGAGAGCTAGTGTTACAGAATATGGTGATTCACCAAGTTAAGGTTTTATAAAAAATCTAGTTGGTTTAATATGAAACATTGTAATCTAAAAATTTTATGACAGAAATATATCCCCCACTTATTTAATAAGTAAATAAAACAACAGGAACCCAATTTTAACAAGGGGGAAGAATTTAACAACCTATGTAATGAAAAAAATAATAAATTTAATTTTTATTAATATGAATTAAATGGTTATATTAATTTTAAAAATATTAAGTATATTTGTAAAATAAATTAGTAAATAGTTTTCATTAAAATCTTTTATTAAAATGTTTTATTTAAAAAAATTATAAATTTTAGAAATAGAATTATAAAAAATAAATTTTATTTTTTTATCCTGTATATCGAAATTAAGATAGAGTAGTGATTTGGTATTTTTCAAAAAATACTGATTTTTCATTGAATAGTGAAAAATAATGTTTTTTATAAAATTAAATTAAATTTTAATAAATCAATGAATATAATTTACCATTATAATAATTTCAATTTTCATATATGTGTGTTTTGTTATTTTTATTTGTATCATTGTAGTTCCCTTTTCCCGAATCGTTGAAATAAATTAAGTAATATACAATTTCCATTAGGTTTTATATTTAATTTCATGAAATATAAGTATTATATTTTTATATTTATTCTACATAAATTATTTTTATCACCTTTTTATTTTATATTACACAATGTTTATTTTTTGCTTTAAAAATTAGATTTTTCTGAAAACAAGTTTAATGTGCCCAATGATTATCTAATTTAATTCATTAAAATAAACCACATTCAGTAATGTTTTGAATTAAAATTATATATTATTTATCAAAAAATATTTATTTTTATTCATAATATGACTATTAAAAATAATATATTTTTTATAAAAACATCTTTTCCTAAAAAAATACAGTTCTTAAAATTCCCCCTTTTTGTCTTGCATATGGGTTTAATTTTAGATTAATATTTTGCACTTATATTAATTAAATTAGTTAAAAGGAAATAAATATTTTAAATTATCATAATTTATATAATCTAAAACTATAAACATATTTTTATACGATAATGAATAGTGACAACAGTAATAATTAATTACTAAGGTTAAGGTAAAATCAGAATTACCGGGGTAAAACTAAAAAGATCAGGAATAAAATGAATTAAAAACAAATATAAGATATATTTTATTTTCCAATTTAAACTTTATAATGTATGATTCTATATAATGGTTCACTTTTATGCCTTCTGGAATTTCAAAAATGTCGATACACCTATTTTTTTCCAAAATTACAAGTGAGACTCTCACCTAGATTATAAAGTCCCACCCACTCTCCTCTTCTATTAAAACCCTATTATAAATTTTGATTAAAAAAATCCCTACCCAAATATATTTTTAAATTTCCTCTTTAGTACCTAGATCCATTGGTTATTTCAAAAATCCATCCTATGAAGGATTTTTTTCTTACATAAGGAGGTTACCCTAAGAAGATGTATCATGCTTCATTGATCATTATATTATATTTCTTCTTCTACCTACCTCAAGTATTATTCAATTATTCATATTTAAAAAAACATGTATTTAAAAGATACTAATATTTTATTATGTAATCACAATATCCTAAATACTTCTCATCTTCTATCAAACGGGATATAAAATAAAAAATCATGGGATATGAAATAACCAATCCTTGTGAAGCGATGATATTCATTTTTCAATAACATTTAAAATAGAATGTAATTATGATAAATTAAAAAAATATGTCATACAAAGGATATAATTAAGATATTAATTACATTTTTATCATTCATAAAATATAATTTTTTATTTTCATTCTTATATTAAAAAATGAAAACGTCGTTTGTGCATACATGTTGACTACCACCTGCCTAATGAGATAGGAGTCTTTTTTCATTACTAAATCAACTGAATGATATGTATAAGAATATTTAATGAAATAATTTATTATTTATGATATTATTATAATTATTTAAATTTTTAATAAATCATTCCTTATTTCCATAATGATCATTGAAAAAATGGGAGTGTTACTCATATGTGGGTATGACTTACTATATCCAAGATCATTATGTAATTAAATTTTAATAACCATCATTCACGATATGTCATAAAAATATAATTATGGTATAAAAATTATCATTATTTCTAAATAATATTCTAGAAATATTTAAATACTGAACTATTTGACCATAATAGACCATCCAAAGATATTTTTGACATATATGGATAATACCATCAATCTTATGAAGTAAATTTATTTAATTGAGTTACTGTGTATGGAATGATAATAATTAAAATAAAATAATTATTCAATTTTAAAAAAGGTTTGATGAAATAAAATAATTTACATCAGTTTATTATTCAAGAATAAAAAGACAAACATGACATGTCAATCTAATGGTTAGGGACTTCTTCCCAATTTACTTTCATTGAGACATATTTTTATTTAACACACCAATATTAATGTACGAGGTGTATATAAATACACATTTGACATTTTATTTCAAAAATTCATCTATTATTATTATATTTAATGTTTTCTTAAATATTATCCTTTCATAGGACCTATGATTCTAATGTTTCCTATGTGATTAAAAAAAATCATTAAAAAATTATCCTTTAATATTTTCCTTATATATTTCTATGTCTTCCATGTAAATTTTTTTATATTGATTATGACATTTATTATTCATTTAAATTTTCTTTAATGTTAAATTATATTTTTGTATTGAGAATGGATTTTTACAAGAAAATGTAACTTTGATATGTTAATGTATTTTTCATATAAGTGTAAAAGAGTTTTTCAAATATGTTATGGGAAAATGTGTAGGAATAAAATGATTTATTTTTGAAATAGTAATTGATCATTATATATGAGAAATGAGTGAGCCTGATATATCTTTCAAGATGGTTTGAGTCTCATTATTTCTCATAGGTGAGCCTGATATATCATATAATAAGGGTTGAGCACAAATATAGATAATGAAAAATAGGTGAGCCTAATATAGATTATTTGGAGGGTGGTGTAATGGCCCGGACCTCTCTGGTCCATTACTTTGTGAAATGTTGGTGTTGGAGGTGTTCCGGGAGGTCAAGGGGACTTATCCCCAACACTTTGCCAATTTTCTAGTTCTGTGAACAGTGTTTCCAGTTTTATGAACAGTAACAGATCAGTGAGACAGATCAGTTTCACGGATCGGTGAGACAGATCAGTTTCACAGATCAGTGAGACAGATCAGTTTCACAGATCGGTGAGACAGATCAGTTTCACAGATCGGTGAGACAGATCAGTTTCACAGATCGGTGAGACAGATCAGTTTCACAGATCGGTGAGACAGATCAGTTTCACAGATCGGTGAGACAGATCAGTTTCACAGATCGGTGAGACAGATCAGTTTCACAGATCGGTGAGACAGATCAGTTTCACAGATCGGTGAGACAGATCAGTTTCACAGATCGGTGAGACAGATCAGTTTCACAGATCGGTGAGACAGATCAGTTTCACAGATCGGTGAGACAAATCAGTTTCACAGATCGGTGAGACAGATCGGTGAGACAGATCGGTGAGACAGATCGGTGAGACAGATCGGTGTGACAGATCAGTTTCACAGATCAGTTTCACAGATCGGTGTGACAGATCAGTGTCACAGATCAGTTTCACAGATCGGTGTGACAGATCAGTTTCACAGATCAGTTTCATGTACAGTAACGGTGGGTGAACAGTGCTTCCAGACTCCTACAGTTTTGCCCCTTTTGACGTTTCCTTTGACGTAAAATACATTTAAAGCCTTATTTTAAGGGCTCTTAAGGCCGTTTCAAATGCCATAAGTCCTATATTAATTATTCCTAAGTCTTGGAATGTTTTATGTGGTCAAACCGCGTGGGTTAATGCGATCCGTTTTTAATGGAGAATTAACCGGATCTCAAACCATCACCTCGTTAAATCTTAAAAAGGGACGAGATATCATTCTTCCTGGTTCTTTCCCTTTGTTCTCGATTAAGAGGCACTAGAACCTTTCAATACTTCCCGTAGGAGTTGCACAAACAACCCTTACTCCTAGGATCAGTCCCGCTCTGTTGGATGCAACCAAGCTGTGTCGATCATTCTTCCACATAAGTTGTCACGAGGGGAGGATCGTGACCTTCTGTGTGGATAAAGGACGTCAAGAACTCTTCGAGGTAGGGGATTCATGGCTTCTCTAATTATATATGTGCAATCGTAGAGTTAGCATGATTTATTCCTTTGGATCACAATGAAATTGACCTAATTAAATACTTGAACCGGATTAAAAGAATTGGTAGATCGCATGCTGTTGCTTTATACCGTAATGACGGTTTGCCTCATGTTTTCCTAGATATAGTGATTTCTATGTTTCTTTGTTTTGTCGTTCCTTCATGATAGAAATTGATAATGAACGTAAAGCCGGAATTAATTGTTGATTGATTGGCTAAAGATAAAGAGGCATGTAAATTAATCTGGTTGTTGTCGTTGCTGTAGTTGTTCTAATTTGAGGATAATCAAATTAGGGAAGTAAGCATGGTTATTTAATTGTGATAGCTTACTGATTAGGTATCCATGATTGGAACCTACGAATAACAAATCTGTTAATTCAATATGGTTTAGAGAACAGATTATGTTGGAATTTCAAAAAGGGTTCTGAGTTACCCTCTTGTTTGTTAAAGGGCCGAGAGCCCATTTTGTGATGTTTGTTTTCCTGCTGTTTGTACTGTGATGTGAGCCTGGATGGTTGTTGTGATATGAGGAGACATGGAGACTTGTGGTTGTGGCAGCGGATGACGCCTAGTGTGGCGAGATGCATCGGTTTATGCATATGGGTGTCGGGGAGGACACCGAGGGTGATGGTATGAGATGAATGTGATGGTTTGATGTTGGTGGTAGGTTTGATTGTGTATATTCTTTACTTTTCCCCACTGCTCAAGGCAGCTGGTCTTGCTTACCCTCTTTCCGAAGGAGGCGAAGACACGCGGGGTATGCCACGTGCTTTCCGTGTTTAGCCTCTCGATGGAGGATGGGTCTATGCTCTTTCTATAGGCGGCAAAGACTCGATGGGTAGTATATCTACTCACCGTGTTGAGCCTCCTTTGTGTTTAGAAGCATAGGATGTTTTTCTAGAATGCCTGGGAATGTGGAAAAGTATTTCTGTATTGAATGTTTGATTAAATGGTGAAAATCCACGGGGATGGAGATGCTGGAATTTAAAGGTGATGTGAATCTTAAAAAGGAGCAGTTGTATTGAAAGTGACGCCATTTCAGTTAAATGGGGAATTGTTCAATCTTAATTAATGGTTAAAGAATTAACTAATGTACAGTGGAACTGATAAATGAGAATGGAGTAATCTAATAAAGCTCTTCAATTGGTTGTGTGCTTATAGGATACCTAGTCTTAGAAGTAGCAGCCTGGAGTCTGAGAGACGTTAGCTGCAGTTGTATCTAAGACTAGGTAATGCCCATAGTGTGGATGTGAGTTACTTATATACTCTGTACTTTTTGTGTTTCTATACGCTACTCCACCCTGTCGGTAAGGGCAACTGACACCCCGGGGATTCTGAGCCCTGGGGGGGTGTTTTCCCCAACATTCTGATGGGAGGTTGAATGGCTGACTACCCCCTTTGGCCCCGCTCTCTTCTCTTGGTAGATCTTAGTGCTGGTAGGCACAGTGGTTAGTTTTACCCATATATGTGTGTAGAGGGCTGTAATGGCTTGTGGTTATTTCACACACATATATTCTGGATATAGTATCCTATGGACTACTATAGGTGTAACGTGTATAGGCTGTGATGGCTTGAGGATCCTTACTCGGTGTATGGGCTGTAATGGCTTGAGGTATAATACCCGACGTATGATACACGTTATGCGAGCTGTGGTGGCTCCCGGAAACTACCTGGTTACTTTTGGTTGTGAGGATTGTGTGGATCTTAGCCCAGGTGTCTGCGGGCAAGCCGATGTGGTGCACGTGGTGCAGATTGTGGAGCTTGACCCATGTTGATACGGGCAAGCCTTTGGAGAGAGATGCACAGGACGTATGTCGTTGGGGCAAAGCGGCAAACCAGTGGGGAAGTAGTAGCGGGGTACCCTTGATATTCTTTACTACATGCTATATTCTTGTATGCGTTACTTGGTGAGAGTAGCCTTGGTGAGGTTGGGAACATAGTATACCTGTTTAGGTGACGAGTTAGTTTCACTTGTTGTTCACTGGGCTTTAGCATGCTTTCTTTACTTTTGCACGAGAGTCTTGGGGAGGATCCTACTGAGTATACTGTTATACTCACCCTATGTACATATAAACTGTTTTTCAGGTCACTTGGAGCAGGTTGGAGATCAAGCTGGTTACTACTAGCTTGCGGTTGGGGGAGGAGCTGTTCGGGCTTGTGGTCGCTGTCGTTTTACTTTCTTTTGGGTACTCTTAGTTTCCCCTTTCAGTTGTAGTACTTTTGCATGACATTTCATATATGTACTTGGGTTTCTTTTACATTTCAGTTATGAGTTGGAGTTGGTTGGATTCTATTCTATCTCTCTCTTCTGCATGTGTTCTCTTAGAGGGTAATGCCTCCCATTTGTGTGTGTATTATACCCTCGGTGCTAGTCGCCAACCCGGGGCCTACTGGAGGCGGGACTCGGGGGTCATTATCTCCCTTTTCACATTGCCGGCCCAGGAGGGGTACACTTTGTGGGGAGGGGGTCGTGACAGAGTTGTATCAGAGGTCTGGTCGAGGGATAGGATGGAGTTTGGAGTTAGGCACAGGTGAGGATGCATGGGATGGTAGGGCAACGGTGTCATTCATGTTTAGCAAGTGGGGTAAACACTGGAGACCGGCAGAGACATAGGCGTTCAGGGCCCCCTATGATCTGTTGCACGGACCTTTAAGTTTACGATGGCTACTAAACAAAGTGATACTGGTTGCAGGGTAGAGACCTAGGAAAGGATCATGCATCATTATTCCTTGCGCCTGTGTTTGAATGGGTAGACCTTGGGATAGGTAACCTAAAATTAATAAAACAAAATAATTAATTAATTAATGTTGAGTCTTCCATATTCCAGGCTTAGGAGCTCTAACGATTGTTATTTTACAGGTATGGCTCCAGGTCGGCGTCCCCGTCAGGTTTGCGCAGAAGGTGCCCAGCAGGCTGTTCCAGCTGATCGCCGCCGGGTAGAGGTTGACGACGATGACACTTGGAGGAAGACACTCCGAGAGTTTCAGCGCCAAAGTCTACAGAAGTACGAGGGCTCCGTTTCAGATGCAGTCATAGAAGACTGGTTGGAGGAGGTCGAGATAGGCTTCACTTCGATTCCTGCTCGGAAGGAACACTGGGTGTCCTTGGTTGTGACGATGTTGCGTGGAGCAGCGAGACAGTGGTGGTTCTTGTTCCTCGGGGATCGTGAGGAATCAGCGATCTCATGGGAGGAGTTTCGAGACAGGTTTAGAGTCGAGTTTCTTTCTTCGACTGCGAAGGCATCCAGTCGCCAGGAGCTTCTTACCCTTCGACAGGGGAGCTCCAGTGTTCGGGAGTTTGGAATCCGTTTCAGGAACCTTCTTCGATATGATTCAGACCTGTTACCAGATGATGAGGCCAGGGCGAGGCATTTCGAGGAGGCTTTGCATCCAGAGATCCAGCGTCAGGTCACCCCATTTATGCTGAAGACATATCTTGAGGTGCTGGCGAGGGCAGAGGTTGTTGAGAGGACTTTGGCTAGGACCGGATCGTCACGAGAGGGGAATCGTCATGATTCCTCAAGAAGCAGAGCTGTGGTCCGGGGTTCCCGGTTTTCAGGACAGAAGAGTTTCCGTTCACCTGGGGGTAGGTCCCGGCCCTTCCCATCTCATTTCTCCGGAGGTAGCAACTCTCAGACCTATGCCAAGGGATCAGGCGCTTGTTTTTCTTGTGGTGGACGTGGTCATCAGCAGCGGGAGTGCCCAACTTTTCAGAGCAGTCATCGTGCACCAGGCGCTCCACTCCAGGTTCCTCCGTTGAGGCAGTTCCAGCCGAGGCAACAGCAGCAGGTTGCACCAGCTTTAGATCACCAGAGGGTAGATGGAGCAGGCAGAGGACATCCCCATGACGCTCCCCATCCTCAGAGAGCAGAGCGCGGCCGTGGTGGTGGTCGTCATCAGGGTCAGAGAGGCCATGGAGGTGGTCGTGGTCAGCTTCATGCTCTAGCGTTGCCAGCTCCAGGCGAGCCAGACGTCGTCCGAGGTACCCTTTGCTTGTTTTCTACCTTGGTGTATGCCTTGTTTGATTCCGGAGCGACACACTCCTTTATATCCCCTACCCTTGTCCACGCTTTGGGACTTGAGGTGGAGAGGCTTCCAGTGCCCTTGGCGTTGACTACGCCAGTTGGAGGTCGAGCTAGCTTGTTTGAAGTATGTAGAGACTGTGAGCTAGTGTTGGGGCAGCACCGCTCTTGGGGAGATTTCCTATGTTTACGAATACAACCATATGATGTCATCCTCGGCATGGATTGGTTGTATTCGGTGCAGGCTATTGTGGATTGCTACAGGAAGAAGGTCGTTTTCTTTGATGAAGATGGAGAGGAACTAGTGTTTGTTGGTGAGAGAGATCCTCGGATGAGTCATAGACGAGTTTCATCCTTATCATCCATGATGGCTGGGATGATGCTGAGTTCTTCAGAGGTTCAACAGTTGGCGTTTCCTAGGGTCGTAGAAGAGTACCCTGATGTCTTTCCAGAAGAGGTTGTATCCTTACCCCCTCGACGGAAGATCGAGTTTGGGATCGAGCTACAGCCAGGAGCGTCTCCCATCTCTATTTCTCCATATAGGATGGCCCCTTCTGAGTTACGAGAACTACGTGTTCAGCTCGATGGTCTGTTGCAGTGTGGTTTTGTTCGGCCAAGTGTGTCACCGTGGGGTGCACCAGTCTTGTTCGTGAAAAAGGCTGATGGCAGTTTGCGGTTGTGCGTCGATTATCGTCGCTTAAACAAAGTGACAATAAAGAACCGTTATCCTCTCCCGCGGATTGATGACCTATTCGATCAACTGAAGGGTGCAAGTTGGTTTTCAAAGATCGACTTGCGGTCAGGATATCATCAGATGCGTGTAAAGGATGAGGATATCCCGAAGACTGCTTTCCGCTGTCGTCATGGGTATTATGAGTTTGTTGTAATGCCATTCGGCGTGACAAATGCTCCAGCTGTTTTCATGGGGTTGATGAATGCTGTGTTCCGTGAATTCTTGGACAAGTTTGTTGTGGTTTTCATTGACGACATCCTTGTGTACTCCACATCTGAAGAAGAGCATGCAGAACATCTACGAGCTGTTTTGGGAGTTCTTCGCCAACATCGGTTGTTTGGGAAGTTGTCCAAGTGTGAGTTCTGGGCTCGAGAAGTTCGTTTCTTGGGACATGTTGTGTCCCAACAGGGAGTAGCTGTGGATCCTTCAAAGATAGAAGCAGTGGTGTCTTGGCCAGCCCCCAAGACCGTGTCAGAGGTGCGAAGTTTCCTTGGTCTCGCAGGCTATTATAGGAGGTTTGTGGCTAATTTCTCCCGAGTTGCGACTCCTCTGACAGCTTTGACCAGGAAGGATCAAGCGTTCATATGGACTGATCAGTGTCAGACAGCTTTCGAGTATCTAAAGGAGAAGTTGGTAAGTGCTCCAGTCCTTTGTCTTCCAACGGAGGGAGTCCAGTTTGATGTTTTCTGTGATGCTTCACATCTGGGGCTAGGCTGTGTTCTCATGCAGCAGAGGTCAGTTATTTCTTATGGGTCTCGGCAGTTGCGTCCCCATGAACGCAACTATGCCACCCATGATCTTGAGTTGGCAGCCGTGGTGTTTGCGCTGATGTTGTGGAGACATTACCTCATTGGAGAGCGCTTTGTGGTTTTCACCGATCATAAGAGTTTGAGGTATGTTTTCTCTCAGCGGGATTTGAACTTGCGGCAGCGTCGGTGGATGGAGTTCTTGCAGGAATACGACTTCGAAATATCGTATACAGCTGGGAAGGGAAATGTTGTTGCTGATGCACTGAGCCGAAAGTCACGTAATGATGTTGTGCGTGAATCTGGTGATTCGTGGAGAGGGATGGAAGAGCTAGCATCTTTGCATCTTGATATGGGAGAAGTTGGAGGAAGAGGTTGTCTTTTCCAGATGACGGTGCAGTCATCCCTGATGCAAAAGGTGGAAGAGTCTCAGTTGGGTGATCTAGAGGTGGAAGTTTTGAGAGACAGAGTTGTTTGTGGGGAGGCCCCTGATGGTTGGTCAGAGGATGAACAACACCGAGTGTTGTATCATGACAGGCTTTTTGTTCCCCTGGCGATGCGCGAGACGGTTCTCCGAGAGTTCCATAGCTCGCCCTTAGCTGTACATCCTGGTGTGACGAAGATGTATCGATCCTTGAGGAGTCAGTTTTGGTGGCCTGGGCTGAAGCGTTCAGTTGCAGAATGTGTGTCTCGATGTTTAGTCTGCCAGAAGGTAAAGGCCGAACACCGTGTTCCTGGTGGTCTTCTCCAGCACTTAGAGATTCCTCAGTGGAAGTGGGAGGACATCTCAATGGACTTTGTTACAGGTTTACCTCGAGCTCCGGGAGGACATGATGCTATATGGGTGGTAGTGGATCGTTTAACTAAATCGGCCCACTTCATAGCAATCAAGGAGTCGAGCTCAGTGGAGGTTTTGTCGAGGCAGTATCTGGAGGAGGTGGTGAGGCTTCACGGAGTTCCTAAGACGATCATTTCTGATCGAGACCCTCGTTTTACCTCGAGGGTGTGGAGAGGTCTCCAGCATGCTTTTGGCTCTCAACTATGCCTTAGCACTGCTTTTCATCCTCAAACGGATGGTCAGACAGAGCGAACCATCCAAACTCTTGAAGACATGTTGCGCTCTTGTGTTCTTGATTTTGGAGGTTCATGGGTGAAACACTTACCTTTGGTAGAGTTCGCTTACAATAATAGTTTTCACTCTACCATCGGCATGGCGCCGTTTGAAGCCTTGTATGGCCGGCCATGCCGTTCTCCGTTGTGCTGGACTGGGGTCGGAGAGTCAGCAATTCTCGGACCAGAACTAGTGCAGAATACGACGGAGATGGTTCAAGTGATTCGTGAGAGGATGAAGACAGCACAAGATCGTCAGAAATCTTATGCGGATCAAAGAAGGAGACCCTTAGAGTTTAATGTTGGGGATCATGTGTTTCTGAAGGTGACTCCCCGTCGTGGGCAGCGAAGGTTTGGTCGCGGAAGTAAGCTTTCTCCCCGTTTTGTTGGGCCTTTCGAGGTGTTAGCTCGTGTTGGAGCTGTGGCATATCGAGTAGCACTTCCCCCTCGGATGAGTCGGATACATGATGTTTTTCATGTATCGCAGCTCCGTCATTATCTTCATGATGAATCTCATGTTATCGATTGGGGAGAGATCGATATTGATGATGATGCAACCTTCGAGGAGCGACCTGTGGAGATCCAAGACCACAAGGAGAAGGTGTTGCGTGGGCGTTCTATTCCTTTAGTTCGTGTCTTGTGGCGACACGGTGGCATGGAGGAGAGTACCTGGGAGCGTGAGTCACAGATACGTGCTCAGTACCCAGAGTTGTTTAATGTTTAACTCCTTTCATGTAATGATGTTTTCTCTGTGGTTGGACCTTTCATGTTTTGTTTATGTACCTTTGATGTGATGTTGTGAATGAATTGTTTGGGTATGGATTGTTTGTTCCCGGATGTCATAGTTTTGTTCCAGCTTTCGAACAACTCATGGTGGTTTTCCCCTGAGAGGTATCTTATGGGGTGGTTGTTCGGACCCCTCTTTTCTTCTGGGTTGGTTTTTAATTCTCGAGGACGAGAATGTTTTGAGAGGTATCTAATGTTTAAGGCCCGGACCTCTCTGGTCCATTACTTTGTGAAATGTTGGTGTTGGAGGTGTTCCGGGAGGTCAAGGGGACTTATCCCCAACACTTTGCCAATTTTCTAGTTCTGTGAACAGTGTTTCCAGTTTTATGAACAGTAACAGATCAGTGAGACAGATCAGTTTCACGGATCGGTGAGACAGATCAGTTTCACAGATCAGTGAGACAGATCAGTTTCACAGATCGGTGAGACAGATCAGTTTCACAGATCGGTGAGACAGATCAGTTTCACAGATCGGTGAGACAGATCAGTTTCACAGATCGGTGAGACAGATCAGTTTCACAGATCGGTGAGACAGATCAGTTTCACAGATCGGTGAGACAGATCAGTTTCACAGATCGGTGAGACAGATCAGTTTCACAGATCGGTGAGACAGATCAGTTTCACAGATCGGTGAGACAGATCAGTTTCACAGATCGGTGAGACAGATCAGTTTCACAGATCGGTGAGACAGATCGGTGAGACAGATCGGTGAGACAGATCGGTGAGACAGATCGGTGAGACAGATCGGTGAGACAGATCGGTGAGACAGATCGGTGAGACAGATCGGTGAGACAGATCGGTGAGACAGATCGGTGTGACAGATCAGTTTCACAGATCAGTTTCACAGATCGGTGTGACAGATCAGTTTCACAGATCAGTGTCACAGATCGGTGTGACAGATCAGTTTCACAGATCAGTTTCATGTACAGTAACGGTGGGTGAACAGTGCTTCCAGACTCCTACAGTTTTGCCCCTTTTGACGTTTCCTTTGACGTAAAATACATTTAAAGCCTTATTTTAAGGGCTCTTAAGGCCGTTTCAAATGCCATAAGTCCTATATTAATTATTCCTAAGTCTTGGAATGTTTTATGTGGTCAAACCGCGTGGGTTAATGCGATCCGTTTTTAATGGAGAATTAACCGGATCTCAAACCATCACCTCGTTAAATCTTAAAAAGGGACGAGATATCATTCTTCCTGGTTCTTTCCCTTTGTTCTCGATTAAGAGGCACTAGAACCTTTCAATACTTCCCGTAGGAGTTGCACAAACAACCCTTACTCCTAGGATCAGTCCCGCTCTGTTGGATGCAACCAAGCTGTGTCGATCATTCTTCCACATAAGTTGTCACGAGGGGAGGATCGTGACCTGTTGTGTGGATAAAGGACGTCAAGAACTCTTCGAGGTAGGGGATTCATGGCTTCTCTAATTATATATGTGCAATCGTAGAGTTAGCATGATTTATTCCTTTGGATCACAATGAAATTGACCTAATTAAATACTTGAACCGGATTAAAAGAATTGGTAGATCGCATGCTGTTGCTTTATACCGTAATGACGGTTTGCCTCATGTTTTCCTAGATATAGTGATATCTATGTTTCTTTGTTTTGTCGTTCCTTCATGATAGAAATTGATAATGAACGTAAAGCCGGAATTAATTGTTGATTGATTGGCTAAAGATAAAGAGGCATGTAAATTAATCTGGTTGTTGTCGTTGCTGTAGTTGTTCTAATTTGAGGATAATCAAATTAGGGAAGTAAGCATGGTTATTTAATTGTGATAGCTTACTGATTAGGTATCCATGATTGGAACCTACGAATAACAAATCTGTTAATTCAATATGGTTTAGAGAACAGATTATGTTGGAATTTCAAAAAGGGTTCTGAGTTACCCTCTTGTTTGTTAAAGGGCCGAGAGCCCATTTTGTGATGTTTGTTTTCCTGCTGTTTGTACTGTGATGTGAGCCTGGATGGTTGTTGTGATATGAGGAGACATGGAGACTTGTGGTTGTGGCAGCGGATGACGCCTAGTGTGGCGAGATGCATCGGTTTATGCATATGGGTGTCGGGGAGGACACCGAGGGTGATGGTATGAGATGAATGTGATGGTTTGATGTTGGTGGTAGGTTTGATTGTGTATCTTCTTTACTTTTCCCCACTGCTCAAGGCAGCTGGTCTTGCTTACCCTCTTTCCGAAGGAGGCGAAGACACGCGGGGTATGCCACGTGCTTTCCGTGTTTAGCCTCTCGATGGAGGATGGGTCTATGCTCTTTCTATAGGCGGCAAAGACTCGACGGGTAGTATATCTACTCACCGTGTTGAGCCTCCATTGTGTTTAGAAGAATAGGATGTTTTTCTAGAATGCCTGGGAATGTGGAAAAGTATTTCTGTATTGAATGTTTGATTAAATGGTGAAAATCCACGGGGATGGAGATGCTGGAATTTAAAGGTGATGTGAATCTTAAAAAGAAGCAGTTGTATTGAAAGTGACGCCATTTCAGTTAAATGGGGAATTGTTCAATCTTAATTAATGGTTAAAGAATTAACTAATGTACAGTGGAACTGATAAATGAGAATGGAGTAATCTAATAAAGCTCTTCAATTGGTTGTGTGCTTATAGGATACCTAGTCTTAGAAGTAGCAGCCTGGAGTCTGAGAGACGTTAGCTGCAGTTGTATCTAAGACTAGGTAATGCCCATAGTGTGGATGTGAGTTACTTATATACTCTGTACTTTTTGTGTTTCTATACGCTACTCCACCCTGTCGGTAAGGGCAACTGACACCCCGGGGATTCTGAGCCCTGGGGGGGTGTTTTCCCCAACATTCTGATGGGAGGTTGAATGGCTGACTACCCCCTTTGGCCCCGCTCTCTTCTCTTGGTAGATCTTAGTGCTGGTAGGCACAGTGGTTAGTTTTACCCATATATGTGTGTAGAGGGCTGTAATGGCTTGTGGTTATTTCACACACATATATTCTGGATATAGTATCCTATGGACTACTATAGGTGTAACGTGTATAGGATGTGATGGCTTGAGGATCCTTACTCGGTGTATGGGCTGTAATGGCTTGAGGTATAATACCCGACGTATGATACACGTTATGCGAGCTGTGGTGGCTCCCGGAAACTACCTGGTTACTTTTGGTTGTGAGGATTGTGTGGATCTTAGCCCAGGTGTCTGCGGGCAAGCCGATGTGGTGCACGTGGTGCAGATTGTGGAGCTTGACCCATGTTGATACGGGCAAGCCTTTGGAGAGAGATGCACAGGACGTATGTCGTTGGGGCAAAGCGGCAAACCAGTGGGGAAGTAGTAGCAGGGTACCCTTGATATTCTTTACTACATGCTATATTCTTGTATGCGTTACTTGGTGAGAGTAGCCTTGGTGAGGTTGGGAACATAGTATACCTGTTTAGGTGACGAGTTAGTTTCACTTGTTGTTCACTGGGCTTTAGCATGCTTTCTTTACTTTTGCACGAGAGTCTTGGGGAGGATCCTACTGAGTATACTGTTATACTCACCCTATGTACATATAAACTGTTTTTCAGGTCACTTGGAGCAGGTTGGAGATCAAGCTGGTTACTACTAGCTTGCGGTTGGAGGAGGAGCTGTTCGGGCTTGTGGTCGCTGTCGTTTTACTTTCTTTTGGGTACTCTTAGTTTCCCCTTTCAGTTGTAGTACTTTTGCATGACATTTCATATATGTACTTGGGTTTCTTTTACATTTCAGTTATGAGTTGGAGTTGGTTGGATTCTATTCTATCTCTCTCTTCTGCATGTGTTCTCTTAGAGGGTAATGCCTCCCATTTGTGTGTGTATTATACCCTCGGTGCTAGTCGCCAACCCGGGGCCTACTGGAGGCGGGACTCGGGGGTCATTATCTCCCTTTTCACATTGCCGGCCCAGGAGGGGTACACTTTGTGGGGAGGGGGTCGTGACAGGTGGTCTCCATTATAGCTCTCCAATCCGTTGCATAATGTTTCATATTATAATTAGGAATAACAAGGGAGTTAGTAAAGGGGTTTCTCATATGTATATAACCAGGCTCAAGCTAAATCAAACAGAGTACTAAAATGGGGTATGAATGTGATGATTTAAGTGGCCAAAAAGTTCTTTTAATTTATTTCTATGGGTTTTAAAGAATTTTTTGAGAAAAAATTGTGTTTAATTTTATAGAAAAATTATTTATTTTATTTAATTTAAATTACATTGTGATAAATGATAACATATCATGGGTTTAACTAATAGTTATGTAATGGAAGAAGTCAAGTTAATATTTTTAAGTATTCTTAAAGAAAAATAATCAAGTTTTATTTTAATGGATTTTTATTATAGTATAAATTTATACTCCTATGATGTGTCTAGTTTGTAATATATGTTTTTGTTATATATGGGTTTTGACATAATTTTATAAAAAATATAAACATGAAAATGGTACTTAAATTTAAATAAATTGATTTATGTGATATAAATAAATATTTTTTTATATATAATGTTTGGTCCTTATATTTGGTATCATGGTTCGGGTTAGAAAAATTTATATGTTTGGATAATGTTAATAAAATACCCTTCAAACATTTTCAATTTTTGTTATTTTAAATTATATATTATTATAATATTACCATATCGCTTCATCTAAAATATGTTTCTTGAGAGTGGTTTTCTCAAGAGAAATCATGAAAGTTATAATGGTAATGAAAAGAAAGAAAAATATACTTACCAATTTGCATCTTGAGATGTTATTAACATAAACATTACATTTTTTATAGTGATGGATTGGTTGACACAAGGAATACATTGCAGTGGTATCTATCGTATGGATCATCCTAATATACCAAAATGAAATATGGATTCATTGGATCATTTTATGGTCCAACATCCCTATTCATTTAGTGGATCATATACCATTGTGGAAACAGATGGATTGATCAATGTGCTAGAAAAGATATTTGAAATCATGGGATGTTTGAAATGTAAAAATATAACCCTTTCCCTTTATCATTTTGAAGGTGAATCTGATCTATGGTGGTATTTTGATAATAACTACATGGAGAAAGATGATCTTAATGTCATGGAATGGTACACAATTAAGAATATTTTATTGAGAATTTCCACTATGATTTTTCATCTCTTTAGAGATAAAAATTCATTTATTTGAGTTATGAATATAAATATTATGTAGCTTTTTATGAATAATAAATCATAATATTGGTCTGTTATGTGCATGATTTAATTTGTGACATACATAGTGAAATTAATTTATTTTATTTTGCATTGAGACCAATTTTATGATGGGAATTTCCTGCCCTATAATTTAAATTTAATAATAGGGTTATTCATTTTTCTAAAATAGTTATGATGGATTTTTTTATTCTTATACTCCTCGAGATGAAAAATTAAGAAATGGTAATGGTAAAATGTAGTATAGAAGAAACCAATTATGAACTATGGAGGTAATACTATGACACACTCCAAGTGCGATAAATTTCATTTCAAGAAATTTTTTCCTAGATATATAATGTTCTAATATTGGGGTATGTTTGGTCACATGTCACATTAATAAAACAAAAATATTATTGAATAATCCAACAATGAGAAAAAATATAACAAGTCAATGATGATATGTTTTAGTTATAATTAGATTGTTAATTAAGCTATTCTTTGTCTGAATTTACATAATCAGGGGCTAAATCATCATAATTTGAAAAAAAAGTTGTGTAAAAACTATTTATACTATCATAGTTGATGTTGGCTCAACCATTGAAGTGGTGATTAAAATCAAATTAATAGCATATTTGACTTTGGTCTTCAAATTAAAATATTTCTAAGAAAATTTCAAGAATAAAGGGAATATCACATCATGAAATTATTATAGAACTTCTAGAGAAAACACCATGTGTAAATATTAAAGAACTCAATATTTATAAGAATTAGCCTATTTTTATGATTTTTATTTCCATTCCTAAAAATGAAGTTTAATTTTCGACAATGGAGTTTGTTTTTTATTGTTGTCTATTGGATTTAATTTTCTCATTCTAAGATAGATTTTATAGCTACTAATGTATTTTTTAAAGATTTCATGCCTCTGATAACCTATCAAGAAGTTGATAAATTGGTTAGATTTTGATGTAAAATTTACCTAGACCATATTTTTGAGAAGAAAAAAAATTTAGATTAGTTATATATCAATAGATAATGAATTTATGATTATATTTATTGAGGAATTTTTTTATTCCAAACCATAGGTTGAGTTTACTGTTGACTTACTGTGTAAAGTTAATCTTAATTTAAACACCCATATGGAATATCTCAAGTAGATCATTTATAATTAAAAAAATGTATGAGTTTTTAGAGAATGGTTTTATTAAACCTATAACATTATGATTGGATGATTTTATGTTTCTTCTTAAAATAAAAATAATTCAATGATATTTTCCATTAAATATAGATATCAGAATAACGTCACTATTAAGAATAAGTATCATTTTCCTCATATTTATTTTTTGATTGATTATCTCTTGGGATTTCATTGTTTTTAAGGTTGATCTCATTTTATTCTACCATAAGATGAATATGAAGGAAGTGGATATTTTATAGACTATATTTTAGAATAGATACATGAATTATGAGATCATGGTTATATCCTTTATGTTATTTAATGAACCTGACATATTTGGGAAACATAAAAATATATTTTTCCTGGAATTATTGGATTATTTTATGGTTTTTTATTTATTAAATTTTTGAATATTATAAAATAATATATGAATATGAGTGACACATAAATATTGTTTTTAAAACCATATGATAAAAAAATGTATGGTAAATTTAGAACATGTGATTTTTGGTTTGAATAAATTTCATTCAATGGAATCATTTTTTCTAAAGATAGAATAATATTGGAATCTTGTAATATAAAAGTTTTTATGTCATGCCTATGTCCCATAAATATCACATCGATTCATAGTTTTCTTAGATTAGTAGGTAACGACAAATTGTTTATTGAAAACACCTCTCGTTTTTATATCGCATTAATTATGTTAACTCCTAAATGAGTTATATTTATTTAAATAAAACAATGTGATGGAATTTATAAGTAACTAAAAATAATATTGTTTAATTCTCCAATTTTGTCCCTTCCATCTAATAATGGAACCTTTTTAATATGTTGAGATGACTAGATAATGTTACATGGTTTTATTATAATGAATCATGGTAATGTAATTTCTTATGATGTGTGTCGGTTAAACATTCATGGTTTGAATTACCCAACACATGATTTGAAATTAATTGTTTTGGTTTTTTACTTTAATAAAATGGAGGATTTATTTTTATAGTGTAATGTCTGAAATATTTACTGATCAAAACATTTTGAAATATATATATTAATATATAAATAATTGAAAATCATAAATAGAAAATGGTTGTAACTAATCAATATTTAAAATTCCATGATTCATAACCAACATGTAAAAGATAACAATGTAGCTAATGTTTTGAGTCAAAAATAAAATACAATATTAAACATGTTAAATTTTAAACATGACCCTTTAGATAATGATTTGATTAATTTTTGCCTAAAACAGGTGGATGTAATGGAATACTTTTTTTTTGTTTTAGTTCTCATTATAGTAAACTTTTTTGAAACAATTAAGTAATCTCAGAAGGTTGATTTTGCGTTATAGGAAATTTTAGAAGTCCTTTAGGTGATTAGGGTAACAGATTCAACATTGATGAAGAAGTTATTTTACTATTTTTAAACATATAATGACTTTCTTTGTATTCCCAATAGACGAAAGAATTTTTGTGTAAATGTCATGATTCTTTATTTTCAGTTCATTCAGGTAGTGTTAACTTGTTCCAAGACATTCTATTACAATATGAGAGGGATGGTATAAAAAGAGGTATTTCTTAATTATCCAAGAGTTATTCGGATTTTAATAAGGTTAAATCAGAACAATAATTATCAATAGGTTATAATCATACATTTTCCAGCAAAAGAGTGGAAATGGGAAAATATGTCAATTTATTTTTGTGGTTGTATTTCAAAATAATTCTTGAGTTAATAATGTGATATTGTTTATTATTGACCCATTAGCAAAATATACACAATTTTTAACATTCTTCATACTATGAATTATGATTAGATTTTTTGACTGTATCTAAATGAGAAAATAATATTAAACATAATTCCCCTCTCTAAAACATCATATCATGATCTCAGGTTCATGCCTTATTTTTGGAATGGTCTTTAGAAGTCCTTGGGTACTGAATTAAATTTCAGTACATCTTTTCATCCTTAAACCGATATTCAATCGGATCAGATGGTTCAAACCATGGTATGTGTAATTTATTTATTGTTTAGAGGATTATAATGGAATATGGGATCAACAAATTTACATGGATGTATTTTTTATAACAATGGTTTTCATTCTAGTATACATGTGGATATATTTGAGGCATTATATAGAAATAAATGATATATTCTTTCTTTTTGATAAATAATCAAAGAATGAAAGTTGATGGTATTAGATTTGGTGGAGGAAATGGATGATAAGGTTTCATTGATTTGGAAATATATGATGATTGATTAGAGAAGATAGAAACGTTTTATTGATAACTAGATGATATATCTTTCTTCCATTGTAGGTGATCGTGACTTTCACATATTAAATCCTTGAAAAAGGGTTTCACATTTTTGTAAAAAGGAAAATCTTAGTCCACAGTTCATTTAAACGTATGAATCTATAGAAAATGTTAGATCATTTCACTACCATGGGTATTTTCCCACGATTTAATCCTCGAAAGACTACATTTTTCATGTTTCAATTTTAAATAAATATTTCTTTGATTCATCTCATGTTTTTCTCAGTGAAGTAGTTTTTTATGAAGAGAATATATCTAGTAAATAATAGTTTATTCAAATTCTTACACATATATATCAAGTGTTGCAGAATAATTAAACTCACTAGGATAATGTTTTAGGGAAAAATCTTACGGTTGAAGACACAACATGGGTATCTAAACATGCTATGAAGGAAATATATACTCACGTGTTTAATAGGTTAATAAAATTATGAGGAATCAATTTAATAAAGATATTAACAATGTAACTACCCATGTAGTGATAAAATAAACAATTTTCATCTTTATCAATATGAATTATAGAGTCATATTCATTATATTAATATTAAGTGATTTTCTAAATGATAATGTAAATAGTTTTAATTAAAATATTTTATATAATGTTTTTGTTTCCAACGGTTTCGCCGGGGCGCTCGTGCCCGTCCGCTTGGGGGCGCGATAGGCGCGGCTTTTGTTACCCCGCATTTCCGCATTCCAAAGGCGGGCGACATCCGGTCCATATTCAGGGACGTATGCTCCGAGATTGAAACGGGATGATGGGATGTCGGTTCTTCCTTCCATGGATTCCTCCTCAGAACTCGTTACCGAGTCCGGGTCTCCCTCATAGATTTAATACGTAGTTCGTGAAACTCTTCCCAGTGCCATATTTCCATGGACTCCTGTTAATTACACTACTTCTTTCAAGACATTCCAAAGGGTCTGGTCAGGGCAGCAACCTTCAGTTGGTGGAGTAGTCATGTCGAGGCATCATTAACGTGTCTAAAGGCTGGGGAATTGGCATGTCTATCTTTTTTCTCTTATTATAGGGTTCTTGAGGGTGCGGAAGCCCGAGTCATCCCACATCGATCGCGGGGAATCATATTACATAGGCATGTATATGAGGTTTTCCTCAGCTTCCCATTTTTAACATAGGGTATGCCGCAAGTTTAATGTCCAGCGGAGATGGATCAGGCTGATCAGAACACCAGCTGGAGTGGATTATATTGAGGAATCCCCCTTGAGGGAATGCTGATATCGGAGCCATCTCGTGGTCAGCTTCTCGAATGTTGTGGAATGGAATGGGTTGGCATTATCTCATTGGGATATGTCGGCCCGTGTAAGAATCAGGATGGATGATGGGGAATTGCATGGAGTGGAGGGTGCTGAAATGGGACCGTCATGGAGATGACGGTGTCGATGGGCATGAGCTTCGAAGAGACTTCCTACATATCCTCATGGCCGGGAATCAATGCATAATGCCCCATTCTTAAACCTTTCTTAATATTGAATTAAATGAATAATTCACATTGAGGATCTTTTCACGGTTTAGAGTTTTAGAGAATTAGGACATAACTATTACATCTCAAAAGATTACAAAGTAAAAAATTCTACTAAGATTCCATAAAATAAAAACTCTTAAAAGGAAACATGTCTAGTTTAATGATTTAGATAGCATGACTTTCCCTTGATCCCATCCTTGACCCTATTCCACATTATGTCCTATGAAAACCATTTTAAAAAAAAAGTTGGGGTGAGCATAAAGAGTTTAGTAAGGGATACACAATGAATGAAAACTGTTAGTTTTTCAAAACAATAAGTAAACCATGTATACTTTATAAAAGTAATACCTTCCACCTTTATGAAGTATTAAAAACTCTTCAATGAATAAAATATCATTACTTACCCATTTTTAACCAAAATATTACCATAAAACCCATATAATGATCACATAACATATAATGGTAGCTTGGGACATAGGCATACTTAAATGGAATAACCATACGGTCGACTTCCACACATATCACTTAATGGAATAACTATACGGCCAAATTCCATACCCAATGAATTGGATGTTATAACGTAACCACCCGTCCTGGTATTAATGGAACCACCCTTCATATGGTTTATCACTTAACCACCCGTCAAATTTCCAAGTACCATTATAAAATCATAAGACATAAAACAAATATAATGGAAAGGAAAAAATTTCCACAATTTGATCAAAATATATCACATAAATGTATTGACATAACAAATACATTATAAAAACCATTTTCAATACCAAAATACATAAAATAGTATATTGTATTTATTTAATTTAAAATAAAAACATTACGGATTTTTTAGGAAGCCAAAGACAAAATAATACTCGCGGCGGCGGAAAAGGTTGTTGTCACCACGTACATTAAAAGAAACATTACTTTTTGTCATTTTGTAAAACGCTTCATAGAAAAATATTCATTTTGTATAAAAGTAAAAGTAAAATGGGTTTATACACTGTATAAAAGAATGTTTTGTATATAAAGAAATATGTCTCAATGAATGGAGATTGAGATGAAGTCCCTTACCTCGGGTCCGACTTGACTCGATCGTTCTTTAATGTCCTAAATAATAAACTTGAGTTAATTTATACATTCTTAAGAACCTTTTTCAAGTTAATTATTACTTTTATATAACTTATTATAATTTTATAAACATTATGTAATCATTTATGGTAATAATGTTTGTTTTGTCGATACTTGGTTCTTCAGTCGAAAGTGGACTTCTTACAATTACATGTTGTTCGTGTGGTCAAAGGTTCATTATATCCAGAATGATATTCATGATTTGGATATCATATATATCATATATATCCAGAATATACATGTATTTATAATATTACATAATCATTTATAGGTAAGAAATGAAATGCACCATTCATAGAGACGGTAAGCCGTACATACGCATGAACGCTACCTTCATTTCTATGTCATATTAATGGAAATAAAACTACATGAGAGATATTTATATTTTAATTCCAGAATTATATTAAAAATTTAGATTTAACATACATTATATATATCCATTATATATAGGTACTAATAATAGTACATAAAATTTGGGGATAGAAAATGAAATACACCGTTCATGGAGACGGTAAGCTGTACGTACGCATGAACACTACTTTCATTTCTATATCATACTTTAATGGAGTGAAATCATAATGATAAAAAGTTATATTATAATTCCCGTATAATATCATATATAATATCATTAAATACATCCTTTATACATCCCACTTATGGCATTAACGAATCAAATCACTATGAAGAGGCGGTAGTCCGCACTTCCTAAAATGAAGATATCGCGTATACCCATAAGGGAATCCATAAAGGTATGCCATAAATAAAAAAACTAAAGCTTAAGGAAAAAATAAACATATTATATATCATATATAAATATATTTACATCTTAATGGCCACCATTGAAGGTTTTAGAAAAATATTCAACAATCTTCGTTTCGTGAGGAAGAAATTCTCCATCCATAGAAACAGTATGTTCTTTAACAATTAGATATAGGTGTGTGTAAGTGTAGCTCGAATTCTTTTCATAACAACATCCTAGTATATTGAAGATACTGGAGTAGTTACAAAAGAAATGAATAAAAATAGTTTAGGGGGTTGGAGAAGAAAAATAATACAAAAGAACACAAGTGAATACATTACCTTAAAATCGGGTAACTCTCATAGAAGTGAGCTCTAAGGCTTCCTTGGGAAGTCTTATTCCCAAAGTGAGGCTTCTAGGAGTTAGTGAGGGATGTGGAGAGACAAAATGATTAGTGTTTGGCAGAGACAAAGGCTTTGGAAGTGTGGGTAAGGAGGTAATGGGGGGGGCCTTTTATAAGAGGATAGGAGGGGCACTCTTGGAAAGTTACAAAATGTTACTTTATTTTCAAATGGGTTTCGGATTTTAAAGGTTCCAAATTGATTTATTATGAGGATAAGGTTATAAGGGTTCGAAATATACTCATCCAATAAGTCTTTGACAATTTTATGTTATTATTTTAACATTATCTTTTCATTTTTTAAGTACATTATTAATGAGGTAATCACTGCATCACCATGATGTCATATATAATTTAATTTATATAATGTCTAAAAATTATGAAAAAAATTCTATGATGTGGAAAATCTTTTTAGATTTCCAATGAATATTTATAGTATATAATATCATAATTGTAGACAAAATTAAAAATGATTTACTCAAGTAATACATTCTTTGTCATATTTACTTTCTTTTAAAAAAATAAAAAGATAACAAGTCACTTTCCCACAAAAGTGATTCCATGGGGTCCCCATGTTTGGCACAAGGCATCCCAGGGTCGTATATAAGACCACCAGTACCATTAGGACAAATTTTGGTGTCATTTTTTATTATTATGATATTATTTTATTATCCTTAACTGCCTGATTACTCATTAATAAATATAATTAAAGATAATTACCGTCGTTACTATTCATAATTTCCAAAAACAAAAGAGTCTTGATTACATAATTTGGACCTTCTGATTCCAAATATGTAATCCATTTTACCAAATTACAAACACATAAATTTCAATATTTTTTATTTAAAAATAATTCCCGTTGTCAAAACAAATAGAGGGTTTTTTTGAAACAATATCTATGAAAAGTTTGGCATTCGATTATCCCCAATTCCAAAGTGAAATTATTACTAATGACCACCATTGGATTAAATGGTAAAAATATATTCAAATTACACTTTAAGACCAATTATAACGTTAATCTAACCATATAATTAAATTAGATGAGAAAGCAGTTTTGATGTAAAATGCAGTATTTTTTCACTATTCATTAATAAATGAACATTATCAGAAAAATACAAATAATTTATCCAATGTAAATTTCAATGTCCCAATCACAAATAATATGTTTATTTTGTCTAATAGAGCTTATAAAATTGTAAAAATATTGATTTAAAAATAGTTTTCCATCAAAATGTAGTAAAACAATCTTTTAAAAATATCAGTGTATTCCATGCTTAAGATTTGATTTATTCTCATTTTAAGCCTCTAAAACACTATCTAATTCATAAATAGACATAGGTTAAAATATATATTATTCATTACTTACATGGGATGTTACATCCTTCCCCCCTTTAGAAAATTTCTCCCCCGCAATTTATTTACTTATCAAATAAGTGGGGGTATTTATCCCTCATAGAATTTTCAGATTTCTATGTTGCCTCTTCAACCATATGGTTTTTCCACCAAACCTTTACCTAGTGAATTACATTATTTCACAACACTCGCTCTCTTCGGTCAAGAATCTGGACCAGTTGTTCTTCATAAGAGAGATTCTCTTCCAACTGAACTACCCCTGGGCTCAAAACATGAGATGGATATGGCATATACATTCCCAACATCGAAACATGAAAAACATTGTGTACCTGAGATAAGATTGGAGGTAAAGCCACTCGGTAAGCAAATAATCCAACTCTCTCCAGAATTTTATACGGTCTAATGATCCTTGGACTCAGCTTTCCATTCATACCAAATCACATCACACTTTTTCATGGTGAGACTTTGACAAAAACATGATCACCTACCTCAAAAGAGAGATTCTTCCTCCTGTTGTCTTTATAACTCTTCTACCTGCTCTGAGCTATTCTCATGTGTTTCTGTGTCAACTAAACTTTTTCTTCCAACTATTCTACCAATTCTAGTCCCATTAGCTTCCTTTCATCAACTTCATCCAAGAATGATAGAGTTCTACACCGCTTCCCATATAACGCCTCAAAGGGTGCCATTTGTATACTGGAATGAAAACTGTTATTATATGAAAACTCAACCAAAGAAAGATGTTGGTCCCAACATCCCTGATAATCCATAGAGAAAGCTCAAAGAATATCCTCCAAGGTCTGAATTATTCGTTCTGACTGCCCATATGATTGTGGATAAAAAGCTGTACTAAAATTTAATTCAGTACCCAACGACTTCTGAAGGCTTTTCCAAAAGTTAGAAGTAAACATGGGATCATGATCAGATACAATGGAGAGGGGAACTCCATGCAACCTGAAAATATATTTAAGATACAACCGAGCAAGTTGATCTAGAGGAAAAGTATCTCGAATAGGAAATAAATGAGAAGATTTAGTCAATCGATCAACAATAACCCAGATTGCATTATTACCTCTAGATGTCTTCTGTAATCCCACAACAAAGTCCATCGATATATTTTCCCATTTCCACTCTGGCACTAGTAATGGCTGAAGAATCCATTTCAGTAACTCCCGCTCTACTTTAACCTGCTGACAAGTCAAACACTTCATAGTAAAATCAGAAATATCTATTTTCATTCCATCCCACCAGTAATACTCTCACAGATCTCTGTACATCTTATTTCTGCCATGATGAACTGAAAACGGAGAACTATGAGTTTCACATAACAACTCTCTCTTCAACTATGAATCACTAGGCACACATAATCTCTTACCAAACCTCAAAACACAATCATTATCAATGTTGAATTCAGGAAACTTACCCTTTTGAACCAACTCTACCTTTTTCTTCAACTCATTGTCTTGCTTCTATGCTTGCATGATTCTGTCTGATAGAGAAGATTTCACTGATACCTAAAACAAAACAGAAATACATCCTTCACAAACAACTTCCATGCCAAATTTCATCAAATCCTTAACCAAAGTATCATGTTCCAAACGCAACATTGGTAATTAAGAATTACTTTTTCGACTCAAAGCATCAGCCACTTTTTTTTCCGGATTGTAATGAATTATACAATCATAATCCTTGATTAATTCTAGCCATCTCCTCTGTCTCATGTTCAATTCATTCTGAGTGAATATATACATTAAACTTTTGTGATCAGTATTTATTTCACACTTTATTCTGTACAAATGATGCCTCAAAATTTTTTAAGCGAAAACAACAACATCTAATTCCAAATCATGTGTAGGGTAATTTACCTCACGAGTTTTCAATTAACGTGAATCATATGAAATTACCTGATCATTCTGCATAAGTACACAGCCAAGTCCCTTCAACTAATCATCACTGTATATAAAAAACTCACCATTCTTGGAAGGAAGTGTCAAAACTAGAGCATTCACCAAACTTCTTTTCAACTCCTGAAAACAATTATCACAATCTTTTGTCCAGATAAACTTAACACCCTTCCAAGTTAGCTTAGTCATTAGACTAGATAACTGTGAAAATTTTTCAACAAATATTCGATAGTAACCTGCCAACTAATGAAACTATGGATCTTAGTTACATTTGTGGGTCTTGGCCATTCTTCAACAACTTTTGTTTTAGCAGGATCTACAGTTATTCCATCTTTTGAAACAATGTGACCAAGGAAAGAAATTTGTTGCAACCCAATCTCAAACTTGCTGAAATTTTCCATAAAATTTCTTTTCTTTTAAGGTTTCCAAAAAAACCCTCAAATGTCTTTCATGCTCCTCTTTACTTTTAGAAAACACCAAAATATCATCAATAAAAACAAACAAAATTTTTCACCTGGGTCAACTGAGCCATCACTGCATCAAACTGTTTAGTTCTGATTCTGGCCATCTCAAGATACTGATTTGAAAGGTCATTTCCCTCTGTATGACTTCTCAGAAAATCTGCTCTATTTCCTCTATTAAAAAACATTCTTAACACAGAAATATCTTAAGCGAAGCAACATGGACATCTTTAAATGCTATATCATTTCAGTCATACCATAAATTAATTTATAATTTTACAATTTTCTAACTCCTAAAGTTGTCTAAACTTACCTCTGATACCAACTATAAGGACCCATACTTAAACCATACTTAATATTTAATTAAATGAATAATTCACATTGAGGATCTTTTCACAGTTTAGAGTTTTGGAGAATTAGGACATAACTATTACATCTCAAAAGATTACAAATTATAAACTTCTACTAAGATTGCATAAAATAAAATCACTTAAAAGGTAACATGTCTAGTTCAATGTTTTAGATAGCATGGCTTTACCTTAATCCAATCCATGACCCTATTCCACATTATGTCCTGTGAAAAACCATTCAAAAAAACATAGGGTGAGCATAAAGATCTCAGTAACGGATACACAATGAATGAAAACTGCTAGTTTTTTAAAACAAAAAGTAAACCATGTATACTTTATCAAATTAATACATTCCACCTTTATGAAGTAGTAAAACTCTTCAATGAATAAAATATCATTACATACCCTTTTGTAACCAAAATATTACCGTAAATCCCATAGAAAGATCGCATAACATATAATGGTAAGTTGGGACATAAACATACTTAAATGGAATAACCATGCGGTCGACTTAAACACCTATCACTTAATGGAATAGCCATACGGCCGACTTCCATACCCAATGCATTGGAAGTTATAATGTAACCACCCATCCTGGTATTCATGGAACCACCCATCATATGGTTTATCACGTAACCACCCGTCAAATGTCCAAGTACCATTATAAAATCATAATACATAAAACAAATATAATGGAAAGTAAAAAAATTTCATAATTTGATCACAATATATCACATAAATATATTGACATAACAAATCCATTATAAAAACCATTTTAAATACCAAAATAAAAAAACTGTATATGGTATTTATTTAATTTAAAATAAAAACATTACAGCTTATTGAGGAAGCCAAACACAAAATAATACTCACGGCGGCGGAAAAGGTTGTTGTCACTACGTACGTTAAAAGAAACATTCCATTTTGTTGTTTTGTAAAAAGCTTCATAGAAAAAGGTTCCTTTTGTATAAAAGTAGGATTCAAAGGGGTTTATAAACCATATAAAATAATTTTGTGTATAAAATGAAATATATCTCAATGAAAGGAGATTGAGACGAAGTCCCTTACCTTGGGTCCGACTTGACTCGATCGTTCTTTAATGTCCTGAATAATAAACTTGAGTTAATTTCTACTTTCTTAAGAACCTTTTTCAAGTTCATTATTACTTTTATATCAATTATTATCATGTTATAAACATTACGTAATCATTTAAGATAATAATGTTTGTTTTGTCGATACTTGGTTCTTCAGTAGAAAGTGGACTTCTTACAATTACATGTTGTTCGTGTGGTCAAAGGTTCATTATATCCAGAATGATATTCATGATTTTGATATCATATATATATCATATATATCCAGAATATACATATATTTATAATATTACATAATCATTTAGAGGTAAGAAATGAAATGCACCGTTCATGGAGACGGTAAGCCGTACGTACGGATGAATGCTACTTTCATTTCTATATCATATTAATGGAATTAAAACTAAATGAGAGATATTTATATTTTAAATACAGAATTATATTAATAATTTATATGTAACATACATCATATATATCCATAATATATATGTACTAATAATAGTACATTAAATTTGGGGATAAGAAATGAAATACACTGTTCATGGAGACTGTAAGTCGTACATACGCATGAATGCTACATTCATTTTTATCTTATACTTTAATGGAGTGAAATCATAATGATAAAAATAAATATTATAATTCCAGTACAATATCAAATATAATATCATTAAATTCGTCCTTTATACATCCCATGTATGGCATTAACGAATCAAATCACTTTCAGGAGGCGATAGTTCGCACTTCCTAAAATGAAGATATCACGTATACCGATAATGGAATCCATAAAGGTATGACAAAAATAAAAAATACAGAATCTTAAAGAAAACAATAAACATATTATATATCATATATAAATTTAGTCACATCTTAATGGCCACCTTTTAAGGTGTTAGAAAAATATTGAGCAATCATCGTTTCGTGAGGCAGAAATTCACCATCCACAGAAACAGTATGTTCTTTAACCATTAGATGTAGGTGTTTTTAAGTGTAGCTCGAATGATTTTCATAAATAAATCATATTATATTGAAGATACTGGAGTTGTTACAAAATAAATGAATAAAAAGAGTTTAGGGGGTTGGAGAAGCAAAATAAAACAAAAGAACACAAGTGAAGACATTACCTTAAAATCGGGTAGCTCTCTTAGATTTGTGCTCAAAGGCTTCCTTGGGAAGTCTTCTGCCCAAATTGAGGCTTATAGGAGTTATATAGGGATTTGTAGAGACAAAATGAGTAGGGTTTGGCCCAGCCAATGGCTTTGTAAGTGTGGGTAAGGAGGTATAGGTGGGGGCCTTTTATAAGAGGAGAGGAGGGGCACTCTTGGAAAGTTACAAAATGTTACTTTATTTTCTAATGGGTTTCGGATTTTAAAGGTCCCACATTGATATATTATGAGGATAAGGTGATAAGGGTTCGAAATATACTCATCCAATATGTCTCTGATAAGTGTAATTTATAATTGTAACATTATCTTTTCATTTTATTTAAGTCCTTTATTAATGAGGTAATCGCTGCATCATAATGATGTCATAAATAATTTACTTTATATAATGTCTAAAAATTATAAAAAAATAATATGATGTATAAAAACTTTTTATCTTTCCAATTAATATTTATAGTCCATAATATCAGATATGTAGACAAAATTAAAATTTTTTTACTCGGGTGATACATTCTTTGTGATATTTACTTTCTTTAAAAAAATAAAAAGATAACAAGTCACATTCCCACAAAAGTGATTCCATGCGGTCCCCAAGTTTTTCACAAAGAATCCCATGGTCGGAAATTAGACAACCAGTATCATTAGGACACATATTGGTGTCATTTTTTATTATTATGATATTATTTTTTTATCCTTAACTACCCGATTACTCATTAATCAAGATAATTAAAGATAATTACCGTCATTACTATTCATAATGTCCAAATACAAAAGGGTCTTGATTACATAATTTGTACCTTCTGATTCCAAATATTTAATCCATATTACCAAATTTCAAGCACATAAATTTCAATAATTAATTTAAAAATAATTCCCGTTGACAAAACAAATAGCAGGTTTTTTTGAAACAATATCTACGAAAAGTTTGGCATTAGATTATTCCCAATTCCAAAGTGAAATTAATCCTAATGACCACCATTGTATTAAATGGTAAAAATATATTCAAATTACACTTTAAGACCAATTAAAAAGATAATATAACCATACAATTATATTAGATGAAAAAGCAGTTTTGATATAAAATGCAGTATTTTCCACTATTCATTAATAAATGAACATTGTCAGAAAAATACCAAAAATTTATCCAATGTAAATTTAAATGTCCCAATCATAAAGATTATGTTTATTTTGACCAATAGTGCTGATAAAATTGTCAAATGATTGATTTGAAATTGGTTTTCCATCAAAAGGCCGTAAAACAATCTTTTCAAAATATCAGTGTATTCAGTGCATAAGATTGGATTTATTCTCATTTTAAGCCAATAAAACACTATATAATTCATAAATAGACATACATAAAAATATCTATTATTCATTACTTACTTGGGATGTTACACAAAGTATGTGTATTTTGGTATGGAATGGGGCTTACACTTTGAGGTGGCCCATGGCGGTGGGAGAACCGACGTGAATGAGGTCAGAATGACCAGGTGGTGGTGGGCTTGATCCTCATGAGGCTTCCTATGTACCATGCCTTAGCACAGATCAAAGACCGCATAGTTCAGGTTTGACATCGTAGAACCGACGTGAATGAGGACATGGGTCCAATGGGTGATGGGCTTGAACCTTAGGGAGGCTTCCTATGTACTGTGCCTTGACATGGATCAAAGACCATGTACTTTAGATAAAGGGGATGTTATACTAACATGAAGGGGTGTCGGAACAACTGGATGGTAGGGTCACAATGGCTTACCGCAGGATTGGGATGTAGTTTAACGTCATGCGGGATGGGGGCGTGTCAGAGAACCGACGTGAAGACGGACCTTGGTCCAGGTGGACGATGGGATTTAACCTTAGGAAGGCTTCCTACGTACCATGCCTTGACATGGATTAAAGACCACGTAGTTCAGGTTAGTCACAATGTCTTACCATTGGACTGAAATGTATTTTAACGTCATGCGGGACGAGGGTGGAACTTGACGTAAAGAAACAACTGGGCGGTGGGTGTCGGCGAACTGACGTGAAGAAGGACCTTGGTCCGAGGGATGATGGGATTGAACCTTAGAGAGGTTTCCTATGTACCATGCCTTGAAATGGATCTGTTTTACCCCTCTCTCTTGGATTTTAATGATCACAATCACTCTCATCGTGTTCTAACTTGTTTTCAAGTGTTTTGATGCTAGGAAAAAGGTTGCCCAGGAGTTGGCCCAAGAAGGCTGATAGTGGACTCTCTCAGTCCACCGGCCAACCCGTGGATTCCCACCGGCCGGCCGGTGGTCTCTGGCAGAAGCATTGCTTTCTTCCAGAGCCACCGGTCAGACGGTGTTAGCGCACTGGCCAGCCGGTATGGGAACCGGCCAACCGGTTCTTGCCCACCAGCTAGCCGGAGGACCCAGGCAGTAGGCTTGCCCACTGCCTGGTGACACCGGCCAATCGGTGGATGACCACCGGCCAGCCGGTGGAACCCAGACAGAAATCCTGCTCTGTCTGGACAACCGGCCAGCCGGGCGCTCATCATCGGCCAGCCAGTGGACCACCGGCCAGCTGGTGAGACACCACTGGCCAGCCGGTGTGCCCTGTCAAACTAGTCGTTGGACCACCGGCCAGCTGGTGAGACACCACCGGCCAGCCGGTGTGCCCAGTCAAACTAGCCGTTGGTCTTTGACCAGACTTGTACTTTTGACCCCTAATGGCTCCGGAAGCCCTCCAACGGCCATATTGAAGTGTTTATGTGTATTTCTCCGATAAATAATAAACCATGGATGCCGAGAATACAACCAAAACATATTTTGATGTCTTGACGCTCTAAATGACAAATCTCCAAGGCCTCTTGTGATCCATTGCCATCCTTTAAGCTTGATCTCCCTCTCCATCAACTGCTCTCACACTTTTGGCGCTCAAGGCTTCCGTGTGTTTGTATTATTTCATTTGTTTAGTTCCTCATTGGGTTTCGATTAAAAAAAACCTCTCATTTCCATTCTTTCTTTCAATTGGGTTTCTTTCTACAACCATAATAAAAAAGCAAGTTGTACGAAGGTGTTCTAGCCTACCTTAAAACGGCTAGTGGGTTTCTTGCTACAACCATAATAAAAAAGAAAGTTGTACGAAGGTGTTCTATCCTACCTTAAAACGTCTAGTGGGTTTCTTGCTACAACCATTAAAAAGCAAGCTGAAGTAATTAATCTCTCAATGGTTCTTGTTGGGAGCGGAGACGTAGGCTTGGGAATTAAGCCGAAATCCGTTATCAAATTGTGTCTTGCCTTTTTTATTTCCGCTGCATTGATAATTGTTTTAAATTGTTAATTATTTTTGAAAAGGCAATTCACCCCCCTCTTGTCATCCTCTACGACCCAACATTTGGTATCAGAGGGGGAGTTTTTGTAATACCTTAACCAGTTACAAACAGAATATCCTTAGTGATGGCTAATTCCTCGCATGCTCCTAAAGGGTATTCTATGACTCGGGCTCCATTCTTTGATAGAACCGATTACACTAATTGGAAAACCCTCATGATTACTTTTATTAGAAGTATTGGATATCCTATCTATAGGATTGTAATGCAAGGCTATACTTTATCTAACAAGGATGAGTCCAAATGGACCCCCGAAGACATTGCCAATTTTTCGCTTGATGGCAAAGCCATGAATGCTCTTCATTGTGGGCTAGACCATAATGAATTCAACCGTGTCTCAACTTTCACGTCTTCTTATGAAATTTGGAAACTTTTAGAAGTAACCCATGAGGGTACTAAAAAAGTCAAAACACTAGATTAGACATGTATCGCCATGATTTTGAAAGTTTCACCATGCACCCACACGAATCAATTACTGAAATGTTTACTCGTTTTACTGACGTTTGCAATGGAAGAAAATCTCTTGGTGAGGATGTTTCTGCAGAAATGATGGTCAAGAAGATTCTTTGGGTCCTACCAAGCTTATGGGCACCAAAGGTGACCGCAATTCAAGAAGCAAAAGATGTCAATAAAATTCCGGTTGCAGAGCTCATTGGATCACTCTTGACCTACAAGATCACCATGAAGAGGCAAGCCGATAAAGAAGGTAAAACCTTCAAGGAGAAAAAGAACATTTCTTTCAAAGAAAAGGAAGAAAGCTTCTCCGCTGATAGCGAATCTGAGATTGCTCAACTAGCAAGAAAAATGAGCAAATTCATGAAGAAAAAGAAGAACTTTAGAAGGGCACGAAAGGAAGAGCCCAAAGCGGAGAATGAAGTTACATGGATTGAATGTGGAAAGAAAGGCCACATCAAACCGGAGTGCTCCATTTTCAAGAAAAGGGTAAAAGAAAAGAAAAAAAAGAAGGCTTTCAAATCATCCACATGGAGTGCAAGTGATGACTCCATGTCTTCAAGCGACTCAAGCGATGAAGGTGAACAATGCCTAATGGAATTTGATGAGGTATCTTCTTCTGACTCCTCTTCCTCATCTTCCTCTTTCAATAATGACATGTCCTATGAAGATCTCCAAAATGCGATAGATCAATTAGATGAAGGTTTTCACGAACTTACCTCTAAATTTATGGCTTTGAAAAAGAAAAATAAAATTATCATTTCTGAAAAAGAAAAACTTCTCAAAAAGAATGAGGAACTTACCCTTAAGAACCAAGATATTCCAAATGTTGATTCTTTGAATTCAACCATTAAAGATCTAAGGGATTCTCTTGCCAAGTTCACCCAAGGTGAACAAAATTTGACCAAATTACTAGGTTCTCAGCATTTGGCTAAAAAAACACATGGACTTGGCTTTAACAAACAAGCCACTTCTTCTAGAGCACCCACTACTTTTGTAAGGGGGTGATCTCAATATAAATTTTGTAATTATTGTAAAAAGACCGGGCACATGATTTATGAGTGTGATTGTAAAAATTCAAGGTATGGAAGCCCCAAAACCATTACCTACTCGGATGAGTATTTTAGATGGCAACCCTCTAGAAAAATATGGGTTCAAAAGTCTCTTTTAGCTAATCTTTCCGTACCCAAACTTATATGGGTACCAAAATCTATTCTCTCTTTATTTTGTAGGATAAACGCCAAAGAAGTAGGACTTCGAAAGGCTCGTGGTATCTCGACAGCGGATGCTCGAGGCACATGTGGGGTGATCCCTCCGAGTTCAACTCCCTTGAAGAATTCGATGGAGGATATTTCACCTTCGGTGACAATTCATAAAGCAAGATCGTCGGAATAGGTACCATTGGATTTGGTAGAACCTCTTTAATTAAAGATGTTTTATTTGTTAATGGTTTAAAACATAATCTAATTATCATTAGTAAACTTTGTGATAGTGGTTTTTCGGTGAATTTTCAAAATGATTTATGCAATGTGTTTGATTTTAAAAACTTATTGATATTTTCTGCTTCCCGCTTTCAAAATGTTTACATTATTGATTTAAAGTCTTTAGCTAGCCAAAATGTTAAATGTTTAAGTGCTCTTGACAATGAGTCTTGGCTTTGGCATAGAAGGTTGGGGCATTGTAGCTCTCATTCACTTCTAAAGCTTAATAAGAACAATCACATCCGTGACCTTCCTAAACTTATGTTTAAGAAAGATTTGATTTGTGAGCCATGACAACGTGGAAAGCAACACAAGTCTTCTTTCAAATCTAAGAAGGAAGTGTCCACTTCAAAATCTCTTGAGCTCCTACATCTTGATCTTTTTGGTCCTACCCCTGTAGCAAGTCTAGGTGGAAAATCCTATACATTTTTCCTAGTAGATGACTTTTCTCGTTTCACTTGGGTTTTCTTTTTAGCTCATAAAAATGATGCTTGTAGAACCTTTTTGAAATTCTCTAGGAAAGTAGAAAACGAAAAAGGATTTAAAATTATATCGCTCCGTAGTGACCATGGAGGTGAATTCGAGAACAAAGAATTCGATGAATTGTGTTCCTATCAAGGATACAATCACACCTTCTCTACCCCTAGGACTCCACAAAAAAATGGAGTGGTTGAAAGGAGAAACCGAACTCTCCAAGAAATTGCTCAAACCCTCCTTAGTGAATTCAACCTCCCTCAATTTTTCTGGTCCTAGGCAGTTAACACTGCTCGTAATACTATCAATAGAGTCCTTGTAAGACCCCTTCTTAAGAAAACCCCCTATGAAATTTGGAAAGGCAAATTGCCCAAAGTTGGTTATTTTAAAGTGTTTGGTTGTAAATGCTTTATCCTTAACACAAAAGATAACCTAGGGAAATTTGATGCCAAATCCGATGAAGGTAATTTTCTTGGGTACTCCAACTCAAGCAAAGCCTATTGTGTCTTCAACAAACGTTCGAAAACCATCGAAGAATCATCTCATTTCAAGTTTGATGAAAATCTTCCAAAACCCCATTCGGTCATTGAAGATGTTGAAGATAAGATTCATAAACTTGAATTAAATGATTCCTCTTCTCCTCTCAAGGAGGATGATGATCATGAACCTTCTTCACCTTCTTTGCCTTCCACATTGCCCAAGGTTTGGAAACCTTCTAGGGACCATCCATTAGAAAATGTTATAGGTGATCTTCAAGCCGGTACTCAAACTAGAAGATCAATCCTCAACGAGGTTGAACATCAAGCCTTCATTTCTCACCTAGAGCCTCAAACCATTAATGATGCCATTAATGATGAGAATTGGGTTCTTGCAATGCAAGATGAACTAAATCAATTCTCTAGAAATGATGTTTAGACTCCTCTTGAAAGACACAATTATCATCCAATTATTGGCACTAAATGGGTTTTTAGGAACAAACTTGATGATCAAGGAAATATAACCCGGAACAAGGCTCGCCTAGTAGCTAAGGGCTATAATCAAGAAGAAGGAATTGATTATGGTGAAACCTTTGCTCCTGTTGCTAGATTGGAATCCATTAGGATCGTGTTGGCTTTCGCCGCCCACTTAAATTTCAAACTTTATCAAATGGTTGTTAAAAGCGCCTTTTAAAATGGTTTTATTTCAGAAAAAATCTTTGTTGAACAACCTCCCGGTTTTGAATATCCAAAATTTCCAAATCATGTTTTTAAATTAACCAAGGCTCTATATGGCTTAAAGCAAGCCCCTCAGGCTTGGTATGAGGGGTTAACAAAATTCCTTTTAGAAAATGATTTTAAAATGGGTCAAGCTGATTGTACCCTCTTTTTAAAACACACTTCAAAAGATCTTTTAATAATCCAAATCTACGTCGATGACGTTATCTTTGGTTCTACCAAAGAATCACTTTGTACTGATTTTTCAGATTTAATGAGAAATGAATTTGAAATGAGCTTTATGGGGGAATTGAAATTTTTTCTCAGTTTTCAAATCTTTCATAATTCAAAAGGTGTTTTTATAAACCAAGGCAAATACACAAACGAGCTCTTAAGTCGTTTTGGTATGGATCAAGTAAAGGAAATTAGCACCCCCATGAGTACTTCCTGTAAGCTTACGTTAGATGTAGTCGGGAAACCGGTTGATAACAAGCTTTATAGGAGTATGATCGGGAGTCTACTTTACCTAACTACGACCCGTCCTGACATCATGTTCAGTGTCTACCTTTGTGCCCGTTTTCAAGCCAATCCCAAAGAATCTCATTTTAAATCAGTCAAAAGGATTTTTAGGTATTTAAGAGCATCCAAAAACATTGGTTTATTTTATCCTTCTAATACTTCTTTCGAACATTCTTCATATTCGGATGCTGATTTTGGCGGATGTCAATTAGATCGAAAGAGTACTAGTGGAACCTGTCATCTGCTAGGCAAGTCCGTTGTATCGTGGAGTAGCATGAAGCAAAACTGTGTTGCTCTTTCTACTGCCGAGGCCGAGTACGTAGCCGCTGGGAATTGTTGTGCCCAAATTATTTGGATGCAGCACACTCTCTTGGATTATGGCCTTTCCTACAATCATGTCCCTATTCGGTGTGACAACACTAGTGCAATTAGTATTTCTAAGAATCCAATACAACACACTAGAACAAATCATATAGACTTAAGGCATCATTTCCTTCGTGACCATTTTCCAAAAGGGGATATCACTTTGGACTTCATTTCTACTGATTTCCAATTAGCTGATATTTTTACCAAACCGCTCCTGGTTGAACGTTTTGATTTTAGTAATGGGGAGTTAGGAATGACTCGTCAATGAGCACTATTAAATATTTAACTCTCTTTTATTTTAATTCTATTTTTTTTGTTTATCTAATTTCTTCTCATTTTTTTCTTTTTCCCTCCTATTTTGATAATCCCAAAGGGGGAGAAATTTCTCTGTTTACTAGTTTCATTTTTCAATTGATTAAAGTGCTCTTTTTAAAAGTTCAATTTTTTTTAAAAAACTGGTAAGTTATTGATTTTGTTCCTTTAAAAAAATACACATGGTTACAATTTCAAAATGACTCATTCTCTTTAGATTAAGATCAATTTCAATACATGGTACATCTCTTAAATTTATTTTTTGAAATGATCTCTAATATATTTTCATGTCCAAAATTTTTTATTTAAGTTTTCAATTGGCATATAATTTTTAAATCTTTCTCTTTTGTGATTGTGATCATAAAAATAGGGGGAGATTGTTGTACCCCTCTCTCTTGGATTTTAATGATCAAAATCACTCTCATCGTGTTCTAACTTTTTTTCAAGTGTTTTGAAGCTAGGAAAAAGGTTGCCCAGGAGATGGCCCAAGAAGGCTGATCGTGGACTCTCTGAGTCCACCGGCCAACCGGTGGATTCCCACTGGCCAGCTGGTATGGGAAACGACCAACCGGTTCTTTCCCACCAGCCAGCCGGAGGACCCAGGCAGTAGGCTTGCCCACTTCCTGGTGACACCGGCCAACCGGTGGATGACCACCGGCCAGCCGGTGGAACCCAGACAGACAGCCTGCTCTGTCTGGAGCACCGGCCAGCCGGGAGCTCATCACCGGCCAGCCAGTGGACCACCGGCCAGCTGGTGAGACAACACCGGCTAGCCGGTGTGCCCAGTCAAACTAGCCGTTGGACCAACGCCCAGCTGGTGAGACACCACCGGCCAGCCGGTGTGCCCAGTCAAACTAGCCGTTGGGCTTTGACCAGACTTGTACTTTTGACCCCCAACGGCTCCGGAATCCCTCCAACGGCCATATTGAAGTGTTTATGGGTATTTCTCCTATAAATAAGAAACCATGGATTCCGAGAACACAATCGAAACATATTTTTATGTCTTGACGCTCTAAACGACAAATCTCCAAGGCCTCTTGTGATCCATTGCCATCCTTGAAGCTTGACCTCCCTCTCCATCAGCTACTCTCACACTTTTGGCGCTCAAGGATCCCGTGTGTTTGTATTATTTCATTTGTTTAGTTCTTCATTGGGTTTGGATTAAAACAAACCTCTCATTTCCATTCTTTCTTTCAATTGGATTTCTTGCTACAACCATAATAAAAAAGAAAGTTGTACGAAGGTGTTCTAGCCTACCTTAAAATGGCTAGTGGGTTTCTTGCTACAACCATAATAAAAAAGCAAGATGTACAAAGGTGTTATAGCCTACCTTAAAACCGCTAGTGGGTTTCTTGCTACAACCATTAAAAAGCAAGATGATGTAATTAATCTCTCAACGGTTCTTGTTGGGAGTGGAGACGTAGGCTTGGGAATTAAGCCGAACTCCGTTATCAAATTGTGTCTTGCCTTTTTTATTTCCGTTGCATTGATAATTGTTTTAAATTGTTAATTATATTTGAAAAGGCAATTCACCCCCCTCTTGCCATCCTCTACGACCCAACAGGATCAATGTCCCCAGAGTTCAGGTAAAAAAAGGTCTTGGTACACCGACATGGAGATGGTTGGGGCTAATTATTGTTGTGATTGAACCTCAGGGAGGCTTCCAACATACCACTCCTTTACATGGATCAATGTCCCTGTAGTTCAGGTATTAATGTGGGTGTCGGAGAACCGACGTGAATAAATACATTGGTCTGATGAGTGATGGGATTGAACCTCCAGGAGGCTTCCAACGTACCATGCCTTGACATGGATCAAAGTCCACATAGTTCAGGTGGGGTTTCTGTCGGAGAACCGACGTGAAGATGAACCCGTGGGTCCACTGGTGGTGGGCGTGAACCCCGTGAGGCTTCCTACGTATCATGCCTTGAAATGAATCAAATTCCTCATAGTTCAGGCATACATTTTAAGGTCATGCTGGATGGGGGCATGCAGTTTAACGTCATGCTGGATGGGGGCATCCATTTTAACGTCATTCTGAATGGGGGCGTACAGTTTAAGGTCATGCTAGAGAGGGGAATTACCATAGTCGATGCTTACTCTAACCCCAAATGAATCATGCTCGGTGTGAGAAATAAGAGGCAACATAGACCGGATGATTGTGTCGTGAAGGGTCCGTCCATGAGAAGAGAAGAGGTTCTTACGTGTTGAGTGGCCCATTGTTCCGGGACATACTCCAGGATAGAGGCCCGAGAGCGACAAAGCGCAGAGGGAGAGGGATTTGGGACCGAAGATGGGAGGTTCCTCTTCCCTTATCGGGCCCTCCATTGGCCTTGGAAGTGGGGAAGTACATATTTGCATGGGTGCTACTTTCCGCAAGAGGGGCTAGGGTGCTTACACCAATGTGGTTGTCCTTCCCCCATGTAAAAATGCCACTCTGAGAGGAAGGATATCATCCCCTGTGAGAGTTATTCCATTCCCATGGAGACTAGTGGTGTAAAGAATGTCCGAGCCGGGGGGGACCCTATGTGTGAGGCACCGGGTCGAGTCACAGTTTAGCGTCATCTGTTGAGGATGAGGTGCTTGGTAGTTTAACATCCTGCAGCTCGGACGAGGTGGGTTTACTCCGCTCCCCTTGGGCGTACATGACCAGTACCCTCTGCTCCTTGTTGAAGGGAAGGCATCGGCAAGGCCGTGGTGAAGGGGGGTCGCAGAGCGAACCATCCAGGGGTCCACATTAGCGTGGATATGCGTAGAAGCAATAGCTGTTAGCGTGCCTATACGAAGAAGCATTAGAAGAAGAAACGGTATGGGTGGTGTCATCCAGGGGACATTGAAATCACATCGTGCAAACCTAGACGGTCGCACAGGAAGAAGAATTTCCAAGAAAAGGGGTCCATAGTTAGGGACCATACGGAGCTTGAATTGTTTCCATAGTGGAGAGCACTTGTGAAGGGGTATGCTTCGCGAAGTGGAGTGAATTGGCCCTAGCATGGGGCAGAGGTGGGACTGGGAGGTGCTTCGCGAAGTAGAAGGGTGTTCGCGGAGCACTTCTTCGCAAAGAAGAGGTGCCTTGTGATGAAAGGTGGTGTGAGGCAGTGTGCTTTGCTATGTACAGTGACCATGCCTTGGCATGTGGATCACTTGTACATGATGGGTGTTTCGCGAAGCATAAACGCTCCACGACATCCCGAGTCCCCTTTGGGATCCCCTTCCTTCGTGAATTCCCTTAGGCTTCGCGAAGGGAATCCCTCTCAAAAGAGGGGCTCAAATGAGACAAGGCGAAGGCCTCTCATGAAGAAAAAATACCTCGCGGAGCTCATGATTCCTAGAGAGAATAGTGCATCGTGATTTGGGAGTTTAGAAGCTGAAAGGACGGATTGTCCGTCTGGAGAGCTGAGGGGGATCTCGGTATTTATAGGTAAGGGACGCCACGAAGTAGAGCTCACGAGGCATGAATGGGGCTTCGGTGGATTCACGGTTGGTCGCGAACATCAACTGGATTCGCAGAGAGGTTTCCCCTCCTCTTCTTCATGGCATGTCCACGAACGTCAGGGCGTTCGTGGAGCTTTACTGCCTATGGTACATTGCGGTGGCCATGAAGCTAGGGGGATGCGAACCGGAGCTTCGCGAGGCCGGGCGCAGAGACTGTTTTTCTTCTCTCCTTTCTCCAAATATTTTTGGCTCCAACAAATTCCCCCCCTCATACATGGTTCCTCGGAGGGATCAAGGGTCACAGTCTGAGGTAAATCACCAAAATTCATGGCTGGTCGTGATGCAGGAGCATGAGGCGGCTAGGGGCCGCACGATCCAGACGCGCTGTGACACTCCGCACGGGCTGGACGCGCCGCGAATCCCCATGGGCCACTGCCTATAAATAGGGGGCTGACCACTTTTCTTTTTCCTTCTTTGCAACTTTTTCCTCTTGCGCTCTCGATTTGCGAAGATCTGCATCCTCCGCATCTGCTCACCGCGAATCGAGCTTCGCGGCGAACCGCGAGTCTTCGACTCCGTGACTGCGCCAAGATAACTTTTTCTTGCAAGCTGAGGCCCGGCTCCACGTCTTGTCTTTGCACCCGTGTTTCAAGAGCGATCTTCGCGAACAATCTCCACAACCAGACCCACAATTTTTTGAGTTCTAAAACCGTAATGGCCCATAAAGAAGATGTGATGGGGGTGCTCACAGATGCCGCCCAGAGGGATGAGATGGCCCACTGTCTGGGCCTAGGGGTGCTGGTCCGAAGCCACTCGAACCATAGTTCTTTGACAGACCTTCTATCAGAGGTGCAGAAGAAATATACACTATGCAAGAAGCTACCCTTGAATGGATTCGAGCTATGGGATGACATCTTCATTCCTGAGGTGAGTAAGGATGAAACAGCCTCTGATGGAGAGGACAGAAAAATATTCTATCACCAATTGTGGAAACTAATCACGCGCTTCATTAATGAAACCCCCCCAAGCACTATGGATAAATTAAATGGATTGAATTTGATTGCGGCTGCACGAACTGTGCGATGGGGGGGTGGATTCCCAACATCCTCATATGCTCATCCGAGATCACATGGAAGAGAATATCCGGGAATATGATCACGGGATCACTGTGGGCTGGAAGCAGAGGAAGGTGACGAATGTCAAGAAGCTCCAGGAGGTTGAAAATGAGGTCCAACAGGTGAAGGTCTGGGCGGATGAGCACTAAGACACTCTCAATGCACAATATGTGCTGATCTTGCGATTGAAAGCTCAGCTGGTAGAGGCAGAAGAGAGTATGAGGCAGGCTTCTAGAGAGATGGCTGCCATTCAGGCTGACATAGAGAGGGCCCGAGCCGAGGCTGATGAATTGTGCCCTGTTGCTGCTAAGGAGGAGCATGATCTGAGTCGGTGGCAACAATTCCTGGATTCCACAAGTCAAAGGGTGGCGGAGCTGCAATGCTCTTTTGATGGTGTCAATCCGTCCATGGGGGGTGTTGACCCCCAGGTACTGTAATGATTACAAACCCTTAAATGTAATTTCGTTCTTTAAAATTCTCTAAATTTCATAGCATACATGGGTTTTGTTATTTGCACTGGTTCATTTTTCATCCATAAATGTTTGTGGGACGTCCAGTGACAATTCCCTAAGATCACATGGGTCAGGCCTGATGTGAGAAACAACAAATAGTCACATCATCGTCCAATCCAAACACAAGAGTGGAATCCAAGCTTCGGGCATCTGGGGTCTAGATAACCGGTCCAGATTTCCAGGAAATTGGAGAGACCTGGCCAGAGAAGGATGTTCTCAAAACATCCAAATTGCGATTTTTTCAGCATGCTCTTGTGCAGGAACGGTGCAACGCCAGGGGCGCAGAAATTGGTCCGAACGGATCAGAATAGAAGGTGTGAATCACGATACCCAAACTTCATAACACTGTAAAGGTGGTTTGACAATAAAGGACAACCATTGACCATGGTGAAAAAAGAGTATCCTTGCTGTGTTTGCCTGAAATGGGGAGAACAAATGAGGGCCGACCATTTTCCATGTTCGCAACATGGGGCCTGACTCAAATATCATCGATCAGTCTTCCGGGACGTTGTCCCAGGACAGTAGGAGGACCATAGGTCGAGCATCCATAGTGTTAGGGGGTCCTTCGAAACATGGCCAGTCTTTTGGAACATTGGACCATGACAGCATGTGGACCATAGGTTGAGCATTCATACTATTAGGGGGATTCTCCAAACATGAAAGGGGATAACGGTTCGAAAAAGGGGCACATGAAGCGTGGAATGTGGAGTGATGGTTTGTCCAAATATAATACAAAACTCATGCAATTACACCAACATAGTGGGAGTACGCCAGATGGGCACATCGGCTTGATCATGTATCATTCCTTCTTTCAGACAGGACCTCTCTAGCGAGTGGGTCTGTCACTTCCCAATGTAATCTTGGGGCATCCTGAACTAGTTCAGGGTAGAGTCGTAGTTTCACGGTCCCCTACGAGGGGTCCGTCCAGGGGGCTGGAAAGGGGAATAACATGATTTATGATTCCTGTGGGATGGACCCTATGCAAAATACCAGGGTGTGTCCCTACATATCCCATGAGGATGGGAATCAAGCCACACGTTGTTATGGAAGAACAGTATAACGTCATGTAGGATGAAGAGTAGCCTGGTTGTGCCGGTATATATCCCACCAAAACTACTAATCCTACGTGAGTCGTGCTCGATGTGGGAAACAAGAAGTAATGGGGAACATTACCGACACAGTAAGGGACATGTTAGAGCGATGGGATTCTTGGTGAATACTATCCCAATGACACTAAAACGTTCGTGTGACGCACCTATACGTGCAAATAGGTAGATCCGAGTATGTTGGAATTCCACTTGAACATGAGGAAGTGGAAATGTGTGAATCATGATGCTCGAGATTTGGACCACAATGATGGCAGTGTGACGATAGAGGATAACTCTTAACCATGGCGGAAACGCAGCATCCATATCACGTTAGCCTAGAATGGGGACAGACAAATGAAGGTCAACCATTGACCATGTTTAAAACACGATACCATGTCGCAAATGTTGTCAGAGATCCGAAGGGATGTTGACCCGAAGCGGTTGGAGAGCCCTTAGGCCCAACATCCATGGAGAGCCCTTAAGCCTAGCATCCATGTCGTCTGAGGGTCCTTTTGGATGTGGAAGGGGATGAGGATCCCAATAGAGATCTCACAAAGCTTGGTCATGGGATGAGGGGAATGTCCCCATGAAAGTCCAACACTCCAGGCTCTTTGTCAAAACACATCTAAATACGGCAACAAGGAGTATTGGATAGAGGTAGTCGAGTCCCTTCCCATAGGGAGATCATAGTTTTGGGTCGTATAATTTGGACCATGTATGGGAGGAAACACAGGAGGCACGTGGTGGGTAATTACAAAACCCGATGTGGATGAGGACATAATCCCATACAACACCGCATAACCCCCTTGGGAGAGGTCTTAAGTCAAGGGACCGAAAATGAGATTTGAGCTGGGCTTGAACAAAGTGAAAATGTGTTCCTACGTACCCCGTGGGGATGGGGATAATGCTGCACATAGTTCTTCAAAGGGTCTTAGATTAAGGTCTTAGAACTCGGACCATGTATGGGTAAGGAGAGAAAGGGACACACAGTAAGGTGGTTACCAAACCCGACAATGAGGACATAATCCCTACATACCATGTGTTCTATGGGGAAGTGCTCGAGTCGAGGGACTAAACACGGAAGTTAGGTTGGGCCAATGGGAAGGTTCCTGGACACTCCTATGTATTTCATAAGGATGAGAATCAATCCATACGTAGTTCTGAAGGGTGGCATGGTAAGGGACCAGTTCCAGAGAAGAAGGGGAGTGTGGGCATGGCCCTTGCACCAAAAGAAGTTGAATTTGATAAATCATGTTTGTCCTTTAAGGTGAGTGATTTTTTTTGTGAAGCGACAGGACTAGGGTAGCAAGCCCTGGTGTCACCACAAGAATCAAGCCGTGATAGGCGTTGACAAATGGCATGGCATGTGACCAATACCCAATGTGATGTTCTCTAAAAAAGGTCATCAAAATGCAGTGACGTTTTTTCATCGTGCGGCCAGGACGATAATTTAACAGTTTAGGGTCGTGTGATAGGAACAAGCAAGAATTTTAACATCATACAGCGTAGACGTAGCAGAGACAATTCTAGGCGGGGGATGTGTATGGTGTCGTGCGACATAACTAACGTGTATTCAGACATTATCCCACATCACACCGCACACAGTCCTAAGACAGGAACCTCAGGTGAAGGTGCCCAAACAGAGGTGAGAGTGAAAGGGACAAGAGAAAATACCTCCCAACTGAGCTGGACACAAAAACGATATGTCAGGGTGACCCTACGTATCTAATAGGGATGAGGATCGAGCCACACACAACCCTTAATGAAGATCTTAGTTTATAGTCTTAGTGCTCAGACCGTGGGAGCACAGAAGGACACCGTATTGTAGTTTCATCCTCCTAACATGAAAAGGTGTACTGAGGGATAGTGCCAAGAGTGTCGAGATTCCACCTAGACATGATGGGGTGGAACATAATGTGAATCATGCAACCAGCATTCAAGGCCTGAATGGGCTGGCGTGATGACAGAGAATTACTGCTGACCATGTTTGCAACACATTATCCTGTAGCATTAGCCTGAAATGGGGACAAAAAAATGAATATCGACCGTTGACCATGTTCACAATGTGGTATTTGTATCAATTTGTTGTCCGAAACCCTCAGGGGAATTGGCCCGTAATGGTAGGAGATCCCTTGGGCGTTGTATCTAGGCCGTTCTTGGGGTCCCTCCAGGTGTGAAAGATGATGGCAGCCCAAATGGGGGGGAAGACGAAGCTTGACAATTGGAAGGAACATGACCAAGTTGAATCTGGCACTCTTTTTCCTGGACCAGAGTACTCTTAACACATGGGTGAACCACTGCAAGGGGTCAAGGGACCCAACTTGAGGGTAACCAAGAGATGGAGGATTCCCAGGACAACGGGGGCATAGTGCCAAAAACCTTGTACCACACCTATATATCCCCCTCGTGGAGAGGGACGGGCCAATGGACATAGGTGACCGGGGAGATCGGTAGATCTCTAGGAGGTGGGGCGGGACCTGAAGTCTAGACATTCGATAGGTCCTACGTATCCCATTAGGATGGGAATCAAGCCGCATGTAGTTATGGAGGGTGCCTTTTAATGTCGTGCGGGATAGGAAATAGGAGGGTTAATTCTTAGAACGGGGTGCGCATGGTGTGGCTATTGCAAACCCATCATGAATGAGGAAATGACCCCACACCACACCACACAGTCCCATAGTCGGGGTTACGAAGGTAGGATAGAAGAGACAAATTATCTGAACTCAAGTCGTACCCAAAGATTCGAGGTCTGGGTGTCCCTACGTATCCCATGAGGATGGGAATCAAGACACACGTAGTTCTTAGGAGAACTTAGTTTAGGGTCTTAGAGCTCAGACCATGTATGGACGGATGGAAACTTTCCTTGTAGGCTGAGACCTCGACCCAATCCCTAATCCCAAGTGAGTTAAACTCGGTGTGGGAAACAAGGGAGGAAGATCCTTTTTGCAATTCCTATAACGTCCATCAAAGGGAAGTCAGTGAAGATCCCCGAAGGACAACTTTAATGCGGCTTTTTTCTCCTAAAGCGCAGATGCGCACTAAGGAATAGTATCAAGGATTTAGAAACTCTACATAGACATGATGAGGATGGAGAAGGATGTGAATCATGTAACTGACATTTTGGGATTAATGGGGTTGGCATGGCGATGGAGGATAACTATTAACCGTGGCGGAAAAACAGTCTCCATATCACGTTAGCCTGAGGTAGGAACAACAAATGAGCATCGACCGCTGACCATATTCGCAACACGGAACATTTATCGATTTGTTGTCTGAAACCCTCGGGGGTGCTGGCCCGTAATGGTAGGAGAGCCCTTGGGTGTTGTATCCAGGCCGTTCATGGGGGTCCATTTGGGTTTGAAAGATAATGAAAGCCCTGATGAAGGGAAACATGATGCCTGAGAAGCGGGTGCAGACGTGTCTGAGTAGAATCCGACATTCCAGGTAACATAAACTAGAGTACCCTTAGGCACATTGGTGAACCGCTGAAAAGGGTCAACAATGTGGCTATGGAGAGGTAGGCCAAGGGTCCATGGTGGGATGGAGATTTTCAGGCGATGGGGTTGGACCCGACGCTTAGACATTCGGGTGGTCCTACCTATCCCATAAGGATGGGAATCAAGCTACAAGTAGTTCTTGAAGATAACCAGGAGCCGGATACAATAAGGAGGATGTGTACGGAATGGCGAGTAACCTGAAGGAATGGGGACGTAATCCCACACCACACCACACAATCCTGTAGGAAAGAACCAGGGCGAGGGGGCCTGAAAAGGCCAAGGGGCCTGATTTTTGGGATTTGGTCAGGAAGGCCTGGCCTACTCGCAGTTTAACATCTTGCAGTTATGAAGAAGGTTGGGGAATAGGGCTCCCTGGATAGAGGAGGTGTATGGTATGGAGAAAAAACTGACGTGAGTGTGGACATAATCCCTCAACACACCATACACTCTGGTTAAGAACTGGGGCTAGGGCCCGAAAAGGCCAAGTGGCCTAAGGTTGGGCCTCGGCAAGGGAATGCATACGGCACTAAAAGTAACCCCACGTGAATGAGGACATAATCCCGCACCACACCATACAGTCCTTATAAAAGAATCAGGGTCGTGCGCCCGACCGTTGGCACCACCCAGAGGAAAGTTTGTCAATTCGGGGTGGGGAAGAACGAATCACCACACTCGAAGTTTGGGACATCTTGGGGTGAACCCGATGTTCCAGGAACCATTCATGGGCCCTTATGGATAAGGGAAGTGATGGAATCATAGTCTAGGAGTGGGTGAAGTATAGCTTTACACATCTACGAAAGAGTCGAACATCTCTAGGGGGGACGTACAGCCAGGTCGAGGCATGCTCGACGTAAATTGGGGAAAAAGTGTGCACCCTGCCATATGTCTTGACCTGAGGGGAAGACTTTGGCTTTTGGGCTAGGCCAATAGATGAAGTGTCTGGGTGTTTCTACATATCCCATAAGGATGGGAATCAAGCCTTACATAGTTCTAGAAGCACAGTTTAACGTCATGCTGGATGAGATGCAGTTTAACGTTATGTAGGACGGGGGACACATCTCATCTAGGGGTATGTACGATACAATGAGTAACTCGATGTGAATGAGGACATAATCCCACACTACACCATAAAATCCCGCAAGAGAGTCTAAGTCAGGAAAGGGCAAGGGGCTTGAGGCTATGCCTTGGTCAGGTAGTCCTGACCAGCTTGCAGTTTAACGCCTAGTAGTAAGGAAGAGGGAGAGGGGTCCAAAGAGGCCATGGGGCCTGAGGCTGGCCCTCGGATAGGAAGGCCTGACTAGTTTGCAGTTTATCGTCTTCCTGTAAGGACGAGTGAGATCATAGTTTATGGTCATAAATCTCAGACCATTTTGCAGTTTATTTTCATTCAAGACGATACTGATCATTTTAACATCATGATGGGCGATGATGCAGTTTCACGTCATGGAGGACAATGTTTATGTTTAATTTCATGCAGGAAAATGGGGTAGTTTAAGGTCATGTGGGAATGCAATGTGTAGTTTAGGGTCATGCGGGACCTTAATGTGCAGTTTAGGGTCATGCGGGACCGTAATGTGCAATTTAGGGTCTGGCGGGACCGTAATGTGCAGTTTAGGGTCATGCGGGACCGTAATGTGCAGTTTAGGGTCATGCGGGACCGTACAGTTTAAGGTCATGCAGGACCAAGTGGCTAAGGAAAAGTATTTCTTGACGAACATGGTGTTGGTGGGAGGATTTATGCGCTCACCATCCATGGTCACCAAGGAGTATGCTCTATTAGGGTAAACCTTATGAATGACATATGGTCCTTCCCATTTGGGCTCAATGTTGGGTGGTTTCCTACCGGGAATAATTGGTGCTCGGAGGGCCAGCACCAGGTCACCTTGTAGAAAAGAGAAAAGGCGAAGCTTTTTTCGAAGACTCTGGCTATATTATTCTGAATCCTTTCCAGATTGTTAAGGGCATGAATCCTGTTCTCGTCCAGTTCTTCCAATTCAGCTAGAAGGGTTTTGGCCACCTTATTTGGATCTTGCTAGTCATAGACTGTAGTGCGTAAAGATGGTAGCTGAAAATCAATGGGCAGGACGGCCTCAGCCCCATACACCAGGGAATATGAGTTCACATGGGTGGAATTGCGAGTCATCGTCCGATAATCCTAGAGGGCGTTGGGGAGCATGTCCGGCCAACCCTTTTTGTTCTGACCGACCATGTTTCGAAGAATTATAGATAGGGTTTTATTGAACACCTCGATTTATCCATTTGCATATGCATGATAGCGAGAGGTATCGTTCGAATGGATATTGTACATGGCATACAATTTATTCAGTTCGGCTGCTCGGAAGTTGGTGTCGTTTTCGGTGAGGACCGCAAGAGGGACTCCAAACTGGTGGATGATATTGGAGCTCACCAAGTCGGCGATGGAATGAGACTTGACTTCTTTGAGTGGAATTGCCTCTGCCCACATGGAGAAGAAATCTTTAGCAGTCAAGATGAATCTACACTGACGAGCTGTCTTCGGTGGATATGGTCCCATGATATTGAGTCCCCACACCGCAATTGGCCAAGAGTACTTGGTGGAGTGGAGAGGCTCTGACGGCTAATTCAGAAAGTTATCATGAACTTCGAACCCATGGAATCTCTTGGAAAACTCAATACAAACATGGATCATAGAAGGCCAGAATCACCACAAACTCCAGATCTGATGGGACAGCTTGGGCCTAGCCTGGTGGGAACCGCAGGAACCAGCATGAACCTCTTGAATGACCTGGGAAATCTTGACTTCGTGAACGCAACGGAGGAGAACACCATCGAAGCCCCACTTTTAGTGGATCTTCTCAAGACTGGGACCACTCTGGAGGGTAAATTGTAGTGCACGGCATTGGATTTGCTCACACTCAGACCGACCATCTGGAAGGAAACCATTTTGGATTTACTCGACAAAATGTGCCCTCTATTCGGGAGTGGCCTCAACAACTACATCTAAAGAACCTGGGACCCCAGACGTAGAGGACCCGACAGTAAGGTGGCTTACCCGCAGGCCGTCGTCATCCTCTGGGGTAACGGGGGTTATCACTCTCCGGTGTGCAACATTTATGATCAAATCATCTTTCTCAGGTTCTGCGAGCAACGCATCTAATCCGAACAAAGCATATGCTCGACCGTTATGTGACCGAGGGACATAGGAAACCTTTGGTCGATAAGAGAACTAGGACATTACATGGATGGTGCACTCCAGCAATGGAACAAGTTCCGGATTCCTGACAATATTTACTCCATTGACCTTCTTGATGACTAGTTCAGAGTCCCCTTTCATATGCAAATGGGGCACATCGATCTCAATGGCCAGCTCAAGGCCAGTGATGAGAGCCTGAAACTTTGGCGCGTTGTTGGTATAACCTTCTGACAACATGAATGAGTATGGAAGAATGGCTTGCACCAGGGTGATGAAGACGATACCCAGACCCACTCTGTTGAGCTTTGTATCATTGATCCTCCTACTGGTGGGGCTCCAGGAGGCACCATTGAAGTGATTTTTCCAACATGAGACGACATGATCGACTGAGAGGATTTCCTCATCAGGAAATTCCAGGTCCAAGGATTGATCTACGGAGGTTGGATGGGCAGCTAGGAAGTCTTCCAATGCATGTCCCTTGATGGACTTTTGAGGCAAGAACCAAATGTCGAACTGCTGGAGGATCACCACCCACCACGCTAGTTGGCCGGTCAACATGGGGCGGTTCAAAATGTACATCAGTGGGTCTACCTGAGAGACCAACTGTACCTCATTGTGTTGTAGGTGATTCCGTAATTTTTGTATAGCAAACACAAGATCCAAGCAGATCTTTTCTATGGGGGAGTATCTAGTCTCCGAATCGAGGAGAATACGGCTGAGGTAGTAGAGACTGTTCTCTATTCCCTTGTTGTTCGTCTGGGTAAGATGTTCGCCAAGGGACCATTACAGGGTGGTCATGTAAAGGACCCGAGGCTTTTTGGAGACGGGTGGAAACAAGACTGGAGTTTGGAGTAGATGCTGCGTGATATACTCAAAGGCGGTCTGACACTCTTCATCCCATTCACAGGTGGCTCCTTTCTTCATGAACATGGAAAGGGGCATACACTTCCCAACCAGATTCGTAATGAATTGGCATATATAGGATATGTGTCCTTGGAGACCTTGAATCTCCTGAATATTACTCAAGGGAGGCATTTGGATGATGGCATTGATCATCTTCGGGTCGATCTTGATGCCTCGGTATCTGACAACAAAGCCAAGAAACTTCCCAGAGGTGACCCCAAAGGTACACTTCAGTGGGTTTATCTATAGGTGGTGGGAACAGAGGAAGCCAAAAAATTTCTCAAGGTCCATGAGATGGTCATAGCGCTGGCGAGATTTGACCACCAGATCATCCATGTAGCATTCCACTAGTGTCCCGATAATCGGCTTGAATATGCGATGCATGGACCGCTCATAGGTGGCACCTGCATTTTTCAGGATGAAAGGCATGACCTGGTAATAGAAAGTACCTTGTGGAGCCCTGTAGGTAGTGGAATCCTCGTACTAGGGGGCCATCCATATCTGGTTGTACCCCAAATACCCATCCATGAGGGATAGGTCATGTAACCCAGCCATGGCATCAATGAACAACTCTGTCACTAGGAGGAGAAAATCATCCTTCGGGCAGTGGCGGTTGAGATCGCGGAAGTCGATGAAGACTCTGATTTGCCTGTTCTTCTTCCAGACTAGCATAATTTTGGCATGCCACCGGGGGTACTGGACTTCCCTGATGATGTTGGCTTCGATAAGCTTGTCAACATCGGCCTCAACCATGGCACGGTGAGAAGGGTGAATCTTTCTGGGAGGTTGTTTGAACCCACGATGGTTTTTCAGAAGACCAAGGTGGTGGATGGCTACCTAGAGATCTAGTCCTAGCATCTTTTCGTAACACCAGGAAAACACATCGCAGTGCTGTTTGAAAAAGTCCATGTACTGTTGCTACTCCTCGAGGGTCATGGCTGCACTGATGAATGTGGGGATCAGATCTACCTTGCTACTGAGGTTCACCTGTACCTGTTCATCGACCATGGTAGAGACGCCTTCTTCAAAGGAAAGGGGAGCATCCTCCATATCCTCTTCTCTACCCGTGGAGGGGTCTTCCGAGGGGGGGAGATACTTCTGAGTTATCAAACCCTGATGGGCAGCTGGTGCCGGCTTGGGCTACAGTGTTCATCATGTCAGGAGACTCATGCGCCACTGAGACCATAGTGATGAAGGCATTCGATCCTATCCCATGTGGCCTTTATCCCATGGGGCCACCCTTGATGACATCAAAGTAGTAGTGACGCGTTGGCCTGAGCCGGGTGATTCCAACCTGGTGGAAGAGACAATTTTGACGTACCGTCATTGCCATAAGCCTGACATCCTAATACCGAACAGGGGTAGGAGGTTCTGGGATCACCTGATCCTGGTTGGTGTAGAAGTATGAGGTGATTTTCCACCATCACATGGACAAGGGAATATGCCTTCCTCTTGTACCCGAAACAACAAAACATTTCCCCATGTCGGGGGTCGTGGCCTCTAACTGATGGATCAGGAAGAAGTAGTCATCGTCTAGACCTGCCCAGGGAACACATTTGTTTGGGGCGGTTTCATCCTCACATTCCAGTATTTTCTTATCCTTGATCATGTAATAATCGTCGTCCAGGTATCAGGCTTCACATGAGGCGAAATGAGGCACATCTCCTTGGTTCATGCCTACTTGACCATTGAGGGAGTACTTGAGGAATTCATGATACGACAAAGGGACCGCTTCATGTAAATGGAGCCATGGCCTTCCCATCAATGCGTTGTATGTGGTGTCCGGGGAGAAGAGCATAAACTCGGTACTAACAATTAGGCCACTGATTTGGGTCTTCAAGAGGATATTGCTGATTATGGATTGCTCGGTCCAGTCGTATCCCTGGATTCTGAGGTTGGAGCGAGTTAAGTCATCCTCAGACAGACGCAGCATTCAATGTTTCAGAGTTGGGAGTAGGTTAATCCCAAACCCTGTGTCAACAAGGTAGTGGCGGACTTCCACACCATTGAACTTGTCAGTGACGTATAGTGGGAGAATATGCCCATGTATGGGAGGGTCTTCATCTCCACCGGAGAATGAGATAATTGCCTGGCATTCCGCATTCTCAATTTCCTCAGCGTGGAAGGCTTCTACAGCTGCTATCTCCGTCTCAAACTGGAGGGGGCTCTTTAGGGCCTTGAGAAGTGCCTCACACATTTCAGACGACAGGCGAAGAGCCTCAAGGATAGAAAGCCTTTCTGGAATGCCATAAAGGTGCTTCAGAAAATCACACATCAGTGCCAAATGTGAGCCTTTGTTTATAGGATGTCATTCAGAAATTAGAGGCACAGCGGGCCCTATTGGCTGGACCAGCGGCTGGCTGATATTGGATACGGCCTGATGTCTGTTAGTTGATGCCTAAAGAGTATCTTTTGGATGAGGACCAGACAACTGAGATTGGCCAGAAGCAGGGCAACATAGGCCGTGGTATGGATGAGACAGATCTGCCTGATCTAATAGCACAAATGGCGGTGGACATAGATCTGAGGGCACCAGATGAGGTTGGGCATCCTGAGCTCTACGATGGGCCTGCTGTCTGGTTTCAGTAGCGTGCATGGCCTGACTGAAATCACTCGCTAACATTCCCCGACGACCCGCGTGTCCGCGGTTCCGCTGACGTTGACGCCTTCTGGGGACGTTGGGGATGTTTTCCTGGCATTCTCCCTCATTGGGATTCATATAGGGATTTACCAGCTCCACAGTATTATCTAAACCATACCCCTGACTATCACTTGTGGAGTCATCCACCACTGGGCGGATTCTGGGAGGAATTCCCCTCTCAGGGGGAATGAAATCACATAAAGTGTGGGACGATGATGGTAGTGGTGGAGCGTGTTTCTTCTTCATGTGTCGTCACTACTTTCCCTTTTGGGAAGAGGTCAGCTGAGATGATGATGCAGTGGTACTGGTCACATCTTCTGTAGGCTTCGGCTGATTTAGGTGTGCCCAAATGATTCCATGGGCGTAGGAGACGGTTTTACGAAACATCCAGTCATCGTACTTCTGGGACCCATGGATGGGAACCTTCTTCCACTCACCATCATCGTCGCTACCGCTTTCTGACCTTACAAAGACACCTTCCACTTGTGTTGGGGATGGTCCCAACCTGACTATGTTTTTGTTGACCTGGTCGTGGAGCTAGTCTTTAAACACATATAACTTCTTGAGCGTGTTCCCCAGAATCTGATGATAGGGGCAGTAGATGGGTAGATCGGTGAGATTCTCCTCTTCCGGTCTTCTGAATATGGGAAAATGCACAATCCCCTACTCTAGGGAACTTTGGAAGTATTCGGGGACCTGATTCTCATTGAATGAGTAATTCTGGTGCCTTCTTTCTGGATAGGGGGCCATGGGAGCCTAGCCCTGATGAGGTGTTGAAGGGTCCTACCGAGGAGGCGGAGCCTGATTGTCCCGCCTAGGTGGTGGTAGCGTATTTCGTGGAGGAACCTGTCAGTTCTGAGGCGTTCGCTGCTGGGTAGGAGCCTGTGCTTGAGGTGGTGGGCCTCTGCGGGGTTGCGGAGCCAGTTCCACTGGCATTAATTCTACCAGCCTGGGGGCTTCTATTTGGGTCACCGTAGTGGGTTGGGCTCTGGCAGCCCTCCTGGCTGGGATCACAGGGGGCAGAATACATGCCTAACTAGCCTGTTGCAAAGCTTCCTTGAGGCGCTGGGCCTTATCTGAGAAGTCATGAAACCCTCTGGGGTAGTTCTGGATGATCATGGAAGGAACCAGCTCTGTCTTAAAATTCCCTACTCACATTGTTAGTAATTTCTCTTGAGTTTGTGGCATGTCGAGGGAGTATGTAAGCCCTTTCCACTAGGAATTGAAGTCCGTGACTCACTCATCAGTCCTTTGTTGGCACTTGAAGAGGTCTGTGATGCTGGTCTTTTTCGTGGTGGAGCTGAATTGGTATAAGAACTTCCAGTGGAGATCCTTCCAGCTAGTCACCGATCCGATAGGGAGGTGGCTGTACCAGAAAAATGAAGGGACCTCCAATGTCTGCACAAAAAATCGGATCTTGGTGGATTCCTATTGTAACGGGGTCCCCAACATGGGGCCACGCCTAGAGGAAAAATGATCTAAGTGCTGCGGCAGTTCCCCAGTCCCAAAAAGGGAAAGAAAGTGGGATTCCCAAAACCCGGGGGTGCAGGCATATCATCCACCCAAGCGAGATATGGCTTGCCATCTAGTGAGACTACCACCTGCTGCGTTTCCAATGCCTCGAGGCGGGAGATGAGTACCGATATAGGATCATCCGGGTGGGGGTCCCTGTATTGATGGGGATCCCTAACTATGAGTGCATTTTCGGTCTCTTTGACTCGGTAAACTGCTTCAATGGATTGTGGAGCAACTGGAGGAACAACCCTTGGGGAGGTCGGGGGAACACGAGCTGGGTTCCTCAGATTTCCTCCCCGTTTGGGAGGGTTTGGGGAGACGTATCACACCCTATTATTGTGAGTTCTGGATTCTTCCCTGTCTGCAGGAGTATAATGATAAAAGTTTCCCGGAGGCATATCGCCGGGGGGAGTTGTTCCTGCCCCTACTGCCCCGGCTTAGGATTACCATAGTCTGGTCACCTCTCTATAGCATGCTCGGCTAAGAGTTTGTCGACCAGCCTCTTCTTCTCAACAAGCTGTTGGCGTAACACAACCTTCTCAGGGTATTCATATTTTTTTTGTACTGAGGTAGACGGGTCAGACTTCTTGACGGTTCCGACCTAATCTTTGCCCTTACCGGAATTTTGGCTGAGTACCAATGACTCAGTGGGCGCAGGGAGGCCTAGAAGGTTCCTCTACTGATGAGTAATCCTCTCTGATGGGTCCAACAAAGGATCTACACCCTCAAGAGGTATGTCTCCATTGAAAAACTCCATATCATCCCCTTTTTCCACTATGTCAGCCATGTGGACTGCAACCCATCTTGGGGGGCATGTCCTCAATGTCACATAATGAATCAGGTTGTCTTCGTATAGGACTGATGAGGAGGGCGGCATACTGTCCCCAGCCACAAACATTCAGATGGGGGGGTAGCTTCCCTGATGATTTGCGGTGTACCTTGAAACTTTGAACACATTTTTGTTGGAGGGCGCTCTGGTGACCTGGTGACTCAGGGCGCTAGGCCACGGGGAGTGCAGCCAAATCGACCAGATGGCATTGATCGCCGATTTCCTCGACGTGCACGTGGCTCATAGGGTACAACACCTGTTGTTAGAGAAGAAAAAAGTGTGTCACCCATAGGGTTTTATGGAAGCACTCGAATTCCTCCGTGTTGAGGGATTTTGGCCCACAAAAGTTCGACGCTGCCACCAGCTATAACTTCTCCGGGAAGTGGTCCGCTATGAGAATGTTCCAGAAGCTCCTCGGATCAAATTATGGGTCTGGCACCGTATGTCTCCACTCTTCAACCATAGGTGGCAGAGGAACCGGTAGTGGTACTAAGGCAGACCACTGGGACAGTAAACTGGGCAGTGGAGAATACGGGGAATGAGCTGACTGGCCACCAAATTCCGGGCCATCCACCAAAGAGTGCAATGACCTGACCACAATTTCACGATACGACGGGCTAATAGCAACAACCTATTATGCAGGGATTGCGGCTACCGTCAATGGGAAACATTTTTTATCAACCGTTATCGGTCCCCAGAATAGCTCTTTGTGATATCTAGTCGAGGTAGTGGGCGCTTCTAGTGATGACAGTGGTGATTATACGGGCGGAACCTACGGGATTACCACAATTTCCTCCTCATGGATGTACCTGTGAAGAGAGGTGGGAATCCGATGGACTTCGCATTCTAAAAGGATGAGGCTGACACGCCTTGTTCCTGCCCCGGTCCTTGATTCGGAGGAACGTGGGGAGGGTTCCAATGTCGAGCCGCATTCTGCTTCCGAATCCAAGAAGCAGGATAGCTTGATCACCATCCGGTACTTCCTGGGATTCTTCATGTGGCGGCGATGACCCGACCTCCTGCCCCTAGATGGCTCTTCAAGACAAGGATTATTCTCGACTTGTGGTCTCGGGGCCATGCCTCCGCCATGGCAGAGAGGCCTTCCGCTTGAGACGGCCAAGGTGAGAGCGGCACTGAGGGAAATATCGAAGGGAACATGGGGAAGACCTCCATGGATAGAACCTGAGCGGGCGAAACCTCCATTGGAACCGGCAAGAGCATGGGGAGGACCTCAATGCTTGGTACGGGTGGGGCGAGGCTGACCTTCACCCGTCTGGTTGCTAGTGAGAGGAAGACCTTTGCCAGTTGTGGAAAGGACGTAGGGAGGATCCACATGATGGGGAGGGACCAGATGGGAAATTCCTTCATATCGATGGTTGAGGGTAGGAGGAGGAATTCCATACCCAGTGTGGTGGGCACGGGAAAGACTTCTGTGCCGAGTGTCGCTACCGCGCGGCAGGTCTACATTCGGGTTGGGGGTAGCGTGAGGCATACCTCTGTAACGAACTTTGGAGCAGGGAAGTCCCACTCTCTATGGATTGGTGGTATGAGGAGGGCCTTTGTAATGGGTGACATCACCACAGATTGGTTTGCGGAGATCACCACTCGGGCCTGCGACCTGGAGAGTCAACCCAGCATGCCCGTGGGGCAGTTGGGGCCTCAACCCCGGTCGAGCATAGGAGTGTTACTACTCAGTGTGTCCAATGGATTCATGATATACGTCGGAAGTGGCTCAGGGCACAATAGTTGTCGACGTCGATGCCCCTTGGCTGGCACCCTCATCTCGGGCCCAACGCTGGTGTCGGGTTAGGCGAGCCGGTGCGGGTGGTACAGGGGAAAATCCTTCTTGCTCCTCTAGCAAGGATGGATGGAGTTGCTGACGAGGGTGGGTAGGGGCCCTTTCATGGAGTCCTTGGATCGTGAATCTAACCGGGCTGAGCCGGACATCACTCACCTCATCAGCGTATGGCAGTGAATCGTCAAGGTGTTCCGAGGACTGGCTCCTGAAGCGATTTATCGTTGTGGTGGGGAGCAAGGGATCCCAATGCAGCCCTCGAGGGTGGCATTGATGGCGGGGCCTGGACACCTCCAAGTCCAGGTGGTCCATATCCTGAGTTGGGTTTTTGCCCTCATCCTTGTAATGACGTACGAGGTCGTTAATCACCCTTTGTTGGATGAATTCTGATGGGGAGAAAGGGCATGGGCACCCCACGCTCGTGGATGTATACGCTAATGTAGCAGCAGTGGAGCCACGTGGAGCGGTTGTGCTAGTATTTCCCCTACCCCTACGTAGGTGGGTAGGAGGTGATCGTGTTCCTATAGCAGCAACCTAATTCCTGAGAAGCCGAGAGATTAACTCATCAGCACTGTGAGGAAAAGAGATCGACAACCAGTTCCGCAGTGTCCTTCCATATTCCATGTTCGGTAAGAGGTATCCACATAGACAACATTGCAGAACATAATTCCCCACGTTCTACTGCCCTGACTTCTGGTAAGTCTCACGACAGGCCCGCTATTTTCTTGGCGGGACCCAACGCCTGATATCTGGATCCGGTGACACATCAATCGACTGATGTTTCGAGTGCTACTAATCTCCACATTGATTAGAAGATCTTAATGTTGGGATCACCATTTCTGTTTCCGATGCTTTCGTTGGGGCACTCACGTCCGTCCTCTTGGTGGCGGGATAGGTGCGGCTTTTATTACCTCGCATTCCCATTTTCCAAAGGCGGGCAGTATCCGGTTCTAATTCTGGGACGCCTACTCCTTGATCGAAACAGGATAATGGGATTTTGGTTCTTCCTTCCATGTATTCCTCCTCAAAACTCATTACCTAGTCCAGGTCACCCTCATAGATTTAATACGTAGTTCGTGAAACTATTCCTAGTGCCATATTTCCATGGACGCCTATTAATTACACTGCTTCTGTCAAGACATTCCAAATGGTCTGGTCAGGGAAGCAACCTTCAGTTGGGGGAGTAGTCACATCGAGGCATCATTAACGTGTCTGAACGATGGGGAATTAATGTGTCTTCCTTTTTTCCCATATTAAATGGCTTCTCGAGGGCAAAGAAGCCCGAGCCATCCCACATCGAGCATGGGGAATCATATTCCATAGGAATGTATCTAAGGTTTTCCTCATTTCCCCATGTTTAACATAGGGTATGTCGCACGTTGAATTTCTAGTGGAGACGAATCAGGCTGATCAAAACACCAGATGGATTGGAATCAGATTGAGGTATCCCCTTGAGGGAATGCCGATATCGGAGCCATCTCGTGGGCGGCTTCTTGAATGATGTGGAGTGGAATGGGGTGCATGATCTCACCGGGATGTGGCGGCCCGAGTAAGAATCGGGGTGGATGATGGGTAAATGAAAGGAGTTAAGGGGGAATGAAATGGGACCCTTATGGAGAGGATGGTGTTGATGGGCTTGAGTGTCGAAGAGACTTCCTACATTTCCCTGTGGCAGGGAATCAAAGTCTGCGTAGTTCGATATGGAATGGGGCTTTCAATCTCAGGTTGCCCAAGGTGGTGGGAGAACCGACGTGAATTTGGTCAGAATGACCAGGTGGTGGTGGTCTTGAACCTCACGAGGCTTCCTACGTACCATGCCTTAGCACAGATCAAAGACCATGTAGTTCAGGTTGGATGTTGGAGAACCGACCTGAATGAGGACCTTGGTCTGATGGGTGATGGGCTTGAACCTCAGGGAGGTATCCTACATACCATTCCTTGACATGGATCAAAGTCCACGTAGTTTAGGAAAATGGGCTATTATACTGACACGAAGGGGTGTTGGAACAACGGGATGGTAGGGTCACAACGGCTTATAGTTGGATTGGGATGTAGTTTAACATCATGCAGGATGGGGGAGTTTCAGAGAACCGATGTGAAGTTTTTCCTTGGTCCAGGTGGATGGTGGGCTTGAACCTTAGGAAGGCTTCTTACATACCATGCCTTGACATGGATCAAAGACCACGTAGTTTAGGTTAGTCACAACGGGTTACCGCTGGACTGAAATGTAGTTTAATGTCATGCGGGACGAGGGTGGAACCTTACGTAAAGAAACAACTGGGCAGTGGGTTTCAACGAACCGACAGGAAGAAGGACCTTGGTTCGGGTGATGATGGTCTTGAACCTCAGAGAGGCTTCTTACGTACCATGCCTTGACATGGATCAAAGTCCCCATAGTTCAATTAAAAAAGGGTCTTAGCACACCGACATGGAGAGGGTTGGGTCCAATGATTGTTGGGCTTGAACCTCAGAGAGGCTTCCTACGTACCACGCATTGACATGGATCAATGTCCCTATAGTTCGGGTATGAATGTGGGTGTTGGTGAACCAATGTTAAGAAATACCTTGTTCGGATATGTGATGGGCTTGAACCTCAGGGAGGCTTCCAATGTACCATGCCTTGACATGGATCAAATTCCACGTAGTTTAGGTGGGGTTTCTGCTGGAAAACCGACGTGAAGGTGAACTCGTGGGTCCACTGGTGGTGGGATTGAACCTCGTGAGGCTTCCTACGTATCATGCCTTGTCATGAATCAAAGTCCTTGCAGTTCGGGAAAATAGTTTAACGTCATTATGGATAGGGGCATATAGTTTAACATCATGCTAGATGGGGGCATACAGTTTAATGTCATGTTGGACGAGGGGCATAGAGTTTAATGTCATGCTGGAAGGGGGAATTTCCATGGTCGATGCTTACTCTAAGCCCACATGAGTCATGCTCGGTGTGAGAAACAAGAGGCAGCAGAGACCTAATGATCACATCGTAAAGGGTGTATAAAAACCCATACTTTACATATATTGTTAATACTTCAAAATTGATGTTCACTTATTACAACATATAACAAAACGATGAAATTACTGTATAGGTAAAGTGTCTTTAGAAATTGGGAAACATAAACAACTGGTTCATAAATCATCTACATTGTCTCCATTTTATTTTATCATATCTGGATTCCATTTTGGCATATCATACTTAATACCCTTCTTCCAGACCTGGGGAAAATAAAACATAAAAAAAGGGCGAGCTCAAATGCTCAGTAAGGGTAAACAAAAGAAATATCAATCACATCATATTCATACGAACATAACATTTTTCATATCTTAACCGGAAAAAGAGATCATAATTTCATAACAAGGGATAAATCATAGTAGTGAAATGAAACCCAAATAATCATAAAATGAAACTTTGTGTCATATACACATAATCATAGAGAATCATTTCATATTATTCAGGACTCATTTCCAAGACTATCTTAGTGGACAAAGTCCATTTCTGAACCGAGTTCACTCCTCATTTCAGTCCTATATCGCTAAACTGGATTAACCTGATGTTCCAGCCATTTCTATCTCATGAGATATAAATCTTTACCCAATTCATTGGAGGGAGATATAGGTCCCACCCATCTCATAATGATACCATTCTTATGTGTGCCACAAGATCATAAATCATACATCATAGCATAACACATGTAATAAAAATCAGATTCTCAAACATCGTGCCATAATCCATATAAGATAAAAGGACATCATAAAAATAATTCCATCATAACATAATCAAATCAATGTAAAAATAGGGATATAAAAATAACTCTATATTATCTTAGAAGGAAAATAATTTTGATAAAACGCTTGAACTCCATTCTTGAAGAAAATATCCTTTCTAATTCAAAAACATTTTACCTTTCTTAAAATATGATATAATTTTAAACTAAAAAAATTTGATTAAAAATAAACATGAAAAATTGTAAAGGAATCTTCATGGAAATAATTTTCTAAATGTCCACTCGGGCAGTATAAGTTAAAAAAACATTCTTCTCGTACTTTGGTCGGAAAAGACAAAAAAAGTACCACGTACTAAAAATGAAAAAATATTCCATTCATATATTCTACTAAAAACATACCAATGGGTAAAATTGGATTTATAGAATTTTAGGATGATATAAATAATATTACATATTGAGGAAACATGGATGTGTATGATAAATATTCCCCAGTAAATTCTGAAGTATAAACAATCTTAGATAAAAATGAGATTGGAAGATTTTCCCTTACCTTAGGTCCGATTTTCTTCGTACGTGTCCGAACCTCCTGTATAATGATTTAAATAATGTTATTGACTTATTTTAGAATCGTAATAATTGTTATGATATAATATATGGTCATATTCTTAGCTTTTTATTAGTAATATTTCATTGTTACTTGTTATTCGGATGTTTATTGCTTTTTGTTCTTATGCGTGTTTTTCCGAATAAATTCTTATTATTATTTTTAGGTAATAGATACCTCATTTAAAGATTGGTATTATTGTAATATATATCATATTTATTCATTAAATTCATATATATAATCAATATTCAATGAATATCATGTAGAATGAGTCACATCCCACCGTGGAGACGGTAGGCCGTACATAAGCATGAGTGGTGATATCATTCCCATGATCGTGGAATTGTATTTAAGTGTATGTATACTATTTCAGAATAATTATAACATTAAAATAATCATATATAATTATTCTTTACACCATTATACCCATCCATGTAAGGTGGTGGTGGAAAACAGATTACACCATGGCGTGGAGACGGTATTTCGTACGTACGCACGCGCGGTGATTTCGTTTTCTATAGGATGGATAGAAGGTGAAATAGGGTTGTTTCATATTTATAATAACATATCAGTATATGAGTGATACTGATTTTATTACTTCATAATGAAAAAACTAGTGAAGAATAAGTAGAAGAAGAAAAAATATTGACAGAATCGGTAACAGACATTACCTCTTCTTTGAAGCGCCTCTTCTTAATATCCTCTTAGGGAACTAATGATGGTCTTTGAAGATTACGAGGACCTCTAAGATGTTTATAAGGAAGTGTAGAAGATAAATTTTCAGGGGTTGGTCGAGCTTTAAGGTTCAATGTTGTGTGAGGAGGAGAGGGAGGAGGTGCCCTTTTATAACATAGGAGAGGGGCATCTTAGGGAAAACTTAAAATATTATTTTATTATAAAGTCATATTCTGGTTTTCAAAGCTCCAAATTGTTTTATTTAGAATATAATGTGGGTATGGGTCTAAATAATCTCATCCAAAATAATTTAGACAAGTTTAGATTACTATTTTATCCTTATCATTTAGCTGTAACGTTAAGTTAAATAATTTTACTTTTACCATGTCTTTTTGTTTTCTTACACTTTAAGGTTAATAAACATACTATAAAAAGCCAAAAAAACCCAATTTGTTATTTATTAATATATATAAACTTATCTAAGTCATTTTACCTAACCTTAGATTTTTAGGAATAAAATTAAAATTAATAATATAATATTTGTTTTAAAAACGATTTTATGTCAATTTTGACACTATTTGGTAATTGATTTTTGGGAACCTCATAACAACATTATTAGTTCGAACAAAGTTAATTAAAAAAATAATAATAAGTCATATTAACCTATAAAATTAGTTTAATTCGTAAAAAGTCTAAAATTACATTTATTTGGGTATTTATAATATCAATTATGTTAATATTTCATTAATAAGGTAATTACTGAATCATCATTGTGTCATAAATAAATTAAATTATATAAAGTATAGAAGTTATAAATAAAATACCATTATGTAGGAAATATTTTTATCCAGTAGTAGTAAATATTTTTAACTTTCTAATGATTATTTATAGTCAAATTTATCTTATTTATAATCATATATTAAAAATATTTTAGTTATTAAACTTTGATTTTAACTTTTTTAACTCTTCTATAAATAAAATAATATTAAATTACCTTATCTAATCCCAGTGGACCTAAATGGTCTTATTTTATTACTAAGGTTTTTTTTGGTCCAATTAACGTTATCCAATAGAATTAGGACGTATATTAGGGTAATAATAATATCATTTTTACCCTTAATTACCCTATTTACTTTTAACCGTGGTAAAAAAAGTAAAAAAGTTACTGTTTACCAAAAATTATTTTTATCTTATTGAACAAAATTTACTCCTTTATATTAACCATGTCTCTCGGATTTTTTAAATCCCACTCACATAAGTGGTAAAATTATGTTTTATGTAAATTTGCAAATTCTTCTTGGAGGTGGGTAAAAGACGTTGAAAAGTTCAATAAAATTTTTATATATAAAAAATTATTATAAAATGACTCCAATGAATTAAATTGAACTTATATATATATATATCTATCAATTTTTACCTAAAATAAATTTAAATAAAATAAATAAATATTTAAATAAAAATTCGGTTTTTAAATAGTAACCCAGTGTTTTCAATATTCATCAAAAATTGAAAGTTCTCAGAAAAATACAAAAAGTTCACCCGAGGCTAATTTCGATATTCCAAATAAAAAAATGAAGTCCATTTTGAGAGATAAATTTATAAAATTTAAAAAAGTGGGTATTAGTAATCATAACAGCTAGTTTTAAAAATATTTTAATAGCATATCGTTGTTTAGTGAAACTTGGTATTACGTACAATGAAAGCTATCAAGGAAGGTCACGATTACATGTAAAGAATGTCAAGTTAGTGTTGTGTGTAGTGAAATAGTCCTTTTATGATGTATATAATATAAAAACAAAATATTTCTCATAAAAATATCGGGTGTTACATTTTACCCCCTTAAAATAAATTTCTCCCTCAAAATTCGTCACTTTGTAACAAATAGATGAGGATAGCTCTCCCCCATCACATCCTCAAGCTCCCATGTAGCTTTTTCTATTTGGTGGTTCCTCCATAAAACATTCACCAAGAGAGTGGGATTGTTCCACATGAATTTTTTACTACGATCGAGAATCTCTAGTAGTTGTTCTTCATAAGAAAGATCATGCTCCAACGGTACAACTTCAAATTTGAGTACATGTAAAAGATCAGGTATGTACTTTCATAGGAGAGATACGTGGAACACATTATGAACTTTAGATAGATTGAGTGGAAGCTCCAATCGGTAATCTACTTTCCCAACACGATCCTGTATTTCAAAAGGACCAATATACCTAGGGCTCAGCTTGCCCTTATTTCCAAATCTCACTACTATCTTCCAAGGAGATATTCATAAAAACACTTTATCACCCACTTCAAACACTCGGTCATTTCATTGGATATTGTCATAACTTTTTTATTGAATCTGAGCTGCTCTTATGTGTTTCTGAATAGATCTGACCTTTTCTGCCATCTCATCAACAAGATCAGGTCCTAATATCATTCATTCCCCAACTTCATCCCAACAAGTTGAAGTCCTGCATTTCATTCCATAGGGAGCGTTATAAGGATACATCTGAATACTGTATTGAAAGCTATTATTATATGAAAATTACACAAAAGGTAGGTGTTTATCCCAACCACCTTTTAAATCCATATAGAGAGCTCTTAACATATCTTCTAGAGTTTGAATTGTTCTCAAAGACTGACCGTCTGTCCAAGGATGATAAGTAGTGATGAAACTAAACTATGTACCCAGATTATGTTGAAGAATTTTCAATATCTTTGAGGTAAACCTCGGATCCCGATCAGATATAATGGAAAGTGTTACTCCATGCAATCTTACCACTTCCTTTACATATATCCGGGAAAAATGATCAAGAGAGAAATATTCTCTAATAGAAATGAAGTGCACTGACTTCGTAAGAAGATCAACTATAACCCAGATAGCATTATTGCCTTTTGATGTTTTAGGAAGTCCAGTGACAAAGTCCATATTTATGTTTTCCCCCTTTCATTCTGGTTAGGGTAATGGTTGTAACATCCCCTTAGACTTCTGTCTCTTAGCTTTAACTTGCTGACAAACCAAGCATCGAGAGACATATTCTGCAACATCTCTTTTCATGTCATCCCACCAGAAGTATTCTATCAGGTCCCTATAAATTTTCGTGATTCCAGGATGAATAGATAATGAAGAAATTTGAGCCTCATCTAGCAGCTCCTTTTTTAATTCTAGGATGGGAGGAACACAAACCCGATTCCTGAACCTTATTGTCCCATCACAATCAAGGTTGAATTCAAGAACATTTCTCACCTTGTTTTGTAACTCTACATCTTCTTTCTGTACCTATTTAATCTTCACATGTATTGATGGTTGAAAATACATTTGAGAAAAATGCGTTTTTCCCCTTCCATTATAATTCCAAGATCCATACTTTGTAAATCCATAAATATTGGATCTTTTTTAATCCTCATCATTGATATGCTAGCATGGTCTTGTCGACTTAATGCATCTGCCACCTTGTTTTCTTTCCTAGTGTGATAATGATTTTGAGCAGTCGTAATCCTTAATCATCTCCAACCATCATCATTGGTGCATATTCAGATCCTTTTGTGTGAAAATATATTTTAAACTTTTATGATCAGTATAAATATCACACCTTTCACCATAAAGATAATGCCTCCATATTTTTAATGCAAATATTGCGAAAATCATGAGTTGGGTAATTTTTCTCATAGATTTTCAACTGTCGTGAGGCATAAGCTGTCAATATATCTTTTTTCATGAGAAAACACCCTAATCACTTCTTGGATGCATCACTATAGATCACAAACCTTTCTCCACTACAAGGCAGTGTGAGAAAATGTGCACTGGATAATCTTCTTTTTAACTTCTTGAAATTCTCTTCACATTCGTATGTCCAAAAAAATTTAACTCCTTTTCGATTCAACCTAGTGAGTGGATTAGATAATCGTGAAAAATCATTCACAAAACATCGATAATATCCAGCCAAACCAAGAAAACTTCGGATCTCGGTTACTATTGTTTGTCTCAACCATCTTTCCATAACCTCTGTTTTTTCTAGATCCACAGATATCCCACCTTTTGAGGTTATGTGACCCAAAAATGAAACTTTTTGAAGCATAAATTCACACTTGGTAAATTTGGAATAAAGATTCTCCTTTCTCAGGGACTTAAATACAATTCTCAAGTGATCTTCATGTTCTTCCTTTCTCTATGAATAGAAAAGAATATCGTCTATAAAGACTACCAAAAACTGATCAAGATAGTCTCTAAAGACTCTATTCATCAGATCTATAAAGATAGCAGGGGCATTAATAAGACCAAATGGCTTCACTATAAGTTCATAGTGTCCATACCTTGTACGGAAATCTGTCTTTGGTATATCCTCCCTTTTGACCCTGAATTGATGATACCCTAAATGAAGATCAATCATGGAAAAGTATTGAGCTCCACGTAGTTGGTCAAATAAGTCAATAATGCACAGAATAGGATATGTTTTCTTGATAGTGATCGTGTTAAGTTCTCGATAATCAATACAGAGTCTCAATGATCCAACTTTCTTCTTAACAAACACAACAGGTGCTCCCCAATGTGACACACTGGGACGTATGAATCCTTTATCAATATTCTCGTGGAGTTGCTTCATCAATTCCTGCAACTCAATTTGGGGCCATTCTATAAGGTGTCTTTGAAATAGCCATAACACCCGGTATGAGTTCTATTGAAAACTGAACTTCACGATTTTGTGGAAGACCAGGAAATTCCGCTGGAAAGACATCATAAAACTCCCGTAAAATGGGAATATTCTTAATCGTGAAATTCTATCCAACCATTTGAGATAAATAACCTTAATTTATTGGAATCAAGACCCCTAGGATGGATGAAATTTCCACTGGAAGGTTATGTTCATCCTTGCATCGATAGACAATCATAGATTGATCTGGAATATGAAATGTGACTTCCCTTATTTGGAAATTGATATGAGCTCCATATAATGAAACCCAATCCATGCCAATAATCACATCAAATTCCAATATAGGAAGGATAACATGATTTGTAGGAATCACATTCCCAAAAACTTCAATAGGAGAAGAATTATAAACTTTGGTTATGATTTTTGTACCATTAGGGGTTGTCACAGCTAACTCAACATCTAATTGTTGTGGTAATACGACGATACCCTTAGAAAAGTCTTCAGAAATTAAAGACTGGGTGGATCCAAAATCAAATAAAACATTTTCTACTTTAGAGTGGATGGTAAGTGTACCTTTCACCACTTCATTAATGAACTCCACATTGCTGATAGAAATTGCATGTGACTTTACTTTGTCATTACCCTTAATATTTTGTTGACGTCGATCATCATCAAAAACCCTTGGATTAGGGCATTGATAAGAATAATGCCTTGTTTCCTTGCACTTGTAACATTAAAGTGTAGAAGGTGCACTCTGTGTAGCCGTTTCATTGTTCACATCACTAGTCATATTCTTCCCATCATTGCGGAATTAAAATGCCCGATGACCTTCTTTTCCACATTTCAAACATTTACATGTCCCTTTAAGACAACTCCCTCCATGTTTCTTTCCACACATTGAGCATAAGGGAAAACTCATCTTCTTTTCAGTGTGCTCTTTAGATTTTCCTCTGTATTCCATTTTCCTTTTCTTATCAAACACATATGACTAATGGGTTACTCTAATCTCCATCTCAACCTTGAGAGCACAAAGAATAATTTCATCATATCTATTGAAGTCCCTTATGGCTAACAACCTTCGACGACTTGGTTTTAAGCCACTAAATAATCGATTGATCTTACTCTCAGGTTGGATAATAATCCCAGACGTGTACCATGCATGTCTTGTAAAATTTTCTTTGTAGGTACCAATAGATTCAGCATTCTTTTTCTTCAGTTCAAGAAACTCCTTCTCCATCTTTGTTCGAAGAATACGAGGGAAGTGCTTATTGAAAAATAATTTCTTTACCTTGTACCATTCCATGGACTCAATTTCATCTCTTGGCCTCGTATTCTTGATATGATTCGACCATTTATCAGCTTCACCTTCCAAACGATATACCGCAAAGATGACTTAATCATGTTCAGAACATTGAAGTACTGAAAATATCTTTTCCGTGGTACTTATCCAATTTTCAACCACTAATGGATCAGTAGTCCCGATGAATGAGGGTGGACGCTGCCTCATGAAGGATTCAACAGAATGTTTCTCTTTCCTTTGTTCGTTTGGAAGTCATGCATGATTCATAGCTTGAGAACGTTGTGTGAGCATGGCTACAATATTTTTCATTCCATCTCCCATAACGTTTAGTTGCTCATGGGGACAATCATTGCATTGCCCATCGCATTCCGCATTAACATGGTTCCATCAAGTTCCAACCATTGACTCAAACCATGAATAATAGTGTGAGAAACACTAATTATAATTTGAAAACCACATAATCAAGAATAAAATTTCACACTTAAGGAATTATCATAGGTTGTTCATGGACATTTATAAAACACTATGATTGTTCTATGCTTAGATATATCCTTAGGGTTCTTACTAGGGCATTCAAATCCTAGTTTCCAAAGGATGACAATACCTTTCCCCTGATACCAACTAAAATGGTCCATATATTACATACATTGTTAATACAACAAAATTAAAGTACACTTATTACAACAAATAACAAAACAATGAAAGGACGGTATAGGTATAATGTCTTTCGAAACTGGGAATCATAAAAAACTGGTTCATAAATCATATACATATTCTCCATTTTATTTTATCATATCTTGAGTCCCTTTTGGAATATCTTTCTTAATACCCTTCTTCTTGACCTGGGTAAAAACATAAAAAAAGGGTGAGCTCAAATGCTCAGTAAGGGTAAAAAAAATATCAATCACATCATATTCATAAGAACATATCATTTTGGAAATCAAAACGTGAAAAATAGGTCATAATTTCATAAACTGGGATAAATCATAGTAGTGAAATGTAACCCCAATAATCATAAAATGAAACTTTTTTGTATACACACATAATCATAGAGAATCATTTCTTCATAGTCAAGACTCATTGACAAGACTATCTTAGCGGACAAAGTCCATTTCTGAACCGAGTTCACTCCTCATTTTAGTAATGTATCGCTGAACTAGATTAACCTTCCATTCCATCCATTTCTATCTCATGAGAAATAAATCTTTACCCAATGAATTGGAGGGAGATATAGGTCCCACCCATCTCATAATGATACCATTCGTAAGTGTGCCACAAGATCATAAATCATACATCATAGCATAACCCATGTAATAAAAATGGGATTCTTAAACATCATGCCATAATCAATATTAGATAAAAGTAAATCATAAAAATAATACCATCATAACATAATAAAATAAATTTAAAAATAGGGATAGAAACAGAACCCTATGTTATCATTGATGGAAATTAATTTTGATAAAATGCTTGAACTCCATTCCTGAGGAAAATATCATTTCTGCTTCAAAAACATTTTTCCTTTCTTAAAATGTCATATACTTTTAAAATAAAAAAAATATGATTAAAAATAATCAAGGAAACTTGTAAAGGATGCTACATGGAAATAAAGTTCTAAAATCCCATTCATGACGTATTAGTAAAAAAACATTCTTCTCATACATTGGCTGGAAAAGTCAAAAAAATTACCTCGTACTAAAAACGACAAAATATTCCTTTCATATCTTATACTAAAAACATACCAATGGGTAAAATTGGATTTAAATAATTTTAGGAGGATATAAAATATATTACATATTGTAGAAACATGGATTTTGATGATCAATATTCCATAGAAAATTCTGAATGATAAACAATCTCGGATAAAAATGAGATTGCAATATTTTCCCTTACATTAGGTCTGATTTTCTTCGTACATATCCGAACCTCTTGTATAATGATTTAAATAATGTTATTGACTTATTCCATAATTGTACTAATTTCTATGATATAATATGTGGTCATATTCTTAGCTTCTTATTAGTAATATTTCATTGTTACTTGTTATTCGGGTGTTTATTTCTTTTTGTTCTTATGCGTGTTTTGCCGAATAAATTCTTATTATTCTTTTTAGATTATAGATACCTCATTTTCAGAATGGTATTAGTGTAATATATATCATATCAATTCATTAAAGTCATTTATATAATCATTATGCAATGAAGATCATGTATAACGAGTCACATCACATCGTGGAGACGGTAGGTCGTATGTATGCACAAGCGATGATATCGTTCCCATGATTGTTGAATTTTATTCAAGTGTATGTATACTATTTAATAATCAATATCACTTTAAAATAATCATATACAGTTATTACATAAACCATTATACCCACCCAAGTAAGGTGGTGGTGGAAACATATTACACCGCGACGTGGAGACGGTATTCCGTACGTACGCACACGCGGTGATTTCGTTTTCCGAAGGATGGATAGAAGGTGAAATATGGATGTTTCATATTTATAATAACATATCAGTATATTAGTGATACTTATTTTATTACTTCATAATTAAACAACTAAATAAGAATAAGTAGAAGAAGAAATAAAGTTGAAAGAATCGGTAACAGCCATTACCTTTTCATTGAAGCGCCTCTTCTTAACATCCTCTTAGGGAACTAAAGATGGCCTTTGAAAAGGACCAGGACCTCTAGGATGTTTCTAGGTTAGTGGAGAAGAGAAATTGGCAGGGTTTTTTCGAGCTTGAAGGCTCAATTTAGTGTGAGGAGTAGAGGGAGGAGGTGCCCTTTTATAAGGGAGGAGAGGGGCACCTTAGGAAAAACATAAAATATTATTTTATTATAGAGTCATATTCGGTTTTTAATGTCTCCAAATTGATTTATTTCTAATATATGGATGGTATGGGTCTAAAATCTCTCATCCAATATAATTTATACAAATTTAGGTTACTATTTTTACCTTATAAGTTAGATTTAACTTTAAGTTAAATAATTTTACTTTTACTGTGTCTTCTTGTTTTCTTACAATATAAGGTTATTAAACTTACTATAATAAACCAAAAGAACCCCATGTTGTTCATTATTAATATATATAACCTTATCTAAGTCATTTTTCCGAACCTTATATTTTTTGGAATAAAATAACAATTAATAATATAATATTTTTTAAAAAAACAATTTTATGTCAATTTTGACACTATTCGGTAATTGATTTTTGTGAAAATCCTAACATAATTATTAGTTAAAAAAATTTAATTAAATCAATACTAATATGTCATATAAACCTATAAAATTATTTTAATTCTTAAAAAGTCTAATATTACATTTATTTGGGTATTTATAATATCAATTATGTTTATATTTCCTTAATAATGTAATTACTGCATCATCATTGTGTCATTAATAAATTAAATTATTTAAAGATTAAAAATTATAAATAAAATAAAATTATTTAGGAAATATTTTTTGCTTTATAATGAATATTTATAGTATAATATATCTTATTTATAACCTTATATTAATAATGTTTTAGTTATTAAATGTTGATTTTAACTATTTTAACTCTTCTTTAAATAAAATAATATTAAATGTCTTAATCTAATCCCAGTGGACCGAAATGTTCATATTTTATTCCTAATGTTGTCTTAGGTCGAATTAAACTTGTCCAATAGAATCATGACATGTGTTAGTGTAATAATAATATCATTTTTACCCTTAATTACCCTATTTACATTTAACCGTGGTAAGGAAAAGTAAAAAGTTATTGTTCACCAAAATTTATTTTTATCTTATTGAACCACAGTTTACTCCTTGATATTAATTTTTTCTCTCATATTTTTGAAATTCCACTCACAAAATAGGTAAAATTATGTTTTAGGTAAATTTACAAATTTTTCTAGTAGGTGGGTAAAAGATGGTGAAAAGTTAAATAACATTTTTATATATCTAAAATTGTTATAAAATGACTCAAATGAATTTCATTGAACATATATAGATATTACGTATCAATTTTGACCTAAAATAAATTTAAATAAAATAAATAATTATTTAAATAAAAATCCGGTTTTTAAACAATAACCTAGTGTTTTAACTATTCATCAAAATTTGAATGCTTTCAAAAAAATACCAAAATTTATCCCTATGCTAATTTCGATATTCCAAATCCAAAAATGATGTCCATTTTGAATGATAAAATTTATAAAATCTCAAAAAGTGGGTATTAATATTTATAATGGCTAGTTTTAATAATATTTTAATAGCATATCGTTGTTTAGTGAAACTCGGTATTGCATACAACGCAAACTATCGAGGAAGGTCATGATTGCGAATAAAGAAAGCCAAGCTAGTGTTGTGTGTAGTGAAAGATTCTTTTGATGATGTATATAACATAGAAAAAAAATATTTCTCATAAAAATCTCGGGTGTTATAGGGTGCGTCCGTGAGAAGCGAAGAGGGGCTTACGCGTTGAGCGGCCCATGGTGTCGGGACATACTCCATGATTGAGGCCCGAGAGCGAAGAAGTGCAGAGGGAGAGGGATTTGGGACCGAATATGGGAGGTGACTCTTTCCCTATCGAGCCCTCCACTGTCCTTGTTAGTGGGGATGTACAGAGGTTCATAGGTGCTACCTTCCGCAAGAGTGGCTAGGGGGCTTACACCAAGCTGGTTTCCCATCCCCTGTGAAAAAATTCCACTCCGAGAGGGAGGATATCATCCCATGTGAGGGTGATTCCATTCCCGTGGAGACATTCTGTGTAATGAATGTCCGAGCTGGGGGGACCCTGCATGCGAAGCACGGGGTCAGGTCACAGTTTAACGTCATGTGTTGAGGATGAAATGCTTGGCAGTTTAACGTCTGAAAGCTCATATGAGGTGGCTTTACACCGCACCACTAGGTCTTACATGACCAGTAACCTCTTCTCCTTGTGTGTGAGAAGGCATCAGCAAGGTTTTGGTGAAGGGGGGTCACATAGTGAACCATCGAGGGGTCCACGTTAGTGTGGCTATGCGAAGAAGCAACAACCGTTAGCGTGTCTATGCGAAAAAGTATTAGGTAAAGCAATGCTACTGGTGGTGTTTTCTGGTGGACATTAAAACCACATCGTGCAAACCTGGAGGATCGCACGGGAAGAGGAATTTCCAAGAAAAGGGGTCCACAGGCAGGGACCTTGCGGAGCTTAGTTGCTTTGCATGGTGGAGAGCACTTGCGAAGGGGTGTGCTTCGTGAAGTGGAGTGACTTTTCCTTATAATGGGGAATAGGTGCGAGTGGGAGGTGCTTCGTGAAGTGGAAGGGTGTTCGCGGAGCACTGCCTCATGAAGTAGAGGTGCCTCACGAAGCAAGGTGCTGTGAAGCAGTGTGCTTCGCGAAGTACCGTGACCCTGCCTTGGTATGTGGATCACTTGTATAGGATGGGTGTTTTGCAAAGAATAAACGATCCACGACTTCCCGGGTCCCCATGGGGATCTCCCTCTATTCGGGAATTCCATTAGGCTTTGCAAAGGGAATCCCTCTTAGAATAGGGGCTCAAAACAAGACAAGGTGAAGGCCTATCGTGAAGCAAAAATACCTCACAAAGCTCATGATTCCCAGAGCGAAGAGTGATTCGCAATTTGGGAGTTGAGAAGCCGAAAGGTCTGATTTTCCATCTGGAGAGCTTAGGTGGAGCTTGATATTTATTGTAAAGGGGCGTCGTGAAGCAGATCTCACTCGGCACGAAGTGGGCTTCGGTGGCTTCGCAGCGGGTCACCAACGTCAACCGGATTCGCGAAGAGGTACCACCTCCTCTTCTTCGTGGCGGGTCTGTGAACGTCCATGCGTTGGCGGAGCTTTACCTCCTCTGGTACTTGGCAGTGGCTGCATAGCTAGGGGGCTGCCCATCGGAGCTTCGTGAGGCAGGGCGCAAAGCTTCTTTTTCTTCTTTCCTTTCTCCGAATATTTTTGGCGCCAACAGTTTTATTTAAAATATTAATTTATAAATTTTTTAAATTGAATTATAACATTTTAATTTTATTTCCAAAATCATATTATCAAAATTAACTTAGTGTAAATATTTAAAAAATTCAAAAAATATTGTTTTTTAATTGAATACAGAAAAATAACGATTTTAAAAAAATTAATTTTCTTTTAAATAAATTAAGTATATTAAAAGTCACATTATGTTTTTAACAATATTTAATGTAACATAATTGTCATTAATTTATATTTAATCTAAATAAATTACATTAAAGAAGCATTATATTTTATTTTACATTAAGTTCATGTTTGGGTTTAGAAACATGATTTCTTTGAGAATAGTTTTAAGGTGCATAATGTTTCTCCATTATAATTAACAAAACAAATACCCTATGATGAAGGATTGAAATATATGTTTTATATTATATAAATTTATTTATTAATTATTACTCATCCGATGGTAATAATTAATCATAGAGTTAATAAGAATCATTTTTTTTCTTCAAAAAATACACATCATGTAAACCCACGTTTTCGTCCGGCATTTGGGGCTAATTTTAAATTAAATTTTTTCACATATTTGATTTTAATTTGGTAAAATTTATTTAGTATTTTTAATGGTAATATTTTACAATATAAAATATGGTAAAATGAATTTTTTATGAGAATTAATTGTGAACATGGTGAAAATTAATTACTAAGGTAAACGTAAAAAGACATTAACTAGGGATTAAGAAAATAAATTGGTTAAAATAACCTCAAAAAGTGTATAAAATCTATTTTATTACCATATTTAGACTTTCTTATGTCTAAGTATCTATAGTAGTATATTTTCGAGACTTTTTGATTGTGAAAAATGTGGGTATACCTTTTTATTTTCATAAATTACAAGTGTGCCACTCACCTCACTTATAAAAGGCTACCCCTATCCTCTCCTCTTCACACATTCAAATACATTGGGATTAAAAAATACCAAACTATATATATTCTTTTATACCCACATCATTATCAGGATCCCATATTTTGATATAAAATCCATCATAAGAAGTGTTTTTCTTCTAACCAAAGGAGGTTGTCTGAAGAAGAGGTATTGGGCTTAATCGATCGTTTTATATTAATTCCTCTACAACATCCTCAAAATATTTATCACGTATGACTATAAAATATAACCAGAATTTAATGTATTATAATATTTTATTATAAAAATGTAATAACCTATATCTATAACCTATTACCTCAAATGAGAAATGAAATCATCTTTTATGTGTATGGAAGACCACATCCATGCGAACTGATGTGATTTGTTTTCATCATTTCCTGAACAAACATTTTATAATGATGAATTTAAAGTATATATGTAGTCACCAAAAAATTCACTAAATCTGAAGAAGGTTTGTGATTGTCAAAGCGAATCCATATTTGGAACTGGCGACCCAGTCCGGGGGGGAGGGGACTTGTGAAAAAAATTCAACAACGCGTGAAAAAAATGTCCCACACGAAAAACTCTAGGATTATCGATATTTTTTGAATGTGGGTGCAGAAAATTACATGCGACTACCCCACATGGTTGAAATTTTGCGCTACCGACGACAGCGCATGAAACATTTCACGCCAACCTGTTTTCCGCACGGATCTACGATCATGAGCACCTATAAATAGAAGGCCACCCCTTCAACTTTTGGACCAAAGAATCTAAATTTTCTCCCCTACGTGAAATTAATCTCTCTTGGGTGTAAAACGATGGCTCTCAGGTACTGAATGTTTCACTCCAGGTCACCCGGGGGTCCTCTTTTTCACGAGACCACTAGGGCTTAATCCTCATCCAAATCTCATTGACTCCTATCCCCCGCACACAAGTCTTTCCAATTGCATGCAATACACTCTTCCACACACAATCCCTTAAAAATTTTAGTGCCCTCCCTTGTGCACTTGGCTAGCATTTTTTCACACAAGCCTTCTATTGCATGCCCGGCCCGGTGTTTTTCATACACAAATCCCAAATGCGCGCCACCCTGGCAGATTTTGCACAGCTGCAGTATTTTTCTCATAAGCATCTTAATTGTGTGTCGACCCCATAATTTTGTGCATAAACATCCATCCTTGTGCGCCTGTGATGTCTCCCTTCCAGGCATCATTTTTGGGAATCTCCTGCACCCAAAACCACTTCTCCATATACTATTTTCTAGTATCACTGTCTAGGTTCTTATGAAGTAATTTCAAAGTCCCTTGGATGGTAATTCCCAATGTGTTGCTTCGCCTCATACTTCATCGCATAGTCATGCTAATGACTATTGATTCTTCGCATACCCATGCTTATTTGGACCCCCCAATGGTTCTCTCCATGACACACCCTAGCCACGACATTACTGATTCCTTCCCATCCACAAGGGGCAGGAGCTACCAGTCATGTAAGCCCAAGGGGTGCGGAACGAACCCACCACATATGAGCTGCAGGAAATTAAACTTCCAAGAACCCTCATCCTCAGCACATTAAGTTAAACGGTCACCACACCCCATGCGTCATACATGGGGTTCCCCCACCATAGACATTATAGATTCCCACTCATCTCCACGAGATTGAGATCATTCTTCCCATGGAAAGAGATCCTCTTTATCGGAGCGGTGTCTGTCTGTGGGGAAAGGGCAACCTCCCTAGTGTAAGCCCCTAGCCTTTTTTGTAGGAGGTAGCATCCCTACTCCTCCCCTCTTCATGGGTTCCATTTCCCTCTCCTGCTGGTCTTTGTCACTATTCGGGCATCCATCCTGGTGTAAGTAACAGGCCTTATTTCCTCTATGGTCCACTAACCACTTGTAATCCCCACTCCACTTCCCACAGACGCACCTTTCACGACGTGATCATCAAGTCATTTTTGTCTCTTGATTCTCACACCGAGCATGAATCACATGGGATTAGAGCAAGTACCATCTATGAAAAACACATTGGGAAGACAAGAGTGAAATCCCCAATCCTCACCTTCCGAACTATGAGGACTTTGATCCTTGCCAAGGCAAGGTATGTAGGAAGCCACCACGTGGTTCATGCCCCACAACCATTGGTCCCGACTACCCCACGTTGGTGCACTGAGCCCCTTCCAATCCGAACTACGTGTTCTTTGATCCTTGATAATGTGAGGTACATAGGAAGCCTCCACGAGGTTGAATCCCAATATCCCATTGGTTCTTACCACCTTCACGTCGGTTCCCACCATCTAAACTATGAGGTCATTGATCCTTGCCAAGGCGAGGTACATAGGATGCCTCCTCGAGGTTCATGCCCAACGCACCATTGGATCCGACCACCTTCACATCAGCTCCCACCATGAAATATGTGGTCTATGATCCTTATCAAGGCAACGTATGTTGGACACCGCACTAAGGTTCAATCCCACCACCCATTGGTCACATCGAACCCTTTACGTTGGTTCACCTAACCTTGGGCTACCTTAGAAAGTATGCCCAAAATGCCCCCATATCCTGAACTATGTGGACTTTGATCCTTGCTAAGGTAATGTATGTAGGAATCCTGCATGAGGTTCAAGCCCAACACCTAGCATTTCTGACCCCCTTTCACGTCAGTTTTCCCCCATCCTGCATGATGTTAAACTGTGGGCACCAATCAGCAGTAAGCCGTTGAAACCCTATCCAGTGGTAATCCATTGAAAACCTCATCCATTGGTAAGTCGTTGTGATGTCAGCAGTGGTAATTCGTTTACACCTCCATCTAGCGGTAATCCATTGCGACCTCATCCAATGGTAATATGTTGAAAAACCCATCCAGTGGTAAGCCGTTTTGACCTCATCAGAAGTAAGCCATTGACACCCCTATCCAGCGGTAAGCTGTTGTGACCTCATCCCATGGTAAGATGTTGAAATCCCCAATCAGCGGTAAAACATCATCAGATGAACTAGATGGACATTGATTCCCTACCACGGGGATATGTAGGAAGCCTATTCAATGGTCAATCCCAAAAACTTCATCATCCATAGGACGGTTCCATCCCATTCACCATCCACACTGCGGAAGATTCAATCATCCATCCTGATTCTTACCCGGGCTGCCACATCCCAGTGGGATCGTGCCACCCCATTCCTCATTCCATTTAACTTCAATTGGGATGCTAACCACACGTTGACCCCAGCATCGGTGATCCCTCTAGGGGTTACACCCATCTGATCCACTCTAGTCAGTGTTCGGATCACCTTGACCCATCTCCGCTAGACATTAAACTTCCGGCATGACCTATGTTAAACATGGGAAGTTGAGGAAAACCTCAGATATATTCCCATGTAATACAATTCCCCATGTTCTATGTGGGATGCCTCAGGCTTCTGTGCCCTCAGGAAGCCCCGTAATAAGGAAACAATCACATACGCGGCAATCCCCCAGTGTCCAAACACTCCAGGGATGCCCAACATGACTACTCCCCTAACTGAATGTTGTTGCCTTGACTGGACCCCTTGGATTTTCTGGAAAGAAGAAGTTTAATTAACTGGTTTCCATGAAGATATGGAACTAGGAAAAGTTTCACGAACAAACGTCTTAAATCTATGAGGGAGACCCAGACTAGGTGTTGAGTTCGGATGAATAATCCACAAAAAGAAGAACTGATATCCATTCATCCCATTTTGAACAAGGAGTAAACATCCCTGAACAAGGATTATATGTCTCCTGCTATTGAAATCGGGTATGTAGGGTAACAAAATCGTGCCTCTCTTACTCAAGTAGACAGACGTGTGTGCCCCAGAGAAAGCATTAGAAAAAAATGTGAACCCGACGTGAAGTTCTTATCCTTAATATGGAGATTAGTAGCACTCTATGAATCAATGTATTGACAAGTCACAGGATCCATCTATCCGACGTTGGGTCCCGATAAGAAAATAGGAGGCCTAGCGTGAAACAAACCAGAATTTGGGGTAGTAGAACGTTGGAAATCTTATTCTGCAATGTTGTCAGTGTGGATCCTTCTTACTATCCTTGGAATAAGGAATGGTTATGTTGCTTTGTTCGTTGATTTCTTTTTCATTCAGCACTGACGAGTTGATATCCCTACTTACAGGAACTGGGTAGTTGGGTCTGGAACGCGATCCCCCCCTGCACAACAATATAAGGGCAGGGGCAGCGCTAACGCGGCAATCCCACATGGTTCCACTTCTTCCACTATGGCCTTTATACCCATTCCCCAAGGGAGTTCATGCCACATCTCCCCATCATAGGTTATGCAATGAATGGTAATCAATTACCTCATGCACCATTACGAGGAGGAGGGAATAATCCCGACTCAGGATATGGCTCACATGGATCTGGTGGTGTCTGTGCCTCGTCACCAGAACCTCCCCCGAGGGCCGCGCATGAAGCTGCTTCTCCCCACGCCGACATACAACCATTTTGGGAGCATATCACCTGAATGCTTTGATGACTCCCTGCCTTACGCAGACGTGGTAGGTGACGTCCGGCCCAGCTCGGTCAGAGTCCCATTCCTGGGGCTCCCGACGAGGGCACCCACCCAGCCGTGTTAGCGCTGCCACCTAGTCTTGCTGGATAAGGTGCAGGTAAGCCACATACATTCACCAACGCCTCCGGTTCATCTGACCCAACACCAGCGTGAGGCACCGGCTGAGGAAACCTGCCAAGGGGCGTCAACGTTCATGACTATTGTGGTTCGAGCCACCACCGACGCATACTGTCAGTTACCTATGTAAAATGAGCAGGGGAACTTATACGCTCCACCAGAATCAAGGCCCCAACCACCCCATGGGTAGGCTGGGTCATCTCTTCTGGTAGCTGGTATAGGTAGTGGCCGCTGCGAATTAACCCACAGTGATGTCACCCAATATGGAGGTCCTCCCCATACCATTACCATGGAAAGAACAGGACTTCCCTACTTCAAGGCTCTGCATGGAGGTCCACCCAATGCAACCAACAATTAAAATGATGGTCTTCCTTGTGGTTGTGACACTCGGTACATATGTCTCTCCCATTCCCATTACAATAGGTACGAAGTCATTTCTTTTTCCCCCGATTACTGGTGTAGGTACATTTTACATCTAGTCTCTCTTCAATGTGGGGATCCTCCCCGTGTCTTCTCAGTAGCTGGTGAAGGTCCTCATCACCTCAACAACCAGATGGGGGAAGGCCAGCCTCGCCTCACCAGCACCCAACATGGGGGTCCTACCTGTGTTCAGCATGACTAGAATAAGGACCTTCCTTATACTGAGGTCATCAGGGGAAACAAGCACGGAAGACCTCCCCATTCTCCTTCCAGTTCTATAGGAGTTCATTCCCCCTCCATCGCTATCTATGGAGGTCTTCCACATGCCCCCGTTGACATCTGTTCTGGTGCTCAACGCACCCCAACATACTCAGGTGGAAACCCTCTCCGCCTTAGCACTAGTGTAGCCGAAGGACCCCCCGTGTCGGAAATCAGTCGTGTCCTGAGGATCCACCTATGGTAAGGAAGGCACGTCATTGATGGAATAAGAATAATTTTGGGATGGTTCAGAAAGAGATTAAACCAGCCTGCTACTGAGACTCTGATGCAGACTATGACTCAGCACGGGAACCCACATATTTCTCATTCGAGTCATGAGCTGGGGCAAGGACATGGTGCATCAGCTTAGTACTCACGGAATGTGTGTTTCATAATATTACCACCTCCCTTGGTTGGAATATCCATGAGGATGAAAACTTATAATCCCCATAGTTCACGATCATGAAATCACCACCGTCGTCACTAGAAGTGCTCTACACCTCAACAAGAAGTTGTGTAGAACTAATATGGGGACTAATGGCTGGACTCTATAGAGGACATCCCGAGATTCGGCGGCCAACCATCCCGCTCGCCGTACTCCCCATCAGCCAACATACCATCCCAGCTGTCTACCTCAGTACCGCTACTAGTTCCTTAGCCACCCACAGTTGACTAATGGGGTAATCAAGGGCTAGACCAGGAATTCTGTTCGAGGAGCTTATGGAACATCCTTCCAGCAGACCACTTCCTAGAGATGTTCTGGCTCGTGGCAATGCTGAATTTTCACGTGTCGTAATCCCTCACACCAGAGGTGATTGAATGTTTTCTCCAAACCCTCTAGGTGAAGAAATCAGCATTATTCATTAGTGATTGGTTTATCCCAGGAGCCAATTTCATTTTGATGATATTGGCGAGCAATGTCATCTAGTCAATCTGACTATGCTTCCTATGGCCTAGTGCCCCAAGTCAGCAGGCCGCCGTAAAGCCCTCCAACAACAATGCATTCATAGATTCAGGGTACTCCCCAAAATTATCAGGGAGGCATCCCCCACATGAATTTCCATGGCTGGGGGAAGTATGCTTCCCTCTACTTCAGTCCTATCCAATGGTAGCCCGACATGCTAGGCGATATTGAGGAGATGCCCCTAGGAACGGTCATGGTCAACATGGACAACCTATTGAATGAGGAGGATTACCCCATAAAGGTGTTCCCCCACTATTTGATCCATCAGAGAGGATTACTCGCTAGAATAGAAACCTACTTGTTCTCCTTGTGCCCACCGAGGCATTAGTGCTCAGCCGGAATTCTGGTCAGGGTAAATAACAGGTCGGAGCTTCCAAGCACTCTGACCCATTCGCCTTAGTGTAGAAGACAGGGGAAGACCCTGAGAAGGCCAAATTGCACCAGCAATATGCTAAGAAGAAGATGTTGGTCATTGAACTCTTGGATGAACGCACTGTAGAGCGACGGATGGACTACGACCTTCCTAGGCCAACGTAATTGGGTCAGGAACAACTACCCTCAGTGAGCTGCCTCTAGGTGACCCTGATCGTCCTTCCCCCACATACAAGGTTGAGGGCGGAACATACAGAAATAGGGAACGATATGTCTCACCAAACCCTCCCAAACTGCATAACAATCCAAGGGACCCTTCTAGGGCTCCCCCCACCGCCCCAAGGGTCATGTCCCCATCCCCTCCTGGAGCCACTGGGCATACTTACCATGTTGAAAGACCCGCCAATGTGCTCGTGGTTAGGGATCCCCATCAAGATTGGGACCCCAATCCAGAAGATCTAATGGCAGCACTCGTTTCCCGCCTTGGGGAATTGGAAACACGATAGGTGGAAATAATTCATGATGGAAAGCCATATTCGGCATGGGTGGATGATATTCATGCACCCCCGGGTTTTGCGAATCCCACCTTCTCCACCTTTAATGGGACATGGGACATGCAGTAGCACCTGGCCCACATAAACTAAAGGTTTGGGACCATTTTTGGGACTCCAGTGCAGTAAGAGGATTCCATGCTCCGCTTCATTGTTTAGACATTGTAGGGGCCTACATTCTTCTGGTACAACCCACTTCTTATCGAATCTGTAACCAGTTGGGAGGATCTTCACAGGAAATTTATTTACAAATTCAGCTCCACTAAGAGGAAAATAAGGATCACAGACCGCTTCAAGTGAAAACAATGGCCCAATGAGTGTGTCACGGACATCATCGCCCAGTAGAAAGGGCTTAAATCTTCCCTTTACAGGCCACTAAATCAATAGAAATTACTAAAGATGTGTGTAGGAAATGTCAAGACATAGATGGTTCCCTCAATGATAACCCAGAACTACCCCAGTGGATTCTAAGACTTCTCCAATAAGGCCCAGTGCCTAGAAGAATCACTGCAACAGGCCAACCAGGCATGCCTGTTGCCTCCTATAAATCCCGCTACGAAGGGTGTTAGAGATGAGCCAGCCATAGTGGCCCAAATAAAGGCCCCCAAACAGCTATATTTATTAACATTGGAGCCGCCTCTGCATCCTCGCAGAGGCCCGCCACCATAAGAAAACCTCTTTCCCAGCATCGACTTCCTCAGAATCGGCAGGTGCCCCTGTAAAATGCACCTCCACAGCCTTGGTGGGACAACCAGACCCCTCCTTCTCGACCTAATCCTCCAGCTCATCATCAGGGTTAGGCCCCAAGGCCTCCCATTCTGGAAATAAGAAACAGTACCTACTCGTTCAATGAGAATCATGTCCCTGGATACTTCTGAAGTGCCTTGGACCAGGGATTGTGCATTTTCCTGAGTACAGAATGCTAGAAGAGGAGAACCTCACATTCTCCCCAACTACTGGCCCTATCATCGGATCCATGGTAACAACCTCAAACAATGTTATGTGTTTAAAGACCGGCTTCAAGACTAGGTTGATAACAACATTGTTTGGTTGGGCCCTACCCCCGCACAAGTGGCATGCATCATTGTAAGGCCAGATACCACCATCTATAGTAACGGTGAGTGGCAGAAGGTTTCTAATCGCGAGTCCCAAGAGTATGAGGATTGGATGGATCAAAAAATGGTTGCTCATTCCCATTGTATCATTGGTTCATGCTTGAATCAACCAAATCCTTCACATGCTACAACCTCTACTTTTGTATCATCATCATAGCCAGTCGCTTCCCCGAAGAGCCAGCATCGGTGGCGTAAGGGAAAGAAACATGCCCCATAAATTCCATCATCATCTCACACTCTCGGTGAATTAATGCCTCTAGATATGGGGATTCAGCCTCAGATCTTACTAGTAATGGATGACTCTGTATGTTATAGTCAGGGGTACGCTTTAGTTTATACCATAGAGTTGGTAAATCCATATATGACACCCAACAATGAGGAGTTCCAAGAGAACCTCCCCAACGTCCCCAGCCAACACCAACATCGGCAGAGTTGTGACCATATGGGTCATCAAGGAACATCAGTTGGTACACCCATCCAGGCTGTGCATGCCACAATTACCAGATAGTAGGCCCAGCGCAGAACTCAACATGCACAACCTCTTCATCCAGTGTCGCAGGGGATGCCTCCACTGCCATTTGTGCTACTAGATCTGGCAGAGCCCCTTAAACAATGTCACGACTAGCCTCACCCTGTTATAGGCAAGTCTCATTAATCTGGGCCACATATAGTAGCTAATCTATGGGATTTGACTAGTGAGTAGTGGAATATTCCTGGCATAAGTCAGCCAACGGCCAAGCCGGCAGGACCCACCATGCCTCCTGTCACAATGCAGCATCCTGCAAGCAGAAGTTCATGCATGTCACGGAAGTATGGTGTTCTCGTGAACCTTTATAGCATCCCAGTGAGGCTTTCCATCTTCAAGGCCCTGCTCCTTTCTTCATATATGCATGAGTCCCTCGCTGAGGCTATAAGAAGACCCCACTAGTTTAAGATGGAGGTAGCAGCGGCAGAAGCCTTTCATGATGAAGCGGTGGAGAACTCTAAATGCCAGTCCATCATTTCATTCTTTGGATAAGATGAAGTCACTCCCATACAGTGGCACATCCGCCCACTGTATTTCACCATCCAATTTAATGGCGTGGAGGTTCTCCGTTGTCCTGTCGACACCGGCTCTGGGATTAACCTTATCCCAACACAGACTGTAACGAACCAAAGTTTCATTAATAGAAAATCCCTCTTCATCCAGTTAAATGTTTCTTTATGAAAAATGTTTTTATAAGATGTCAACTTCTTTAGTTTTACGTTAAGATTTGTGATCATTACTTTATAGCTGTTGAACAGTGATCATCTGAGTATTATAAATATAAGGCTTTAACGAACCCATTTCTACTCAGACAAAGTAAGTGATGGCCTCATCCAATAGAATTGCCCCTTACGAAGCCCATTTGTCAAAGCTCGGAAAAGAGGTGGATCCTATGGGCTTTGCCCTTGACCAAGCCCAAGCTGAGCTTCATAATGTCAAGCTCGAACGTGATCATATACGGGAAAAGTGGAAGTTGATTGAAATTACCACTCGAGCGATGTTATCCGAGCCGCCCCAAAAGTCTGTCACCATCGCACACCTTACCCTTAGGTCTTATGCGGCTATTTTAAGGGGTTATGTAACAAATAAGTAGCACCATGTTCATGTACATTATTTTTTGTATATAATAATGAATATAATTTCTAGTCATTTTTGATACATTGTAATTAGTTTTTAAAGTACAAATGGTGTTTTTAGTTATTATTTAATTAAGAATTATATTTTATTAAATTAAAGGAATTTGGAATTAAATAATATTTTAATAAAATATTATTATTAATATTACTTTAATATTTTTTAAATATAAATGATCTTATAATTTTATGAATGCAATTAAAATTTTTTAAGGTTTGAAAGCCATTTCTGTCAAAACCCGTGAATTTTTTTATAAATGTCGGTTTTTATTTCAAAAGTGAAAATTCACATATTTAAAAAATTATTTAGATAAAATAAATATTAATTTTGGAATCAGGACGTCGAAATTATCCAACGGTGAATTTCTCATAATTTTCTGAGACAGTCAAATTTTTGGGTAAAAATTAAATACCATTTAAATATATAATGTGTTTTATGACATCATAATGACCCAATGGTGATGTAATAAAATAACATAATCCTTAGGTTCGGCCAATATGTGTTTTATCATTAAAATAATGCGGTTTTGGGTTTGTTTGACTTACTTTTCAAAGCATTAATGGAGCCCTCAAGACTTATTCAACACTTTCCCTTTTTAAATTAATTTCCATGGGAGTGTGACTCACCTCTACATAAGAAACCCAAATTTTTTAATAAGTTCGCAACTTGGCCTTGTAAAATATTGTTTTGCTATTTCCTTTTCCAGAAACCATGGGAAAATACCATGGGATGGTTTGTGGTTTGGATTATTTTAATATAAGGGGTCCCAAACCTAAATAATAAAGAATTCCCTCACCTTTCCTATATAAACCCACCCAAGCTCCCACTTCCTCCTCACTCAAAGCCCTAGTAGTTCGTCCAACCTCTGCCCTACTCTATCTAGAATCCTCTCAAGGTGCCCCAATATCCCAAGAAGCCTCTCAAAAGCCTCTCTCTATCCTTTGGAAGCACACTTCCAAATGAGGGTTTTTTCTTCCTTTCTCATTTTTGTCAATTTTCATTAAGTTGTATTGCCCTTTTAATTTCAATTATGAATGTTGGGGTATGGTTTTGAACCTCCCCCATACTTCCCTCTTATTGTTTGAATGATGGAAGAACCCTTTCTCTCTCATTAAATGCCTCCCATTTACACTCGTTACTATGCCAAAATTCTGAAAGGAACTTCTCTCTCTTCTTTTACATTCAAGCAATACTTTTGTATCATGAATCTAAATTCCATTTCAATTTTTGGGACATGTATATATATGACCTCCTTACTTTCCATTACATGTAAATATTATGAGGAACCCGTTTCTCTCTCATAAACCTATTTTATGAGTTCTTATGTCACGCCGTTACGCTGCCGAAATCGCACCGATTTTCTAAGCCAATGTCATTGTGTAGTGAATACCATTCCCATTTCTCCATCAAGGGTATTTACCTTTATTCACATTTACTTATTGATTGAAAAGTTTCATGTATGAATTCCACATTACTTTATCGTGGAATAAATGATTATTTTTTATGAATCCATGTTTTATGATCCATGTGGCGCACTTATGCATGAAATGAAATGTTTAAGAAGGGTGCGCCCTGATAGCGCTCCAATGCACTGGGTAAAGTATAGTATCATGATACATCATGTGCAATGAGTGTTGACACATTCTAATTCAAGTGCAACGAGGGTTTACCCGTGCTTCAAGTGCAATGAGGGTTTACTCATGCTCCATGTGCAATGAGCCTTGGATCATGCTAATTCAATGTTAAGTGTTGTTGCCACATTTCCATGTTATGGTTATCATGCTTTGTCATGCCTTTATGTTCATGTTACTCTAATTCTCTATTGATGTTCCTATTTCCTTACATGTATTTTACTCCTCATGTTATTCATTGTGTACTCCCTTACTGGGCTTTACAGCTCACCCTTTTCTTATGCATGTCCTCAGGTTGTCCCATGCAATGCTAAGTACGAAGAAATGTAGTGGTCATGAAAAGGAATTTTTCAATAAAGATGTTGTATTTCAAGATTATAGTTTTTATTTAATGATCCTAAGACCCAAAGACACTAAACCTCTCTATCTTCTTTGTTGTATCAAGTGAAGTTTTATGTAATAAAGCATGCTTAAGTTGTAATAAAAAGTAGGGTTGTCATAGTTGGTATCAGAGGATAGGTTTAGTTATTTTTGGGATTAGAAAACCCTAGTAAAGTCGTAGATACAAGTCTAAGCATAATAAAAACATCCCTATGTTTTGGTAAATACTAAGTAAGTGGTTTATCAAACAAATACATCCCTGTCTGGATAAGAGCAGGTAGAGGCGGCTCTGGCACAGATGTATCCTAGGGGTAAAACCAGAAAACACCACTTTGAGATAGACTCGAACGGGAACTGGTGCACGACAACGGGCCTTGCTGCACTCTTGGTTATGACACTCCCGGGGGATATGTTTTGATAAATTCACAATATTATTATGAACCCTTATTAAGGGAAAAATTCCCCTAAGAATATATGTTAGAAGGAAGATCATGAAAAGCCTGGATTGAATCCTATAGACTCATGAGTTAAAGAGATTAAAGTTTATTTACAAGTCATCAAATTTTGTATTTGGATTACCCTTTATGTGTTACCCCTAACTTTCCTTTTATTCCAGCCAATGGAAGGTAATAGGAGAACTCGGGCTAACAACTGTTGTGAAGATCAGAGTGATGATTGTACTTATTAGATTCCCAATCCAATGGGAGCGGTAATCGTGAACTTTGTCACGCTTCTCTCTCAGATAACTCACATTTTGAATAGAAACACTGGTCAAGAATAACGTTCAACCCCCCCCCCCAAGAAAGAACAAGTCACTATCGAGAGCTTCATGAGACAAAGGCCTTCTACTTTTAGTGGATCATCCGATCCCACGATCGCTGAACAATGGATCAACTCCATTCAAAAGATATTCTCCATCCTCCAATGCTCTGAAAAAGAGAAGGTTCTCCTGGCGGCTTATCGTATGGCGGGTGAAGCTGATCAATGGTGGACGTTGATCAAAAATACGAAACCTGAGGAGGAGATCGAGGCTTTGGAATGGAAGGAATTCCAGAAGATGTTTTTTGATAAATATTTTCCACGAACCCTCCGTCTTAAGATGGAAAGGGACTTCCTTTCCCTCAAACAGAAAGATGAAGATTCTGTGGGAGCGTATGAGGAAAACATCACAAGGCTTGCACGATACGCTTCCGGATTTGTCGTTACCCTTTAATGCAAGGTTGACCGCTTCTTTGGTGGGTTGAAGCCTAGCTTGCGGAAAGAATTAGCGATCCGTGACTTCGACAGCTATGAGGAAATTGTCCGATGTGCCCTCAATGTTCAAATGGAGATCGGAGAATCATAGGGGTATCATGGGGACAAGAAGCGGAATGTGGACTTCAATGATGGTGGTTCGATGGTTAAATCCAATGGTGCTAAGAAGTTCCAGCACCCCACTTTCCAAAAGTGCGGAAAGAAGAACCCTGGAAATTGCCTTAGGGGGACAATAAAATGCTTCAAGTGTGGAAGAGAAGGGCATGTAGCTGTTAACTGTCAGCAAGAAGGACCCGCGGCTTCGACAGCGGAGAGGAACGCTCCGTTCGAACCTCAACGCATTGTTTAATGCTACAAATGCAAAGAACCGGGTCATTCAGTGCCCTAATCCAAGGGTTATCGGAGGCAACCAACAACCTCCAATGTAGCAAGGAAGAACTTTTGCCATCACTTTTGCCGAAGTGAACCCCGACAACGATGTGGTGACAGGTACGCTATTTATTCATTAAAGAATAGCGAACGTACTTTTTGATTCAGGTTCTACGCATTATTTTATATCTCAAAAGTTTAGTAGAACAATCCCTGCACCACCACAAATCATGGAAGTAAAGATGTTGGTGAGTACGGAAAATGGGGCAATCATTGCATCCCATGAATATAAGTCCTCCCCTGTTATAATCTGTGGATTGAATTTCCCGGAGAACCTCATCATACTCTCTTTGGTGGAATTTTATGTAATTCTTGGAATGGATTGGCTTTCCTTATATAGAGCCAACATAAATTGTCAGGAGAGGGAAATCAAACTCCATATGGAGAATCGGCCCCCGATTCTTTACAAGTGTCAGGAGGAAGATGAATCTCCTTTAGCTCCATCATCTCAAGCATGGATATTACTGCCTTAAGAGCACGCATATCTGGCTCAGATGATTGAGTCCAATGAAGAAACCACCCTCAATGAAATGCCTATTGTGAGGGAATTCGCTGAAATATTTCCCGAGGAACTTCCTGGCCTTCCTCCAAGAAGAGATGTTGAGTTCTCAATTGAAGTTATACCTGGGGCGCTACCAATATCCAAGACTCCATATAGAATGGATGTTGTTGAGCTTGAAGAGCTGATGAAACAACTACAGGAGAATCTGGATAAAGGGTTTATACGCCCAAGTGCATCACCATGGGGTGCACCAGTCCTCTTCGTCAAGAAGAAGGATGGGTCAATGCGGCTTTGCATCGATTATCGTGAACATAACAAAATAACGATAAAGAACAAGTATCCTCTCCCAAGAATCGACGACTTGTTTGATCAGCTGCGTGGAGCACAATACTTCTCCAAGGTGGACTTGCGGTCGGGATATTATCAAGTATGGGTGAAGAAGAAAGATATCCCCAAGACTGCTTTTTGTACAAGGTACGGGCACTATGAATTCATAGTAATGCCTTTTGGACTCACCAATGCTCCAGAAATATTCATGGACTTGATGAATAGAGTCTTTAGAGATTACCTTGACAAATTTGTGGTAGTCTTTATAGATTATATTATAATATACTCCAAAACCAAGGAGGACCATGAGGAGCATTTAAAAACTGTACTAGAGACTTTGCGCAAGGAGAAGCTCTATGCAAAGTACAACAAGTGTGAGTTTTGGTTGAAGGAAGTCTCATTCTTGGGCCATATCATCACAATCAATGGGATATATGTGGACCCCTCCAAAACAGATGCAATTGAGGGATGGCCGAGGCCAACATCGGTAACTGATATCCGTATCTTCTTAGGGCCAGCTGGATATTATCGACTATTTGTGAGAAATTTCTCACGATTGTCCAAACCTCTTACCAAGCTAACTCGAAAGGGAGTAAAGTTTGCTTGGAGTGATGAATGCGAAGAAAGCTTAAAGGAGTTGAAAAGGAGGATTATCACTGCACACGTGCTCACTTTACCCACAAGTGGGGAGCTTTTTGTGGTATTCAGTGATGCTTCGAAGAAGGTCTTACGATGTGTGCTGATGCAGAATGATAAAGTGATATCCTATGCCTCAAGGAAGTTGAAAATCCATGAGTGAAACTATCCGACGCATGATCTGGAGTTGGCGGCGGTGATCTTTGCCTTGAAAATCTGGTGGCATTATCTCTATGGAGTGAAACGTGAGATATATACTGACCACAAGAGTCTTAAATATATATTCACACAGAAGGATCTTAATATGCGCCAGAGAAGATGGATAGATCTCATCAAAGATTATGATTGTTCAATACATTACCACACTGGGAAGGCGAACAAGGTGGCAGATGCCCTATGTAGAAAGGATCCAGTGATTCTATCAATGATGAGAATTGAAAAGGATCCAATCTTCTTAGAATTGATGAAGATGGACGTGGGAATCATAAAGAAGGGTACATCATCAATCCTTTCACAAATGATTGCTCAACCATCTCTTTTGGAAAGGTTAAAGGATGCTCAAAAGGATGATGCGGGAATCCAAGAAAAAGTGGAAGCTATCAAAAAGGGAAAATCCTCAGAGTTTAATGTTAATGAAGAAGGAATTGTGCAGTTTGGGAAAAGACTATGTGTTCCATCATGTTCGGAGCTGAAGAAGGAACTTTTGGATGATGCACATAGTTCAAATTTCTCTATTCACCCAGGGAGCACAAAGATGTATCGAGATCTCCGATAAAACTTTTGGTGGGATAATATGAAGAAGGAGATCGCTGAATATACATCAAACTACCTGGTGTGTCAGCACGGGAAGGAAGAGGGGCAGAAGTCTAAGGGGATGATGCAACCATTTCCAATACCAGAATGGAAATGGGAGAACATCACCATGGACTTTGTCACCGGACATCCAAGGACATCCAAAGTCAACAATGCAATCTGGGTTGTTGTGGATCATCTTACAAAGACTGCACACTTCATTGCTATTCGAGAGGATTTTTCTTTGGATCAACTGGCACAGATATATATTAGGGATGTGGTACGGTTGCATGGAGTACCACTATCTATTATTTCTGACCGAGATCCAAGATTTGCCTCTATGTTTTGGAAGAGTCTTCAACATGCTCTGAATACTGAACTGAACTTTAGTACGGCCTATCATCCTCAAACTGATGGCAAATCCGAGCTGACTATCCAAACACTTGAGGATATGTTGAGAGCGTGCTCAATGTACTTTAAAGGATGATGGGATCAACATCTTCCTCTGGTTGAGTTCTCTTATAATAATAGTTTCCACTCGAACATCCAAATGGCACCATATGAAGCCATGTATGGGAAAAGGTGTAGAACACCAGCATGTTGGGATGAGGTCGGTGAACGTAAGCAGCTTGGACCAAAAATGGTCGAAGAAATGGTGGAGAAGGTTAAAACCATTCAGCAGCATATCAAGGTACCCCAAAGTCAACAGAAGAGTTATGCAGATAATCGTCGACGAGACCTTGAGTTTAAAGTCGGAGACATGGTGTTTTTACGCATATCTCCATGGAATAAGGTCATGAGGTTTGGAAATAAAGGGAAGTTAAGTCCAAGGTACATCAGCCCCTTAGAGATTCTTGATCGTGTTGGGGATGTGGCCTATCGACTAGCACTTCCACCTACTATGGCCAAGGTGCATGATGTCTTCCATGTATCCCTCTTAAGGAAGTACATACCAGACCCTTCACATGTACTCTCTTCCGAGGTGGTACAATTAGAAGGCGATCTTTCTTATGAGGAGAAACCAGTGAAGATCTTAGATCATAGAGAAAAAGTTCTACGAAATAAGACAATGCCCCTCGTCAAGGTGTTTTGGAGAAACCACAAGTTTGAAGAAGCAACTTGGGAGTCGGAGGATATGATGAAGCTAAGTTAGCCACATTTGTTTTAGTGTGGTAATAGTAAAATTTCTAGGGCGAAATTTCTTAAGGGGGGAATATTGTAACGACCCAATGTTTCATTAATAGAAAATCACTCTTGATCCAGTTAAATGTTTCTTTATGAAAATTTTTTTTATAAGATGTCAACTTCTTTAGTTTTACGTTACAATTTGTGACCATTACTTTTATAGCCGTTGAACGGTGATCATCTGAGTAGTATAAATATAAGGCTTTAACGAACCCATTTCTACTCAGACAAAGGAAGCGATGGCCTCATCCGGTAGAATTACCCCTTACGGTGCCCATTTTTCAGAGCTGGGAAAAGAGGTGGTGTCTTTGGGCTTTTCCCTTGACCAAGCCCAAGCTGAGCATCATCAAGTCAATCTCGAACGTGATCGTCTACGGGAAAAGTGGAAGTTGATTGAAATTACCACTCGAGTGATGTTATCCGAGCCACCCCAAGAGTCTGTCACCATCGCACACCTTACCCTTAGGTCTTATGCGGCTATTTTAAGGGGTTATGTGAAAAAAAAGTAGCACCATGTTCGTGTACATTATTTTTTGTATATAATAATGAATATAATTTGTAGTCATTTTTGATACATTGTAATTAGTTTTTAAAGTACAAATGGTGTTTTTAGTTATTATTTAATTAAGAATTATATTTTATTAAATTCAAGGATTTTTGAATTAAATATTATTTTAATAAAATATTATTATTAATATTACTTTAATATTTATTAAATATAAATGATCTTATAATTTTATTAATGAAATTAAAATTTCTTAAGGTTTGAAAGCCATTTCTGTCAAAACCTGTGAACTTTTTTATAAATGTCAGTTTTTATTTTAAAAGTTAAAATTAACATATTTAGAAAATTATTTAGATAAAATAAATATTATTTTTGGAATCAGGACGTTGAAATTATCAAACGCGGAATTTTTCATAATTTTCTGAGACAGTCAAATTTTTGGGTAAAAATTAAATACCATTTAAATATATAATGTGTTTTATGACATCATAATGACCCAATGGTGATGTAATAAAATAACATAATCCTTATTTTCGGCCAATATGTGTTTTATCATTAAAATAATGAGGTTTTGGGTTTGTTTGACTTACTTTTCAAAGCATTAATGTAGCCCTCAAGACTTATTCAACACATTTCCTTTTTAAAAAAAATTCCATGGGAGTGTGACTCACCTCCACATAAGAAACCCTAATTTTTTAATAAGTTCGGACCTTGGCCTTGTAAAATATTGTTTTCCTCTTTCCTTTTCCAGAAACCATGGGAAAATACCATGGGATGGTTTGTGGTTTGGATTATTTTAATATAAGGGGTCCCAAACCTAAATAATAAAGAATTCCCTCACCTTTCCTATATAAACCCACCCAAGCTCCCACTTCCTCCTCACTCAAAGCCCTTGGAGTTCGTCCAACCTCTGCCATAATCTTTCTAGAATCCTCTCAAGGTTCCCCAAGCTCCCAAGAAGCCTCTCACAAGCCTCTCTCCATCCTTTGGAAGCACACTTCCAAGTAAGGGTTTTTTCTTCCTTTCTCATTTTTGTCAATTTTCTTTTAGTTTTATTGCCCTTTTAATTTAAATTATGAATGTTGGGGTATGGTTTAGCACCTCCCCCATACTGCCCTATTATTTTTTGAATGATGGGAGAACCCTTTCTCTCTCATTAAATGCCTCCCATGTACACTCGTTGCTATGCCGAAATTCTGAAAGGAACTTCTCTCTCTTCTTTTACATTCAAACAATACCTTTGTATAATGAATTTAAATTCCATTTCAATTGTTGGGAGATGTGTATATATGACCTCCTTACTTTCCATTACATGTAAATATGATGAGTAACCCCTTTCTCTCTCATCAACCTTTTTTATGAGTTCTTATGTCACGCCGTTACACTGCCGAAATCGCACCGATTTTCTAAGCCAATGTCATTGTGTAGTGAATACCATGCCCATTTCTCCATCAGGGGTATTCACCTTTATGAACATTTACTTATTTATTGTAAAGTTTCATGTATGAATTCCACATTCCTTTATCATGGAATAAATGATTATGTTTTATGAATCCATGTTTTATGATCCATGTGGAACACTTATGCATGAAATGAAATGTTTATGAAGGGTGTGCCCTGATAGCGCACCAATGCATTGGGTAAAGTATAGTATCATGATACGTCATGTGCAATGAGTGTTGACTCATGCTAATTCAAGTGCAACGAGGGGTTACTCGTGCTTCAAGTGCAATGAGGGTTTACTCATGCTCCATGTGCAATGAGCTTTGGCTCATGCTAATTCAATATTAAGTGTTGTTGCCACATTTCCATGTTATGGTTATCATGCTTTATCATGCCTTTATGTTCATGTTACTCTAATGATCTATTGATGTTAATATTTCCTAACATGTATTGTACTTCTCATGTTATTCATTGTGTACTCCCTTAGTGGGATTTATAGCTCACCCTTTTCTTATGCATGTCCTCAGGATATCCCATGAAATGCTAAGTATGAAGGAATGTAGTGGTCATGTAATGGAAGTTTTCAATACAGATGTTGTATTTCAAGTTTAATGTTTTTATGTAATGATCCTAATCCCCAAAGACACTAAACCTCTCGATCTTCTTTGTTGTATCAAGTAATGTTTAATGTAGTAAAGCATGCTTAAGTTGTAACAAAAAGCAGGGTTGTCATACAGACATTGCAGAAGCTAGGGTTATCTGAGGATTAGTTGATTCCAACTAACCTAAAGATCCAAGTATATGATAGGACAGAGCAGACCCCGGTAGGTATGGTCAATTTAAAGACCCATTTAGGTTTCCTAGTGGCCAGCACCATATTCATGGTTGTCACCCAAGACACCACGTACAATGCATTTATGTGGAGGCCATGGCTCCACCTACACATGGTGGTTCCCTCTTCGTATCACCGGTTCCTTAATTAATCTCTTAATGGTCGAGTAGGTGTACTCCAAGGTGACGTGTCTCCATTATCCTCTTGCGAAGCCCACTACCTAGATGCCGACTATTCCCAGAGAATGTACAAGCCGATTCAGGCCAGTGAGGTCGAACCCATCGTGGTTACGACTGACCCCTGGGCAGGTCTGGATGATGCATAGGTCTTCCTGATCCATCGATTGGAGGCCACTACCCCTTACATGGGGAAATGTTTTGTTGTATCCATTACAAGGTAAGAGCATATTCCCAAGTCCATGTGACGGGAAAAAATCACCTCATACTCATACACAAATCAGGCCCAGGTGATCCCGGAGCCTCCTACCCCTATAAGGTATCGGGATGTCTTCCCCGTGGAAACAACCGTATGTCATACATTCTTGTTTATTTGGGATGGAATCAACCGGATCAAGCCAACTTGCCACTATTGCTTTTATATAATCAATCATGGCCCCTTGGGTTGAAGACCAGACAGGATTGGGTCGAAAGCCTTCATTTCTATGGTTTTGGCAGCACGTGAATCTCTCGATATGTTTTCAACTACCACCCATGCTGGTACTAGACTCTATTCATGATCTACCAACCCTGAGGAGGAATACCTGGCTTGAGGTCCCTCCTCCGTATGCGAAGAAGAGGATTTGGAGGACGATCCACCCACTGTTGAAAAGGGAATCTCCACCACTATCAATGAACTAGAATCAGTGATCCTTGGAAGTGAGGCAGATCCAAGGCCCAAATTAATCAATTCCATCGTGCCCCCCCCCACCCAAGGAGAATCAAAGGTACATGGAATTCCTTAAAAATTACCATGACATGTTTTCCTAGAGTTACGACGAGATGTGAGGAATAGATCCTCATGTAGCCTTCCACCACCTCTGTCTTCCAGAAAATTATCACGGGTTCAAGAAGCCTCTCAAAAACATGAAACCTTCTTACAGTGCCATGGTTGAGGCTGGAGTTTAAAAGATTATCAGGGCCAAATTCGTTAAGGTGGTACAATACCCCATATTTCTGGCTAACATCATGCATGTCAAGAAGAAGAACAAACCGATCAGAGTTTGCATCGACTTCCGCGATCTCAACCACCAATATCTGAGGGATGATTTTCTGCTTCCTATGATGTAATTTCTAATCGATGCTGTGATAGGGTTTCAAGCCCTCTCCTTAATGGATGCTTACTCTAGATACAATTAGATACGAATGGATCCCGAGGATGAAGAGTCGATAACATTTAGGGTGCCACAAGGTACGTTTTGTTACCAGGTCACACCCTTCAGCTTTAAGAATGATGGAGCCACATATCAGCGGTCCAAGAATAACATATTCTAGAAAATATTTGGAACATTGGTGTAATGTTATGTGGATGATCTGGTGGTCGAATCTCGCCAGTACCAGGACAATCTCAAGGACCCTGAGAAAGTGTATGGCTTCCTCTCTTCCCGCCTCCTAAAGATGAACCTGTTGAAATGTGCCTTCAGGGTCACCTCTAGTGAGTTCATTGCATTTTTTGTCAGGTATTGGGGCTTCAAGATCGATCCATAGAAGATCAAGACAATCAACCAGATGCGTCCCCCTGTAATATTTGGGAGCTTCGAGGTTTTCCAGGCCACTTAGCGTACATACTTTGATTCATTGCGAATCTGGCTGGAAAGTGTAAGTCCTTTTCTCTGCTCATGAAGAAAGGCTCCACTTATGAATGGGACAAATAGTTCAAAACCGAGTTTAAGAAAAAAAATTAGTATCTACTTCATCCTTCGATCCTGATGCCAATTGTCTCTGGAACGCCACTAGTTATCTATGTGACCGCCCTGGAACAATCTCTCGGTGCCCTTATTGCCCAAAAGAGTAATGAGAGGATGGAGAAAATCCCATACTACCTCATTTGTATACTCATCGATATAGAGAATAGATACTACCCCATAGAAAAGAGCTACATCATGCTTGTATTAGTCACACATAAGTTACGACACTACTTACGGCCCCATGAGGTTCAACTGCTGTCTCTGGTAGATCCGATGAAGTATATCTTGAGTCGTCCCATGCTGACATGCCAACTAGCATGATGGGATTTAATCCTCTAGTAGTTTGACATCAGGTTCGTGACTTAGATGGTTTTCAAGGGAAAAGTAATGGTAGATTATTTTGATACCCATACAACCCCCGCAGACCAATCCCTGGACCAGGATTTTACCGAGGAGGCAATCCTCTCGGTAGATCAGGCCATCCCGTGCTGGAAAATTCACTTAGTTGATTCCTCCGGGAGTCCCACCGGTAGGAATCTCAATGATCCCAGAGTCAACAGTGTATGCCTAGGTATTATCTTTATTACCCCAGATCAATACGTTCTACCATATTCATTCCTATTGTCATAGTGTTGCACCAACAATAAAGAGGACTATCAGGCTCTTATCATTGGCATCAAGCTGGCCCTCAAGTTCGATGTGCCCCATTTTAATTTGAAAGGGTATTCAAAACTATTCATCAAGAAAATCAATGGTGAATATTTGGTCAGAAATGTAGAGCTCGTGCCTTATTGGAACACACACTCTAGTTAATGGCCATGTTCCCATATCGGTCGGAATTTACTCATGTTATAGGTCTCAGAATGGCCGAGATGATGCCCTGGTCGGCCTAGCTGCATCACTTGCAGAACCCAAGCAGGATAACCTAATTATACACATGGAACATCAGAGATTCATTGCTCCCGTCACTCCAAATGATGATGACGGCATGCGGGTAATCCATCTTACCACTGGAGCCTCCACATCAGGACCACTAGGTTCCTCAGATGTAGTGGTTGAATTGACTCCCGATTAGAGAGCCCCCTTTATCAAGTATCTCAAAAATGGTTACCTCTTAGTATATTGGGCCGAGCACGAGTGAATCCAACACCATGAATTGCAGTTTACCCTCCAGAGTGGTCCTAGTCTTGAGAATATCCTCTACAAATGTGGGATTGATGCTGTTCTCCTCCGTTGCATCCATGGAGTCAAGATATCTCAAGTCATGTAGGAGGTTCATTCCAGTTCATGCGGTGTCCACCAAACTGGGCTAAAGCTATCTCTTCAGATCCAGAGACTGGGGTACTTCGGGCCCTCTATGAACCATGATTGCATCAAGTTCGCCATGAGATGACATGCATGACAAGTTCATACTGATTTTATGTGTCGGCTTCAAGAACCTTTACACTCTTCCAAGTACTCTTGAACATTTTTAGTGTGGGGACTCGATGTCATGGGACTATATCCACTAGTGATAGCTCATCAGTCCAGGTTCATCCTGATAGCCACATATTTCTTTTCCACATGGGCATAGGTGGTTTCGCTCAAAGCGGTTAAAGCCCATTCTATCATTGACTTCGTGACCTCCAATATCATCTACCATTTTGGAGTCCCTCACGCCGTCCTCAATGATAATGACACCAACTTCTGAGAAGCCGAGCTGAAGAAATTTTACGCCAAGTACAACATCCGTTTGAACCATACCTCTCTCTATCACACGCAACAAAATGGAAAGATTGAGTTGTTCAACAAAACACTCTCTAACATTTTGTAGAAAATGGTTGGTCAGAATAAGAAGAGTTGGCAGGACAAGCTCCCCAATGCCATCTAGTCTTATCAGATGACGTCCAGTAATTCCACCCAGGTGACCCCATATTCCCTGGTGTACGGAGTTGAGGTCATCATGACCATCGAGATCCAGCTGTTTTTGTTACGCACAAAAATATAGGACCAAAAGGCACCAGAAAATATTGTTAAAATTCATCTGGATTAATTGGAATCACTTGATTAAAATAGGATTCATTACCTACACATTTTGGAAAGACACCAGCACAAAATATTTAGGGCGTTCAACAAGAGATTTCTTCTCTAATCATTCTTGCAAGGTGACTTGGTATTGGCCCTCTAAACACCAATGATCCCGGGCAGGAAACCACCCAAGTTGGGGTCCAAATGGGAAGGAACATACATAATTCACAGGTTTTACCCCAATGGTGCATACTCCCTAGTGACCATGGATGATGAGCATATAAATCCTCCCAACAATGTCATGTTCCTAATGCAATTCTTTTCCTGAGCTTATTGGTCTTGCATGACCCTAACCTGCATGATGGTCCTCGATGACCTTAAACTGGGTGGTCCTACATGACCCTAAATTTCATTATGGTCCCGGAAGACCCTAAACTGCATGATGGTCCTACAAGACCTTAAACTAGATGGTCCTGCACAACCCTAAATGGCATGATGGTCCCACGTGACCCTAAACTGCATGATGGTCCTACATGACCTTAAACTGGATGGTCTCGCACAACATTAAACTGCATGATGGTCCCGCATGACCCTAAACTGCATGACGGTCTGGAAAGAGCCTAAACTGTTTAGTCCTACATGACCTTATACTGTTCAGTCCTACATCACTTTAAAATGTGCATTATCTTGCAAGACATTAAACTGCACCTTAAGAACTACATACGGCTAGATTCACATCGTCATGGGATATGTAGGAATGCTCAAGCATTTTGTCTTGAGACCATCCCAAAACTCATCTCTTTGGCTATCCCCCTAGGTATTGTTCTCATGGAGGGTCCTTGCATGATATGTTATATGCTTCCTTTTCCCCACTCACGTAAAGATTATGACAGTCGCACCATGTGCCCACTCCTAGTTCTTCTATCCTCCCACATCATCACTGTATGAAGCTACACTGCATTCAAGAACTATGTATGTCTTGATTCACATCCTTATGGGATACTTTGGAATGCCCAGAAATTTTTTTGTGGGCCCAACCCTAATGCCAGAATCTTCCCTCGGGTCAAGACAAATACTATGGTGCAGATTTTTTTCCCCAGTTCCCATCGAGCTCATATCGATCCCGCCATACGTCCCACTCCATGGAGATGTTTTCCACATTCATATATGGGTAGAGCCATGATTCACCCACTCCTTTGATTGGGACTCCATCATCATTCTCGTCCAGATGGGACCCCGAATGTCCTGGATGCTAAGCTTAAGGGATCTCCTACCGCTTCTGGCCAACACCCTCGAGGATGTTGAGAATCAAGCCAATACAAGTCTCACGTTGCGAATATGGTCAGCTGTCTATGCTCATTTGTTGTTCCCAGTCAAGTTCACTATTGGGACACTATGTTTTGAACATGTTCAACACCTATCATGTGCTGATAGAACCACCACAAGATGTCCCAAACATTGAGTGTAGTGGTTCTTTCTTCCCCGTTGTATCTCCAAGTGATGAACTCCATTCAGGTGTTGCTAGTTATAGGATTGTAAGGTGTGGTATGGGATTACGTCCTCATTCACGTTGGGTTACTCGCTATGCCATACACATCCTTGAATGAGATACCTTATCCATTATCTCATCCTTATTGCAAGACGTTAAACGTCAAACTGGCTGAGACTTTCCATCTTTGGCCCATCCATAGGCCCCTAGGCCTTTTTGGCCCCCCTTTCCATTACCAAGAAGGGTTGTACTGTGTGGTATTGGATTATTTCCCTATCCACACCGGGTTACTTGTTGCGCCGTACACCTCCTATATGTGGGTTATTTCACCCATTTGCGTCCTTATTGGATGACGATAAACTGCACATTAATCCTTTCAAGAACTACGTGTGGCTTGATTCCCATCCTCATGGGATATGTAGGACCGCCCAAACATCTAGACTTTGGGACCAGCCCCATGTCATATAGGTCTCCCTATTATCTAGTCCCCTTGGCCTGCATTCCCCCAAGGAGGGGTATGTGGTGTGGTATGGGATTATGTCCTCGTTTACGCCAGGTTTTGTAACAACCACTCCATTTACCTCCTCTTGAGAGTTTTCCATCACCTTGTGCTATAATCTTCTTTTCAAATAACCCACTCCAAATATGAGCCCATCAATCCTCTTCGATGATTCACTAAAGTTTCCTAGGGTACTTCGGTTTTGCGCCTAGAATGTAGGATTCTACTTGGACATGGTTTCACCCATTTCACAGGCTTCGTGTTCCCCTTAATTAAGGATTCTATCACCTTTCACACCCAAAGCTGCCACCAAATGGCATAGATTCTAGGGATAAGGTCTCTCCTAGCATTACAGGCCAACATCCTTGAGGGTCTCAGACAATAAATCAATACATGTCCCACGTTGCAAACATGTTTAGCAGTCGATGTTCATTTGATTTCCCCCATTTTAGGTTAATGTGATATGGATGCTCTTTTTGAACACGATCAACAGTTATCCTCCATCATCATGCCAACCCCATTAAGTCCAAAATTTCAGTTACATGATTCACATCCTTCTTCACCTCATCATGTCCAAGTAGAACTTCGAAACTATTTGTATTATTCCTCAGTGTGCATCCACACATTGGGAGGTAAAATCCGTGATAAGGCGATAATTCGGGGCTCCACCGGTTTTCCCTTTTCATTTATTTCCCTTATTTCAAATACTATATCCACCCTTTTTTCCTAAAATAAGTACAAATCACGTAGGCTTAGGGATTCAGTTAAGGTCCTCCTTTACTTGGGATAGTCTTGTATCTCCATGGTCCATGTTCTAAGACCATAAACTAATATCTTTTCGTATTTCCCCTTTGTGAGAACTATGTGTATCTTGATTCCAATCCTCATGGGATACGTCAGAACACTCGGACATCTCGTCTTTAGGTCCAAATTAGTTGAGAACTAGTTTGTCCTACTTCCTACCCTCTTACTTCTTTTTGGAGTCATGGCCCAAGGTTTCTTTCTCAGAATCTCACATGGTACGGTATGGGATTATGTCCTCATCCATGTCGAGTATGCTTTATTGGACCATGCACATTCCTCTTTCAGCCTTTTCTCTACTACATCTATGTCACGCGATGTTAAAAAGAATTACTGGTCCCATCACATGACCCTAAAGTGAGACAATATCGTCTTGGTCTCATGACAAAAAATGACACTGCATTGTGATATCCTCACCCAAGGGAACGTCATGTTTGGTATCGATTATTCACCATGCCATTTTTCAATTCCTACATATGGATGGATTCTTGAGGTGATACCTGAATCTTCCATCCTAGGCCCATATCTTAAAAAACACTCATTTATCCGAAAATACAAACATGATCAATCAAATATCGTTTCTTTTTGTGTATGGGTCAGACCCACACAACCTCATTATATGTGGCACGAGAAACTCAACGTGCCACCTCAGAACTACGTGCGGCTTGATCCTCATCCTCATGGGGTATGTAAGAAGTCCCGTTCACTTTGAATCAGGCCCAGCGTAACTCTCGTTTCTAGTCCCTCGACCTAAAACCTTCCTAGGAAACACTTGGTGGTCCGAACCCTAGGTTCCCATTCACGTCAGGTTTCATATTTACCCCACCATGTGTCTCCCGCGTTTCCTACCATCCATGGTCCGAGCTCTATGACCTTAAACTAAGATCTCTTCCAGAACTATGTATGGCTTGATTCCCATCCTCGTGGGATATGTTGGAATTCCCAGGAATCCAATCTCCGAGTCTAGCCCTAGGAATCATATTTCTCATTTCCCCTCCTTTTTCCTTGTCCCTTGACCTAAGCTCCTTTGGGGGAACCACGAAATTGCAACTTTACGCTGAACATGTTCAAGATCCCCCATGACATCATCAGGATATGATAGTTTCCTCATCAAGGAGGTCCTGTTTAGATGAATTTTTGAACCCTGATCAGACCGAAGTACCAATCTAATGTGTTTCTACCATGGTGAAATAATTTTATGGTTGTTGGACTCCTGATGAACAACCCATCACTCCACTCTCCACACATTGGGATCCCTTTATTCAAATCCTCACCCCCTTTAATATCTAGAATTACCCTTTAACAGTAGGGATGCATGGACAAAGGCTCACATACTGTCCTGGGATAACATTCCAGAAGACTAATGTATGACATTTTGAGTGAGGCCACATGTTTCGAACATGGTCAGCGGTCAGCTCTCATTTGTTATTCCCATTTCAGGCAAACACAATAAAGATACTATGTTTCGAACATAGTCAACTGTCATTCATAATTTTCATGCCATCTCCATAGTGTTCCAAATCCTAGTTATTGTGATTCACACCAGTCATTCCCCCCTATTCGATTTATTCCATCACCCCTTACGTTACTATGTTCGTGCACAAGAACACGTCCAGAAAGCGGTAATTTGACTGTACTGAGAGCATAATTCTCCATTCAGGTCTGTCTCATCTCTTTCTAGGAAACCTAATTGGTTTTTCGAACTTTAGGTTCCTGAATCTTGGATGACACTCTCACATTCAAATGATGTATTGGTTAGAACATCCCATGTTTCTCACATCAGGTTCAACCCACATGATCTTAGGAATGAATTGATATTTAATTTAGGATTGTCGATGAATGCATTAAAAAAATTGAACAAGTAAATGAATCTATCCATAAACATATCAATAAATGAATTCCAGAATAGGAAGTAGTAAGGAGAAATGGGATTACACGTTCGGCCAAAACAGGGTCCTTAAGGGTCATCTTCTTGGATGGATCACTTTTGCGCCACAACCCTTTGGCTTATGGCCTCTAGTATGGCTTCCCACCCCCTAAGGACTCTCTCTTTGTCAACAGCCGCAGAGCACAGTCCACTGACCCTAGCTAGTGCTTCCGCCGGTTCAGTTTGAAGTTCAATCATTCGGTGATCTGCCTCCACTAGTTGCTCTTGGGCGTTTCCCAGCTGGGCCCTCAACTGCACCACAAGCTCAGAAAATTTTGCATTGAATTTCTATTTTGTCCTTCACCTATTCTTGAGGGTGTTGAACATCATGTTCTGCCTTGATTAATGATTGCGTATTCCCTGACTCCTCCAGAAAATGGGAAATACTGGAGCGTCGGCTTCTCTCGTGTAGCTTCTCATCCATGTAGTCACGAACCATCGAATGAAGGAGTTAAGAATCCACCCCTCCTATATATTGAAACCGCATCCAGGTTTGGAGTGATCCCATCCATTTCAGCCATTCTGTTCGGGGCTCACTGAGAAAGTGCGTGATGCACTTTCACCCATTGTGTCGCGTCATTCAGCTTTCCTCAACCACCTCTATGTCAGAACCATCTATCTCCTCGTGGTTTGATGGCCGATAGTCATGGAAGGTAGCCAAGGGACCAGTAGCAGGGCATTATTAGGGTGCCCCTCCCAAGGGGTTGAGATCTTCAATGCCTAGGTGACCGTTCGCTCTCACCTCAGTCTCAGTATCACCCTCGCTGACTTCTGGCCCTGCCCCGACATGAGTACTGCTGATGTCCACCTCTCTCGGCACACCAAGTGCCTTGGCCAACTCTGTTTGAGAAGTATATACTGAATAAGATTACACATTTCCAGTTGGATCAATCTAGGATGACCCAGGATCGGCAGCCTAACGGGCCTCAAAGGCTGTGATTACTTCACAAAAAATGAACACCTGATTCAATTAATCTCTCCAATGTTAATTAACCATAATTGAAGTATTGAACATAAAAGATCCCAAAACATCATCCTCCGGTGTTCTAGACACTATAAGAGTAGTCACTGTAGGGGATCCCTCAGTTCTTGTCAGCTCAATAATGGGTGTCTTCTCAACACCTGGTTCTATTAGTGCATCCTCCTCCCCTACAGATGGGGACTCTTGGTCAGTGCCAATATGCACTTGAAATGGATATAGAGATCAGATAGATGGATACATAAAATTATGATGGTAAATGATGGACAAGGGCTGAGACATACCTCTTGTAACTCTGTTATATCTATATCAGTGCCAATGATTTCACCACTCTCCTGAATAATCCCTTGGTGGGAGGCCCCTTGAGACCCTCCACCTTCAGGATCCTGTAATCCTTCACCCCCTCGTTAACCTTCTCATTCTTCCTCCTCTTCCGCCTCATTTCCCTCAGGCTCATCGTCGCAGTCAACATCCTCTGACGGTATCTTTTCTGGATCATGCGGTTGGTCGAGCATTACATTCACCAAGAATGATTGATCATCAGACAGACCCTATGGAAATGAAGACACGTCCATGGTTGTCAAATAATATTGACGACGATTATTGTTCACCTTTTTAAGAACCCAAATGAGTCTGACCTCTGGCAGCTGGATTCCGTCTCGCATTATCTTTGGCCAAAGAGCTTCGGTACCCATCGACTGTCGTAAGGTCATCTAGGATGACCATAGAGTTGGAAATATTGTGTCATTGGAAGGTTTTAGTAGCTACTTTATCTACTTCCCATGAAGCTCCCTAAACGCTCTGTAAGACCCTCTCCCTCTAGGAGATGAGGGAATGGTCATACCGCGCGATGTCCCTACTACTGAAGCTCCAGCCTGTGCGGGCCTAGTTCCTTGACGTGCCTCTGACATTTACATCCCAACAACACTCTTTCTGATCTATCACTGCCCTGGTTCTATACTGGCTACCATGAGTTGCTGGAGTCGCTTACGTAACATTCCCTTGCACAATACTATATCCCAATGATCAGCATAATCTGTTGAGAGGCCAGTGTCAAATCTGGTGGGGGGGGGGCAAGGTAATGACAACGTCAGAGCCCTGGGATATGAACATCAGCCAAAATTGGCAAAGAACACATGGTTGCCTCTCTTCTAGGACACTGGTACACACCTTCTTCGGCATATTCTTGAGGCATCCAAACTTCTTGGAGAACATGGACAACATGTTGGACTCACAGAAGTTTTTCCCATCAATCTAGGTCACGAGAACCCCACCCCTGATTCTCGGGAAGTATTCCCTTTACCCTAGTGAGCCTTTCCCATCATCTATCATCTGGCCAGTCGGTTTGGGTAATGGGATGAAAGTGAATTTGGCATGATTTCCAATTCTGATCCTCACTTCCTCTTCATTGAGAGTCAACTGCATGACCACGACAATGTTTAGAAAGGAAGGTCACATGCCATTACCTAGAGGACGAATGGAATTCATAAAGGTATACCCACCGCAAAAATCCAAGAATGAACAATAAAACATCTGGAAGGGGCCACATGTCCTCCTTGGTGACCCCCTCTTGAAATGCGTCCCAAAATGGCATATAGACGGTCCAACACAGGGACTCCTAGATTGAATCATTGATTAGCGGCCATGATGACAACCATCACCAGAGTCACTGGATGAACCCCCATCCTTGTGTTCTTCATCTACAAGACCAACCCTATTAGGAATGTGCAAAGAAATCCGACGTACCAAACATTCGGGTCCCAAATCTCATTTATGCTGAAGCACCCTGACTGATATTCCCCCACCTCCAGGATCCTCCTGTATGATCCACTTTTCACCTCTGTGCCACGGTCGGACACCGTCTCCCTCACCGAAGAATCATGACATCCGGATCACTTTGAAGGAATAGGCTAAACCATTTCTTGTTGGTGATGTCCATCAAAAAATCCTTGACCCCCAGCATCTCCTTAGCCTGCTCAAACAGGAGCCATGTCAGCATAGGAGTTCGTGATTTGTCTCCCTAGGTGTTTCTCGTCGGGAGGAATTCATCGTACTAGTGCCCATACAATGGGATACCCCCGTTGCAAAGAATGTCCCAGAGGATAATTCTGACATCCCCACAGTGAATATGGTAGATATCGGTATCAGGGGACCATCGAGTAAAAATCTCTGGCCTGAGCGCATGCTTATGGTATAAATGAAACTGCGACTTCTACATCGTCTCGAACAAACCAATGTGCCACATTTCAACCCCAAACTGGTAACACATCTGATATACCCAGTACGCCTAGTCCCACTCATCAGTGTTATAGCATACAGAAAGCAGATCCCAATCCTGGATCCATCCTTTCTTCTCATTAGTAACACTCTGATGGAAGGTGCTTACGTAAAGAGCCGGAGAATCTTCGGCAACTGGGTCACTCCCCAAAAAGGCCATCATCCAGGGATTTTGGACGTAAACATCCATATTCCTGGGTTTTGATGCAAGATGGTCGTTTTTAGTAATATTATACTGAGGTTGTTCATCCTCAGAGATAACCCATTACCACAGCTTGTCGACATAAAATCTCATCACGAGTACCTCCTCTAGGATACTGATGTCCCATATCGGTAGGTTGGAAGACATTTCATACTCCTTCTTGGATGGGGTAAAAATGTTAAAAAGAGTATGGTTGTTGGTCACGATTCTTCAAGCACTATAAACCTTAGGTTTGGTGACCATCTCAGCCCTTCGAGCAACGGATACAGCTTCCCCCTCAACGTCAACCCGATTGGCGGCCATATCTTGCTGGCAAGGTTTTAAGTTGCAGGTACGAAAAAGTAGTGAACAGTGTGAAAAATCAGCGGCTGGCATGAAAAATCAGTGGATGGAGGGAATTATCAGAGGCATGAGTGAAATATCCGATGGTGGCACAAAATATCTTAGGTTTTCTCATTAAAGGATGGCTGGCTTTGGTGAATTACATACAACTGAAGCGTTTTTCGCGCAGGCGGAGGAAACTTTTTCACTCACGAGAGCTCCTGGCTTATCATGCAAGAATCTTCGTATGGAATGAGGGACCCGTGGAGTTTTTATAGGCAAAAATATTGAATTATGCGTGTGTGCGAAAATCGGATTGCGTCCTCCATATCGGTTGTCCGTGCCACTCCCGTTTTGAGCGCGCACAGGCCCCTAGGAGTCCTACATCTCAGTTTTTCCCTTGGAATATGACCATTACGGCCCCTCGATGATCCGATTCCAGGGGGAATTTGTAGATGCTGAAAAATGATCAAGAGCTGAAGAAGTTTGGTGTGCGGAAAAGAGAATCCATATTTGGAACTAGAGACACAGTCCGGGGTGGCCTGGAGGGGTCATGCGAAAAAAATTCAACGACACGCAAAAAAATGTCCCCTGCAAAAAACATTGGGATTCAATAGTGTTTTTGTGCATGTGCACGGAAAACTACATGCTACAACCCCGTGCGGTTGAAATTTCATGATGTCGATGCCGGCACGTGAGACATCTCACACCTACTTGTTTTCTGCGTGGATCCGCAATCCCGAGTGCCTATAAATATAAGGCCTCCCCTTCCACATTTGGACCGAAAAATCTGAACCGTCTCCCTTGCGTGAACTTCATCTTTCGTGCGTGTAAAAACGGATATAAGGTACAGAATTTTTTGTGCCAAGTCTCCTAGGGGTTCCCTTTAATGAGAGACCACTCAGGCTTAATCCTCATCCAAATTCCATCGAATCCCATCCCCCGTGAGCAATTAATTCCAATTTCATGCAATCCTCTCTTCCCTGTGCAATCACTTCCAAATTATGAAGCCTCTATTGAATGGATGGCCTGGCCTTTTCGTACGCACCTTCCATTTCACACCCAGCCTGGCATTTTTTGTGCCCAAACCCTGATTGTGTGCCCATCCTGACCTTTTACGTGCACAAATCCCAATTGCGTGCATCACCAGCCGATTTTGCGCCACCGCGGTCTTTTTCACACAATCATCTCTATTGCAAATCGGCCGTGTCGTTTCACATGAAAACATCTTTCATTGTGTTCCCATTACATCTCCCTTCTGGTCATCAATTTCGAGCTTCTCCAATGCCCAAAACACCTTCTCCATATCCTCTTTTCTCATATGACCCTCTAAGTTCATAATAAGTAATTTCAACATCCCTTTGAAAATACTTCCCATTTCATTTCTTCGCCTCATGCTTCTTCTCATAGGCACACTAACTACTATTACTTCTCCACATAACCACACTAACTTAGACCCCCAAATGGTTCTCTCCATGAAACCCCTAGCCACAGTGTTCCTAATTCCTTCCTTTCTTCTAGGGGTGGGAGGTACTAGTCATGTATGTCCTAGGGGTGCTGTGCGAACCCACCTCAACCGAGCTGCAGGACATTAAACAGCCAAGAACTCTCAAACTCAACACATGATGTTAAACTGTGACCACGCCCCATGCGTCAGACATGGGGTTCCCTCACCAAGGACATTCTGCATGCCCATTGGTCTCCACGTGAGTGAGATCATTCCTCACATGTAATGAGATCCTCTTTATCAGAGCAGTGTCTATCCACGGGGAAAGATAAACCACCCTCATGTAAGCCCCTAGCTTTCCTTGAATGATGTAGCATCCCTGCTCCTCCTGTCTTTCTAGGTGCCATGTCCCACCCCCGCTGGGCTTTTTCACCCTTCGGGCCTTTTTCCTGGAGTAAGTCCCAACCCCTATATCCTTTTTAGGCCACTAACTATGTGTAAGCCCCTCTCCACTTCCCACGAACGATGCTTTTGTGACGTGATCATCAGGACTTTGTTTTCTCTTGTTTCTCATACCGAGTTTGACTCATGTGGGCTTAGAGCAGGCATAGACCATGAAAAATACCCTAGGAATCCTAGAGTTTAATCCACAATCCAATCCATCCGAAATAAGATAACTTTGATCAATTCCAAGGAAAGGTACATAGGAAGCCTCAACGAGGTTCAAGCCCCACATCCATTTGTCCAGACTACCCCAAATTGGTGCACCGACCCCCTTCCCATACGAACAACATGGAATTTGATCCTTCCTAAGGTGAGGTTCACAGGAAACCTCCATGAGGTTCATGCCCAACAGCCCATTGGTTCTAACCACCTTCATGTCGGTTCCCACCATCCAAACTACGAGGTATTTGATCCTTGCAAAGGCGAGGTACATAGGAAGCCTCCACGAGGTTCAAGCCCAATGCCCCAATGGTTTCGAACACCTTTACGTCAGTTCCCTCCATGAACTATGTTTTCTTTGGTTCTTTCCATGGAAAGGTACAAAGGACACCTTTCTAAGGTTCATTCCCACCACCAATTGGTCGCTCTGTCACATTTAAGTCGGTTCACCAACACCTTAGGCTGCCTTAGAGTGTAAGCCCCAAATGCCCCCATATCCTGAACTACATGGACTTTGATACTTTCTAATCTAAGGTACGTAAGAAGCCTACCATAGGTTTATGCACAACACCCTGCAGTTTGGACCCCCTTTCATGTCGGTTCTCCCCCGTCATGGATGACATTAAACAGTGGGCCCTAATCAGCGGTAAGCAATTGAACCCCTATTCGGTGATATGCCGTTGAAAACCCCATCCAGCGGAAATCCATTGTGACCTCATCAGTGGTATACCGTTGACACCCCTATCTTGAGGTATTACATTATGACCTCATCCAACACTAATACGTTGAAAACCCCATTCAGTGATAAGCCATTGTGACATCATTAGAAGTAATCCATTGACACCCCTATCCAGCGTTAATCCATTGTGACCTCATCCATTGGTAAGCCATTGAAAACCCATATCGATAGTAAGTTGTCATCAGATGAACTACATGGACTTTGATTCCCTACCACGGGGATACATAGGAATCCTTTTTGAGGGTCCAGCAAAAAACAATCGTCATCCTCATGACGATTCCATCCCCTTCACCATCCACTACACGGAACCCTCATCATTCATCCTAATTCTTACCCAGGCCTCCACATCACTGTGCGATCATTCCACCCCATCCTCATTCCAATTAACATCAATCAGGAAGACAAACTCACGTTGACCCCATCATCAATGTTCCCTCCAGGGGTCATACCCATCTGATCCACTCTAGTCAGTGATCTGATCAGCTCGATCCGTCTCTGCTGGATATTAAGCTTGCGGCATACCCTGTGTTAAACATGGGAAGCTTAGGATAACCTCAGATATATTCCCCTGGCTTACTATTGCCTACATTTTATGTGGGATGCCTTGGGCTTTCATGCCCTTGAGAAGCCCTATAATAAGGGACATAAGATAAACGCGCCAATACCCCATCATCCAGACATGCTCGTGAAGCCCGACATGGCTACTCGCTTGACTGAAGGATACTGCCTTTACTGGACCCCTTGGAATGTCCCAACAGAAGTAGTGTAAATAACTGGTGTCAATGATGATATGGAACTAGGAAGAGTTTCATGAACAACGTCTTAAATCTATGAGGGAGACCCATACTGGGTGACGAGTTCCGAGGAGGAATCCACAGAAGTATGATCCGACATCCCATCATCTCATTTCGATCAAGGAGAAAACATTCCAAAACCAAGAGTGGATGTCACCCGCCTTTGGAAAGAGAGAATGCGGGGCAACAAAACCGCGCCTGTCGTACTCAGGCAGATGGACACGCGCACCCCGGACGAAGTGTAGGTAACAATATATATATATATATAATATATTTTTATGATTTTTATGAATTTCTAGTTATTATATCACATATACCTTCATAATCATTATTCCAATGGGGATACAGTAATGTCACTTGTCTATAGGTCAGACTACTCTCTCACAAAGTGATTGGATTTATTTATCACTATTTATTTTTATTGAAGAAAATAAAGAAATATTTAAAAAATATACGTCAAATACATGAAATAATTATAATATTTATTATATATTTATTTTTTAAAAATTATAATATAACATTTTATTTCTTATATTGATAAATTATAACATTGTTCGTGCGTACGTGTGGACTACTACCTCCATAAAGCGATCTAATAATTTTTTCATCACTAAATATCATGGATGATATATATATATGGATATTTAACAAAATATTATGCTATTTATGATATTATTATAGTTATATAAAGATAAAATAATACATTCCTTCTTTCCAAAATGTCCATTTAAAAAAGGGAATGTTACTCATCCATATGTACGACTTGTCGTTACAATGATAGTATTATAATTCATTTTTCATAATAATTTTTCATGATTTTTTTAAAAGTACAATTTAAATATAAATAATATAATTATTTTATAACTATTATTCTATATATGTTAAAATAATTTACTCTTTCAACATAATCAAATGACCAAAGTCAATTTTTACATATATGATGAATACCATCAAAACAACTGAAGTAAACATAATTAATTATGTAATTGGGAATGGAATTGTAATATGTTAACTAAAAATATTATTAAATTTAAAAATTGAACTCAGGAAATAAAATAATGAAAATAATTTTATTATTCTTGATGATAAATACATGCTTGAAAAGTCAGACTCATGGTAAGGGACTTCATTTCCATTTCCTCTGATTGAGGTATATTTAGATATAATGCGACAATATTGTTTTATATGGTGTACATAAAACCCCATTAGAATCTTTATATCATGAATATATATATATATATATATATATTCACATGATATTTAATGTTATCCTTCAATGGGTCTTATGATTCCAGTGATTCCAAATAGATAAGTGACTTTTCCTCAAAAAATAGCCTCTTAATGTTTTACATATAACTATTTTTTCCTCCATCTATGTTTTTTTAAATTATTACATAATTTTATTAATATATACATGAAAATTTTATAAAATAAATTTTATTATTTATTTATAACTTTTTTGAATTAAAATTATATTCCTGTATTAAAAATGGATTTTTAAAAGAAATGTGTATTTTGAAATTTGAAAGTGTTTTTCATATAACTTCAGAAGATATTTTCAAATATTTTTTGATAAAAAAATTGAATAATCAAATGTTTAATTTTTTTAATGTAAAATAAAAATTATAAATGATTAATGGGTGCGCTGGATATATCTTATAATATGGTTTTCCCTCCATTATAGCCCATGGGTGATCTTGATATAGCTTATATGAATGGTTGATCTCCATTATTTCTCATAAAAAATGGGTGATCCCAATATAGATTATATAAATGGTGGACAACATTATATATCTCCAATAAATTGTGTAATGTTTCATGTCTTATTGGGGAAAAAGGAGGGAGTTATCAAAGGCTCTATCCTATGGATTTAACTAGTCTCAAGTTACTAATAACATGGGTTTAAAACATGTTATGAGTAAGATGATCAATGTTTCCAAAAATGGTTTTCATTTTCATTATATGGTTTTTAAAGATTTCATTGAGAAATCATTTCTTATGATTTCAGGTGGAAATTACTTATTTTATTTTTCTCTATGAACATAGTGTTAATGGTAAATATTTCATGGGTTTTCATATTCATCAATAAAATACTGAATTCCTTATTTTTATATCCTTTTATAATTATTTTATACTCAAACTATATTATTAAAAGGTTATTTAGAAGTATTAATGATGGGTTACGGTAATGGAAGAAGTTGAGTTGAAAATTTTGGTGATTTATCCTGAAATGAATCTATGTTTTATTTTAAATGTTATATGTTATGGAAAAAATAGATACTTATTATATGTGTCCACATTTTAATATAATATTATTCAATATATGAGTTATAACCAAATACTCTAAAACTCTAGACATGAAAATATCCAAAAAGGTAAATAAAGTGATTTATTAACTAAATTTGAAGATTGTGTTATGTATAAAGCAATTTCCTTATAGTAAGTATTAATGGATAATTTATATAAAATTATTGGTTAGAATAAAGTTAATGTCATACCCTTGAAATTTTATACATTATGGTCAAGTTCAAATGATATATCATTTAAAGATTACCATGTTGATTCATCTAAAAATGATTATTTTAAATGGTTTTTTAGAGATGAAACATGAAAGTTGTAGTGGGAAGGCATTGATAGTAAAATATCCATACAAATAACTATCCAGTGTTAGTTGGAATTGGAACAGAACAAATGTTTGAGGTGAAAAATCAATTAACACATGATATTAATGGTGGTTGTATCCATGCATGGGAGCTTTTAGATCTTATACAAAGTAAGATTACAATAGTGGATCATTTTAATAAATAATATCCACCATTATTCAGTGTATCATATGACCTAATCGTAGATGAATTATTGGTATAATACCTATAGAAGATATTTTATGTCATGCGATTCTCATAATATCAAAAGGTAATCCTTACAATTTTTCCTTTTTAATGTAAATATAATCATTTTTGGTATTTGGTTACGAATACTATAGAGAATGATAATAAAAAATCCATGTAATGGGATAAAATTTAGAATATTTTTCTTGAAAAATATTTTCATTTCATTATATGAACTTAGATTAAAAAATTCCTTGAATTATCATATAAATATAAATATATTTTATCTTCATATGAAAAAAACCTCAAATGATTTTTTATGTATGTGTTGGATTTTTTTGAGGGAACTGATAGTAAATTTAATAGATTTCACTAATTGAAAAACTAGGTTTAAAAATATATTTTTAGATCCATAGAATATATAATTTATGAGAATGTTCTTCTTTGCGAGGAAAAATTTGAGATGTTGTTTTCCAACACTTATGTCCCCCAAGATGAAATAAGTACTTGTCATGGTGGAATGGAGAAGAGAAGTAACCAACTAAAAATTATGGATGTAAGAACCCTACATGTTTAAAGGGTGGTAAATGGAATTTTGAAGAATGTTTTTCAGGATCTAGAATATTATACCAGTGTGCTATGTTTAGTGACTTGGGTTGTGAAAAAGATAATGTTATAAAATATACCTAGTCAATGGTGAGATTTTTTAGTTGAAATATATGTGTATATTATGCTAATATATGATCGCAGTTACATATGAAGGGTATAAATCATCATGAACATAAAATTTTTTGTGTAATTACCATTTACTACTACCATAGTTGATGTTGGGATATCTAATAATGTTATGATAGGTACGTTTCATGTTTATTGAAATTAAGTTAATAATCTATCTGAAGATGGATATTTTCATTCATTCGAATCAGAAAAATTAACAGTAATACCAGGAATTTAACATCCTGAAATACTAATAAAACATTTGATGAAAACATTAGGTGGAAATATTGATGAATCCATGATTTATTGTCATCTTCCTGGTGTTATCAGTGGAATGTTATTTCCTTAAAATGTAGTTGAATTTTCCATATTGGAGTTTTATGATATTCATAGTATTAATTGAAATTATGTTTTTCATTCTATGATGGATTTAAATCATAATAAAGTCAATATCATTGATTATTTGTCATTTATAACATAAAAAAAGCTATGAAATTGATTGGAGAAGGCAGTGAATGTTACCTAGATCGTATTTTTGAAAATAATAAAACATTCATATTTGTGATTTTCCAGTAGTGAATGAATTATAGATGTATTTATTGATTATTATTCTAGTCTTATTCTTGATCAAGAGGTAGAGTTTATAGATGGATTAGTTTTTGATGGTAAGCCTATTTTTAATCCCCCTAATAAATAGATGAATTTGAACTATTATAATGGAAAAATAAATTAAAATAGTTTTTATAAAATGGTTTAATTCAACCAAGAACGTCACTATGGACTTCTCCTAATATATATTTTAAAAATAAATTTTTCTCCGTGAGACTTTTAATTGACTATAGTGCATTGAATAATATCATTTTTAAAATAAGTATACTTTCCCTCATATAAATAATTTTTTTATCATATCTAGGTAGCTCATTATTTTTTTAATGTTTGACCTTTCGTAAGGATATCATCATTTGAATGTGAAGGAAGAAGATATTTTTATGACTACATTTCATTATACATAAGGGCATTATGTGTTTTCAATTATGCTCTTTGGGTTCTCTAATGCACCTACTATATTTATTGACCATATGAATAGATTTTTCTAAGAGTTATTGGATATGTTTTTTCTTTTTTATATTGATAAAATTTTGGTATATTATAAAATTATATAGGAAAATGGAAGAAAACTAAGGATTTTTTTGCAACCCTAAGTGAAAATAAACTATAACAGAATTTTATTAAGGGTTGGAACTGGTTGCAAAAAAAAGCCTTTCTTTAGAAGCATTTTTTCTATATACAGAATAATTATTGAACCAACTAAAATAATTGTATTATCACAATTAAAAGACCCAAAAATATCATGAATATTTTATTTTTTTCTCATATTATTTGTTTAAATTAAATAGTTTATTAAAAACACCTGATTTTCTATCCCACTAATTAAGTTAATATGAAAACGAGTTAAATTCATATAAAAAAATAGTGTGATTATTGTTTTTAAGAATTATAAATTAGATTGGAGAATGTTATAGTTTTGTCTCTAGATTCTATAAATGGATTTTTTTCCATCTATATTGATACATCATTGATTGGACTTGGTTGTTTCCTAATTCATAATAATTAGGTAATTATGTATGTTTTGTGTGAGTTGATTCTATATGAGTTAAATTACATTTCATGTTCTCTGGAATTAGCTTTTATGGTTATTAATTTAAATTTTTTTGTGGAATAATTTTTATAGAGTAAATTTTTAAATATATATTGATTAAAAAAGTCTGAATTATATATTCAATAAGAAATAATATAACATGTCAAAAAGAATATATCTAGAACTGATCAATGATTATGATTTGATGATTAATTACCATCCTAGAAAATAAAACAATGTAGTCGGTGCTTTGAGTATGAAAAATAATGTGACGTTGATAATGTTATGTTTGGAACATCACCATTTGAAAAATTATTTGATGAATATTTACATAGATTGTTTCTATGCAAGGGAATCCAGTTTTTTGTTTGAGGATTTATTATTGTCTACATTGTTAGAAATAATTACAAAAATCTCAAAATGAGGATTTTTCCTTATAGTATAAGGATGAAATTATTAACATGGGTATGTTTCCTAATTTTAATTTTAAAAAAGAAGTTATTTTAAAATTTATAAAAATAATTTTGTGTGTTTTGGTTTGTAGTTGAAAAGGGAATTGTTGTCTAAAGATCATAGTTCTATTTTCTCTGATCATCTTGGAATTACTAACTTGCACTTAGTACATAAATATTATAATGGGTTTGATGGTATGAAAAGTGATATTCGTAAATTTATGATGTTTTTTTTAATTTTTCCGATGGTTAAAAATAATAAAAACTACTAAAGGAAATAATTTAACCATTTTCATTACCCAAGTAGAAATAAAGAAATATTTCAATGGATTTTATAGTGAGATTTCCAAATACTTCTTAAGGATATAATGCAATATGGGTTATAATTGATCGATTAACTAAATCTATATATTTTTATCCCATTAGAGAAGTTTTGTATTTAGATTATATTTATATAATATATATAAATGAGATATTCATGATTGATGGATTTCCACTCTCTGTTGTATCATATCATGATTCAAGGTTCACACCTACTTTTTAGAAATCGCTTCAGATGTCAATGGGTATGGAATTAATGTTTAATATATAAATTAATCCTCAAAATAATAGTCAATCTGAGAATGAGATTCAGAAAAAAGATGATTTGATATGTTCTTATTAAATGGATTACAAGGGTTGTTGGAATAAACATATTCCATTGGTTGATTTTTTTATTATAATAGTTTTCATTCCTGTATACATATGAAAACATTTGACTCATTATATGGGAAATGGTTTTTTATTCCATCATAATTGTATAAATTATGAAAAAGGATTTTAATGGAACTGGGTTTGTTTGATGAAATGGTTGAGACTTTCTAGATGACTCAACATGATTTAAGGAAAACACATAGTAATGAAAATATATATATATATATCTAGATGAACCATCATTCCTTTGAGGTAGTTGATCTTGTCATCATAAAATTATATCATGTAACAGTGTTGTAAATTTTTGTAAAAGGGGAAATATAATTCTGCATTTCATTGGATAGTATAGATTCCTAAGAAATTATTGATCAATTTTCAACCCAATGTATTTCCTACATAGTTTTCCCATAGTACAAAACGTGTTTCAATGCCAATGTTACGGAAATATGTGTCAGAATCATATCATGTTTTTCCCCAATGTTGTTAATTTAAAAGTAAACCATTCATATAATGAATATGATATTCTAATTATTTACCATGGAATGTAATGTTTTTGTTATAATTTGACTCACATGGTTATCATTTTATAGAAAAATCATAATGTTGAAGAGGAAACATGGGAATCTGAAAATTCTAGGAGAGAAAGATATTTATACTTCGTTAATAAGTGAATAAAATTTCAAGGGTAAAATTTCCAAAATGGGGAAAATGTAAAAACTAATGTGATGATAGAATAAATCAATTTCATAATTAATAATATGAATTATAAAGTTATATTCATCATAAAAAATTAATGTGATTTTTTGTAAAATCAAAACAGAAATTATTTTTATTATATTATTTTAGTAATTAATTATTATAATCTCTAGTGAGGAATTTATAAATGTAATTTTTATATTTTATAACAATAATTATTAATTGGTATTCATACATTTATTATTATTAATCATATAACAAATATGAAATCATCTTTTTATTAAAAAATAATCATTATGAAAAACTATATTTTTATCACGCATAGGGGATTAATTTTAAAATAAATGTTTCCACTTATGTGAATTGAGTTTGGTTAAATTTAATCCTTATTTTGAATTAGAATAATATATATCATCTAATTTTCTCTACTTAATTTATTAACATAATGAATTGTGAAAACCATAAAAATTAATTACCAAGGTTAATGTAGAAACTAATTTACCAGGGTATAAACTGAAAATATAAGTGATAAAATGGACATAACATGTGTAAAATATCAATTATTTCCTTTTTTATAACTTATAATGTCTATGTATCTATAATGGTTCAATTACTATGCTTTTAGAAGTTGAAAATGTGGATACACCATTTTCAGTTCAAAAATTTTAAGTATACCACTTACCTCAATTATAAAATGCCACCCCCTATCAGCACCTATTTACAAAATAAAATAAATTTTAATTAAAAAAATATAGTAAAAATGATCTTATATAGTTAAATAATAATGAACAAAATCCATTATTTTAATCATTAATCCATCATATGAGGGATTGTTTTCTTACCCAATGAGGTTGTTCGAAGAAGAGGTATCATGCTTAACAGATCGTTTTATTTAGTTATTATTATAACTCATTATAATATCCTTAAATAATTAATTTATAAAGTCACAAATATTTACCAAATAATATTATTTTATTATTTTAATTTCATAACATAAATCCTTAACCTCTTATATCAAATGGAATATGAAATAATCATTTGTGTGCGAGGAGGAATACATTCTCACAGACATATGTCAATTATTTTCTATTATCACCACTCAAGACTAGTTATAATGATATATGTAATGTATATATATGATGTCTTTAACATATTTATAATTATATAGCTATTATATTACACATACCTTATGAATTTATACTCCACAGGGATATGTTGATGTCGTTTGTGTGTACAGCAGACTAAAGCCTCACAACGTGATGTGATTCATTTTTACAAATGCTTTACAAGAAAGTTAATAAGGATATGTTTAATAAATAAATATGATATAATATAAATAATTAGGATATTTATTAAATAGTTATATTTCTAAAATAAAAATATATCATTTTTATTCTAACACTAAAAAATGATAATGTTGTTTGTGCATACATGTGGACTACCACATCAACAAAGCGATGCGACACTTTTTTAATCACTAAATCACATGGATGATATATATAAGTATATTAAATTAAATAATACATTATTTATGTTATTATTATAATTATATAATGATAATATAATTCATTTCATCTTTCTTTAAAGATAATTAAAAAATTGGGACATTACTCATATGTATGAATGGATAAAAATCTCCATGATCCCAACCCAATTCATTTTTTATAACCATCAATCATAGTTGGTTTAAAAATTATATTTGATGAATATAAATGATAATTATTTCATTATTATTATTATTGATATATTGAAATAGAGATATCATTGACCATAATCAACCGACCAAAGCCATTTTCGATATATAAAAAAAATATCCCCAAAAATCCTGAAGTTAAATTTTAAGTAATTGTGTATGGAATGGTAATAATTTCAATAAGATTAATTTTACGATTCATAATTTTTCTTATAATATAAATTAATTTACATAATTCTATAATTCTTGAAGCAAAAGAAAAATGTGACAAGTCAAACTAAAGGTAATGGACTTCGTCTTAATTTCTTTTTGTTGAGGCATATTTTTATGTTATTCACCAATATCATTTTCTTAGATGTATATATATCCTCATTTTAGATTTTATATCAATATTATATCTATTTTCATGATATTTTTTTGACACCCTGATATTTTTTTAAATTTTAGTTTAAAATAATTTATTCTTTTTGATATCTTTTGTCTCTGAATATAGATATTGTTATATGAAAAAACTGATTTTAGTATGCCTTATACCCAGCTGTAATTAAATAATGAACCAAATGAAACAATTATATTTTATTGTAGAAACTTAAACACTATTTTTTTCTTTTGTTAGAAACAATACCATGTTACTTCCATAGATGGTGTTACACATAAGACAATGTTTTACCATACTACAATATAATTCTAATATTGTAATTAGAATTTTATTATAATTAACACAGATTCATTGGAATGGATGTTACAAATAATATATACTAAATTTTTAAAATATTATTGACACTAATATATAAAATGAATCCTTTGGTTATTAATTAGTTATAAATGAAAGCATGAGTAATTTGAGCATAAATAAATTCATTTTCTAAGAAAACTATTTTTCAATTAAAAAAAATTATCTCAATAAATTAATAATTATATTCTAGTTAATTTTTTAAATAAAATAAAAATCATATATATTAAATCAAATTTTTAGGCATAATATAAGAATAAATCATATTATATGAAGAAAAATAAGTACTTTTCTAAAAGGTAATTTTTCAACCTTTTAATGGTGATCCAAATTTCAATCATACTTTTGACACATTAATAAAAAAAATTGAAAAATAAACTTAATTTTTAAAATTGAAATAAAAAAAATCACATTGGGTGATTTTTTATTTTTTCTGAGAATTTTCATTTTTTGATGAACAGTGAAAACACCGAATTTTAATACAAAATTTCATTTCATTTAATTTATTTATATTATAAAATTATATTTTAATTTATTATTAATTTGTAATTCGATAAATATAAATAAAATTAATCTAATTTATTCCCTTAGAACTAACATAATTTTGAAATTTGATATAAATTTTTATCAAATTTTAAATCATTATTTCTTAAAAACCCTACTGTCGCGACATGACTACATGATTATTATTAAATTCAAATCATCCACCTCTGTGATTAAAATTTGAATAAATAGACAAATTATTTTTAATCATAATAATTTATCAATTAAAAAAAGCTGATCTTAATTTTTTACAAAAAGAATAAAAGCGATTGTAGTTATAATTAATTACAATAATTAAGGTTAAAGCAAGATAACATAGTGGATAAACTATAGTTTAATAAGAAAAATAACCTAAACCCATGTTCATATCCCATTGGATGGAAATATTTCAAACATTTCCCATTTTGGATAAAAATTGGAAATTTTTTTTGAAACATAATGTAAGGGATAACTCTCAATAGTTTTTTTCCTATTATATTTAAAAGAATATCACTCCTCTTCCCCTATAAAAGGTCACTAACCCCCTCACTTATACACACCTATAAATAATTTTTTCCTCAAGAACCCCCAACCCAAATATCCTCCCAAAATATATACATTCCTACAATATGCCTCACTTTGGGATGAAATCCAATCGAGGAATCCCTTTGGTGGAAACCCAAAGGAGTTACCCAAAGAAGATGTAATATCCTTCCACAAGCTCTTTTTTTTATTTTCATTGTCCACCCCAATAATTCATATTATTAAATAAATATTTAATATAATATTTATCCTAAATAAACTGATAGGACTTATTATAATTGTTTGAACTAGACCCACAAACAAATCCATTAAATCGTAACCATTTAATTGTTCGTATGCACAACAGACCACCGCATCATGAAACAATGTCATTTGTTTTTTCCTTAAACACCTAACATGGATGTTAAATATGATGTAATTAATGATTTTAGATATTATAAATGATATATATGATATATTTATTCTTTTTTAATTATTATATAAAATATATCTTTATGCTTTCTATGTTGACTAAACATGATAACTTCTGTTGTAAATGTGCGGACTATCATCTCTTCAATGTGATTTGATTCATTTATAATTTACATGGAATGTATTACTGATAGTTTCATAAAAAAATATATGATATATATGAAATAATGTTTTTACTATAATTATAATATATATAAATCAATTAATTTCATTCGTTTAATACGACAAGAATACAGAAACAATGTTCATGTGTACGTATGTCCTACCATCTCCATGAGAAATATATGTTATTTCATATGTCTATATTGTATATATTATTATAAATACATATATAATGAATATTTATGTTATTTATATCGTTTTAATAATTATTTATTTTATTAAATGATGATATAAGTTAGAGAACAAAAAATTTAGCAAATTAAAATATATACGAAAAACAAATCACATATTACCTGAAACATAACATTAACAAGTAATTTATAATAAAAGGGAAATATAAAGTACATTTACAAACATATGATTTAATAAATATATTAATATGGTTCTATTGTAGATTTATAACTACTAGTATTTATTATTCTAGATGATTGAATGAGTACGACAAGAGTCAATACATAAGGTGAGGGTTTTCTTGTCTTGGTTTTATTTTGGTGAGACCTATGCCTTATTCAACTCACATATTTTGTGTGGAATATATACATCAAATAAATGTATTATAGGATTAATATACATAACTATATGGCTAATAACATATCATTTTTATGATCTTTATTTCATGGTGTTTATGGTTCGAATTTTACCAAACTATTAATGTAATTTTTCTTCTCAATTTTCATTCTTTGAGATACATGTCATGTTATGTACCTTTATCATTCTATGGGGTTTATATAATTCCTTCTGACATGTTATATCATGAATATCATTTTTTTCATTCTATTTTAATATTTTTTTATTTTTATTCTCTCATGTGGATTATGATTCAATGTTAACAACATGTTAATAGTGTATTACTACAATATCATCATTCATTGGGATTATTGGAGATTATGATACTATTAATGAAATATTATGATTCAACTCTCCCAAACACTAATGAATTTTCGTAAGATATGGTAATTCATGATATATTCTCGAATTTACCATTTTCCATCCTTTCAAATGCAAGATAATTAATAATGTGTTTTTAATGAAGACAAACATTATCTATTTCTTCGATTGAAAATCAGAGTTCATTCAAAACCTTGTTTTATAAAATTGTTTCAATTTTTTTTTTAATGTTTTTTATACTTTTTTGATATTATTTTATAAATATTTATGGAAAATGTAGTTTAAAATGTTTTCAATAATTCTTTATATGTTTTCTATGTTATTTTCATAGGAAAAATTATTTCAAAATGTTTTATGGTTTAAAATCATTTTTCAAAGAATAAATGATATATATAAAAAGATTTTTTTTAAATTATTTTTAATGGTTACATTATATGTTTTGAAAGAAGTTTTCTAATAAAATTATTTTGAAAATGTTATATATTTTTAAAAAAATTATTTCCAAATAAAAGTTTTGTTCCAAGTTATCTTTTGAAATCCTTCCCCATTTTAGATAACAACCATTGATGTAATTATTTTTTTACTAGGAATATGATATAAGGATAACATTTATATTATTTATATTAATTTTGATATTGTATAATGGTATTGAATCCCATTTTATTTGAACATTCAAAACACATTTAATGGAGATAGACATTAAACCTATTTTATTTCTATGAGGTAACCATTTTTTGAAAGAATAATTGTTTTAGTTTCTTTTAATTATGATATAAAATATATTTTCATGTTTTGGTTCTTGAAAATGGATTATATAATGGGGATTCGCAAATAGTTTTGGTTATACACTTTAAAATATATAATATGTGTTGCCTAGATAGCATCGGGTAATCCCGTTAAAGTGTATACAATGGGGTGGCCTAGATAGCATCATGTAATCCTGATATGTCATACATGGTGGGGTGGCCCTTTTAATGATGAGAAAGACCATTATTTCCTCTTTGATATTGTGGACCATATAGCATTGGGTGTCCCCATTATAGATTAAATGATGGGTGGGACCAATATCTACTTCTAATGTATTGGGTATTGATTTATATCTCCAAATATAATGATGGTAAAAAGTAGAAGAGCTTGATACACTGTGGGAGAAATGGGAAACCCAATACACTATATGCAATGTAATATGACATGGGATGGTGGTGTGTCCTTCCTAGAAGGTGTATTCCACATGAAGTACCGAGATAATTTTTTTAATGAGCCTTGTCTTAGGGAATGTTTTTACATGTTTATGATTCTTCCAAAAATTCCATGTATTTCTCCTATGTTATGCTTACATAGAGTATGATATTTATTATATAATGATTCATGTTTTATGAACCACCAATATTTATTACATGACTCATGTATATGATCTTTGATCTATACAGTATGATCAACAAATGTTATTATCATATTATCATACACATATGCTCATGTTATGCTTATGTATCTCTTTTATTTACCCTTAATATGAATATGAGCTCACCCATTTCTTATGTTTATATTCACTACGTTATAAATAATGGTTTTATATAGGATTACTATAAGGGAATTTCGTTAAGTGATATTAAGATTATTTTCACTAATATATATGATTATGTTTCAATGTTTCCAAAGACACTAAACTATTACAGTCGTTGTGTAAGTTTTTTTATGTGATAAAGATCCATCTAAAAAAATATAATAACCATATATGTAAATATTTCTTAAAAATATATTTAATTTTTTTTTAATTTTTATCCTTTAATTGAGATTATGAGTCGAATCTTTCAAAAGTGATAAAAGACATTTTTGTAAAAAAATTAGCATTTAAATTTTTTCCTTATAAATATCTTCTTCATAAATATATATGTTTTTAAAATGATTTTATAAATATACTTATTTGGTTTTTAATATATTTAAAATGAAATATTTGTTTTATTTTAATTGTTTTTAAAATAAAATGTTATTTTTTATTGAAAATGGGGTTTTAAATGAAAAGGGTATATTTATATTCTATTGCATTCCACATCGAAGTTTAAAATAGTTTTTAAAATATTTTATGATGAAATATTGAAATAATGAAATGTTTTATTTTTGAAATGGTACTTGAAAATTGTATATGAGAAATGGGTGAGCCTTATATAGCTGACAATAAGGATTTATCCCTACTATATCACATATGTGATTTGGATATAGCATATATGAAAGGTTGAGCCCCAGTATAGGTCATGAGAAATCGGTTAATGTAATATTGATTATATGAAGGGTGATCCCCATTATAACTCTCAAATGTGTAAGTAATTTTTACAAATTTTAATAGGAATGAATGAGGAAATTTCTATATGGTTTCTCTTATAGATTAAAATATGCTACAGTTAATTCTATCCAAGGTATAAAATGAGTTATGAATATGATGCTCTATGTTTCCAAAAATGGTATTGATTTTCTTGATTTGGGTTTTAATGATAACATTTGAACAGAAAGTGTGTTTAATTTCATCTATAAATGATTTATTCAATTTCAATGAAAGAACCTTATGATAAAGGTAATCATATCATGGATTTTACTGTTCTATACTTGATTAATGATGATCTAATTTTTATGTCTCTTGTTTATAATTTTTGTCTTATACAACATTTTTAAAATTTTATTCACATGGTTTGTAGATGGGTAAGGGAATTGAATAAGTCAATTTGAAATTAGTGACTATGTTTCCATAAAGTAAATAATGTTTAATTTTCAATCATTAATGTTATAGTAAAGATGGATACTGATCCAAAATGTCCAGTTTGTAATATATGGGTTTTTAATGCAAGTGTTGGGACCTAATTCTATAAAAATATAAACATGAAATGATCATAAAAGTGAAATTAAGTGAATTATGGACTAAAACGCAATATTTTTATCTGTTTAAGGACATATAATTATAGTTGTCATCATAAGTCAATTTAAATAAATTTAGAGGTTCGGATAATTCTAATATCATATCATGAATGTTTTTTCACTATGGTTATGGTCAAATGATATAGCATTAAATGAATGTAATGGTAAATTATTTAAAATATGAATGATCCTACTTTTTTTTTATAGATGAAATAGAAAATATATAATGTGAATGTGTTGGGAGAAAATTATCATTCCAAAAAATAATTTTGGGATGGTTGGAATTTAAAAAAAATAGTTCGTCGCAATGATGGATCAGCTGACACAATATATAAAATTTTTGTGGTATCCATGATATGTATTATATATATCTACCATATAAAAACATGAATATATTTTATAATTTTATGAGACCACATCCACCATCATTTAGTGGGCAATCAAACCATGTGGTAGTTTAATTATGGATAAATTATGAGGAGTAGGTATTTGATCTCTTGCAAAGTTCACAATATTGAAGGGTAACCCTTACCATTGATCATTATGAAGCTGAATATGATCTATAGTAGTTTTTTTTATAATACCAGAGATAAATATGACCTTGACTCTATGGAATGTGAATCACTTAGGAATATTTTTCTTGATTAATGGTTCCTTATGATTTTTCCTTCCCTATATAAAAAAATTCATGTAATTGAAGAATAAATATAATGATTTTGTAGCTTCATATGATGTAAACATCAAAATATTAGATTGATATGTGCCAAATTTTATTCAGTACACTGGTATTAATATTCATATACTTGACAAAGGGTTTAAAATATGTTTATAATGGTCTTTATTTACACTAGAATTTAATTATTATTAGAATGTTTTAATTTGTGGCAAAGAATTTTAGATTGTGATTGCTAACACTATTTCTAGACGAGTTGAAAAAAGTATTAAATGTTCATGGTGGAAAGATTCATATAATAAATTAAAAAAATATATAAAGGTAATACCCTAACATGTTCCAAAAGTGGGAGAATTAATATTAGATATTTTTAGGGTATGGAATGTTCTACAGATGTGGTATGTTTTTTCATATGAATCATGACTAAAAACAAATGATTACTGAACATTAAAGGAAGAGGTAAAAGATAGCTAGTCAATAGTGAGATGTTTTATCTTCAATGAGATGGTAATGTTTTCTTATATGTGTCTGAAGTTACTTAATCATGGATTAAATCATTATTATCATAAATGTAATGGAATGGAAAAACTACTTTCTACTACCACAGTTAATGTTGTTCCATATATTGATGTGGTGACAGTTATGTTACTTTATTATTTAAATTATTCCAATACCCTATTTGACTCTGGATATTCACAATAAATACATTATAATAAATTTAAAATAATTATAGGAATATCACAAAATTATTTTATGATATAAAATTTAGTAAAAATTACAGGTGGAGATATAAAAGTGACAAAGTCTTATTGGAATCATTCTATTTTAATATTTGTAATGGTGTTTCCTATTAATCAAGTTGAATAGTCTATAGTGAAGTTTGAGTTTAATCTTGGTATCACATGGATTTACATTTATTTTTATATGATATATTGAAGATATAATAATGTTTGATTAAATGATTTCATGCTTTAGATAAATTACTAAGATGCTTATAAATTTAGTAGACCTAGAAACGAAAGTTACCTTGTTCGCATTGTTAAATAAATAAATAAATTTCATATCAGTGATTTTATTTTAGTGAATTAATTTATGGATTTAGTTAATGATTATTTTCTTTGTGTTATTCTTGATTGGGTTGTTTACATTATTATTTACTTTGTTTGTGATTCTAAGACTGTTTCTAATCACCCAAATTGAATGGATCAAGTAAAACATTTAAAATTTAAAAATAAATTCCATGAAATATTAGATAAATGCTTCATTAAAACATTCAGTTCAACATAGGGTTCACTCATATTGTTTTTTTAAAATAAACATGGTTCAATGATAATTTTAATTGATAATATATCTTTTTATAAAATCACTTTAAAGTCTAAGTATCATTTTTGTCATAACTACAATCTATTTGATTAGCTGTGGGGAGATCATTATTTTATAAAGGATTATCATAGTTTGGGAAACCATTAGTTTAAGTATAATGAATAATATATTTTGATGATTTCAATTCAGAATAGATACGTAAATTATGAGTTTTTAGTTATTCACTTTGGGTTTTCTAATGCACCTGTAACATTTTTATACCTTATGAATAGAGATTTCCATGAGTTCTCGGACTATTTTTCTGGTGTTTTTATTGATGATTTTTTTATTCTAAAATTCATGTGAAAAATGAAATACACCTAAGTATTTTTTTAATATTTTAATTGAAAGGAAATTGTATTGGAAATTTAGAAGGTATGAATTATGGTTGTAACAAATTTTTTCTTGGCTAGATTGTTTCTAAATTTGCATAAATGTTGATCCTACTAAAAAAATTATTAATGAATGACCTAAAACAAAAAAATCATGGAGATTCGTAGTTTTAATGGATTTTTATGTTACTAAAAATGAATTTTTTAAAATATATCTTAGTTTTATATACCACAAATACAGTGAACAATAAAATGAATAAAATCCATCTAGGAAAAACAATGTGATGAACATATTGAGGGACCGAAAATATGACTGGTGAATGCACATGTTTTGGTCCTACCTTCTAGATATGGAAATATTTTCATCTAAAATGATACTTCACTCGAGGGACATGATTATGTCTTAAAAAATAATGATTAGGTAATTTCTTATGCTCTCATGACCTAGGGTTTCCTCATCCATTCCTCGGTGGGGGAGGCCTGCACATTTCTTCCTCATATCCCCCTTCTATCTCTTTTCCATTTCCATATTATACCTTTATTGGGTGTTTCTATTGATCCCAATCGTGGTGGTCATTCGTTGAATCCCCTAGACATTGTAACCCTTCTTTGATATTATCTTACACCACTCCTCTCCATGTCGGACCCAGAGTTATGGTCATAGAAGTTTTGGGATATGTGGTTCAGTGATTTTCAGATTTCCTTATTCTCTTGATTCCTCTCACTCTTGCCTCCAACCCTAGTTGGATACATCATTTATGGAATTATGGTTATCTTATTTTGATGTGAAAATGATAATTTATTTAGTTTTTTTTTCTGATTTTTGGATTTCATCCCCCTTTTATTAGTGACTATGTGTTCTTTATTTTAAAGATGCATATTGATTTTTGGTATGGACTTTGTGGTTGATCATGACACTATAGTTTGTGTTAGGTATTTTAATGGTTCTATGTGGTTTCTATCATGGTCCCCTATCGAGGACTCATTCTTCTCAACAGTTATCTAACATCCTGGTCCGGAACTCCATTCCCAGTCAGTCCGATGTATGGGTCTTCAAAGAGGTTCTAGGAGGTTCAGTTCAAGCATATATTGGTATCCGATTGAATGGTCCAACGATGAGTGTTCATAAATTTTTTATATTATTTTATAATGTTATTGGGAGCTTTTTTTGGAGTTCTTATTGTCGATTGTTTGATAGAACAATGACTGTAGTGATGATGGTCGACGTCATCCAAGGTTGTGTTCCCACGAGCAATGTGGTGAATCTAGTAGTGATGGATATGGTTTTTAATTTAGGAGTGGATGTCAGTATTGTGATTATGACTATGATAACCAAAATTTGACATGCTTTCCATGATGCACGTTTTCCCTAGTGGTAGCATGATTATCAGGATCTTTTTATGTTACAATAGTTCTCACAGGGTTAACTCATTTCAAATTTTTAATCAGTGTACTGTTAAATTTTAGAATATGTGTCCCACTGTATGGTATTTTTGGACATGTATAGTTCTCACATTATCCCCAAAATATATTTTTTGAAATAAAAAATATTTTCATGGATATACTAATAAACTTTTTTTAATGTATATGTTCACTCAAAAATAATTGAACATTAGAAAGAGATTATGTTTCTAAATGATCAAGGATTTAGATTTTTTAATTAATTAACAACCTAGAAAATAAAACAACATAGATGATTCTTTGTGTCTACTAAATAATGATACATTAACCATTTTACATTTTTAACATGACCCCTTGGTTAATTATTTGAAGAATTTTATCTTAGAAGTTTTGGATCTACAGACATGTTATGTTTTATTTCGAGTTTCAATGAAGTTATTTTTTATTGAAGGAACTATGAATGTTTAAAATGAGGATCATGCCTTTCTAGAAGAGGTTTAATCAATTATGAAGGGAATTTTGAATTATTATAGAATTTTTTATGAAGGTATTTTACATTTTGGAAAAATATTATGTTTTCTATATGATTCCTAGCTGATGAAATAATTGTTGAGTGAATATCATAGTTATTCAATTTATAATCATCTTGGTAGTAGTAATATGTATTGAAACCTTCAAGAGTACTATTTTTTAGGATTTTATAAAATGAGATATTAATGAATTTACCCTGATTTTTTGGAATTTTAAATTGGTTAAAGTAGGATGAATATTATTGATGTGAATTCATAAATCTGTTCCAGTTCCAGAGTAGAAATGAAAAAATATATAAAATGATTTCATGTTGGGATTTCCAAATACATCATGAGGTAACAATGTAATAAGTATTATTATTTATTGATTGAAAAAATATACAAATTTATCTGACCTCGAACTCAGGTTCACATCTAATTTTTGGAAAGGATTTTAGATTACATTGGTTACTGAAATAAATTACTTTATATGTTTTTATTCTTATAACAATTCCTAATATAATTATGAGATTTAAACCATAGAATATTTGATCTATTATTCATTAATTTATTACAAGGGAAGTTGTGAAAAACATATTTTTTTGGTTTATTTTTTTTATAATAATCATTTTCATTCCAGTATATATATGGTTCCATTTTCGGAATTATATAAAAATAAATGTCAAACAATAACATTTTTTTATAAAGTGGTAGAATAGAAGTTTATGGGACCAAATTTGGTATAGGAAATATATGAGAAGGTGTAGTTCATTCAACAATATATGATGAATTCTTAGAGTAGAGATAAATGTTATACAGATAACTTTATGTATGATATTTCAATTTAGGTATGTGATCGTGTCTCTATCAAAGTATATCCATGGTAAAATGTTTTTTTTTCTAAAAATGGAAATCATAGTACATAGTTCATTGGACCATATAAGATCTAAGAGAAATTTTGAACATTTTCAAACCAAGGGGATTTTTTCTCGAGTTTATCCTTGGTACAAAACGTCTTTCATGTTCCAATGTTAAGGAAATATGCGTCGAATTCATCTAATGTTTTGAGCCATCACGTTGTTTATTTAGAATAGAAAACTTCTTATAATGAACATCATGTTAATTTTATTTGCTATATATATCATGTCTTGTAATATAACAAGATTCATTATGTTTTGGTTTTATAGAAAATTCATATAATTGAAGTGTAAACACGGTAAACAGGAAATGCTATGCGGGAAATATTTCCAAACCTATTTAATAAGTGTATAAAATTAAAAGGATGAAATTTCAAAATGGGAGGACGAATTTAAGAACGCATGTATTGATAGAATAAATCATTTATATTTTTATTCATATTTAATTTATAGTTATATTCATTATAAAAATATTATGTGATTTTTTAAAATAAAATGAAAATAGATTTAATTAAAATATTTTATAAAAAATTTATTTAATATATGAATTTTTAAATTATAAAAATTAAATTAGATGAGATAAAAAAATTTAAAGCAGAAGATAACAATTAATACTGTGAAATATTTTGGTATTTGTTGGTATATATTTATTTTTCATTGAATAGTGCAAATACCAATTATTCTAAATATATCATTTCTTTCCAAGAAATTAATTATTTTTAATGATAAATTATATTTTTAATATAATTTAATGTAAAATAATAATAATTTTTTATATTTAATCTAGTTAATCATTTTAATCATCTTTATTTTGTATTATTGATCATGTTTATTTTTGGGTTTAAAAAAAGATTTTTTTTGAAAACTGTTTTAAAGCCTATATTGTATCACTATTTTAATTAATTTAAATCATCCCTAATTAGTAACATTATAAATTATAATTTCATATTATATATCAATAATTATTAATTTTGATTCATAAAAATATTATTATTAATCATTTATTTAATATAAAATAAACTTTTTGTAGAAAAAAACATTTCTTGAAAAATCAATTCTTCATCCCACCTAGGGGTTTAATTTTAAATTAAAATTTTCAAATTTTGTGAATAAAATTCAGTAAAATAGATTCAATAATGTTTAATCATGAAAATTTATATTATCTAATATGGACTACTAAATTTTTGACTATAATGAATAGTTATAACAGTAAAAATTAATTACTTAAGTTATGTTTAAAACAAATTAATCAGGGGGTTAAACAAAAAATATAAGAGTTGAAATAACCGAAAATGTATAATGTATATTTTATTTCCATATTTATACCTTATCTTGTATAATGGTCTGTAATGGTCCATTTTGAATCCTTTATAAATGCATATAATGTGGGTAAACATTTGTTTTTTAAAAATTATAGGTGTGAAACTCACCTCAATTATAAAATTACTCCACTCTCCCCTTCTCATTCCAAATTATGATAAACATAAAATAAAAAATCCCAAACCAAATATATTTCATAATTCCATATTCACAACCAATGTCCCTTATTTGGATCAATACTTCATTCTAAGAAGGTGTTATCTTCTTAAATAATTAGGTTGTATGAAGAAGAGGTATCATGCATAAAAAATAATTTTATTTTATTTATTTTTCCAACTCCATAAAATATTACAAAATTTTTATTATATAACATAATCGGAATAATTTTATTTTATCATGTTAATAGAATAACATGAATCTATCTCCTCTTCCATCAAATGGGATATGAAATCATCATTCATTTGTAAGGAAAACTAACACCTCAAGGACCGATGTCATTCAGTTTGTATAATCACCTCTCAAAATTTGTTATAATGATATATTTTAAGTATATATATGTTATAATATGACATATTTATACATATTAAATTATTATATTTTTTATACCTACTTAATTTACATTCCTTGGGGGATACAATGATGTCGCTTGTGTGTATGGCGAATTATTGTCTCATGAAGCGATGTTATTTTTTCACTAATTTTTTATATCGAAGTAAATAAGAATACATTTAATACTTATATGTTATATAAATGAAATAAAAAATATATTAATTACATCTTTATTATTATGAAAATTTTATTTATCATTTTCTTTTTTACACTAAAAAATGATAATGTTGCTCTTGTGTATGTGTGGACTACCACCTCCATGAATCGACGTGACTCTTTTTTAATCATTAAATCACATGGGTAATAAATATATAATAATATTTAATAAAATAATATATTATTTATTATATGATTATCATTATAGAAATATAAAATAATATATTCTTTCTATTTATAATGATTACTAAAAAATTGCGATGTTAGTCATGCATATGTGCATCTTAGATTCTCAATGATCATAACATAATTAATTTTTCATAACCATCATAAACGATTGTTTTTAAAATTATAATTTATGTAAAAAATTATAAGTTTCTCATTATTATTGTTTTTTATAAGTTTAAATAAAGACTTCTTTACCCATAATCTATATCGTATTATTAGTTTTGATATATAATTAGAATACCGTTAAAACATCCCAAGTGAAATTATTTAATTATGTAATTGTTTAGGAAATGTTAATAAATGAAATAATAGGTTATTACAATTGAAATTTTTTCTAAATTAATATATAATTAAATAATTTTAATATTTAGATGATAAAGAAACATGTGACAAGTTGGACTCCATTTAAGGGACTACGTCTCAATTTCTTTTAAGGGAATCTTATTTTATTGTTATGAATAAATATTATTTTATGTGGGTTATATTCAGATCCATTTTACATTTTATATCATTACATTATTTATTATAATTATATTAAATGTTTTATTTAATGATATCCCTTCAAAGATATTACAATTTTAATGTATCCAAAGTGATTAGAGAAATTTCTTTAAAAAAATATTCTTTTAATGTTTTCCTTATGAAACAATTTCTCTTCGTTATACATGTATTTAAAATGATTTTATAAATTTAATAATATGTGAATTAATGTTTCATAATAGCCATTTTTCACTTATGAAGTTTTCTATTGAAATCAGTTTTTTAAAACAAAAATGTATTTTGATATTTAATTTTTATTTCATACATGTTTAAAATTTTGTTACAAAACTTTTATTATGAAAAATTGTCAAAATAATATTAATTATTTTTATAATTTTACTTGATCATTATATATGATAAATGTGTGAGCTCAATATAGCCTATTTTAATTATTGATTGACATTATAGGTCATGAAAAATGGGTGATCTGGATATAGATTTTATGAATGGTGGGCCCAATTAGATCTCTCCAATTAATTAGGAAATATTCTTTATTTTAACATAAAATATGGAGAGAGTTACCAGAGGGTTTCTCCTATAGATTTCACTATTCACTAGTTACTTTTAACAAGAATTTGTAATGAGTTATGAATGTGACTAGATGTTTCTAAAAAGTTTTTTAATTTTCATGTTATGTATTTTAGTTATTTATTTGTGAAAAAAGTATGGGTGATTTCATGTGAAAATTATTTATTTAATTTCAATTAAATATCTTTGTGATAAAGTTAAAAATTTCATGGTATTCCATGTTTTTCACTGGACTACTGAGCTTCTTCTTTTTTTATGGACCTTACTGAGATTTATGTTCTCATACCATATTATAAAAAAAAATCATAGGGTTGATGGATGTGTCTTGGAATTGAATATGTTATGTTGAGGACATAATGATTTTTATGAAAAAAAACATGTTTTATTGTAAATGTTTTATATTTTGGTAAAAATAGATATTGATCAGATGTGTCCACATTATAATATATAGATTTATATGTTTGAGTTAAGACCTAATTTAATAAAAATAAATAAATTAAATGATTATCAAGGGGAAATATTGTTAAATCCGGAATAAAACTCTAGATTTGTTTTGTGTATGTTTGGGTCCTAATATTTTTAACCCAAACATCTAAGACAAACACCCCTTATTAGTGGGAATCAAGACTAATAAAATGGAAGTCTTCTCGAAAATCAATGAATATATATCGTCCCACTGATAGTTTATCATATTTCAGTTCCTCATATAACATGTGAAATCCTTTCCATAGAAATTAATGTGGTATTTATGTAGAGTTTCTTAAACCAATGATAAGATAACAAAAAAATCAACCATAGGGAGAATAATGAGGTTTTCAAAAAACAAATTTCCACAAAATTATATTGGTAAATAATCATAGACAAGTGATGTGATAATTGTACAATTATTAGTTTTCATTTTTAATTCAAAATCTATTCGTTGGGGGTGCAATTTTGATACCCTTAGAAAATTATTCAAATATAAAATAGTGGGTATATAAAAATTCAAATAATACATTTCATGTTCTAGATTGGATGGTATGTGAACCGTTCACTATGTCATTATTTTATCCCATATTATAAATAGTGAACACATTATATTCTTTATTTTCAATTGGATTACGTGGGTTTTTGAGATTTATCAAAAACATTAAACAATGAATTTTAGAATTATTTATCATAATTCTTATACTCATTATATTTATAACACTAGAGTGTGGGAGGGGCATTATTTATGGATTTCAGTCTATTTTCCTCATTAGCTAAATTCTTCATTTCACTTTTGCATTCAATTTTCGGAAGACGATACTTCACACACTTTTAAAATTTACTAGTCCTATTAAAAAAATTTCAATCACGTTTCCATCTATAATTTGATCATTAATGAAATATCAACATCTTTTTTCCATGGTTTTAAAAGTTACATTTAAATTTCATCTTTCTTTATCTATAAAAACAATGAAATTTATAGGTAAACCAAATAACTATTTATACCTTGATATCACATCAAAAGATTTATTCATAGATAATGAATTCCATTATTTAAAAACCCCTTCCGAGTCTAGGTTTTATGAAACTGAAGAATCAATTGACCTTACTTTCAGGTTGTGTGATAAAACTAAAAGCATTCCTTGAATGTCATGTAAAATTATATTTATAGTTACAAATAGATTCACTATCCTTATATATTTAACATAAGAAATTCATTCTCTATTTTCATGTGATGAATACAAGGAAAACACTTATTGAAATATAATTTCATAAACTCATTAAATTCTATAGAGTCTATTTTAAAATTTAGACTTGTATTCTCGATAATAGTCCACCATTGATCCACATAACCAATAAAATGATAGATATCCAAAATTAATTTTTCATAAAAATAAAAATGGAAAATAGAAAACATTATTCCATTGGAACTGATTGATTTATCATTAACTAGTGGATCTCAAGAGCCACTAAAAGAAGGTGGGTCTTTCCTCAAGAATGACTCAACAGATCATTGTTACCTTCTTTTTACATTAGTATGTTATTCACGATTTATATATTTAGAAAGTTTTTTGAGTATTCAAATGAAATTTTTATTCCAAATCCCATAATAGTATATTTATCAAGAGGAAAATCATTACATTTTCCATCAGACTCAACATTAACATCGTTCGATATGGTTCCATTTATTGACTAAAACTGAAAAACATAGTGTATGTAATAATAATCAAAACAAGTAACCACAAAAAACATGGAAATATATTATATAATATTTTTTTAATGACACTTTATTGTCAATATATGACAATTAGTCTTAAAAAAGCTAATTCAAAATCATTATTCAAATATTTCATGATGGTCTATAAATAGCTTGTGAATTTACAAAACATTTCCCGAGGGAGTGAAAATGTTTTGTGTATTAAAGACCATTTTTGGGCACTATCTGTTGATCGAGTCTAGCTCAGTGTACCCTTTAAAGAGTTATTACCCCTATGTACAATTATTACGATGCCATGTCCTCTTGTAGTATATATATATATGGATGTGATTTATTAAAAACCACTCGCTCTATCATTAACCAATATTCCAGGATATTTTCATATACTGAGATGTATCATTATGGTTCTCACTAATTTTTCTCATCATAGTTTACAATTTTTTCACCAAAACATGAACTCGTGGCTATTATAAATTCCCAAACTACCCATACATAAATACTAAATCTTAAAAAATGAATATTTAATAAATAACATAATGATCAACGGTATAATCATTTAAGTCTACTGACAATTGAACCCTCGATACATAAACAACTAGTTCATAAGTGAGCTATTTGATCTCCTACTGAGTTCTTCATAACTAGAAACCTAATTAGATATATCATACATAAAGACATTATTTCATTCCAATGGGAAAGGAAACATAATAAAACTTTTTCTCAGATTCTAAATAAGATTAAATAATAGAGATATCAACATAAATTGAGCATAAGGGTATGATAACATTATAATAACATTTGGAAAACCAACACTTCATAACATAGATTATAAACATGAGTCATTGAATAAATCATGATAGTTCATAATACATGAATCCTAATGCAATAAATATGAATAATCGGGGAGAAGAGAACATTTAATAAGACATATATTTTTGCACTACATATAAATATTGAAATCATTCCCTTGGTTGTCAACGATCATCTCAAAAATTACAATAGAAGAATCTGTCCACTCCCAAAACCATTATAGTAATAAAGGTTCCCATATAATACTGTAATAGTGAAAAAAAAATTGGTTTAATGTTTTGGGTTCACTCTATATTCCTGTCTTATTTCTCTCATAAGAAATCAATATTTACTGAATGTATTGGATGAATATATAGGAACCAACCTTCAAATAATTAAAATCATACTTATGTGTGGAAGAAGATCATTAAAAAATCATTATATTAAAACAAATAAAAATAAATTATTTCTCAAACATTTTATCATATCATAACCTATGGAAAAGAAATAGGTTTCTTAACCATTTCATCATAGCATAAACCATGGAAAAAAGTGTGTTTCATATGAATTTTATCATTTTATAACCTATGGAAGAGAAACAAGTTTCATAAAAAATATATTTATCATAAATATAAAACATTCAAATAATTAATAATAATGGTATACTTGGATAATATAAAAATTAATTCCTAAGTAAGATCAAATTATGTTATCTGATATAGAAAATTATTTTGAAATATCTCTTGGAACATTTCTTGAGGAAAATAACTGCTTCAATTTGAAATTCACAATTTAAAACATAATGATCCCATCATTTGGAAAATATTTTTCATTAATAAATATTCATTTAAACTTGTACTGTAATATTTATAACATTTTCTGTTCATTATTTCAAGAAATTCTTCCTATGTTATACACATTAAAACAATTCTTCCTTTCATATTTTTGGTAAAATCCAAATGTAAATTGTTATTAATTAGATATGAAGATTCATTTTTAAAAAAATTTAAAAGGATTAAATAGTAAAATTAACAATAATATAGGTATATTAAATTATTATTGATTTTTTTGAAAACATGGATATGTAATAAAAAGTGTTTTCAACTGAAGAGAGAAATATAGTCGATTTTCATTAAAATATATTTTGGAATATCGAGCACATAAGGAGAGGAAAAAATTGAAAACATGTACTATAAATAAATAAACATAGTTTAATAAAATTAATTAATATCATTAGAAATATTTCATAATATTTTATCATTATAAACCTAAAGATAAACAATCTGGTTAAACCATGAGACTCTAACATCAATCCATTACAAAATTGGTAAATTTTGATTCAAATTCAATATATATGAATAACATAAAATAAATATAAAATATCCAGATAATAAATGAATTTATTATATTAAATTTTAATGGGTTTGTATATACTCCTTATAAAATAATACAAGTGCACAACATAACATATTTCCAAATGAAGACCGATTGTGAAAAAATACATCACCTTAAGTTCAAAATTTATTCTTAGATGTTTGAACCTCTTGAATATTTAAGATATGTTAATTATAAATAAATTATAAAAACATTATAATATTTATTATCCAACATATTTTTTATATATGTGAATTTGTTTCCTATTTAATAACAATTCCTTATTAATATCACTATTTGGGTAATAACTTCTTTGATTTTCATTTATGTTTTAGTTTTCTATCCTTCATCATTTCTATTTGATCGAGGCCACATCATATAAAAAATATTAATCATTATATAATTAATATACATATTCCTTATATATTTATTTTATGTAATATATTAAATTTAGAGACAGTATGTGACATACACCATTCCTGTAGACGATATGTCGTACATATTCATGAAAGATATTTTCATTTTTTCAATGGATGAAAAAAAGTAACTTAAATAATATATTATATTTCAAGAATAATTTTCTTCCATATATATCAGATAATTTCATTAAACATAACCTTATTAATTTCCATGTAAAGTGTAAGTGAATATTTTATCACATCACATCGTAATACAATAGACTATTACAAACACGAGTGACATTATCGTATTACCACCAAATAAAATGTTAAACATTATATGAAATATTATAATATCAATGGTATAATTATTTCACAAATATAATATAAATATATTAAATCCATTGTTATATCCTTCTGAGAGTGGATGTGATGAAAATTGAATTACATCGGTTTGCAAGGAAGTAGTCCATCATACACACAATCAGAAGTTTCTTTTTCTATATGATAGAAATAGAGATGGATATAGGTTTTTTCATAAGAATTGTTCTTTATTATAATATGATAGATATTTCTCATATTATATTTTAATTAATATAACATTAATTTATATGGTAAAATAATAATTAAAAATAATGTGTTTAGTGAATACAATTACATCCTCTTAGAACAACCACCTTTAGCTCGAAAATTATGGGCCATATGGTTGGTCTCTTAGGATGCAATAATCTCTAGAAACAGTATAGTTGTGTTGGGGAGGAATATTTTCAGGGTTTTTCCAGCCATAGGTATTAATTGGTGTGATTAATGGATAAAAAGAGGTGGAGACATTATATTAAGGGGGAGGAGTGACATTTTTATAATTACCCAATACTATATCATAATTGGAAGTCACTCACACCCTGAGTGCCTCAAAAAATGAAAAATAATAGATTTTAATTATTATATGGTTAATAAAAAGCTCATAAACTTTTGAAAAAAAAATGTTATTCCTCTTCCATTATGTTTACTTAATGTTTTTTTTTTAGTTTTCACCAGGTCAACTTATATATTTCTATTTTACAAGGTAATTTTTCCATTAAGAATAAAATAAAAATGATCCTTATTATAATATTTATAAAAAATTATTATAAATTTAAAATAAAATTTATTAAGTTAAATTCATATATGTGTGCAAAATTAATTTTAACACAATTGAATGTAACGCACAAAACCCCATTTTATCCATAATCGTGTTAATTAATATTTATTGTCTATAATAATAATTATTATTATAAATTAATATAAAAATGTTACATAATATAAATTATTATAATTCAAAACATAAAAGCTATTTTGTGACATTAAAATAGCAGAAGTCAAATAATTTAATGTAAGAGTAATACTGCATACACAATGAAAATTCATGATTCCAAAGAGAAATTTTCTAAAGGATTAAAAATACTCAATATTACATTTTGATATGAAATTGATTCGAATAATATATATTGGGTTAATTATAATTCAATTTATTTAATATTAATTAGTAATACACTTTATAAAATTAAACTTTTTATTCTTTAAAAAAAACATTTTTTAATAAAAATAATTATTTTTAACCACTCATTGAATAATTTATCTTTCCAAAAAATCCACAAAAATTAAACATAACATATTTTTTCAATTTATATTAAAATATTGAAGCTAATCTTTTAAAAAATATATTCTAATTTGGTGAAAATTTTATTTTATTATTGTTTTGAGAATGAAATAAAATTTCTTTTGGGTAAATAGTGTTTTTAATGTATATAAAGGCTTCAAAAATACAATTACTAATTTATTATTAATATATTTTATTTATATATAACTATTTTATTTAATATTTAAAAAATTTATATTTGTATTCCTAATTTCATGTTTAACAATTATGTTATAAATGCCCATTTTAATCAATGATATTAATTATATATCACACTTCGTTAAAAACCATGTGTTTACTGTAATAAAAATTACTAAAGAAATTAATTTTATTCATGAAATATATTCTCTAATATCTTAGGATTTTACATATTAATATATTTTAGTTTTATATAGTATATTCGTAGAAGGAACCGATATTAAAAAGGGTGTGAGGGATAATGTGATTATTACCAAAACTAAAAACTCATTCAAATGGGTGTTGGAGTGAGAAACCATGAGATTATTTCAACCCATATGTCATGAATTTTTGTTAAGGTTTTGAATTTTGTTTTTTTCTCAACTCCCAAAATAGTATAACGATTTAGTTTCATTGAAGTTCAGGTAACGAAAGAATGACGATACATTCTAATTCGTGTCAAAAATAATGAATGTAACACTAAGGGGAATGTATCAATGGAACTAGGAAATATTTTATCTATGGTAATGAAGGACATAGAGCAATATGATATTGAGGAAATTATAATTTTTCAGTTTAAATTATGGATAAAAACAATATTTTCCCAAACTATATACTAGAAATTCAATGTTTTAGATGTTTGGAATTTGGGAACAACACAAAATAGTTTCCTAATCCAAGGGGTTAATATGTAAATATAAAACAAAAACCTCGATGAAAATATGTATAAGGAAAGTCCTATGAAATTTCTGTTATATAAATTTATTATAATAATTATGTAAAACTATGGGGGTTTCATATTATATTTTTGGATTTCTTAGTTAATATATGTTTTCACCAACTATTAACAACTAAGTTATAAAATAAAAAACCTAGTAGTATCATTACTATATGAGAAAATATTTTACAGAATTAGAATTTATGATTCATGCTTGTTTTATTTTCATTCCTTTAGTATTGATCAATTCTGGTGGGAAAATAAATTCCTAGGATGTTTGGGAAATATCGCACTAGAAATTTTATCTTGAGTCACATATATATTTTAAACATCCACTAGATATTTTTCTTACTAGATAGTAAATAAAATTTTTAGGAAACATTATATTTAATAGGGGATAATGTGACACCCCCTTATTTTACAAACAAAGTCTTTTAAAACCATGTTTGTTTAATAACATTGATCAAATATTACACCAAACCAAACACAATATAAAACATTATCAAACCATTAAAATATATCAATAAAATTGGGGGCTAAAAAAGTGACAAATTTATGAAATATATGTTGAAATAAAAATTAACCCGATTATTAGTAATAAGGAATTTATAATAATTCATTTAGTTTTTCAATATAACTAAAAACACTGATTTATTCAATAATATGTAACTTGTTGAAATTTTTTCATTAAATTTGATTAATTTTAAGAATATAAAAATATTATGGATAAAATATATTGTTGATATTAATAATATATCAAAAAATGATTAGTAACTTATATTTAATAGGAGTAGAATTACTTAATATTTAAAAATGTTATTTAGATTTGAAAACAATTTTCACTAAATCAATTTTCATATTTGAAATTTGTAATATTGAAATGTATATCCTTAGATTGAAAAAATAATTTTTTTTTGGATTTACAATAATAAAATTATCATAGGGTGTCTTTTTGATATATTTTTTAAAATAATTGAGTGTTAATTGAATAGAGAAAAAATACTGATATTGATAAAAGACTCACATTTATAAAATTACTTTAATACAAGGTAGACATAAATATTTTTCAAACCATATTTTATAAAATATATATTTATTTATAAAAAAATAGATCATTTAAATTTACTCACTGCTGGAATTAAATGTATTTCCTATGGGCTATTTGTGACGGGATCTCATCCCAAATAGGATTTAGCGACGGGGCCCCAACACAAAAATCCCGTTGTAGAAAATGGCATCATAGATAAGCCTTCAATAATATACGTTATATATAAATAATCATTTTTCAACGGTCCCATCGCAAATTAGCCTCTGATTATATACATTATATATAGAAAATTCTTTTGTGATGGGCCCCTCGCCAATAGTATTTGCGACGGGCCCGTAATCTAGTTGCATATACTACTTATAATAAATTATATTTAAATTATTTTGGATGAGAACACGTTGTAAAAGGTCTCGTCTAAAATAATAACCATAAAAAAATATTTAAAAATATTACGATTAATTGAAAAATTATATTAATATTATTAAAATAATAAGAAAATATTATTATTAGTTAAATAAACAAACATTAAAAAATATAATACTACAAATATTTATTTAATAAAAGTATGATTAATAAATAATTAATAATTATTTTATTAAAATAATAAAAAAATTAAAATTATTATAAATCGCAATATTTAAAAAAATATATAAAAAACATAATATGTTATTTTTATTAATACAATAAACAAATATTAAAAAATATAATAGTAGTAATAAATAATAAAATATTAAAAAAATTATGCAATATTAGCACCAATAAAAATGACCGAAACTGTAAATAAATAATATTACAATAAATCTTTTATTCAAATTTTTTTAACATGAAAAATAGATCATTGGGGGTCATCTTATAGAGGTGGTGGAGGAGCTGTAAGAGATTATGGAGTAAACTCTATCCCTAAACTATGATTTAGATGACGAATGTACTCCATCTAATCATGATGTTGTTGCTGCCATCGACACATATCATCCTCATGCTGATGCGGTTGCTGCTGCTGCTCCCGACACATCTCTTCCTGTTGCTTCTCCAAACACTCTATATGCTCATACTGAGTTCGCAACTGCTCCTCATACTGTGAGCCAGAAGATGAGGCCTCTCCCTGTGCTCCTCTTGAGTTGGACGCTGACATCACAGTAGTACCATAATAAGTACTAGTAGTCAAAAGAAAGTCGATACCAACTACTCGACCCTTCTTAAAGCCATACTGAGTTGTCTGCATCCTTTCCACCACATCAAAATGGTGGGCACTGGTCTGTTCAGTCATCTCATCCTGACTCTTAGCCTGTGTCTGGTAGGTTGCAGCCTCATATGAATCCCAAAATCTTATTTTGAAATTAAAATGGTGAAAATATTATATGCAGTTAATTTTCAAAATGAAGAAATAATACTAACCACATTTCGACACTGGAGATCACCTCTAATCTCTCTAGTGGCTGGATCATTGTACATCCTCTGGTAAACGTCGAACTCTCTAATATCGGAATTCTCAACTGCCATCAAAAATATAAAATACAATTTTTATATATAAATTTATATAAAATATTTAAAAATATACTTAACAGATGCACTCTATGCATAATGAATGTATCAATGTCAGCTCGATGCGTGACCTCCTGTCTCACTCAGTTTTGTCGTCCCACTGATGATGTCCTCTGAAATCCACCACTGAACCAGTTTAAACATAATATATCCCAACACTACTAGAAAAACAGGTATTTACGACATGTCATTTGCGACGGGATCCCGTCGCAAATGGCCTTTTGCGACGGGGTCCGGTCGCAAATGACCCGTTGCTAAAAACAGTGTCGCAATAACAATTTTTTGCGACGGGCCCGTCGCTAAAGCCCTTTTCCGTGACGGGGAGAATCCCCATCGCTACTAAACCTCCGTATATTTGTAAAAAACTATTTGGGACGGGCACCGTCGCAAATACCTGTTGCGACGGTGCCCGTCACAAAAACTATTTTTCAAAAAAAAAACTATTTTTGATGGGAATAGTATCCCGTCGCAAATACTATAAAAAAATAAAAAAATTTATTTTAATAAATTATTTTAATTAATATAATAATAATTTAATTATAATTCAAAAATAAAAAATAATAAAATAGTAATAAATGATTTTAATTAATATAATAATAGAATTATAATTCACAAATAAAAATAATAAATTATTTTAATTAATATAATAATAACATAATTATAATTCAAATATAAAAAATAATAGAATATTAATAAATATTTTATAAGAGACAGAAACTACGAATAGAAAAAAAATCATATTTGGATTTCACAAATTTTATAACATAAATACAAAATCTAATCTGAATGAGGGGGGGAGGGGGGAGGGGGGGATCTGCAGATGGTGGTGGAGGAAACTCCATCCCTAAAGCATGAGTGAGTCAGCGCATGTACTCCATTTTCTCCTGATGTTGCTGCTGCCACCGACTCGTCTGCTCCTCGTACAACTTCTGCTGGCGTCGACGCTCCTCCTCATGTTGCTGATGCATCTGCTCCTACTCCTGTCGGAGACTCTCTATCAGTGCAGTCTGAGATCGCAACTGATCCTCATACTGTGTAGTAGAATAAGATGCACGATCTCCTCTCGAGCTGGACGCCGACATCGCAACACTGCCATAATAATCTCCGAGAGTCAGTCGAGAGATGATACCAACTACCCGGCCCTTCTCGAAGGCATACTGGGTGGCCTGCATCCATGCCGCCTCATCAAACTGACGGCCAGTGGTCTGATCTGATGACTTGGCCTGACTCTCAGGCCGGGCCTGTGACGCTGTGGCCTCATATGACTCCTGTAGTTGCGATTTAAAATTAAAATTGTGAATATATTATATACAGTTAATTTTTAAACTTGAAAACAAATAATACTAACCACGACGTGATGCTGACGATCACCTCTGAGCTCCCCAGTAGCAGGATCACTATACATCCTCCGATATACGTCGTACTCTGTAATATCGGGGTGCTCGACAGCCTATAAGAATAAAAAATAAACTGTTAATATTTATAGTTTTATAAAATATTTATAAATAATGTACATACCAGATGCTGTCTATGAGTACTGAAAAAACGACTCCCAGCTCGATGAGTCACCTCCTGTCTCCCCCGATTCTGCCTCCCCACCGATGATCTCCTCTGAAAGGCACCACTCAACCAGTGCGCACATAATCCACCCCATACATGGGATTAAATGTACTCTGGTCAGTGTGCTCTACATGACTCGTCAAAATCTGACACTCCTGCTTTCTTCATCGCAGCTTTTCTTATATTGTGCAAAAACTGATGAAGGCGATCACGCATGGCCACCTCCCATGCCTCGTGGATGGCATCACGCTTGGTATCCTCGATCGGATACCATAAACCCTAAAAATAAATCAAAATATCAAGTTAGAAATGAAATAATTTTAAAAATAAAAATTATTTATTTACGTACGTACCAACCAATGGCCGAACATGGCCTGCTGCGCATCAATGGGAATCTGCTCCCATGTGGTCCACGACTGAGAGAAATAGTTGCGCAAAATAGTGCTTCCCCTTCGGACTGCTATATGCGGAAAACTGTAAAAATAAAAAACATTTATTATGTGAATAGATTAATGAAATCTTAGTCAAATCAACTGGTTATCACACAGGTTATCACACCTTTGTGTGCGTGGATCAAACCCAAGACGTGGACGTCGCTCAGGGACGGGGTCAGGAATCATCAATCGTGCAAGACCGCGCCCCCTCCGCATACTCCCTGGAGCGCCTGCAGGCTGAGGGTCATCTGGCAGCAACTAATCCGCATCGAAAGTCAAGTCAGCATCCGCCAACTCACGAAATGTGGTGTCGTCCATCTGAAACAGAAAATGTTAATGTTGTAAGCAAATAATTCATAATTACTATTATATATACATATATACATATTATGATTGTATATAAATACCATGGAATTCTATCCGTGTTCATCTTCATCATCATCTTCATATATGTCAATGTCATCTTCATATTCCTCCTCAACATCATCGATATCCATTCGAGTTACATTTGCTTTATCTCTTACCATTTCAAATTCATATTTGACATCATTAACATCATCGTCATCACCGACTCTTAAATGTGGGGTGTCGTCATCGATACTCATATCTCTTTGCAAAAATGATTGATTTTGAGTACTCTCTTGAAAAACTTAAATTCTTTACACATCAGTGAAAGAAGATTCACTTTGACTAAACTGATTGTCTCGAATTTAGATTTTTATTACACTCCACCAATCAGTCAAATCTCTTGATGTAGCACAATACATTGTGTAATAAACTTGATGTGCCTGTTGAGCCAATAAGAAAGTTTCATTTACTACAAGAACACATTTACATTTAATATCGATGATTCCATGAGTCGGATGAATACACACGCCTCTCTCTGTATCCAACCACCGACATTTGACCTTGGTTATGTAATGTTGTTCAAGATAACAGAGTTCAATGATTTCATCAAGTATGCCATAAAAGTCAACTTCATTTTCTCTATGATGAGATCCTCTCAAGCTAACTCCACTGTTCATTGTTTTTTTCGATTCCCCATATGCATGTGTGTGGAATCGAAATCCATTCACCACATATGCATTATAAGTTTTAACAATTTTGGAAGGTGGGTTACTCAATACACAAAGCCGTTTTTCAATTTTATCAGCATGTCGAGACACCTTAAAATTTGTGAAATAATTATCAATATAGTAAACTATACATTGAATTAGTTCCTAAAAGATAAAGAATTTATGTTACAAGTTTTTGAAACCACTGAGAGAAATTTTTCAGTCGATGTTCTTCGAGAGCAGCTGCTGTAATTTGTGGAATTTGTTTATTGATATGATTATCATACAACCTATAAAAACCAAAGTTTTTTACTCTAACATAAATGATAGAATAAGTAATATAAACACTTACAGTACAACTGATGTCATCTCTTCATAGTTGAGCAGAACATTCGTATGAGCTCTATGATGTTCATCATCTGAAAGACAGCGTTCATAAACTCCACCAAAACCAAGCTCTGACTGGTTGAAAAAAGATAATTGATTATCGATTTCATCAATATTCCTCTTGTTTCTTCCCATTCGGTTGTGTTTTGAAGGATACTCAGATTCAAAATAATGGGAGCAGAAAAAAGATATTTCCTCTTGCAAATAATCTTCTGCAATAGATCCATCAACAGATGCTTTGTTACGTACTTTTCTTTTCAATTTTTGCATGCATCTTTCAAATGGTTACATCCATCGAAACTGTACTGGACCTCAACATTTGGCTTCATATGGCAAATGTAACATCAAATGTTCCATTGAGTCGAAGAAAGACGGCTGAAATATTTTTTCCAGTTTACATATAATTAGAACAACATCTTTTTCGAGTGTTCCGAGAGCATCATAATTTGCTGTAGGTGCACAAATTTCTCGAAAAAATTGAGACATGTCTATTATGGAATCCCAAATCACAGAATTCAACAGACCTCTTAATCCAATGGGTAGCAGTCCTTCCATTATAACATGACAATCATGACTTTTTAATCCAGTAATATGACCATTCTTTACACATCTACCCAAATTGGAAGCACAACAATCTGGAATTCTCAAATCTACAATCGATAGACAAAATAATAAACGGTTTTCTTTAGACAGTGTATAAGCTTCTTTTGGTTTTAGTAACATTTCTGTTCTGACATTCTCAAACAGTTCCAATTCTGGATGCCTGCAAATTTGGGCAAGATCTAAACGTGCATTTACATTGTATTTTCTCTTTCCTGGTGTATCCAAAACTGTATGAAACAAATTATCAAAACAGTTCTTCTCAATATGCATGACATCTAACATGTTTCGGACCAACAAATCAGACCAATATGGCAAATCCCAAAATATGCTACGTTTAATCCAATTGTATTCTTTCCCAAAACCATAAATTTTCTGTTGGGTTATTGTGGGACCAAAAGTGATGGGAGGTAATGAAAGTACAACTGATTTTAACTCCGAACCTGATAGCATTTTTGGAGTTCCTTCCCTTTCAACTGTTGCTTTTCTGAAATGAGATCTTTTTCTGCGAAAATGATGATCAGCTGGAAGAAACCTATGATGACAGTCAAAATAACAAGGTTTCTTTCCATGAATGAGCATAAATGCTTTGTTCTCTCCCATACAGTAAGGACATGATTTCTGACCATGTGTACTCTATCCAGATAACATACCATAAGCCGGGAATTCACTTATTGTCCACATCAATGCTTCTCTCAGTATGAAATTCTGTTTCATTGCAACATCATATGTACTGACACTAGTACTCCACAATAAATTTAATTCATCAATCAATGGTTTCAAATAAACATCAATATTTTTCTTCGGATGTCTTGGAATTAGTAAAGTCAAAAAGATATATGGATCCTTCATCAAAATCCATGGAGGTAAATTGTACGGAGTTAAAAAAATAGGCCAACATGAATATTGACTACCATAAGATCCAAACGGACAGAAACCATCAGTGGAAAGCCCCAGTCGAACATTTCTAGATTCTAAAGAAAAGGATGGATGCACTTTATCAAAATGTTTCCATGAATCACCATTGGCTGGATGATTCAAGATTTTATCAGTTGAAATATTATCTTTATGACATGACATCATTGTCAATGTATTCTTAGAAATGAATAAATGCTGTAGTCTGGATGTAAGCGGAAAATATCTCAACTATCTTACAGGAATCAAACCAGACTTCCCATGTTTTCCTTCTTTATATCTCAGTTGCCCACATGTGGGACAACTATCCAACGACTCGTTTTCCCCAGAATATAAAATGCAGTCATTTGAACATGCATGAATCTTCTGACAAGTAAGTCTCAAATTTCGAACTAGCCTCTTACTCTCATAGTAATTTGCAGGTAAAACATTTCCTTCGGGTAACAGTGTTTTAAGAAAAGAAAATATCTGGTCATAACAGGTGTTTGAAATTCCGTTATCTGATTTGATAGCCATAAATTTTGCAACTGCTTCTAATTTGCTCATCTTGCAGCCAGGATATAATTCATCCTCAGCAGACTTCAACAACTCATAAAATTCAGACGGTGCCAACTCAGGATTTGAACCTATATCAGCCGGTGTTTCTGTATGTTGAATAGATGAACCTGCAACATCATGTACTAAATCTTGAAACCGGGATGGATCCGGAATCAAGTTGGTATCACCTGCTCTGGAACTGCGTTCACCGTCTTGATTCCAAAATACATAATCTGGTTGAAAACCAAAACGCAAGAGATTTTCTCCCACTTTGTCAATCGTGTCAAACGTTCTCAATGCACATTTTCTGCAAGGGCATTTTATTTTGCCTTCTGAAACAAATTCTGGACTTGATGCCGCAAATGATAAAAAAGTCTCCACACCCTCTACATATACTGGATTTAAAATAGAACTGTTTGGATTTCTACGTTGATTTATCCATATGCGGTCACCTAATAATGATTGTTGACGACCTCGTTGTTCCATATTTCTCTATAAAATATAAAATCATTACTGGTTTTGAATAATTTGTTAGAAAAAACACTCAAGCTAGGATAATTATAGAGATTAGATCATACACGACTGAAGCAAACTTTTTATTGAGATAGACCAAAAAATTGACCCTTTAAGAATTGAATATGTTGAAAATAAAGCAAAACATGTTACAAATATTGATAATTTTAATATTATATAAATTTTTTATTATTTTCATAGTAGTTATATTATTGGTAAGTATTACTAATTATTACTAATTATTACTAATTATTGGTAATTATTACTAATTATTACCAATTATTGGTAATTATTACTAATTATTTCCAATTATTGGTAATTATTACTAATTAATACTAATTATTGATAATTATTACTAATTATTGGTAATTATTACTAATTATTTGTAATTATTACTAATTATTGGTAATTATCGGTAATTATTGGTAATTATTGGTAATTATTACTAATTATTGATAATTATTACTAATTATTGATAATTATTACTAATTATTGGTAATTATTACTAATTATTGGTAATTATTACTAATTATTGTTAATTATTACTAATTATTGGTAATTATTACTAATTATTACTAATTATTGGTAATTATTGGTAATTATTGGTAATTATTACTAATTATTACTAATTATTACTAATTATTACTAATTATTGGTAACAATTGGTAATTATTACTAATTATTACTAATTATTACTAATTATTGGTAATTATTGGTAATTATTATTAATTATTGGTAATTAATACTAATTATTGGTAATATTTGGTAATTATTACTAATTAATGGTAATTATTGGTAATTATTAATAATTATTGGTAAATATTACTAATTATTGTTAAGTATTACTAATAATTGGTAATTATTACTAATTATTGGTAATTATTACTAATTATTGTTAATTATTACTAATTATTGGTAATTATTACGAATTATTACTAATTATGGCTAATTATTGGTAATTATTACTAATTATTGGTAATTATTACTAATTATTGGTAATTATTACTAATTATTGGTAATTATTACTAATTATTGGTAATTATCGATAATTAGTGGTAATTATCGGTAATTATTACTAATTATTGATAATTATTACTAATTATTGATAATTATTACTAATTATGGGTAATTATTACTAATTATTGGTAATTATTGCTAATTATTGGTAATTATTAGTAATTATTGGTAATTATGGGTAATTATTACTAATTATTAGTAATTATTGGTAATTATTGGTAATTATTACTAATTATTGGTAATTATTGGTAATTATTGGTAATTATTGGTAATTATTACTAATTATTTCTAATTATTGGTAATTATAACTAATTATTACTAATTATTGGTCATTATTGGTCATTATTGGTAATTATTACTAATTATTGGTAATTATTACTAATTATTTGTAATTATTACTAATTATTGGTAATTATTATTAATTATTACTAATTGTTACTAATTGTTACTAATTATTGGTAATTATTACTAATTATTTGTAATTATTACTAATTATTACTATTTATTGGTAATTATTGGAATTTATTGGTAATTATTACTAATTATTGGTAATTATTACTAATTATTGGTAATTATTTCTAATTATTCTTAATTATTACTAATTATTCTTAATAATTACTAATTATTGGTAATTATTACTAATTATTGGTAATTATTACTAATTATTGGTAATTATTACTAATTATTGTTATTTATTACTAATTATTTTTAATTAATACTAATTATTGTTAATTATTACTAATTATTACTAATTATTACTAATTATATCTAATTATTGGTAATTATTAGTAATTATTAGTAATTATTGGTAATTATTACTAATTATTGGTAATTATTACTAATTATTACTATTTATTACTAATTATTACTAATTATTACTATTTACCGGTAATTATTTCTAATTATTACTAATTATTACTATTTACCGATAATTATTACTAATTATTACTAATTATTGGTAATTATTACTAATTATTGGTAATTATTACTAATTATTGGTAATTATTACTAATTATTGGTAATTATTACTAATTATTACTAATTATTACTAATTATTACTAATTATTACTAATTATTACTAATTATTCCTAATTATTACTAATTATTACTAATTATTACTAATTATTATTAATTATTCTTAATTATTACTAATTATTACTAATTATTGGTAATTATTGGTAATTATTACTAATTATTGGTAATTATTACTAATTATTGGTAATTATTACTAATTATTACTAATTATTACTATTTAGCGGTAATTATTTCTAATTATTACTAATTATTACTATTTACCGGTAATTATTACTAATTATTACTAATTATTGGTAATTATTTCTAATTATTAGTAATTATTGCTAATTATTGCTAATTATTGCTAATTATTCCTAATTATTCCTAATTATTCCTAATTATTACTAATTATTCCTAATTATTACTAATTATTACTAATTATTTCTAATTATTCCTAATTATTACTAATTATTACTAATTATTACTAATTATTACTAATTATTCCTAATTATTGGTAACTATTCCTAATTATTCTTAATTATTACTAATTATTCTTAATTATAACTAATTAGTGGTAATTATTAGTAATTATTAATAATTATTACTAATTATTGATAATTAGTAATAATTATTACTAATTATTACTAATTATTGGTAATTATTGGTAATTATTACTAATTATTGGTAAGTATTACTAATTATTGGTAAGTATTACTAATTATTGGTAATTATTACTAATTATTGGTAATTATTACTAATTATTACTAATTATTGGTATTTATTACTAATTATTACTAATTATTACTAATTATTAGTAATTATTACTAATTATTACTAATTATTACTAATTATTACTAATTATTACTAATTATTACTAATTCTTGGTAATTATTGGTAATTGTTCTTAATTATGAGTAATTAAATGAATAATTACCAATAATTAGGAATAATTACCAATAATTAGGAATAATAACATTATTAGTATATTTTATTATTAATATTAAAATAATATAATTTTCTAATTTATATACAATTCTCCTTTCATCTATGTGTTTTCTATCTCCATATACAAATAATACATGTGAAGACAGCAAACACACAGATGAAAAGAAAATTGTATATATATAAAAAATTATATTATTTTAATATTAATAATAAAATATATTAATAATTAAATAATGTTATTATTCCTAATTATTAGTATTTATTGCTAATTATTATGTAATAAAACAATGTAAACATAATTAAATTACAACTAATTAAGAATAATTAAAACTAATAAAACCTTAAAAATAAATATTAAATTAAAATAAATATAAATACCTTGAAAATTGATCTGAGGTTGATCTCTGATCGTTCTTCAAAACTTTAATATCAGCTCCGAAGAAAACAATTAAACTTGAGAAAAACTGAACTGTAGAAATAAAATTTTGAGAGAAGAAGAATATGGAATTTGAGAATGATTTGAAAAAAACGGATGGGGTTATTTATAGGTTAGATTAGTTGCGACAGGACCATTTGCGACTGGTTTCCCGTCGCAAATACCTTAGCCAGCATTTATTACGGTCAACGGTTAAATAATTATTTGCAACGGGTCCCGTCGCAAATAACCACCTACCGACATACTATTTGCGACGGGGGAATATTCCAGTCGCAAATACCTTTTACCGCCGCCGGTTATTTGCGACGGGAATATACCCCCGTCGCAAATATGTTTCCCGCGATTTGGCGAGCAAAAGGCGCCAGTCCTTTTGCGACGGGGAAAGCTATCCCGTCGCAAAAAGCTACTTATTTGCGACGGGCAAATACCCTCGTCGCAAATAAGTTTTTAACAGGGCTATTTGCGACGAGATTTATTCCCGTCGCAAATAACCCGTTGCAAATACCCATTTTTCCCGTAGTGCAAATGTGAAATGAAATGTTCTCTGGTCGGTGGGCTCTACACAACTCATCAAATTCATTCACTCCTGCTTTATTAAGGGATATTCTTCTTAAATTGTGCAAAAACCGATGGAAATGGTCACGCATAGACACCTGCCATCCCACATGGATAGTGTCATGCATGATATCATAAATGGAATACCATAAACCCTACACATAATTTATAATATCATTTTATTAATAAAATAAATTTCAAAATAAATAATCATTATTTACATACCATCCAATGATTGAACATGTCACGCCACACATCAATGGGAATCTGTTCCCATATGATCCATGGCTGAGAAAAATAATTGCGCAAAATAGTGCTCCCCTGTCTAATATCAACAAGTGAAAACTATGAAAAAGAAATAAATAATCAAAAAATTATTATATAAATAAATAAAGTAATGAAGGATTACTAAAATATACCTGTTGCCATACCTCTGTGTGCATGGATCGAAGCCAAGACATGGATATCTCTTGGGGATAGGGTCAGGAATCATTAGTTACAAAAGACCGCACACCCTCCACATACCCCCTGAACCATTAGTTGGCTGAGCGTCACATGGTCCACAATCCCCCTCATCCAAAGGTTGATCAGCCTCCTGTAACTCGCGAAATAGATCATGATCCATCTGCAACACAAAAGTAATATAGTTAGTAGATACTTGAAAATAAAAATTATATATATAAATATTAGTTATGATTATACAATTATTTAACAATGTTGATGTCCATCTTTATCCTCATCTCTATAGCTGTCAATGTTAATGTCTTCATCTTCCTCCTCGGTATCATCAATATCCATATGACTTCAATTTTATTATCTCTTGTTATTTCAAATCAATTTTTAACATTACTAACATCTTTGTCATCATAATTCCTTAATTGTGGAGTGTCATCATTGATCTTCACGTCTCACTGTAAAAAAGATAGATTTTGTGCAGTCTCATGAAAAATTTCAATTCCTTCAACTTTAGTGGAACCAAAATGAATTTTAGTAAACTGTTTTTCCAGAGAATTCATTTTTATTATGCTTCACCAATCAATCAAGTCTCTTGAAGTAGCACAGTACATTGCGTAATAAATTTGATGTGCCTATTGAGCCGGTAAAATGGTTCATTTACTACAAGAAGTCTTTTATATTTATTATTGATGATTCCATGAGCCGGATGAACACACAATCCTCTCTCATTATCTAACCACAAACATTTAAACATCATTATGTAATTCTATCTAAGATAACACATCAGAATAATTTCATCCAGAATGACATATAAGTCAACTATAGTTACTCTATGATGTGATCCTCTCAAGAAAACTCCATTTTTTCATTGTTTTTTTTATTTCCCATATGCACGTGTCGAAAACCATTCACCACAATTGAATTATAAGATTTAACCATTTTGGATGGCGGGTTTCTTAATATACACAGCTGCTTATCAATTTTATCAGCATGTTGAGACACATGAATTTATTTTTTTAAAAATTAAATATGATAAATAATAAATAAATTTGATATTAAACCAAAAATAATTTATGTTACCAATTTTTGAAACCATTGAGATTTTTTTTCTGCGTTCTTCCAGAGAAACTGCTGTAATTTGTGGAAGTTGTTTCTTTATATGATTATTATATGACCTATAAATAAAAAAAGATTACATACTGTAACATATATTATAGAATAACTGATAGAAGCACTTACATTTCAAATGATGTCATTTCTTCACAGGTGAGTAGAACATATGTATGAGCTCTGTGATATTCATCATATGATTTCCATCATTCATGAACTCCACCAAATCAAATATTTGGCTGATTAGAAATTGATAATTGATTGTTTATTTTGTCATTAACATTCCCCTATTTTTGTCCCATGCGATTGTGTTTTGAAGGATAATGAAATTCAAAATAATGAGAGTAGAAAAAAGAAATTTCCACTTGTAAAAAAGATTCAGAAATTGAGCCTTCAATTGATGCTTTGTTACATAATTTATTCATTAATTATTTCATGCATATCACAAATGGGTTTATCAATTGAAATTGTACTGGTGCTCCACATTTATCTTTGCGTGGAAAATGTAATGGCAGATGTTCTATGGAGTCAAAGAAATCTAGTAGAATGATTTTTTCTAGTTTACATATAATTACATCAAAATATTCTTTCAGTTTTCACAGCGCATCTTAGTCTGTTGTGGCAGCACAAATGTCTCGAAAAAAATATGATATGTCTGTTATCAAATCCCAAATTCTATAATTCAACAAAACTCTGAATCCAATTGGCATAAGTCTTTCCATAATAACCTGACAATGATGACTTTTTAATTCTGTGATATATCCATTCTTAACACATCTTCGCAAATTGGAATCATAACCATATGGAAGTCTCAAATCTATATTCCAGTGACAAAATATTATTTGAATCTCCTTGGAAAGTGTATAAACTGCTTTTGGATTCATTAACCGATATGATCTGACATTTTCAAATAGTTTAATTTATGGTCACCTACATATTTGGGAAAGATTAAATCGTGCATTTACAGTATCATCTGTCTTCCCTAGTGTATCCCAAACAATATAAAATAAATCAAAACAGTTCTTCTCAATATGCGTGACATCCAACATGTGGCAGACCAAAAAATCATAACAATATGAAAGATCCCAAAAAATGATTCGTTTTATCCAATTATGTAATTTCCCAAAGCCATTAATTTTCTATTGGTTTATTTTTGGTCCAAATGTGATGGGAGGTAATGACCATACACCTGATTTTAACTATTTACCTGATATCTTTTTTGGTGGTTCATCCCTTTCAATTGTACATTTTCTGAAATGAGATTTGTCCCTCAAAAAAGGATGATCGGTTGGAAGAAATCTGCGATGACAGTCAAAATAGAAAGGTTTTTTCCATTAATGAGCATAAAGGAATTTTTTTCTTTCGTATAGTAAGGAAATGATTTTAGACCATGCGTATGCTAGCCAGATAACATCCCATATACCAGAAATTCACTAATCATCCACATCAATGCATCTTTTAATAAAAAAATTTGTTTCACAGCAACATCATATGTACTAACACCATCAATACACAATTCATTTAACTCGTCAATCAATTGTTTCAAATTAACATCAAAATTCTCTTTCAGATGTCCACGGATTAATAGGGTCATAAAGATATAGGGCTCCTTCATAAACATCTATGGAGGTAAATTGTATGGAGTTATAAAGACAGTCCAACATGAATACTGACTACCATAAGAACCAAACGGACATAAACCGTCAGTAGAAAGACCCTATCACACGGTTAAGGTTTCTAAAGATAAAGACAGATGTATACAGTCAAAATGTTTCCAGGAATCACCATTATATGGATGATTAAACCCTTTATCAGTTGAAATCTTGGTTTTCTACCATGACATCATTGACGCTATGTTCTGAAATATAAATTAACACTAAACCTAGGTGTAAGGGGGAAATATCTCAACTATTTTACTTGAATCGATCTATAATTCCCCAGTTGAGCTTTTTTATACCTCGATTGTCCACATATAGGAACTCTTTCCAATTAATCATTCTCACCAAAATATAAGATGCAATCATTTGACATACATGAATCTTCTGATTACTAAGGCACATATTACGAACCAGCCTCTTGATCTCATAGTAATTTTAAGGAAACACATTTACATCAAATAATAGTGTTTTAACCCATGAAACAATATGATCAAAATAGTTGTTTTACATTTCATTATATGATTTAGTTGAAATAAATTTTGGAACCCCTTAAAATTTTCTTATCTTGTAACCAGAATATAATGCATCCTCATCAGACCTCAACAACTCATAAAATTCGGATGGTTCCAACTCATGAGTTAAATAAATATCTTCTTGAGTTTCAGTTTTTTAAACATATGTACCTGTAGCATCATGTAATAAATTTTCAAACTGTGATTGATCTAGAATCAAGTTGTTATTATCTTCTCTGGAACTAAGTTCACAATGATGATACATAAAAACATAATCTGGTTGAGAACCAATCCGCAATAGATGTCCCCCCAACTTTTTCAAATGTGTAAAACATTCTATGAACATATTTTTTACAAGGACACATTATTGTGCCTTCTAAAACATATTCATGTTTTGATGATGAATATAATGAGAAATATTCAACACCCTCAATATATACATGATTTAAACAAGAACCATTTATATTTCTATACTTATTTATCAAAATTCAATCATCTAATAATGATTTTTTTGACTTACTTGTTCTATATTTTTCTACAAATATTAAATCATTACTATTTTTGAATAATTTTAAATTATAAAAACACTATCTAAAAAAAAAGATAAATCATTACAATTACTTGTTAATAATTAACATTACTTACAGGTGAAACAATTTGCAATGAATTAATGGATACACTTTTGTCCAATTCACGAGAATGAATATGTGTACGTCCGAGCAGATTCGTCATTGTGATTTATGTGTGAGAAAGTTGTATGTAAATGAGACATCAAAAAAGTGCCCCCTTTTGTCGATGAATCATCTTCTTGCAATTGTCATTGCCTGAACACATCATGAAAAATGTGGTCCAACAAATGCATATTCAAACACGTGCATACGAGATTGGATATGCATACGTAGAACCATACTTTTCATATTGTTTTGAGTCGGTGAATGTTGAAAGGATAAGAGTCATCGAGTAAGAGGAGTGTCGTCATTCCACTAGAAATTATGTCAAGTTATTACATGTTATTACAATTTATTATAATTTATTTTCTTCCTAATTATTCATATTTATTACTATTTATTCCTATTTTATCCTATTTATTACTATATAATAATAATTATTCCTATTTATTACTATTTATGACCAAATACATTTTTTTCCATTTTCAAAATATCCACTTTAAAGAGAAGTGGGAATCATTACAAACATCAGTCAGAAGTCGAACCCATCCCAAAATCCACATTCGAAATTCAAAATATACCAAAAAAATCCACATTCAAAATTAAAAATTCAAAACCTCGATCCATGAACCTTGCGCGAAACGAGGCCAGGCGCCGCCTAGGCCATCTACATCACCGCTGATATGAATGTTGACACAATAATTGCCATAAACGTTACACCACGCTAGTAACACCAAAACATCACTGAAATCTACACGAGGCACTATCAATGCATCAACGCTGGCGAACCTCCATTGCAGAACCAAAACCTACCCCATCCCCACATTATCACATTGTTAGAAGGACAACACCTTCAACATCACTGTCCAATCAATACAAGAAGCTCTGAAGAAGACCATCACCAGAGAACGAACACCTATGATATCATCATGATGTTGATACTCTCGAACTCACAACCCAAGAGACCATCAAGACAACCCCATAGACCCCCCTTTGATAGAGAGGTAGTTTTAGAGAAAAGAGCAGAAAAATGAGAGGACAGAGACCGGTCATAATGTCAGCGAGACTCACCAGAAATCGCCATCGCCAAGAGACAAAATCAATGCTACTGAAGTCAACAACTACCATAAAAGAAAATGCTTTCAAAGAACAAACCACCATCAGTGAAGAAACAGGAAGAATCAAAGGGGAAAACCAGTGGGATGAAACCCTAAAATAAAAGTAAGGAAGATGCCGAGAAGAACCACGACCGTGAAACCATTAATCCCAAAAACCTCAAACTATTTGTCTCTCTCGATCTGACCTGGAGAGGAGAGGTGAGGCGTGAGGTCAGAGCAAGGTTGCGGTGGATGGGAAAGAAAACACAGCGACGTCGTCAGAGCGAAATCGATGAATGGGGCTGGGAGTGGACAATCCATGGGAGAGCGAGAGTCAGGAGAGAAAGGGATTTGTCGGTAGTCGTCGAGCAAGGGGACGGTAGAGAAAAAGAGTAAAGCCGAAGGGATTCGCCAGATTCGCCTTCATATTTATTTCTAATTATTTCTTATTATTCATTTTTATTCTTATTTATTCATAATTATTATTAATTATTACTAATTATTCATAATTATTACTAATTATTTCTATTTTTTTGTATTTATTCCTAATTATATCTAATTATTACTAATTATTTCTAAAAATTAATATTTATTCCTAATTATAATTAATTGTTACTAATAATTCATATTTATTCATAATTAATCATATTTACTCTTAATTATTTCTAATTATTCATTTTTCTATTTATTTCTAATTATTCCAACTTATTCATATTTATTCCTATTTATTGAAAATTATTCTTATTTATTCTTAATTATTGCTGATTATTTTTATTTTATTTTTATTTATTCCTATTTATTCATATTTATTACCAATTATTTCTATTTATTCTTAATTACTCCTATTTATTCCTATTTATTATTAATTATTCTTCTATTATTTCTAATTATTACCAATTATTCCTATTTATTATTAATTATTCCTATTTATTTTTAATTATTACAAATTATTAATAATTATTAATAACTATTCTTTATTTATAACTAATTATTACTAATTATCCATATTTAATGGTAATTATTAATAATTATTCCTAATTATTCATATTTTTTCCTAATTATTTCAAATTAATACTAATTATTACTAATTATTACAAATTATTACTAATTATTCATTCGTATTCTTAATTATTCATATTTATTCATATTTATTGCTAATTATTCCTAATTATTCCTAATTATTCCTAATTATTCCTATTTATTTCTAATTATTCCTATTTATTCCCAATTATTCTTATTTATTCCTAATTATTTCTAATTATTGATAATTATTCATTTTTATTGCTAATTATTCCTATTCATTCCTATTTATTCTTATTTATTCCAATTTAATCTGATTTATTCCTATTTATTACTAATAATCCCTATTTATTTCAAATTATTCCTAATTATTCCTAATTATTCATAATTATTCTTAATTATTACTAATTATTACTAATTATTATTAATTATTCCTTATTATTACTAGTTTTTCCTATTTATTCCTAATTATTACTAATTATTCATATTTATTCATATTTATTTTTAATTATTACTAATTATTCCTAATTATTAATAATTATTCATATTTATTCTAATTATTACTAATTATTTCTACTTATTCCTAATTATTTCTAATTATTACTAATTATTACTAATTATTCATATTTATTCCTAATTATTACTAATTATTCATATTTATTCCTAATTATTACTAATTATACATATTTATTACTAATTATTAAAAATTATTCATATTTATTTCTAATTATTATTAATTATTCATATTTATTCCTAATTATTACTAATTATTCTTATTTATTCCTAATTATTCGTATTTATCCAAATTATTGCTAATTATTCATATTTATTCCTATTTATTCCTATTTATTCGTATTTCTTCATATTTATTCGTATTTATTCGAATTTATTCCTATTTTTCCTATTTTTTATTTATTCCTATTTATTACTAATTATTACTAATTATTTCTAATTATTCTAAATTATTCCTAATTATTACTAATTATTCCTAATAATTCCGAATTATTCTTAATTGTTACTAATTGTTACTGATTATTCCTAATTATTACTATTTATTACTAATTATTACTAATTATTACTAATTGTTACTAATTATTACCATCTATTCTTATTTATACCTAATTATTACTAATTATTACTAATTATTACAAATTATTCTTAATTATTCTTATTTAATACTAATTATTACTAATTATACCTAATTATTACTATTTAATCATATTTATTCCAAATTATTACAATTTAATACTAATTATTACTATTTATTACTAATTATTGTTAATTATTAATAATTATTACTATTTATTACTATTTATTAATATTTATTACTTTTTATTACTATTTATTACTTTTTATTACTATTTATTATTATTTATTACTAATTATTCCTATTTTTTACTAATTACCATTATTATTACTAATTAAACATAATCATTAATAATTAAACATAACTATTACTAAGAAAACATAAATATTACTAATTACCGTTAATTGAGATTAATAACTACAATATACAACTACTAATTACTAATTACTAATTACAAGTAATTACTTATAGACAAAACTAATTTTCGTTAATAATTATTCATTATTAGTAATTATTAATTATTAATAATTATTAAGAATTAATATTATGAATTTCAATTTATTATTACAAATAAATATATATAACAAAAAAATTTAAATATGATTTAATTACAACAAAACAACAATAATTATAATTAACATAAAAATGAAATAAATAGTAAATAAAATAAAATATTAATACCTTTAAACTTGATCTCATATTGATGTAAGCGACTTCACAACATCACAGTAAAAAAACTGACCCACTGAAATTTTTACTCTAAAAAGAGAGTTTAAAGAGAGGGAGAAAGTGAGAAATGAGAGGAAGAGAAACAAAATGGAGGGGATATATATAGGTTAGACTAGTTACGACGGGGCCCATCGCAAATATCAGTGTGTGCATTAATTACAGTCTGTAGTTAAAAGGGTATTTGCGACGGGGCCCATTGCAAAAAGTGACCTGCCGACACAACTTTTGCGACGGGACAATATCCTGTCCCAAAAACCCTTTTATCTCCACCGGTATTTGTGATGGGGAGATCCCCTCATCGCAAAAAACCTTCGGTGTGCTTCCCGGTCTTTGGTGCGCATCCCGCACCAAACCACATCATACCTTTTGTGACGGGACCCCAAAACTCGTCGCAAATAACCTCAGGGATTGACTATTTGCGATGGGAATTAATCCCATTGCAAATAGACCATCAGAAAAGCATGTTTTCTCCATAGTGGCTATATTTTATTTATAAAACCGATTTAACTCATTTTTAAATGATGAGTAATATTTCATCTTGAAAATTAATTTACCCACTTTATATCAAAATTATATTATTTTTTATTGACTTATATTTAATTTTTTCGGCGAAATTATGATTACAATGGTCGATGTTTATTACTATCATAATGGTAAATATATTATTTTCAATAAAAACATTTTATTAGCATTTTATACTTTTTATATAGTAATGTAAATTAATCTCCTCTAAAATAGAAAATTTTTAATAATTTATTTATAAAAAGTAAAATAATTTTTTACTCATCACTTGGTAATCAATAGTAAATTACTATATGAATACTTAATGGTCAATTCAATTTTTTTCTACAAAATAGTTTATCAATATATGAAATCATTCAATTTAAAAGGTAAATTTATCTTAATTAGAAAATGAAATAGATTAAATTTATCAATAATACATATTCATCACACAAAAAATATGTAAGAGGGGGTACCTTATATTTTTTATAAAATTTAAATTATGTAGTAAAAAACAAGTTAATAATTTAAAGGAAAACCTGTTGAGATATAGAAAAAACTATTTATAAATAAATTAAAAAAGATTAAAACACATATCAGAATTATTATTATTTTTCTCTTCTACCAACACTCAATGATTTATAGAAATTTTTGTCTTTGCACTTTAGATAGTGTAATTATATCATTGAAAAGGTAATCGATATTCAGAAAAAAAATCATCGCATATACAAGGAGTCACTTCCACCCCTTCATAATAGACAAATTACATTAAATTATCTTAAAACACTGTCCTTTAAGCCTCCTAGAATCCGCTCTCATTTTTATAAACCTCTAGTCTCAATTATTTTTCTCAAGTGCTTCACATACAATGAGACTTTCATGAGAATGTTCAAGGTACCAATGTGATTATTATTTAATCATTTCATTTTTTCTTAATATTTCTCTTCGAAATCGAATATAACTATAGTAATATTATCACCATAGTTTGATTATAATATTGGATTGTTATTATATTAATTGGATGGCCTTCAGTTATTCCATTACATATTCATTGAAAAGAAATGTTAATCATGTGTTGTGAAGACTACAACCTCCATGAAAAAAACATTTTCCAATTTTCATTTGGATTTTCCTATTTTATAAAGAACATATGAGATATTATTAAAAAAAATAAATATCTAATAATATCAATATCATTTTTATATTATTATATTATAAAGGTAATTAAAAATATTTGTATTGAATCTGATTTTTCAATGTATTGTTTTGGAATATTGAATGTATTATTCAAGGATTAACACAGAGACAATGTGGGATTCTAAGGCCTCGGGTATCAGGAAATAATTTTTCTAATCAATTTAATATATTATATTTCCACATGATTAGTTTTCAAAAAAAGTGGAATACCTTCTAAACGGAGTATCAGTTTGGAAATCTAAGGTTGTAGTTGAGTTCAAAGCGAGGATTTTACCATGGGAACAACACAACATTAATAAACATTGGGCATTTGGGTTGGGTGCAGTGAGGGTAGAAAATTTAAATAAATTATTTAATTTTTTTATTAAATTAATTAATTACCACTACCTAATAATGTATCTATAAAAACTCCCTTATGGAGATGTTTTAGGGTTTTCCACATAACCCGAAAAATTGAGAGGAGCCATTGGGGAGTGTGGGAGAATAATCTGTCGGTGATTGATGCAAGATCATGGATCATTGATTAGTTAGAGATGGTGCTCGAGGGTCATACTAATGATAATGATACAGGCCCATTATTCATTAGAAATTAATCCAAGTTTAGATAGGTCTTTTTTTTATTCTGCACTGTCAATTTCTACAATGAAGGCAAATCATTCAACCAACAGATAGAATCATAGATCGATCATATTGAGTGTACATGATTGTCTATGGGGAATATTGGAAATTTATTTTTTTGTTTGGGTGCTACATTTATCATTCTAATAGAAATGGATCGAGGCCAACTAAGCACATATGAGGCCTATTTTACTTTTTTCATTTCTTGGATTTATCCCATCATTCTTGATTCATCACGGGGAATTCCATTTTCCCACAATTCTATGATTACCTATAAATCAAACATTTTTACTCCGATTTCATAGAGAAATGGATTGATTCAATAGATCTAGGTATATATTGATAATAAATCGAACACTAATTGTCACGACCCATCCTAGTGGGGCCTGAGCCGCAACTCCTCAAGCCTGCCTCCAATAAGCCAGGGGCTGGTGACTAGCACTGAGTAGACATGCTACTAACATGGGAGGCATTGTATATAAACCTGCACACCCACACACAAACAACTCCAAGCCCACAAACCTGAATAGTAAAAACTACGAAAAGGAAAAAAATGCATTCATACACAAAAACCCAACCAACACAGTACGACAGGAATGTAAAGTACATAAAAGTAAAACCCTAGGCCAAAAGTACAAGCGCACCAAAAGAGTGTCTGTAACAAAGTCTTATCTGAAAAGAAAGGTGTTGGGACTGCAGTCTGTAGCCATATGAACACACCTCGGCTTGTCTGATCTCACTGAGTACCATCTGGTCCTGGTCTTCCTAGAATTCTATCAAAGGATCTCTCGTCTGCACAAGACATGACATGTGTGCGCAAAGCCCGTGCAGGGCTGAGTATAACAATACCTAGTAGGACACCCCAAAACCACAAAGGAATAAAAAAAGGGAAATACCACATAATAAAGGTATAGTTAGCTCTACATAGTATATGTTTATGGAACATATAACAAGAATATCCTGATATACTCATACACATGTGACCATTGCGAAACCACCACTAAGATCCCGCTTGAAGATTCCACTAAGAATGAAACAGGGAGAACACACTCTTAAGTATCAAGAGAGATATACTATGTACTTGTTCCTATAAAACACAATCCAAAAGTACTTTTAGAACATGATGCTCAGATGAGGATAACCACCAAGTCATGGGGTGATTCCGACAACTCGATCTGAGCTAATCCGCTAAGTAGAGGATCAGCTCCTGGGTAAATTTGGTCACGTTGATACCAAGAACAATACTTAGGGTTCTAGTAATGAATAGTGGATCTGGCTCTATGTCTCATAGAGGGGATTCCAACAACTCTATTCAGGATGTCTGGCTGAAGGGATCATACTCTTATATGTAGGAAACGATACCTAAAACCATCAAGAGAGAAACCAATGGGACAAACCCTAAGGAAAATAGCCCATGTCACAGAAGGAAAATGGCTCATGCCATGAAATATTGGATACACGGTGTGTAGTATGGTTACACGTCATGTTCCTTAACTCCAGGTACTGCCTGTGTAAATGGCCCGTGTCATCCATTCAAGATTTGTAAAACTCTACTACAAGGCATGTAGAAGAATCACACGCCGGGTTCCTTGAATCCGGGTACTGCCTGTGGAAACGGCCCTTGTCATTTGGATCATCATATATAATGTAACTACACTACGTGTAGAAGAATCATATGTCGTGACCGAGCACCTGGGGCTTGCTCCATGTATGCTGGTCATGTACCCGTACATGGCCTCTGTCAGTGTCGCCTACCCGTGTACCAGCACACGGGGTATCTCGTGGATCTGGCCGGGTCTGGACGAGTAGGGGTATACATGCTTTGTTCCTTTTCCATGTACCCAACTCATGTCCGTGTACTCTGAGAGTACACGCTAGGTGGTCCGACGACGAACACACACTGTGTATCCCATACTACATGTCGTGTAGTCAGTATTTTTCCAGAAACACTGTCTTCCTCCTCACACCGCGGCTGATCCTCCGGATCCATGGTTTCTCATTCGTTCATCCCGATACTCCAGGGGTTGGTTCGTTTCATCATACGAACACTGTGATGGGTGTTTTCGGTTCATAAATCAGATCATAATCCACAAACAATCCATCCGAATAAAATTTCCCGAAAACTCATATTTCTCGATCCGCTCCGAATCGTCTGTTGAAACCGTCGTCGCACCTCTGCGACATCGCTATGGGGTTGGATCTAAAATCTTGGATCGTTGTGCCAAGAAACGAATGGACAATGATCGATTTCCACCAAGAACGCGTAGAACACAACAAAGAACGCAAGGGAGAAAAATACAAAGAATCAAACAAGAGGGACGATCCTCGATCATTGTTCGTGACGATCCGGGTTCGTCGTCGTTAGATCAAAACCAAAACAATCAACAGATTATAAATCTCGAGTATTTTATCTCCCAATAAAACCCCAAAATCACACCCACCCGCAAAACGATTGATCCGTGGGATAATCGGTTCGCAGATTCGTCTACATTTGCCATAGGAATCAAAAACGGGGAAAGGAATCAAGATCAAACATCCTACCTGGATCGGTGGCATTTGTTGGAAAAGATCTGGTCACCGCATCGTCGTCACCAGTAAAAAACGTCAAGAACGTCGTCACCATGTTGGAAGGTATTCTCTAGAGCCTCCAGAGCCGCTAAGGGTTTCAGGGTTTCATGGTTTGTAACCCTTGACCACTGCGCTGGACTTTATTTAAAAAGAATATAAATATATATATGTTTCACCCACATATTTAAAAGATTTTTCTACAAAATAAAATATTTGTATTAAATATTTTATTATTGTTACATCCAAAAACTAGATTTTACCACCGACCCGCGCCGGCTGATGTTAGGACTCACCTAATGTAAAATCACAACTCTGAACGCAACAATGCCCTTGAATTTCTGATCCGAGTACCCATTTAGGAGTTATTCCACTTTTTCAGGAAAACCACATGTGTTCGTTATTTAATTATTTAATTAAATTCAATTTTTTTTCTGGGCTTGTCGGGCCCTAGAACTGCACGCCGTCTTAAAGACTAGTCTGGAAATAATTCCCACATATTTTTAAAAAAATTATGGAAAATACAAGACATTACATCACACCAACCATAGGGATTTTATATCCCTAAAAATCCAAAACAAGGCCTACTTAAAAAGATGTTGGTACTGCACATGAATTTGAGCCTCCCGCTCCCACGTGCTATCTTGGAGATTACTGTGCTTCCACCGAACACAGACTAAGGGAATATCTCATCCATGAAGGATCTTCTCCGGCCGATCCTCGATCTCCAATGGGTACTCAACAAAAGTCTCTTCATTATCGATGTCCAGTTCTCCCCAGTCGAGGACATGCGATGGATCATGCACATACCTATGTAGCTGCGACACATGGAAGATGTTTTATACCTGGTCTATATGAGGAGGTAAATCCAAGAGATACGCCACCCTGCCAACTCTTCTTAGAATCTTAAAAGGTCCAACGAACCTCGGAGATAGCTTTCCACCTTGGCCATATCTCGGCAATCCCCATTGAGGTGACACCCGAAGGAACACATTGCCTCCCTCCTCGAACTCCAAGGGCCTCCACCTCCTGTAAGCATAAGAATTTTGCCGACTCTGGGAAATCTTCCTCTGCTCCTGGCTGACAAACACCTTCTCTTTAGTAACTCTCACTAGCTCTGGGCCCATGAGTGGTAACTCTCCTAGGTTAGTCTAGCAAAGTGGTGACCTGCAAGGTCGCCCGTACAGAGCCACGAATGGTGCCATACCAATAGTGTAAAGATAAATATTGTTATAAGAAAACACCACCAGTGGTAGGTGATCCTCCCAACTACAACTGAAGTCAAGTATACAAGCTCGAAGCATATCCTCCAGAAACTGGATGGTTCGCTCTGTCTGACCATCAGTCTAGGGATGAAACGTTGTTCTCAAGTGTAAATGAGTCCAAAAATCTTCCTATAATCCCATCCACTTCTGGGATGTGAAACGAGAATCCCAATATAAAATGATTGTGGATGGAAATCCATGAAGTCGAACTACCTTCTATATGTAGAGGGGTCCCAAGAACTCTACTGAACTCTTCTCCTGTATAGCTAGGAAGTGGGCTGCCATGGTGAGTCGATCAACGATCGACCAGATGGCATCATGTCCCCTGGAAGTATGTGGTAGACCCATCACGATGTCCATGGATATCCCATCCCACTTCCACTTTGGAACCTCAAGGGGCTGAGTCAAATCCCATGGCACCTGTTGCACAACCTTTACATTCTGATAAGTCACTGAGAAACAAATTCTGCCACACTTTTCTTCATTCCTAGCCACCAGAACTGACATCTGAGGTCCTGATACATCTTTTCCATGCCTGGATGCACCGCCAAAGGGGATTTATGGAACTCCCTCAGAACCTCCTCTCGCAACGTCACTGGTACTATCGGGAACCCTCTGAAAAGAACAACGTGCTCTCGACCTGTTTAATATCAATCAGAAGCATCACCTGTGGATATCTGAGAAGGTAGAGTCTCACATATAGCATCCTCACGCTATGCTTCCTTGACTCATTGTAAGAGTGGAGGGGTAACAACCATCAACTGAATGTAAGACCTCTCATCCTTATCCATGATGTATAACGGTAATGAGGCCAAATGCCTCATCACCTCTTCCAGCAACTGCGAACTGGATTTCCTGCTGAGAGCATCTGACACAACGGTCCCCTTCCCAGGTGTGTAAACGATCTCAATGTTGTAATCCTGGAGGAACTCAAGCCATCAACACTATATCAAATTTAGATCCTTCTGAGAAAAGATATATCTGAGACTCTTTTCATCATAGTAGACGATAAACCGCTCACCCATCAGGTAGTTCCACCCCATCTTCAACGCGAAGACTACCGCTACCAAATCAAGGTCATGTGTCACATAGTTCTGCTCGTGGGGCCTCAACTGGCATGATCCATAGGCAATCAACGCATGCCTCCTCATCAAGAAACAACCACGCCCAATTCCTAATGTGTCACAAAACACTACATACCCGACACCCTATAATGGTAGTCTCAAGATTGGGGCGCTCGTCAGACTCTGTCTCAACTTCTGGAAAGCCTGATGGCATCTCTCGGTCTACACGAAAGGATTCCCCTTTCAGGTAAAAGCTTTCATGGGTGATGAAATCCTGGAGAAATCAAGAATGGGTCTCCGATAGTTGCCTTCCAACCCAAGGAAACTCTGCACCTCTGTCACGCTCCGGGGTGGCTCCCATGCTAGCATTTCCTCCACCATGGTTGGGTCCACTGCTACACCATCTGCTGAGATAATGTGTCCTAGAAAGTGGACCTCCTATATCCAGAACTGATACATCGTGAGTTTCCTATACAACTAGTGCTCTCTACGTGTATCCAGAACCATCCTTAGGTGTCTCATGTACTCCTCCTTGGACGCAGGGTACACAAGGACATCGTCGATGAAGACCACTACGAACCGTTCTAGAAAGGGCTGAAAGATCTGGTTTATGAGTCCCATGAACACTGTTGAGGCGTTCATCACGCCGAAGGGCATCGCCATGTACTCATAGTTACCGTAGTGACATCTGAAAGCCATCTTCGGTATATCCTCATCTCTTACTTGCAACTGGTGATAGCCCGATCATAGATCAATCTTCAAGAACCAGTGTGCCCCTCTCAACTGGTCGATGAGGTCATCGATCATTGGTAGTGGATATCAGTTCTTCACGGTCAGCGGATTCAAGTGCCAGTAATCCATGCATAGCCTCAAGCTCCTGTATTCCTTCTTGACAAACAGAAGTGGGGCCGCCTTGGGTGAAACGCTGGGTCTCACAAAGCCCTTCCTCTGTAAGTCTTCCAGCTGCACATTCAGCTCACGAAGCTCTGCAGGAGCCATTCGAAATGCTGATGCTGATATCAGTGTCATCCTGGGTTGGAACTCAATGCAGAAATCTATCTCTCGATGGAGAGGTAGTACGGGGACATCCTCCATAATGACGTCCTCATACTCAGCCTCTACTACTGGAAACTGGAAACTCGTAACATCTACTGGGCTAAGGGCTAGGATATCCAACTGATAGGATATCGGTTGCACCTTCCTACGCACGAGTCCATCCTGCACTGCCTGGGACTCTCTTTCCCTGACAAAAGAGAAACTCATTCCATCACTACGGACAAACCGTACCCTTTTCCTAAAATAGTCAATCTAGGTATGAACATTGGATAGCCAATCCATACCATGAATGAGATCGTAAGGCCTCGACGCTACAACCAAGAGGTTCAAACCGAAACTCTCACCTCCAAGGGTTAGCTCACACTATCTATAGAGGTGTGTGATCTCTGAATCTTCTCTAGTCGGTGTTTCTAAGAGTAAGGGTTGAGTCAATAGCTCAACTATAATCTCAAGGTCTCGAACAAGATAAGTAACCATAAAAAAATTACTAGCACCTATGTCTATCAATATGGCATCCAATGTAGAAAAGACACAGATGGTACCCCTAATAATTCCGGGAGTACCTCAGTCATAAGCCTCTGCCGCTTGCAGTTGTCCCTGCCCCTGTCCACCGGCTCCTTGAAACAGGGGTGGACCGCCTGGGGGTGGTGGTGGTAAAAGGTCAAAACGCTGACCACCTCTATCTACTGTCCCATCTCCAATACAACGTCTTCCACCCCGCAGATCTATCTGCTCCACACGTTGCCTCTACCGCATTGGTCCATCCACCTCTCCCGTGTCAGTAGTACGGCGGGTCAGAAAATCTCGATCGAGCTGTCCCCAACCATCACATGAGTAGAATCACCTATCTTGAGGCAAGATGGATGCACCTTGCAAACCATGTAAGTCAGATCCCCTGTCCTGGGATCTCCTCTGAAAATGTCTCCCATTCCTGGGTCCCTGACGTCGGCTCCCTGCTGCCGAGGTCTCTGCTCCATCTCGCACACCACTGACAACTTCCGGCTATCTTTGCTATCAAAAGAAGCTCTCAACCACCAAATCTCCTTCGATCACCCCATCTTATGTAGGAATGCTCATAGGAAAGATGCTAGCTCAGATATCTCGGCACAAGCCCCGCTCGAAAGTCCGAGCTCTGAAGTACTGATCTTTGACCATATCCATCGAGTACTGTGAGAGGTCGGTAAACCTCGATTAATAGTCTGTCACCGTCATGGTTCCCTATTGGAGCTGATGAAGCTCCTGTATACGTACTACTCTAAGGGTAACCAGCGAAAACTCCCCTCTGAATAGATTCTCAAACTCAGACAATGCAAGAGTCACCTCATCGTGGTTCTGGATAACCAAACTCCACCATCGCCCTGCCGAGCCCTCCAGAAGGCTCGCTGCCAGGATCACCATCTGGTCTGTTGTTGTCCTGATCAAAAAGATGAATCTAGACACTGCCTCAATCCATTCCTCTACTGCATAAGGTTCATTTTTGTCTTGAAACCAGAGGGGTCTCTGTTTCTGAAACTCGTGGAGTGCGCTCAGCCTGTGCTCCTCCTCCACTGGTACAGTAGGCACTAAACACTGCTCCACAGGTGGCAGGAAAACTGTCACACCACCCCATGGTAAAACTTGGGTATATTGTCCCTGAATCGATGCTCCATCACATAGGGGTTCATCCTCGTGATCGATCTTCTAGATTCTAGCGGGTGCGCGTTGCATAGGATTCCTTTTAAATAAAAAAGATGTATCATAGTCAGTGAGTATATCCAGAGAGCTGACTCATGAAGGACAGAGAAACCACCACCCATTCCTATATGATGTATGTACCATTATTTTTCCCTGCATCTAGTGTTCTCATGTTCCGAGTCGAAAACCATGTTATCAAGGTCCTGGTGTATGGATACATCTGTTGCCCGCAGTGACACAAGGGTCCCTAGACTGAAATCCGAACTCGAAACACTTAGCACTGTTGCCCCAAACCAACTCACAGACTCTCATTCCTAAGGTATAACTGACCACCTGTAATACCACTCTGTCACAACCCTTCCCAGTGGGGCCCGAGCTGAAACTCCCCAAGCCTACCTCCAATAGGTTAGGGGCTGGTGACTATCACCGAGTAGGTATGCTACTAACATGAGAGACATTGCCTATACACCTGTACACAAGCACACACATCTCCAAGCCCACAAAGATTAAAAGTAAAACTACTAAAAGGAAAAAGTTGCATGCATACACTAAAACCCAACCAATAGAGTACGACATGAATGTAAAGTAAAATAATGTTAAAACATGGGCCAAAAGTACAATCCCACGAAAAGAGAGTCTGTAACAAAGTCCAACCTATAAAGAAAGGTACTAGGACAGCAGTCTGTAGCCGTAGGAAAACACCTCGGCCTGTCTGATCTCACTGAGTACCGTCTGGTCCTAGTCTGCCTAGAATCCTATCAATGGCTTGCTTGTCTGCAAAAGACACGACACGTGCGGGAAAAGCCCATGCAGGGGTGAGTATAACAATACCGAGTAGGACTTTCTGAAACCACAAAGGAATACAACAAGGAAAATAACACAAAAGAAATTTAAAGTCAACTCTACATATTATATGTTTACAGAACATATAACAAGAATATCCAGATATACTAATACACAAGTGACCATTGTGAAACCACCACTAAAATCCAGCTCGATGATTCCACTAAGCATGCAACCGGGAGAACACACTCCTATGTCTCAAGAGAGAGATACGATGTACTCGTTCTGGGAGAACACAATCCATAAGTACTTTGAAAACATGATTCTCAGATGAGGATCACCACCATGTCATGGGGTGATTTCGATAACTCAATCTGAGAAAATTCATGAATCAGAGGATCAACGACCAAGTAAAGTTGGTCACGTCGATACCAAGAACTCTACCTAGGGTTCTAGGAATGAATAGAGGATCCAGATCTGAGTCTCATAGAGGGGATTCCAACACCTCTATTCAGGAATTCCTACTGAAGGGATCATAATCCTATATGTAGGAAATGATACCGGTAACCTTCCGGAGAAAGGCCAAGGGTACGAACCCTAAGGAAACTAAGCCAAGTCACAGAAGGCAACTAGATCAATCCATGAATGATTGGTTATACTGTGTGTAGTATAGTTACATGTTGTGTTCCTTGACTCTGGGTGCTTCCCGTGTAAACGGCCCTTGTCATTAATTCAAGTTGTGTAAAACTAAACTACATGGTGTGTAGAAGAATCAGACGTCGTGTTCCTTGACTCCAGGTACTGCCCGTGTAAACGAACCATGTCATCTGGATAATCGTATACAATGTAACTACACATCGTGAAGAAGAATCCCATGTCATGGTCGAGAACCTGGGCCTCGCTCCGTGTACGCTGGTCATGTACCCGTACATGGTCTCTGTCCGTGTCACCTACTCATGTACCAGCACATGTGTATCTGCCCGGGTCTCACTGGGGAAGGGTATACACGCCGTGTTCCTTGGCCATGTACCCAACCCATGTCTGTGTACTCCCGGAGTACACGCCAGGTGGTCCACTAACGAACACACGTCATGCAACCCATACTACACACCGTGTAGTCGAGAATTTTCTATAAACACTTTCTTCTACCTCGCGCTGCATCTTATCCTCCAGATCCAAGGATTATCGTCTGTTCATCCCGATAATCCAGAGGTTGGTTCGTTTCATCATATGAACCCCATAACGGGTGTTTTCGGTCCTTATATCAGATCATAAACATTGAACGATCCATCCAATGATAATCGCCCAAAAACTCATATCTCTCGATCCTCTCTAAATCATCCTCCGAAACCGTCATCGCAACTCCGTGACAACGCTCTGGGGTTGAATCTACAATCTCAGATCGTTGCGCCAACAAAAGAATGCACAACGATCGATTTCCTCCAAGAATGCGCAGAATGCAACGAAGAATGCGAGGGAGAAAAATACAATGAATCGAACAAGAGGGACGAACCATGATCATTTTTCAAGATGATCTGGGTTAGTCGCCGTTAGATCAAAACCATTACAATCAAATGATTATAAATCTCGAGTATTTGATCTCCTGAAAAATCCCCAAATCCCACCCTCCCGCAAAACGATCGATCCGTGGGCTAATCGGTTCGCAGATTTCTCCGCATTCATCATAGGAATCATGAACGGTGAAAGGAATAAAGATGAAACATCTTACTTGTATCTCTGCCATTCTTTGGAAATGATCTAGTCGCCACATTGTTGTCGCTGGCAAAAATTGTCAAAAACGTCGTCGTTGCGATGGATGGTTTTCTCCAGAGTCGCCAAGGGTTTCAAGGTTATGAGGTTCATAACCCTAGACCACTGTGACGACATTTATTTAAAAAAATATAAAAATATATTTGTTGCACCAACAGATTAAAAAGATTTCCCTATAAAATAAAATATTTTTATTAAATATTTTATTACTGTTACGTCCAAAAACTAGATTTTACTACCGACCCGCACCGACCGATGTTAGGCCCTGCCTAAGGTAAAATTGATGCTCTGAACGAAACGGCGCCCTAGGATTTGTGATCCGAGAACCCATTTAGGAGTTATTGTACTTTTCCATGAAAACCACATGCATGTGTTATTTAATTATTTAATTAAATTCAACCATTTGTTCAGGGCTTAACAGGCCCCGGAACTGCATACTGTCTCAAAGAATGGTCTCGAAATAATTCCCACCTATTTTTTAAAAACAATTATGGAATATCGTAGACATTAAACTAATAGTGGTGATGATGGATCATGTTTGAATAATAGATTTTCAAGGAAGGGATTTTATTGTGCGATGATGATGTGGGTTTGGGTAACATTTCTAGGAGAATCTATACTTTGTATCCAACCAAATGATAATGATAGTGTATTTATGACCCTTAATCAGTGATCCCCAAGGACACCAATAATAGAAACAATTGAAATAATATCATAAGAGATGTGAAGGATGAACCACTAGATCTATGAAATTCTATAAAACATGACAAGTAATTCGTGATTACATGACTTTTGGGGCCATGTATGTAGTGGTAGGGTGTCCATTATAAAGATAAATATCAAAATATGTTTGACCCATAGAAGAGGGTGTGTGACTTGACCCTATAGATTGATGTGTGCCTCAGAGGGTAGATGGACACAACTAGGAGTACACAGGCTCAGACACACTATGTACTCTAACACAAACTTGTCCAGGCTAGGTTTACATTGGTAGATCCATTTAGTTGTACATGGTAATGAGTACATGGTCTGAAAAACACAATTTAATCTAACATGAACATGTACATAAACATGTTCATGGTCCATGATACATGATCATGACACTATTATAAAAGGACACATTATCTTCTACTATTACACTCTATGTATTCCATAAAATAAGGTTTAGTTCCCTTTTTCTATTCATCATCTGTAAATTTTTTCAGGTGAGTTCTCTTGATCTATTCCCTGAGGGTTAGTATAGAATCATTTCAGGCACATATGATAGATATACCTTAAGTTGGAATCCATGGATACTATTATAGGGCCTCCTTTTGTGAGGCCTAGTGTCAGATCCTCGATCATCATCTTGTCCTAGGTGGAGTTCATTGTATTATCAAGACCAAATCAACATTGTTGTTGATTCTATACATAGTGGGTTATTCAAATTTGATTTGGTTTTATACCCCATATAATTGTGTATGATCCTAAAATGTGTATCACTCTTTTAATAATTACTATTTTACTTATTTTGGAGAGACATGATGAGCATGACATCTCGGTTAGATGTCAACACTTATATGGCACTCATGGAGTGTGTTATAATAGTTGACAAGAATGTGGAACCATCAAGTTGTAATCCAAATATTTCATTAATTCTGTGACTTTACCTTCAGACTAAATGTCATTATTGAGTATATTTGGATATTCTTGTTATATGTGCTATTGAAATGTACCTCTGATGAGATTATTGTTAATTTTTATGCAATATTCTTCGTGATTTTGGTCTCTAATGGGGTACTATTATAAAAACCCTTGTGTTAACTTTTCTTGCACATTTAATGTTTTATTTAGAAAAATATAATTTAATCTAAATACTAGAGGGACCAGGACGAGGAAGATCTAAGTGATTATAAAATACCAGGGTCTGTTACTATGGATGCATTGACTGTAGTCCCCTTCAATACATTCATGTTGGGAATGATTTCAGGTTCTTTATTGTGGGAATTTATTTTGCCATTTTTATTTCCATTAATTATTTTCATATTCTGATGGTGGTATTTTTATGTTTTCATGCATGGTTTATAGTTTTTTTTACATTTCATCATTTTATAAGATTAGAGATGTGTGTGTGTGTGCATCTACATTAGGCTAATGCCTCCAATATGAGTGATATACCTACTCAATGCTAGTAACCATCCCCTAGATTATTAGAGGAGGTCTTGGGATAATAATAGCATGGAACCCATTAATATAGGTTATAACAGAATGGTGTTAGAAAAGATAGATATATCTTTGGACTGGAGTCTATGAGATTGGTTTGGGATAACAATGTTAAGTGTTTTGAGTTCATATTTCAGGAAAGGGACTATAGTTTTGGTGTTCTGGATGATGTATCCATACACATAGACTCTAATAACATAACTTTTGACTTGATATATGTAGAAACTACTAGTAGTAAAAAAATGTAACATTTATAATATAGAAATTTGATTGTGGTTTCAATGTCCTTATTAAGTAATCCTTAAAGATATACCCATTGATAATGGTGCATATTTTCTATTTAAGGATGCTTCTATGATGTACAAAATCTAGGATTCAACAACATAATCATGAGTATTATTCCCATAGTGATGAGGCTTCGATTAAGGGACTTGTTCAAGAGGTGTTTCCTCTATGTGGTTCAACAGTCAAACCATCACCTTTCAAGAAACAAATGGTTCTAGCTATACTGATGGGTGAGGTGTGTAGGATGAGTGCGGTTCAGGTGCTTCAACAAATGTCAACCCTCAAGATCTATGGAGTTCCTGACCCATAGACATCTAAAGTCCTTAGTGAGGTGGTGATGTGAGTTTCTCTTCTTATCAGGACACCATAAGAACAGATGGTCATTCCAGAAGGAGACCTTATCTATGGATATGAAAGATGATGGTGTTGTTTAGTGATAAAATTATATGATGAGACTAATCTTCTAGGGTGAGTTATTGAGTCTGTTATTATTGATGAATTCGATCCATATTTTTTAGGGAAATTCATATCCATGATCTTCTACAGTTTAGTAGAATAGTATGACTATGTCTGAGTATTTATTGAGGTTCACTAACCTCTCTAGGTATAAGGTGATATGGTTAATGATGTGTTCTTTTGAGAAAGGACCTTTGAGTAAGGTCCAGGAAGATACATACAATAAAATGTTATACGACTTTTAATTATTACATATGTTGTAATTTTAGGGAATTTCAATGTTTTTAGGATTTTTCTAGCTGAAAACCCCAATATTGTCATTTTAGGTAGTGGGGACACAATAGAAGAGTCTTTAGCTGCACGGAGCCGATTTCGGACTTGGGGAAATGGATATGTGATATGTTTCTAAAAGAGATCCTATAATTGTGGTTCATCATTTCAAGGATCATATGATGGGTCTATTCATCCCAATGAGTGGCACTACTACCCTTGTGATGGTTGTAGACATATTACAAGATATTATTTGACATGTCATTCGAAGAATAGAGAGATAGTGGATGGCCTTCCTAGTAAGAGGATGTGGAAGGAAAATTTTGGTATATTGGGTGTAGGATGTTTTAGAGGATCTGGGAGAGTATCTTGAGTTTGTACACATTTTATCTTGTTACCACCACCACCACCATAGTGGTCCACATTAGCCACAGAGTGCTAGTGGACAAGGACATGGGAATCTATAGGAATTTGAGGAATATAAATATAAGGATCTAAGGATGGTATTACTTAAAATATATGTATTTTCTTCCTTAATTAGAGTAAATATTGTCTTAGGTCCGAGTCATTACTTTATTTACATATACCTGCTTCGAGACACAATGATTCTGGTTGAGACGTTGGCTTGGTACTTGAAATTGGAGAATCATATGGTATGAGAATCAATAATCACACACTTATGATGACAGTGTGACGTGACTCTTAGGGGTGATAGTTTATATTGGGATCTTCTAATGGTAGGGATGATTTCTTTCAACATCATATTTGGTGTGGATTGGTAATCAAAATGTTGTTCCTTGATAGACTATTTTATGTGAAGTATATAGTGTTTCCAATATTATCAGATGAGGTTTCTCATTTTGGTGAAAAGGATCATTTGGTACCATCGGAGAGACTCATTCCTAATAGAATGTTCCAAATTACTAATTATTTGCCAATCATGAACATTGGTGTAGTGGATTCGATGAGTTCTCAGTTCCTTATAATGATGTCCAAGTATGAGGTTGTGTTTCTTATAAAAGTTCAATGATTTCCTCCATGTTGTCAGATATACTTTTACATTGATATAGACCTTGGTATTGCCTTGATATCTATTCTTGAATATTGGATGGATCCTAAATATATTTTGGGGTTTAAGGTGCAGTAGGAGGATAAGAAGAGGATGGGATTTCACAAAACCAGTATTTCACCTTGGTCATCCCCACTGTGTTTCACCAAGAAGGCATACATAAGCATGAGTTTGTGTGTAGATTAGTATATTCATGAAATTATGAATATAAAGAATAATTATCCACTTTTTAGGATTTATTTCCTCTTTGATTAGTTTAAAGGGTCTAATGGTTCTCTATGATTTACCTTAGATCAAGTAACCACTAGATGAAAGTACAAGATGAGAATATACTAATGAATGAATTCAAATGTCACTATAGTATTTATGAGTAAATGGTGATTTCCTTTAGTGTGATGAACACCCAAGATGTGTTCACGGGACTCATGAAATATTTCATTTATTCTTTCTTATACTGATTCATGATAGTCTAAATCAATGATATCCATGTGTACTTAGTGTACGAGGTGGATGATGTGAGACACTTGAGGATAGTTCGATAAATACTCTGAGAGATACATATTTATGGGAATATCTCTAAGTTCTAGCTTTAGATTCAATAGGTCCACATTCAATGACATGTCATCTATGTAGGCAATGTTGAAGTGGACCTAATAAATGCCAAGGAAGTGTCATCTTGGGAGCCACACAATAGCATGTTCAAGGTACATAAATTCTTTTTATTGGAAGACTCCAATTAGAGAATAATAACTGACTTCTCCTGGATATCTACTACCTTGAAAAATTTTACATGAAATGAGAAGCCTTTTGTTTGGACAGATAGGTTACAACATGCATTCTATGAGTTGAGGTAGAGAATGAAGACTGTTCCCGTATTATGATTTCCAAAGGTGGGTTGTCGAGTACATTTTTATTGGTGATGGATCATGGATATCCATTGGTTTTATTCTAATTCAAATGTAGTTGGCGATTTCATACGATTCATGTTAGCTAAGACCATTTGACCAGAACGATGTAACCCATGATCTTGAGATTATAGTGGTAGTATTCTCACTTAAGATGTAGAGACACTACCATATGGGTGAGATGTTTATCATCTATTCGGACCAAAATAGTCTCAAATATTTATTCACTTATAATAATCATTACACGAGATATGGGATATAGATAGAGTTCCGCCCTGATTAGGACTTCAAGATAATCTATAAACATGTCAAAGGGAACACGGTAGATTGTTCCCAGATTAAGAGATCTTGTTTGCAGTTTTTTAGAGAGGCATTAGAGCATTTGGAATTTTTATATATATCATTTGTGGACATTTAGAGACCTACTTAACTCTATAATATGGTTTATACCCCTCCTATTAAATATTGAGTATGGAAGGAATGACATGTGGATACGAAATGTGAGACCACGCGTACTTAGATATCCATTATATATACACTTCAATTATTTTCTAAAGATGTGGAGTATGTCATTATTTTCAGAGGAAGAATGATGGAACAAATGAATTTTTTGGAGAAAGATTTTATATAGATTCATACATCTCCTATTGCATTACATCTAATTGTGTAAAATTTATACCAGAACCTCTATGTCAGTTTTGGTGGCTAGGGATGAATAAGGGAGTCCTAGAATTTTTCAATCAATGTAATAATTATCAGTAAGTAAATGATGAGCACCATGATCAAACATGATTAGGTGACCCCCCTGAGGTGATTAATTGGAAGTGGTATGGGTTATCCATGTTCCTTGTGTTAGATTTACCATGTATTTCCATGGTACATGATACAATTTGGGTGATCATAGACTTATCCACTAGTTCAAACCACTTACTACATATCTAATAAAAGAGTTAAGTAGAGATATTGGGATTTCTATAAATGAATGAGATATCATGACCCTCAAAATTTACCTATCTGATCATTTAATGATGGTGATGCTCGTTTCAAATATAGGTTATTGAAGGGGTTTAATGATGATTTTGGAACTCATTTGAATTTTTTCAAATATTTTCACACCCAAACTGATGACAGGACCATGTTGACCATTCATATCATAAAAGACTGTATGATGTCTTTCATGATTGAGTTTGGTTGTTTTGTAAGGATCAACTACCATTGGTGGAGTTTTAATACTACAAAATCTATCGTTCCCCCATTTCTATGGAAGCATTCAAGTACTTGTATGGGTTACCCTTCAAGTCACCAAAGTGTTGTGACAACCTGGGGAATCATAACATTTGTGTACAGAGATGGGGTGAGAAACTAAAAAAATTGTGTAAATCATCCAGAAGTATATGAGGATTTCACAAAGCCATTAGGAGTCCTATGTGAACTGATGATGTAGGCCTATAGAGTTCAATGAGAGACACCATCTGTTCTTGAAGTTCTCTCCTCGATGTGAATTATGGATATTTGGTTTTGGTGGAATTCTAGATTTAATATTCATCGTCCCTTTATAGATACCACCTAGAGATTTCAAGGTGGAATACCACTTTTCTCAACCACTGTAGTTTATCTGGGTACACAACATCTTCTATGTGTCACAGTTAAGGTGGTAGATGCCTGATCTATCAACAATATCAATTGAGTTGTGATCGATATTAATAAAGAAGCCAAAAATGACGAGTACCTAATAGATATTGAGACCATGTAAGAGAGGGTCCATCATGGGAGATCGATTATCTATGTGTGTATTTTGCAGCATTATAGGAATCTAAAGGATTTCACCTAGGTGCAGGGGACCGTGTTGCCTGATGTGTTCTTATATATCTCTGTGTTACCTATTTTTTATATTTACATGAAATAAATACAAATTTTATGGAGAATATAATGACTCATTTTTCCCATTTATTAATTTGGAATATTTTAGGGATTATTTTCGAATCTATGCACTTAAACGGTGTGAGATTCCGAGGGTTGATGTACCCAAAATATTTTATTCAAATATATTAAATATATTAAATTTATATGTGTCCAATTTTCCTGAAAAAAGTATTATATTTTCTAAAATGGGGATATGATAATATATTTAAGGCCACAGTTGAGTTTAGGGAGTGGGCTTTACCATAGGTGCGATATAACCATGGATTGTGTTTGACATTCAGTTTGGGCATGTTCATGGGAAAACATTTAAATAAATAAATTTAATAAATAAATTTATTAAAATAAATATACCTACCTAATAACATATCTACATTAACTCTCTTATGGATAATTTTCATGTTTAAATGCATAAACCTACAAATATAGAGGATACACTGGATAGAATTGAAGGATCTATCAGTGGAAAATGAAAACTATATCATGGATCATCAGTCAGTGAGCAACGAAGATGGTTTATATGACCCCTGACAATGAGAAAAAATTGTTCTCTATCAGAAACTGATCCAATATGAGCTAGGATTTTGTTTTATTTGGATTTATTACCCATTTTTTATTTCAATAATGAACATGAATCAATCGACCACTAGATTGATTTGTGGACGGATCATATTGTGAGTATGTGATTGTGGGGAGATTTTTTTATTTTTTATTGTTCCAAAATTTTAATTATAATAGAAATGGATTGAGAGAAACCAAAAATTGTCGAGGATTGTTACTCCATTTCAAATTTCATAAATTTCTCCCACTATTCTTTGTTCATCATGTTCAATTCCTTTGGCCTGTAGTTTAATGAATACTCAGAAATAGATCATTGAACGAATTTTTTCAGGGGGAAAAATATTTATACAAATTTTTTGAGTATGGATTAATGATACATATTTTTTTGATGGAGACAAAAAATTAGTTTATATTTATAGGCATTGGTGCGTGGATAATTTCCTTGCAATGATGGTGTGGCTTTAGAAAATCATTATTTGTGAATAAGAACCCAAATCAAGGACAACTGATGAAAGATGTGGATAGTTGACCATGGATATCCAATCCCCAGGGACACCGATGGTGGTAATGGTGGTAATGGAGGCATAATATATACAGTTAATGAACTACATGTTCTGTGAAATCCCATAGAAAATGATATGTAATCTGAGATTTCACGATGTGTGGGGCCCTAGATGTTGTGCTAGGAGTTCTATGAGAATTTAAATATTATATTGTATGTGACCCCTTATCAGATGGATTGTGACTCGACCTCATAGCTTGTCATGTTACATAGAGGGTAAACATGAAAGGCCAAGACTACATGAGCTCATACAATCTGTTTACTCAGACATGGAAACAACCATATGAGGTGTATATTTTAAGAGTTGTGTATTTAGAAACAATTAAGAGAATAATTTCTTTTACATTTTGTGTACTCTCACATTGACATGTAAATAGAAATGGGAATGTGCTATGACACACATTCATGGGATGTGACACATGGGTAGGTCCTTGTGCAGAAGGGATATGATGTTTACTAACTACACACATCGTGTACTCATTCAAATAAGACATAGAGCCCTTATCCACATTAGTTTCAAAATGTTTCATTAGTGTGAATTCCATTAGTCTATTCAATACGGGTTCATATGTAATCACATCCTACACATAAGATGGGGATAACTTCAATGGGAATCCATGTTTAGAGTTGTTGGAATTTTTTTGGGAGGGCTGTAGTGAGATCCCTTATCATTATCTTTCCCTAAGTGGAGTTCAGGGAATCATCGTGACCGACACTACGTAGTCTCTGATCCTCTACCTAGAGGGTTATTCCATATTTATTTTTTAGTATACCCTATAACCATGGTTGAGATCCTAATTTTTATATCATTATCTTCATACTTGCTACATGTAATTCTTATAGCAAGACTCGATGAGCAAGACATCTCAGACATTCACCACCAGTGATATGTCACTCATGGACTGTGCTCACCCAAAAGATAGATATATGGATCCTTGGAGGAGGAATACTAGAATGTAATTATGTATTTTAATTTACCATTAGAATGTGTGACTTTTCATTTTATATCTGGATATTCTAATAATTATTATTGTAGACATATACCAGTGATGATTAGACTAATATTATTGATGTTATATGCTTAATGATTTCAGTGTGTCCAATTTGGTATTGTTATTCTCAACCATGCAAGTTGTTTTACATCATGTTTCATGTCTTTTAAATACAATAAAACTTATTATATATTCCAAGAGGGACCATGACTAGGAAGATCTTAGTGGTTTGGATGGATGGAGGTTTGCTCTTATGTTTTCTTTGACAACAGTAACCTTCTATATTTTCATGTTGGACATATTTTTAGATTATTTTTTATGTGATTATATTTTTCCCTTTTACTATAAAGTACATTTTTCATACTATGATGGTGTTATTTAGTTGTATGCGTTCATGTTTTATTATTAGTTTTACATTTTATCGCTATATGGTCATGGATATGTGTCCATGTTTACATGTACATTTGGATAAGGCCTTCCATGTGATTGATATGCCTACTCGACAGTACTCTCAAACCCCATACATATTGGAGGTGGGATAGTGGCTATCACGGCATGGTCCCCAATTGGATGCTTCATGAAAATACCCATCCATCATAATATAGTGTGTTCATGTTTTGGTTTTTTTGACCACTTACATGAATTAAACTATAAAACTCTATCATAGATGACTATGGGAAAACTTATAGTAATAATATTTTCAGTTAACAATAAATAATTTATGTGTTTTTAGTTCTATAATGTTTATATATTTAATATAACATATTATTTAAATATCATCTATGATCGATAAAATAATAGGAAACATTTCCTTTCGATTTAATTATCTTCAAAACATAAAGAAAAAACATATTTAATACATTAATATATTATTATAATAAAAGTTAACTATAAAATTGAATTTATAATAATTAGGTTCCTAAAATTTTATTTAACACGATTACTTTTTTTAGGATGTTATCCGCATACAAAGAATTAATCATGAATAAGGATATGATTTTATATCCCCGTTTCACACCTTCATAAATATTTCATATTATATAACATATTTTTATTGAATTATATATACACATACAATTAATATTTTTGAGACATTATTGTATAATATTACATGTTATTTTGATATAAATTTAATGTTTATTTTCAAATAGGATTTTCACTGAAAATATTAAAAATCTATAAGGGGTTTTCTAAACTCAACGTATAACTTGAGTAAGCATGATTACTTTTTTACCATAGTTTTACATGATAAATTTATTATATTGTGTAACAATACTCTAATTAAATTCTCTTGGGAAAACAAATTTTTTATTCAAATCATTTTCTTGATTAATTACATTCCCAAAAGCATATCCTTATTGATAATAGTCCCTGTCATCATTAATAATGGTTTCCCCACCTTGACCATAATTTCAATTCCTGTTAATTTTATACCTAAAAATTAAAAATCTAATTATGTGTTTTATCATTTTTATTTCATATGTTACTTATCATATTATAAAAATAATGTTTTATTATCATATTTCCATAGTCTTATTTCATCAAAATTCATTTTGAACACTGAAATGGGGTCTTCTAGAACTTCCCTGCTTAATTTGGGTTAAAAATTTTCTTTGGTTTTATTCATTTTTATATATATTATTGTCATTTGTTTCATATATATTATATATATATATTACTTTTTTATATACCTAGTTAAATATAATGTTATTATTTTTAGTTAATACATTTTTATGTTCCACTTTTAATTCCCAATTTTACGTAAACCCGACATATGGTAAATTTACCATTTCTTATTTCCTAATCAGTTTCAAATCCATAAAATGATTTTTCCATAATAGATATATTATAAATCCCTAACTATTTTGTTAAAAAATATTTTATTTCATCTATGTTCGTAATAGAATTAATAATATCTTTCCTTCCCTAAAATATCATTATCTTATTTCAAAAAGGTCCATCTATTCAGTTTGTTTATATTCTAACTTCACTTTATCCTCCAAATAATATGTAAACATTGGAAGTAAATATTAAAGTCATATTTCTATTAAAATATTAATATTAATATTTATTAAGTTACAAATTCTATATTTAATCCTTATGATATAGCCTTTAGTAATACTTTTAGACAATATTGTGAACACAACTTCATTCCCATGGGGTTCTTAATGGTTATGTATTGTTTCAGGTTTATTTCTTTTTATTTGAAACACTTATGAAGGTAAATATTATATTTTTAATTATTTTATGAGTTTTAATGGAATTATATTGCCCAAAAATTCATTTTACATTGTTTTTATAAAATAATATACCTTGTATCGAGCATAGGTGGTTAGGATAAGCATTTTATGTTATGTGATGGGTGGGTCCATAATTATTTAGTCATAAATTTATTTGGGTAAATTGTAATATTTTATGATATGTTATATATGGTATTAGTGATTGAACCTAATAAACTATCAGACACTTTCAACTATAGTTTCTGGGATGGGGAGTGTACCCCATCCGCTCTGGGTATTTGACAACATTTTTAGGGGAATGAAGAGTAAACCTAATCTAATACGGGAATCGATCTAATGTAGTTATTGGAGTCATTATGGATCACTTCCCACCAAGTCACTCTTTATACTATGATAATTTTGAATGTTATCCTTTAATTATAATTACGATTTCATGTTTTATGTTGTTCCCTCATATTTATGATTCCCGGATCTTATGATATCATTTCTTTATTGCATGTTTTCATGATAATTTATCAAAATTATGTCATAGTAAAAGTTTATTATTATGAGATTTCATGACATTAATTTTTTATTTATATACAAATTTAATTGTACCTTGTACATTTTAAACATAAATATCTTCCCTTCTCATGTTTTCTCATCTTCTTTTGATCTAACCCTTAATGGAATATTGATAAATTTTCATTTATTTTGCCTTTGTGCACACCTTTTTCTTATGTTTCCCATGAAATTTATATGATTTAACAGTACAATATATTATGATATATTTACAAATAAATATATTTTATTTCACTGATAAATTTAATTACATGGAACTTTTATATTAAATGAATTGTGATATATTGTTGATTTGTTATTATTTAATAAAACAATTATTTCATATCCATTAGATTGCAGGGTATGAATAAGGATAAATTAATTATTAATATTTATTATTTATGAATTTATAAAATCAATTCATTAGATATAAATTGGTTAAAAAATAAAATAAAATCATTCTAATGTAAAAAAGAGATGGCATTCTCAAAAATGTTTTGATGTTCCGAATGTTATTTAAATTAATAAATTAAAATAATCACTATTGATGAATTATTTTAAGGAAATATATATATTATATATTAAATAATATATTTTAAATTTAATTATATAGTTTTTAATACTAATTTAATCAATGTAAACTCATTTTAATAGTTAAATATGCATTTGAATAAAATCTGTTTTTTTTTGTTTTTTAGAATGAGTTTAAAATGAATTTCTACCATATATTGAAATTTATTATTATAAAATAGATCCTATATTCGCACTAAGAAGAATTAGTATATTTTAACAAGATTACATTATTATTGTTTTCCTTATGAATATTTCTATAGATACGAAAAGGTCAATTAAAAAGATAAGAGATAAAAATTGTCAAATTGTTTTTAAATAAAATTTAAGTGGATAAAATGACTGAAAAATAGTTATGAAAATAGTTTTATAATTTTATATTGATCGAATATCATTTTTACTTTTTGATATAAGTCATTTGTTATAATTTATCTTAATTAGGAATTTTTTATATTTTAATCATTTGAATCATTCAAAGTGTGTCCCCTCCCTCCCTTATAAAAGGATATCAACTCTCTATTCCTTCTAACACATCATTATTCTTAAAACATATGAAATAAAAACCATAATTACATAATAAAATCTATAATCATGATACTGGTTTCTTAGTTTTATCAAAATACCATTTATAGAAGGCTTAAGTTGTAAGACAATGGAGGTTGTCCCAAGAGGTGGTGTAGCACTTTTATGAGTATTCCCATTTAAATAATTATTATAAGTAAATAAATAATGGGTTAAAATGATTATATAATAACATCAATATATAGAATATACAAATATGTTATTATTTAAATGAATCAACCATTATTCATTTCCTTCTCCACAAAATGGGAAACTACTACATCATTTATGAATATGTATGGACTACCACCTTACAAAGTGACATTTTTTGGTTTCCAAAACCATCGATCATGGTTGATTATTAGTATGGATTTATTATTTATAAATTATTTTAATTTAATAATTATACTTATTCAATTAAAATATATTATTTGACATATCACCATTCCATCAATTGGAAGATGATAATGGCCCTTGTCTGTGTGTGTGGACTACCACATCCATGAACCGATGAGGTTCATTTTTTCATTTACACATTACATGGATAGATATAAGTATAAATTTAATGAATATATGTGATATTTATAATATAATAATGACAATTGAAATCGAAATTATTATTTAACCTTTTTTTAGTTCAATCCATGAAAAAGTAGAATCATCACCTGTGCATACCTATAAATTATCATCTCGATACAGTTATGTAATTAATTAGTCATAACAAATTTATAAAAACGATTATAAAACAATACATGATGAATAAATATTAACTTATTTCACTGTATAATTTTTTTATGATTTTAAAATGGACTTTTATTCATTTAATAGAACCATCTAATCGAATCATGCCTGGAGAACTTACTAGGTTTCACCCTATTGGTTATCTCTTTAATGAAATTTGATAGTAAAAGTATGATTGGAAATAATAAAAGAATTATAAATAATAAGATATGTCTTAATTTATTTCTATAATATGTTTTAAAAAATTATTTTTTATTATATAGTAATTTTGAACTAGTATAATGAAAGATATCACCTAATATATGGATTTGGGTTACAATCATATTTCTTTTCAACATTATATTTAGTAAATTTACATTGGGGTAATTATTTGGTTAATTTATTTTAAACTAGATTATATTTATTGTCAAACGGTTATTCATTTCATTTTTATTTTTTAGTACCATTTCTAATCATTTCTACATAAATCGTTCAACTGATTGATTTTAATGTAATGTTGGATTTATTTTATATTTGGTAAATAACCCTTTTCCTCTGTGTCATTACTCTTCATAATTGTTCTGTATATTTTTATTACTTATAATTTATATGCTTTAATTATTCAATTTTCATTATCTTTTACATTATTTACATATATTTAAAAATTCTCTTTTAAAATTACCATTTCTCAATTTTTTTTTTATAATTGTATAAAAAGAATGTTTTATTTTATCATAAAATGTATGAAACAATTTTCCTATTTTCATAACCATTAATTTATTTAATTATTCCTTTACCATTTATAAATTAATTTTCAATTAATATAAGTTTTATAGTCCTGTGAATTCTCAAATAAAATTTTGTCAAATGAAAATGATATTTTTTGCATGATTTCAATGAAATGTTTAATGTTATTTTAAATTTATTTTATATTTATTTCATCATCCATTAAGGACACCTATACATAATTTAGGATATGAAATTATTATACCATAAAAATTATTTATATATATTTATTTTTATGATGATGATTTTATGATAATTATATGGAAACCAACACTTTCCATCGGGCTAATTATGTTGGGATGGAATTTTTTTGAAACTAGTTTCCTTTCAACAGGTTATGATATGATGAATATTTTATGATATTGTTGTATAAATATGTATTATTCTTCTCATTAGATTTGTGGTCCTATAAGAACATTTACCTCTAATGAATTTGGTAAATGTTGATAAATAAATATGATCTTTATTTTAATATTTTGATTCTATATATGATTTCACCATGAACATGGTGAATGTAATAGAACCATTTAATCAAATCATGCATTGAAAACATACAAGTTTTCACCCTAATGTTTTTATCTATAATGTGATCATTAGTAAAAGAAAAAATTTAATTTATATAGTAATTAGAAATAATAAGTTATTTTTTATATAGTTCTATAATTTATTTATAAAAAATCTACATTTATTATATACTATGTTTGAACATGTTTGAAGAGATATATCACATCAGTTAAAGATTTATATTACAATCTCAATTATTTTCAGCATTGCCTATAGTAAAATTATATATATTGAAATTATATTGGATTTATATTTTAAACATTAAAAAATTATAATCATATGGTCATTCGTTTTGTTTTTATTTATTAGTATAATTTCCCTATATTTTCTACAAAAAGTGTTTAAGAAAATATTTTTAATGAAAATATAGCATTGTTTTGTTGTTGGTCAATGAAATTTTACCTCGATGTCTATACTATTAAAAATTATTTTATAAAATAGTATTTCATATATTTTTGATGATTTAAAATTATAGTTTCCATTACATTTTAAATTATTTAATAAAAAATAAAATAATATTTTTATATAAGAATTTTCCAAACAAGTTATTTTTAACTTTTTATAAGGGTGTGAAATGAATGTTATCTTTTAACGTATATTGTGTTTAAAAATTTTGAGACTGTTATATCCATTTATTTAATTGAATATTCCATTATAATTTTATATTTGTTTTATATTAAATAACATTCATAGTATTCTATTTTTGACCAATTATAATTTTGTCAAATAAAAATGATATTTTTATCAAGATTTCAAGGAAATGATTGAATTTTCATTTAATTTTGTTTATCATTTATTTAATCATCCTTTAAGGATTATTATACCTCATTTGGGACATGAGATTATTATTACTTCCACAATATTTTTTAAATATATTGTGATGATTATTATTTTCGGATGATTCTATGAAAACCATTTCTTTACTATGGAATAATTAAGTTGTAAAACAAATTACGAAACATGTTTCTATTCCACAAGAGATTATTTAATGATATTATTATTGTTTTATAATATTGTGGTAAATATATATATAGTTTTTATTATTTTATAGGTGGTCCTAGAATTATATATTCTTTTAATGAATTTGTAAAACATTGATAACTCATGAGACAAAATTATTATGAGTGAACCTGATTTTATGTCCACAACATTATAGATGTACCTGGTATTGTGTCTATAAGTTTATACATAGGCATAGTTTCGTTTACATATGTTTATGTGAGGAATTTATTTTATATCCTTAACATTATGAGTGAACCAGTTTTTATGTTTACATTTTTTCCAATTTTCTATGATTACTTCTTTTCCACATTCCTTTCATTAGGATATTCTCTCATAGCTCATAGTTGATTATTGATGATTACACACTCTTTTAAATTATTTATATTGTTATTATGAAGAATTTATTAATGAAACAAGATTAATTATATTTAAAAGATTGAAGTATTTATTTTTTTAAGATCATGCCATTATATCATAATGATTAATTATCATCATTGTTTGATATCTCATATGTTTACCCCTACCACGAATTTGAGGTCACCGTTTCTTATGATTCAATTTTCCTATGGATATACTGAATTATTTTAATTATGGTATAAATATAAAAAGTAAAATTATTGAATAAAAATACATGAAATGTGGGGATATTTTGTGAAATTTTTATATTTTTCATCTACACTAAACCATTATGTTTATTGGGAATGTATAATTGTGTTAAATATTCAATATTAAACTAAAATGATTTTATATTTATATATGTTAAACTTGGGACAACATAGTTGGTATCATAAAAATGTTGAGTTAGTTTTTAGAGATTGGTATTAGAAAATATTTGTGAAAACTCACGGGATTATTACACGTATAGGACATCATCATAATGTTTTGGTAAAGTCGATATTGTGTTTTTTTCATTCTAAATAACCCACTTTGGGGATATTGTAAATTATATTAAACTGGTGAATAGATGAAACTAGGGATAAAAAATATTAAATACATTATATTAGGAACTAACTTGACCATAACAGGTGTAGGATGAGTGGGCATAAGACTGTAAACCATGTTTGATAATCCCATTTTATATTATTAAGTGGATTCAAAATTCACTTTATAAACAATTTGGAAGAACATTAATAGATTCTAACTATTGATGTAATAGTTTATACATAAATATCCATTGGTTGATATAAAGGTATCATAATTTTTAATATCATATGAATGATTTCAATGAATATATGATGGTTCTCTCTAATTATTATAGCATAATGATTATACTATGATTTATGTTTTAGTAAATGGATGGAACATGAAAGAATCATGTTAACACTTAATGTGATGTCCAATTTAATTACCATCCTCATTAAAAATTTTTTCTTAAAATGTAGGATAAAATTTCCTGTAACATTTCTCACTCAACACTTTAAGGATATATATGATAATACATACCATGTTGATATTTTAAATGCACCCAGGGGGAGAAACATTTAATTGAATATTTTATGCAATAACATCTACCCTACTTTTGTTGGTATTCTAATACAATTATTTTTGAGAAATGGAAAATATATATTTTCCCATATGCTCAAACCATGAGAATGTATCTTTAATATATTATCACTTTGATAGAGTAGAGAATCAATGGTGGGCTCTTATATTGAATACAAGGATATAAGAAGAAATATTATCCGTAGAATGGGATTTGTTTTAGAGGATAATAATCAATAAGTTCATTCCATGTGATATTATTACTAAAATTGAGAGGGTAATTATAAATTTAAAGTAGATGGATGGTGAATCCATCGATTATTACTTACAAAATTTATAACACTAGAGAGGTAGGATTCTAGATTTATCATTAACCCAAGAAAAAAAATGTTTATCAATTAATTAGTGGTTTGAAATCAACTATTTTAATGGAATTATACTTACCTAACTTCATATGCTATGAATATTTTGTTCAAGATACACAAAAAGTGAACATTGAAGATAGAAACCTACATTTTAATGGTATTGATGATAATAAATGCAATATGGAATTTTATAGAAGATATAGAGTTATGTGACATGGATGGTAGAATCAATCTCAACCGCTATCAAGAAAAATGTATTGGAAGGTGAAATAGTTTAATTTTCTCATGGGAATGATAAGATGAATCATTTCTGGTAGTTATTCCATCAATAAAAATAAATTATATGTAATATGAATTTGATAATCAGTGAAATGATTATTAAGAATTTTCAATTGAATACACATCCCAAAAATTAGTGATTTAGATGAAAAGAGTTATAGAAATGTTATAATAAATTCCGTAATACATGGGATATTTAGGAAAATATTCCACAATTTCCACTAATGATAATAGATAAATGGAAAGAGTATGTAATAAAAAATACTGAAGTGGATCAAGATAATTACATGGTGAAGGGTACCTGAATCATCTACTCCACAATTGAATATTTTTCATTGATTAGGGTTCTAAAAACTATATTATATCTACAGAATTTTATATGGGTGTCACATCACCACCTCAATTATTTGATGTTGATTTGGTAGAATAAATCTTATTACCTGGTGATTTTAAAATATCTCTATGCTCAATAACATAAATGACATGAAACTATAAGCTTTTTTCAACTATGAAATATTAATATTTATATATGCCCACAAAAATCTTCTCATTGAATTGCTAGTTTTGAAAAAAGTAACATTTTTTTGAAATATATAAATAAAATGGTCATAATTAAGAAAAATATATTCATTAATTACTAAATATTATGTACTATATTCATAAAAAATTCGTTTTATTGTTCTAAAATACAATTTCATAGAAAATGGTTTTTTACAATATAATATAAATAAATTTAAGAAATTTTAGAAATTTTATTTTATTAAATGTATTTATTTTTTAAATAAATATATCATAATTATCTTATCATAAAATGTTTGGATTTTTGTAAGTAGATTTATCTTTCAGTATATAGTAAAATATACATATTAAAAAAAATTATTTTCTATTCATGTATATATATAGTCCCATTTGGTTTGAAATTTATTTTCAAATTTAATTTTTTATTTTTTTAAATAGTAACTAATTATTTTCATTTTAGTTAACATTATTCATAATTTTGGTATAATTTTTTATTAAAATAAATATTTTCTTTAAAATAGTTTTATTTCTCATTTTATAGGTTGATTTTAAAATAAATTTCTTATATTTATAGGTATTTAATTTGTTAAAATGGATAAATTTTTTAAATCATCTTTTCTATATATTTTTAATATGTAAACTTTATTTTTTTCATGTTGAATAGAAACCATGGAGATATTTATTACAACTGTAATAGTAAATTGGGTTATATATTGTTAAATATTATTTTAAATTAAATCAAAACATCCTAAAAACATTATTTTAGTCTTTTTGATGAGTTTATTATGACCTCACCCATAATATATTCAATTATATGTAATTTTCATTCAATTTGACTTTGATAAATACCTTAATATTAATTTATCAAAATATAAATTATAAAAATTTCACATTCTTTATTTTAATATATATAATTTTTTATCATATGTATATAAACAAGTCATGACTGATTATAAATGTTAATTTTAAAAATAAATAATTTTCTTATAATGGTTATTTATTTTAAATTTTTCTATATAAAATAATTACTTTAAAAGAATACACATTGCTAAATAGTACTTATTAGAAAAGAAGAAAAATCATGTAAATAATTTTAAAAATTTAAAAAATATATTTTTTCTGAGGTTTTTCATGCCAACATTTTTTTAGATAAATATAATATATTATATATATTTTATTGTTTTATATTTTGACTAAATTATGGTACTGGAATATATTTTAAGAAACTATGATAATAGTTTCATAAATGATAGTAACTGTATTTTATTTGATGTAATATTAAATTAAATAATTTTATGTTTATAAAATCACTATATTTGTTCAAGTGCATGGGATATGCTAGATAATATTAATAGTTTTTCTCTTATGGGACAATTTTTCTTTTATTTCAACTTTACTGTCCCTAGAAGAGTAAAAACGAATTTTATCATGGAAACCATTAAAAGGCTAAATGAGAGGTTAAAATTGAAAGAATTGTCTTAAAACATAAACTAAAATTTTATAAATATTATTTTTTGATATTAATTTTTTTATTTACATCCTATATTATAAATATATCATTTTGGATTATCATGAATTTGAAAATTAATTTATATTCATTTAATAACTTACGTAATTACAGTTGTGTGTCTCTATTATATTATATAAAGACACCACATATCCTCTCATCATAACACTTCTTGATCTGGTTAGCTTTAAAAAAATATTCTTCACTTCCTTGTAAATTGTTTATGCATTCTGGTCCTATTAAAATAACATTTCTAATATATTTCAGGTGATATCCAAATGTGTTTCTTTTAGGAGTAGTTAATCATCTTTACCAATCATCTTAATTTTACATCATCATATTCCTCCTTCAATTTTATCATAAAAATTTAAATATAATATCATTAATATATACCATATAATTAAATTATATTATGTAAATTTAAAAACCATATTCATATAATTTATCCATCAAATACAGAATGAACACATTGTTCGGTCGTAAATGAGGACTGCATCCTCTATGAAGTGGTGTGTTTCATTTTCCATCACTGAATATAATTGATATATATAATAATGTACATAATATATATATATATATATGTGTGTGTGTGTGTGTGTGTGTGATATTAATGATTTAATTATAAATATAAAAATATAAAATATCATCAATTTTTTTACACTTCTATTTGATGGAAAATGATAATGTGATTGTTGTGCACGTATGGATTACCACCTCAACAAAGAAATGTTATTATTTTTTCACTTATACCATTCATTAGTGTTTATAAAACTGTATTTAACATTTATTAATGTTAATTATTTTATTATTATTAATCATGATATTTTTTTACAATAACACATTTGACCAAACTGAACCTACCAAATTCATTTTCCAATTATGAACTAAAGTCCTACAAAACATATGAGATCGAATTAACTTATTGGGTAATAAAATAAATTATATCAATAAAATAAATAAATTTGATTAAAGGTAAATTACTGAAATCACACGAGGTTATTGAAAATTATAATAATTACTATAATTTTATTATAAATAATTTAATTGACATACATATAATGGTTGGACATAAGGTAAGGGTTTTCAAAAAATTATTTATTTTAATTAGGTTATATTAATTTTTCATTTTGTTGGTTATGAAAACATTATGACTACAATGAAATATTATTATATTATATTTTACTTCCACTTTTTATGGATTGAATTTTTTTTTCACAAAATTTGTTCATTGATTAAATATTAATTCAATGTTATAATCATTGTAATGGGTTCTAATATCACATTTGTTTTCGTGAGACATGTATGATCTTAAAAAAATTTTCCTTTGAGGGGTTTTATATAATATTTTATATATATGATACACCATTAATCTATTTACACTAATGATATTTAATGATCCATTTAAATAATTTACTTCATTGGAATTACGATTCAAAATTACCAAAGCGGTATGAGTTTATTTCAAAATATCATCGTTATTTATAATTATATATATTTGTTTTTTTGGGGAATATATTATCTCACCCTATGGTTATTCATTAAAATATCTATTTTCAGTTAATTTTTATCCGTCTTGGTACTTCTATGCCTAAATGGATATTTTTAAGGAAAATTAACTTTTTTTCTAATTCTGTTTGAAATACATTTCTTCTAAGTCGATATATTCGATAAAATTTTTCAATTAATTATTTTACTATAATTAAATAAATGATATAAGTAATTTTACTAAGGTATGGATTTATAAAATAATTAAAATGAATCTTCTTTTATTTAATCAAATTAGGTACTTTTTTTACTAAAGGTGTGAATAGAATCCTTGTTTTAACATATAATAAATAAACAGATATTTTCACCATCATAATTATTCGTTTATTTGAAGCTTACTATTGAAGTTTTGATTATTATTTTAAATGAAAATACATTACTCATTTTTAATGTTTAGGTTTTAAAATTTAATGAAAGATAGTGGTATTTCCTTATATTTTAAATGAAATTTTTTAAATGTTCTTTTAAATTGATTTTCATCTTTGTCAACTTCCATTAATATATAATTATCTTCATTTGGAATATGATATAATGAGATCATCCATATTATGTATCTAGATATATTATATTGATTTTATTATATATACTATCAGGACATCAATTTCATTTCCATTGTTAAATTATTTTATAAAGGAGTACAAGTTATATTTTAAAGTTTTACGATGATAGTTCATCGTTTAATGTCTATTATCCATGTACAATACTTGAAATTTTTTTATAATTATGCATGATATTGATAAATATATTTATGGTGGGATAGTCTAATATTTCTTATTTGAAACATGAGACTAATATATCTCTCTAATGAATTGGGTAATGTTTCTTTTCATTAAGGGAAATAAAGAAGGTGTTAATCGAAGATATTTTTCCTATGGATTTTACTAGTCTAAACATATTTATGATATTAGTAACCATAAGTGATGAATATAATGTTCTAAAATAAAATGTTTTTCTATTATTATTTCTCAGATAGTTTAATGGTATATTTGATTATGTTTTAGGTTACATGACTCAGAATTAATTATTCTTAAGACACTAGTCTTTATTAAAGCTTTATTTTATGTCACATGTTTAAGGATCCTCATTTTTATGGCTATTATTTCTATTATGTTTTTCATATTAACATTGATTATGTAATTATATCATTATTCCAATCATATTATCATTAATGATATTCAATGGTTAATGCTTATGTTTACCCTTACTGATTATTTGAGTTGAGTTTTATTATGTTTTTTATTTCCCTTTGTTATGAAGAATGATATCAAATAAATTATTTCCTAAAATTATTCTTGTCTGAAGAATTTTGTGGATTTTTTGAATAGTATTTGTTAAAAAAGAAATGTTTAGTAATATTAGTTAAGATTGTTTCTTAGTTATCTATAACTATAAACCTGAAATTTCCTAGGGTATATAAGAGATTAAATATTTCCATTTTATTTTTTATGTTTTGGATTTCTATAATATGTCCATGTTTATCGGTTTAAAATATAAGAATGTAAAGATTATGTTTTTTGTTATAGATCTATGATTTTGGGTCTAGGTCTTTTATATTCAATATAATAGTAGGGTTTATATTACATGGAAGACAGGGATGATTTCAATAATATTAACTTAAGAGTAAGGGATAACATCATGGATTTATAATGTTATGTTTGATCATCAGTTCATAATCAGACACTCCCCTATTAACTTTTCAAGGGATAAAATTTTTAGGTGGTTAATGATACTTTGGTATGACTTTTAATATATTAAGGTATAAATAATCCTTATGTTAAACTAGTAGGATTATTTTGGAATAATGTTATCACTTTTTTTTGATATGTAAGCTGAAATTTATACGAAACCCATTGAGGTTAAAATATTTTTTAATATTGAAGTTTTTGGGGTTAATTAGGATATAGGGTTAATTTTTTTATGGAATTATCATTGATGATACTTTGGTATTATTGTGGACATTTTGGGGTTAAGTGTAATATTTATTAATATAACGGTTTATTCATTTTGTGTATTATTTTTCATGTGCTAGAAATTTTTGTAATCATAGACAGGACAAATATCTTTCCATCCTTTTATACAACTCATGTTCAATTAGATTTTTAATATTGTTCTTTGGGAATTACATATTCATACTCAAAATTTGGATTAAAATATGAGGTGAATTTGGAAACATATTGAAATAAAAAAAATGGAATAATTTTATTTATGGATTTAATGGAAAAACGTATATATATATTCTCTAGTTCAATATCTCAATGGTAAAATGATCCTTCACCATAAGCTAAAAGATATTGAAAATGGATTTTTTTCCTTTCTTACCATCATTTGTGATGTTTGATAATCCTAATAACATATTAATTTATGGTTTTGTGGCCATTAAATTTCATATTATCAATCACATTCCATTTATCATTGATCCCTATCATTCCCCATTATTATTTGGACAATAATGTTCTTATATATGTGAATATTTTCACTTCCCACAAATTTTTTCTTTTTATTGAAACCAATTTATGTGCTATTCCATATGAATTTTATATTTTCCTTTCCCTTTTTTCAAAATGATGTTTTATTTTTATTTTTACAATGTGTTTTTAAAAGAATGGTATTTAAAAATTTTAATCCCAGGATTTCCAAAGAAAAGAATAAATTTATAGGATGAAATTTATTACTGTCGGGGAGAATATTATATCTTGATAATTTAATAGAATACTATGTTTGCTAACATTCACAACACACAACACTCAACTTAAAAAGATATGAAATATTATTTTCTAGATATTATTATTATATCATGGTCATTGAATTAGTAGATTTGAGTAAGAGGATCCACATTAAAAAATATATATAAAAAGGCCCTACTAAACATATATAAAAATATCCAACTCAAAAAAAATATATTTATTAATTTTTAGAAATTAAGCACTCAAATTTTAGATGCCATTTTGAGCTTTAAAACTAAAAAATCTACTAAAATAGTTTTTATTGTTTTTTGATTGAATATTTTAATTAATTTGATCCTATTTTAGAAATAATATATTATAAAAGGATATTTTTTAAAATCCTTATTTCAAAATTATCCTAGGGAGGAATTTTTTAATATTTATAGAATGAATGATTTTTCATTAAATAGTTTATAATTTCTAATTAAAAAAATAAGACCTTTTCATTCAAGTAAATAAAAATTCCAAATTTTTAAATTCATTTTAGCTTTAAATCAGTTCATTTTTATTGAATGTATTTCAATTATTGTCTCTTGGATAAAATTTTTTCATAATTTTGGTATGAAACTATTCTTATAATAACAATTTATATTTCTATGAAATAGTTTTTCATCAAACATTGTGGGATTATTTTAAAAGTAATTTATTCCAATTATAAATTATCATATTGATAAAATATATTAAATATTTGCAATCATGATGTGCAAATTTTTTAAATAGGTGAACTTTATGTTTTCCTCATAATGAATTGTAACCATAGTAAAACTTATCACCACCGTAAAATGTAAATTGGACCAATTAGGGTATTAACTAATGTAAATAGGATTCAAAATCCCCATAACACTGTATTTTAATCATTTTATTAGTTGAATCCGACCAATAAAAACTTAAAAATACAGATTTTTTGTGCCATATGTGTCTGATAGTGACCTCTATATTATAGAAAGTAAATATTAATTCTAAAATGAATCATTTATGATTTTTATATACCTCATATGTTTTCAGAAATGATAAAAACCGATAATGTAATGAATTAGACCGGGGAAACATAACATGTCACTAGAGAAGGCACTCTATATGTTAGAGAGATACAATGAAATAGATGTATCTTGTATAATAGAAAATATATTCTATAGTGTAAGATCAGTAAATATCCAGGAGACATACAATAGAAATCCCAATGGGATAAACCTGAAAGTAAACCAAGATAACCTCTAAGTTTAAACTCTATGTCACCATCCATCCGCACCAAATATTGACACTACATAGGTAACAACAACCAAGATAATCTTCTGAACTATATGAAGCCCCAATATATATATCATCCCACTAGAACAATGTCAACAACAAACAAATGAAAAACAATTTGAGATAAAATTAAGGAAATATTTATGAAATAATCTATACAAAGTCAAACACTATAAATTTTTTTATATTTATTTCAAAAGAAACATATTTATAATGAAATTTTTCAAAAGAAATACTTTTGTAAAACATCCGTTGGTTTCCATAATTACCTTTCATATTCACAAAAACAAGCAATATGATTAGTACATGATATAATGCATGATAGGATATGAAAAAAAGACTAGGGATACAACAGTAGATAAAAAGTTGACAACTGACCATGAAATATGCCAACATGTGTAAAATTAATCATAAATGAAAAATAATATGATTTATTCTTGAGACTATGGGAATATATTCTCATATATATAAATAAAACACTATATTTGGCATCATGTGAATCCAACAAATATTGATTCCTATCATAGTCTGTCAACATCAAACATATAATTGGATTATATACAGTAAATTGAAAAGTACATTTTTTAACACAAAAAGCATTCCCATTATTCCATTTTTATCAAAAAACAATTTAAAATCGTTTCTGATAATTTATTGAAAAATCATAGTGAAACAACACCACTTCCATTCTTGAAAATATCTTTTAGAGTCAAAACCACCTTTAAATAATTTTTGTGGACACATAGTGTGTACTAATAAATTTTAAATGAAAACAACGATAAAATAGTATATTTTATGAGATAAATACACCTTCATATCAAATTAGTAATTTTCACAAAACAAATAAATGTAATTTTAAAAAAATAACCTATAATTCATGATTTTGAATCTTTTTATAGAGAGAGTTTCTTCAAGAACAGTTGAAAACATGTTTCCTTCAAAATGAGAGATTGGGAGTGGGTATATCATGTCCTCATCAGCCTTGATACACATAAAACACCATCAATCATCAATAAAACCACTCTGATTCATCATCCACAACCCATTCAGATCCCTGCAAGATATGATTTGGCAAGATCAAGTGAGAATCTATGAAATGAAGAGGAAACCAGATAATAAATAGTATATAAGATGAATAGATCTTCTAATAATTAAATAAGTATGTCATGAATTCATGATTATAAGCCTCTAGATCTTTGGGGGAATTTTTATTTCAATACTAATGAATATTATTGTGTGATAATACATAAAAATTATCAAGGTAAAATTGATAATATTAATCTTTATAGTGGTTCGGGTAGGGGTGTATGGTAAGTACGTAAGGTTAGACAAATCATTTCATAATAGTGTCTGGCCTATGATACTTGAAAAATAGTTTGTAAGGTTTTGAAATTATGAACCAAATGGTTTGGGTATATCATTATCAATCTATGTGACACCCCTTGACGTCAACTCAAAGACAGTTATTTTCTCCTTGGTTTGACTAACCATGATCAAACTGTTAAAAATACCAATGAAAACCCACAAATCCATATTGCATCATCAGTAATAATTGTTCATGGAAACCATTACTATGGAATGTTTCCTGAAAAAATAATTTTTTTCAAACTCTTAATCCTATAAGTCTCTAGAACAACTTCACAGATAAAAAATGAAATGAAAAACAGAAGACATGAGACCTAGATGACATCACAATTCTCCCCACCATGAATGAAATTTGTCTCCAAAAAGTTATAGGGATATTGAAAATTAGAAAATTAATGTACACTACATCCTAAACAATGATTACTTCTCCCACACAACATGGTTATCACATATTCAATACCAAAGTAAAAAAACATAATAATTTTACTATCATGATATACCTTATCATGGCGATCTATAATCTGAATCAGTTTCTGAATCATTATGGTGAAAGGCTACTGATTAATGACATCCCATCCATCACATGTGAAGGGTTTGGTTGATACCTCCTTAGCTGGGAAGCCCAAAACATATCATGAACAAAAATCAAGAGATATGTAAATTTCTATTTATTTTTATCTTTAAAATTCATTTAATGGTCTCAAAGGGAAAAAGAAACCTCTGTGTCAACATACCATTATTAACCAAACAGTGGTGTGCCAAGAAAGGTGAAATTCAAAGAGACACCCCATCACTAACCTAAAACTCTAAAATCCCACAATGATGGTTTATATAGTATTTTCTATTACTCTATTCTATGCATAATCTCGTCAAAATATACTATACATTTTTTGGCATCACCTGAAAAAGGCTCGCTCCAACTAAAAGATATCCCTCCCAACTCTGCCTGGTACAAGAGATATCAACATGGATTCCAATACAATACATCAAATTGTGTTATATTAATCAAATCTTCATTACTAATGTTATAGGAAATTTAAATAAATGAAATTTTTTTCATAAGAACCACCAAAATAAAGAATACATGCTTGGTGTGTATCGTCCAAAGTAAAAATAGATCTTTCAGTCTAAATTTCCATCTTTGGATGATATACCATGATTAATTTTAACTAGAAACACATAACCACTTAAAAAATGTTAAAATCCTAACTGTAAACCACGAGTCCCTATCTAAAAAAATATAAGAGGGACCCCCGTGAAATCTCAAAGAGCCTTCAAAGGGAACCCATTTCACAAAATTTTTTAACATATGACTAAATATTATTATGTTTCATTATAATAGAGATTGAATTTTATAAATCCAATATCATGAAGGGAAAGAAATAAAAAATGTGTTAGGTGGAGTAGTAAAAAATGGAATACATAAATAAAGGATCAGGGAATTAAGAAATTACCATTATGAGAAAATTGTGAACAGAACCATTTTAGATTATTATTGAAGGGAATGATAGTTTAATGTAGGTGAATAGATGAGGATTATTTGGATAATTAATATAATGGAATGGCATGATCCACTCTTATCTATTTACTTAACTATAATGAAATGGGGAATTATTCAACCCAATTTCTGATGCATCAATGGAAAGATACTATATAGGAGGCTAATGGGAGGACACTAAGATTTTGTGATCACTAATTTTAAGGTTATGGTTCTTAAATATGTGGTTGAAGGAAACATTATCAGAACCTAAAATTTTAAAAAATCATTATTTTTTTCTCCATCTACACACTCTTTTATGTCTTTAATGTTTTCAAGGAAAATTATATATTCAAATATCAACATAATAAGGTTGTTTTCAGTCCAAACTCTTAGTGATAATCTTGAGGCAACAATGATCTGTCATTCAATTCCCATTAGGACACTTATATTTAACATATTTATACAATTGATAAATATATCTATGGTTAACTTTTATTTAATCCATGGTATGTATTTCAACTCAAATTATAATGAATAAATTTATTTCCAAGATAACAAGATTAAGAATAGTGATGGATATGTGGAATCCATTGTGTATAGAGGGTAGAAATCATCACATGGGATATGCCTATATCATTATAAAGTATATCTTTTGAATAAAATTCTTGAGGAAAATGAGTAAAATTAATCTAGATGATGCATAATTAATATTTAAATTAAATATGTACCATTTTATGTGAATACATTATTGATTTTCCTGAAGAATTATCAGGAAATCCATTAGACTATTACGTTGAGTTTTCCATTGATTTAATCTTTGATGCAATACCTATATCAATTAATCCCTGTAAAATGTAAATAATATAATATTTAAAAAAATAAACATCTACAAAAGTTGAGTGATAAGGGATTTATATTCACTAATTCTTCTCCTTTGGTGTCCCTAATATGTTTTCCTTATGTAGTAAGATTAATCTATGTGGTTGTGAACTGATTATAGTGAAACCAATTCTGTTACTATAAATAACTAGTTTTATCATCATTTGAATGATAAATTTTTGATAAACATCACATATCTAAATAAATTTAAAAGATTAAACTTTAATTTGGGTATCATAAACTATGATTAAATAATGAATATAATGCAAAGACATCATTTTGGATAATGTATCTACCTTGTGAGTTATTAAGAGAGATCATTAGATTGACAAATTCATCCTCTGATTTTGTAGGATGTTAATGAAAAATTATTCATGTAATATTTTGATAATTTATTTTTGGTATTTATTTATAACCTCTTAGTGTAATATAAAATATTTTAAGGCCATAAGACAAAATTGTGAATCATTATTGAGACGTTTAGGGAAAACGAGTAATTTGGTAAATATATATTTTTTAATATTGAATTCTGAATTATTTTTTATTGGCCATGTTTTCTCCAAGGAGGGAATCATAGTTCATTATATGAATAGAATGGTAGTCAATGAATGAAATGCATTGATGAATAAGATCAGGGTATATAGTTTCCACAATTTAGTAGGCTATGTTTTGTGATTTACTCAAAACCTTTCTCAATTAGCTAATCATTCAACAATTTCACACATAGATGGGTTATTTTTATATGAATAAAGTATTGTGAAGAATATTTAAACAATTAAAAAAGCTATTGGTGAATTACATGATATTTAACCTACTATTTGAATGGTATGGAATTATGATTTAGAGTGATACATCATTGGAAGGACTCAGGTGGGTCCTTATATATAATGATAATGATATTTCATATGAATCATTGTTGTTAAAGGCATATGAATATATCTATCTTACCCTTTATATTAAGTCAGAATTTATAATAACATCTTTGAATATATGGATTCATTATCATTGTGGTGAAATATGTAATATATACACTGATTAAAAGAGGTTGAAATAAATATTTCCATTAATATAGATTAACATGTTTCTACGACGATGACATGAGTTACTAAATAATTATTATTTATCAATACAATTTAACCCAAGGAAGGAAAATAATACAAATGAGGTATTAATTGGGAAAGGACATTATGTACTAACTAAAATGAGGTTTACCATGATTCCTAGGTTCATGTATTTAAATATTTTGTACATGGGTATTATTTGGGAAATAGAAAACTCCACCCTTAAAAATTATTTCAAAAACATATTTATTCGAAATGATAATATGTTCTCAGCCTAATGATGAGAGTTTTCAAAATAATGTTCAATATATTAATAAATAGAAATTGGAAGTCTTAATTTATGAAATTGGTGTTCTAAAATATTGAAAGAAACTATTTGTTACTTATATAATTGGGATAAAAATACAATTATTTGATGATGAACGCAACTCAGATTTCTCTATACACCATGGTAAAACTGAAATGAATAGGAATCTGATAGAAAATTTTTGGTAGGATAATATGACATGGGAAAATGTTGATAATGTATCATGATGCTTAATATTTTAAATTGAAAATGCGATAAACAAGTATAGTAATGGAGTAACTCAAACTCTACCTATTTATATGTGGTAATGGGATGATAGCACTATACACATTTTCAATGAATTTCCATATATTATTTGAAAGGATAATTCTATATACCTTTTTTTAATCATCATACTAAATCCATATATATCCACAAAAATAGAGGTGATTTACCTCTTCAGTAACATACATGGATCAATATTTATAAATTTCATAGAATTAAAATTGAGTTTATATGTATTATATCAAATCACAATCAATAATTTACATAAAATTATTTGAAATAAATTATAATTCTCTTGATTTTGATATTTATTTGAGAAATATCAATCATCATTAATCTAGTGGAAATCCAAAAATATATTTTAAAAAATTACAAAACAAGTTGAGGTAATGGTCACTAGACTTTAATTGTATATTGGATCATTACATTTCTATTTGAAGTTTCTTTATAATAATTTATTCAATTAAATTATTCTGATAGTGTCATATGAAGAATTGTATGATAAGAGATGTCATGCTATAAATTTTTTTGATGTAGATGGTGAAAGGAATCTTTGCTGGACCAAGACATATTAAGGATATAATGAAGAAAGAAAATAATATCCAATCTTATATTAAACAAGTTCAAATTTGGATATTGAGTTAAAGAAATTATCGAATTAAATATTTTGAATTTCAAGAGCGAGCTCATGTGTTTTTGAACGTATCTCCATGGAAGGGTGTTATATGGTTTGGTAATAAATAAAAATTGAAAACCATATACATTGGACATTTAGAAATTCTAGTATTAATTAGGGTTATGTATTACCATTTATAAATTCCACTTATTCTCTCTAAAGTAAATAATGTATTCTATATATCATTATTAAATAATTTTATGATATAACTACCACATGTAATCCTCTCTAAAGAAATAGAATTATTAAATTATCTTTCATACTCTGAAGATAATATCCATTTTGTAAACACAATACAAACATGTTTTGTGGAATCATAATACATGACTACATAAGCTACTTTAGATAAATCACAACAATATATAAATCAATTTGGGATCCTAATGAATTTATGATGAAACCCACCCTTATTTTTCTACAATATAATTTCCATGAAAATTTACATGGTGAAATTTTAAACGATAATAATGTTTGACCAGAGCATAAATTATATTTATTTAACATTTTATCTTAATGAAACTATAATAAAATTCAAATTTTAATAAATATTTTACAAAATATATAATTTTATAGAATGAATATTGATTTTGAACATACTAAGTGAAAATAATCCTAGAATGATTTTTCCATATTTAACTAAAGAAATAGAATTTTAAGAATAATTAAAATTGAATTATTTACATAGTAATACTTTTATATTAAATAATTATTTATAAAAATTAAAATAATACATATATTTATTATAAATTATATATAAATAAATTTATGATCATCTAGAGGTAAAAATAGGAATATTTTTCCAAACATTGCATTTGATTTTCAATTATATTGAATTTGAAAAATATACAGTATTAGGAATGAATTAAATTAATTAAATATATTATACATAACTCTATATAATCATAAATTCATTTAATGATTATAAATAATCATATTTTTAATTTAACACCATCTTAGGCATGGAAAATGCATTTTTCAGAAAAACCTTTTTTAGTCTCAGTTTGAATGCTTATTTTTAAATTAATTTCTACCACTTATTGAAATTTAATTTAAAAAAAATTAATTCAGTATTTATTATTGATATGTTAAATTTTTTAAAATAGGTTCAATTTATTTACAAGTATTATTAATAGTATCATTTGTAAAATTTTTCCCCACGATAATTGGTAAAATATGATACAAAAGGTTAAAACTATTGACTAAGGCTTCTAAATAATATATAACTAATATAATATTTCTTTTGATGAGTTTAATTAAACCAGATAGTTTATATACTCAGAGATATGGTCTTCCAGAGCCATTGTTCATTGAAATGGTCCGTTAAATTAATTAATATAATAGAAATTTCCAAAATGTCATTATGTTGATTTTAATTTCAATTTAGTGTTCCTATATTGATAAGATGATATTATGAATGAATTTAAATGTTTATTTTTAAATTAACACGTTTCTTGTGATGATAATTTATTTTATATTTTTATTTATAGTATAATTACATTAATTGTATACACAACATTGACATTGTGCATGTCCAGTTAGATGAAAAATCTAAATAGATGATTTGAAAACATCCAAAGAAATATTTTATTGATTAAATATGGATTAAAATAAATTTTAGGCTTTATAATAATATTTATTTTTTGGTGAAGGTGTATATATTTTAATCCCATTCAAATCTTTATTTTATTAATGACAAAATCTGTGAATAGATCCAAAAATAAATTTAATGTTATTTTATGTTAAAAAAATTTATATTAATATATTTAAAAATTATTAAAATATATAAATCGGATAATATGGATTATATATCATCTAATATTTCGCCACTTTGATTTTATATGATTATTTATATCTTTGAAATAAATTTATAACCATTTAAGAATGAAAAAATTATTATCACTATTATAGTTAAAATTTGTTAATTAAAGAGTTTAATGAAAACATGAGGTTTAAAATTCAAAAAACTAATAAAATTTATAATGGTGAAGTTATTTCAACCATAAAATATATTAATATTTTTATTTTTTGAACATTTTGACACTTTCACATGAAAATGAATTTATTATATTTTAATCATTTAATTAATTACAAGTATTTCATTTCCTTCATTGTAAATGGAAATCTCTTTCCCCTAATTATTCAAAACATAATTAGAAACATATCAAAACAAAACCATGAAAAAATATCTCCCCAATATCTATATATAATTTAAATTAATCTTGTTCATCTGAAAAAACCGACCATTGGGTATATAAGTTAAGATCTAAGGGAGGTTCCACAACGAAAAGGTAATCATCTTAAAAAACTATCTTCATGTTAATTTATTCTTCTAAATACACTAAAGTTTTATTATGAATCATAATATGTAACACCCAAAAATTATAAAATAATAAAAATTAATTGATAGTGTATACGACGTGCAACATAGAGCTTAAACAATCCATAAAATATATTTATTTAAATTTGATCTATTTGATAGCATGTGGAACACAGAAACCAGAGTCAAAATGAACAGTAATATAGTATACTATTATAATATAGATATTAAATTGGTGGTTATGAATTGTAATAAATAAATTCACAAAATTATGTGTATATATTTGTTATAAATATAAAAATATTCAATTAAAATAAAAAATTGTTTTTTGAAAAACTGTATTTGTTTCCTAACAGACAGTTTAGATTTACATTGCATATAGAATGTAGAATTATTTATTTACAATTTTATTAAATATATTTGATAAAATTAACAACATTTTTTTAAATTCAGTATATTATAATTATATTAGGGTACATTTTTGGGATTTTTCTTAATTTTTTTATTTCTCCACAAATAGTTAAAAATGATCTTTTATATTGAAAATTTTATATTCATTTAATTATTTAAAAATGTTAAATAAAATGGTACAATTGTATTTAATGTAAAGTTAGTTCAATTATATTAACATTTTGTTATTTTAGGACATTTTAATCAATTTAATTTGGAATTTTATATTAAATCCATCTATACTTATGAGAATTGTCTCTTCAGTAACCCTATTTTTCATAACTTCTAGAGATATAATTTTAACATGGATTATTATAATTATATACATTGAATTTGTAAAATTATATTACATATTTAAAATGATAATAATTAATATTATCTAAAGAATTTTACATTTTTTTTACCATCATGAATAATAAAGGAAATAAAAATTAATCATTGTGGTAAAAACTTCATTACTAGAGGATAATTTAAAATGACAAGGGATAAAATTGTACGAACTTGGGTTTTTAGATTGTGTCAGAATACCAACACTATTTGAATTTTTGACTTTTTTCTGAGGAAATTGATGAAAATGGGAAGTTTAGGGAAATTTCCAGACTACAGGCTCTGTAATTTTAAGTACACACCGTGTATATGTTAGGCGACGGACTAGCCGCGTGCTCGCTGAGTGTATTCCATGTGAACCCTGTGTAGAAATTTCTTACTAAATGGTGTGTAGTTTTCGACACACTGTGTACCATTGACCATGTGGAGGCCATACATGGTGTACAGGCCTGTTGGGCTGGTAAAGTCATTGAAACCATGTAGACGTCGTGTCCTCCTTGTACACGCCATGTAGTCTTGTCATGTATGAGGGATATACATGGCGTGTATGCCAGTTGGCTGGGTGGATTTTTTTTAACAAGTACACATCGTTCCCCCCCATGGAGATGTTGTGTAGTCTAGCCGTGTTTAAGGGATATACATGGCCTGTGGGTAAGTCGGTGTGGAGGAGAAGGGAAACCAAGTACACGCTCTATACCCCTAGGTAGATGCCATGTACTCATGTCTATAGGTTCTTGAATGTATGTCATCATAATTCTAGTTGCCATATGAATAGTTAAATGATGTACATAGAATGTAGTCCTAAAGTACAAACTGAGTAGTTTTTTATTGTGTGTGTTAAAACGGGCAGTAGCCTCATTTTGAGGTGTAACTTCATTTTGTTCCGCTGGGTTTCATGAACCAAGCCTTCTGAAGCTTCTTTTCTCTCCTGGATCTTCGTCTGATGTTGATTTCAAACACCGATTGATGCATTGGAACCCCCTCCATTGACCGCATTTTAGACCTAATTAGAGGCTGTTACCAGAGGAGTAGTATTGTACGAGTCTCAGACAGGTGGTTCATACCTCTTTTTGTGTTTTTGTGGTCATTTGTGTGACGTAGCCTTCGATGTGTTTTTGGGTATTTTGAGTAGGACCCAGTTTTATATGATATTTCTTATTACATTGTTTATGGACCTATGGGATTCCTTTGGTTATTCCATCTCACCATTTTTGTTCGAGCGGGGACGGGCGAAGGGTCGTTGCTTATTGGGGCATTTTGGTCGGGTGATGCCAAAATGGTAATATTTGAATCATATTGTTATGAACTATTGAGTTTAATTTATTAAGCCTGATATAAATTGTTAGAGGCATTCAAGACCTCAGTGATGCTGATTATTAACCTTTGGGTTAGTTAGAGGCATTCAAGACCTCAATTCTATTGATTTTAAATCTCCAGGTTAGGGAAATGAAACTATTCAGAATGTTTATCCTGTTTATGATTTCTCTTTAAATATGTTATATATGAAATTGATTAATTTCATATGCTCGACCCTTTGGGTTGTGTTGGGCATGGCCTGGTTAGTCTTGAGTGATGTTGATCATAGGTTGGGCTTGACCGGAGTTATTTTGGGTGGTTTTGACCATGGGATTGGGCGTCATGGACGTCGACATGAGACAGTATGACTGTCAGTTTTAGCATGGACCGGGTTACTTAGATGGAGATTCCATCAAACTTAAGTAGCCTGGTCGCAGGGACATGAGGTGTCATATGTGTGGTGGCATAGGTAATGTATTGGTGATTACCGCTCACAAATAACTTTGAGTAGTGTGCACATTGAGATACGCCGTGATGACGTGGTTTTGACCAGTCATGTTGGTAGAGGCACCCATAGATGCGGTTTAGGTACTTTTGATGGGGTTTCTTGTCATAGGAATCCATGCGCGAGGTGAGGAGCCTCTAGGGGATAAACAGGAGGCTATCGGGTTGGGGGCTGAGGCTCACCATGATTTGAGGGTAGGTATCGCTATCCCTCCAGCTATTTATCTTAGGGTAGACATCGTTGCCTCTCTGGTTATTTATTTGAGGACAAGCATTGATGTTCCTCCGGGTTACTTGTGGGGCCTGCCTTCGCGTCGTCGGGACTTGAGGCATAAGGTTTCAGGAAGCACAAGGTAACGAGTTACTATTCTTGGGATTTACTTCGGGACGTCAGTACATGATACATGTGGAGTCAGGGGGCACATGGTGCCGGGTTGCATGACAGAGATTTCGGCAATTTCCGAATGAGGTGACACTCCATGGTGGCTATTGAGCACTATGGAGTTAACATTTATTTGTGAATCGTTCTATTTACAAGTTTTCATATAATTGAATTTCTTCTTAAACACATATATTAGGTACGCCCAATTGGGTGGTATCCTACTGAGATTTCTATCACACCTTGCACGAGCCCTTCGGGATGCGTGCCGACTTTATGGATATGCGTGCAGAAAAGAGGCCAGCTTCAAAAGATGGGCTGCGTTAGTTATTGCATGGAGATGGTAAGGACCTTGAGGTCTTACCTAGATGGAGTTACTCTGTTTTGTTTTCTTTTCCATATCAGCATGCTTACTTATTGTAGCTATAGTTGGATATCCATTGGCAGCTTTTTATATTCAGATATATATGGAATACTATGAATGCTTGTTTTGTTGCTCATTAGTAGTTACATGGGATCATCATGATGTTGTGTTTATATCTAATGATTTTTTTATATTTATTGCTTCCACTGTTTATTGATATTGACTATGCTATTGCCCTGTGTGTCTGGTTCGAGTCTGCTGAGTCCTTTATTCCACTACTTGATTATTATTATAATCGGACCAATACCATTTTTTTAAACCTTCATGGGGGTATAGCCTCCGCACTATACCTATAAGACCCTTTCTGATAGTTGGGAGCCTTTTTTGTTTCGGGAGGTTCACCTATGGTAGTAGCACCCGAAACATTTAGCATTGTTCAGGTGGCTCTTTGGGGCCCGGTTGTCACAAAGTGGTATCAGAGGAGTTCTTGACAGAGATTTAGTAGTAGCGTTTTATTGAATACTATTGAGATTCATAATTGTCTTTTATTTCTACTGGTTTTTCTATTTAGGATATGGTAGACTGGAGATAGTTTGTTACTAGAACTGGGATTCTTGATTGTCCTTGGGTTCCTGCAGCCCTAGGTATGAGGGATGGACCAAGTTACCTTGGGTTGGAATTTCCATTTTCATTTTTCTCATATTACAGTTTATATTATTTCCACTATGGTTGATCGCATGGTGTGTGAGGTTATTGATTGTGATATGTGACAATTAACCCGGTGTGGTAAGGGTGAATTGGACCTTGGCCTCGTATGGCAAGGCTTCTTTGCTTGGCTTTTAATAGGCACATTTTAGGGTATTTCAATTTCATAACAGCACATATACTTTGTGAAGTGATAATACCATGTGAATAAAACTCAATTTCCATTCTTTATAAGCATTGAAATGTGAATAGGTGAAATTCAGGATGGAATTTCTTATTGTTTCAATGTGTATTGCATTCATTGTATTTGTAGAACTACATGTGGTAGGATATTTGGGTCTGGTTCTTATGAGAGCAGGAATGTATTATCGGTTGGGGTGATTTTGATCAACAGGATTGGGCGACTCCGTCTTCGGTTTGAGGAAACATTAGTTGTCATGACGGGCATGGCCTAATAAAATTTTGATACTTGGCACTGATAGGGGTTTCTAAGGAGGCCAAGAGGATGGGATACCATGGGTCATGGGTTTCAGTGGAGATGTTTAAGGGTCTTATAAATGAAATTCCTTTTACTTATTTGTTTATTTTCATTGAATATATATTTCTATATATATATATGGGATGTCTGACCATTTATGGTATTCAGTGGGTTCATTTTTTGGGAGAATCTGATGGAGTGGAAGACATGTGATGGTATAGTGCCACATGTGCATGATCAGGTCCAGGATCTGGTGCAGGCAGAGTAGGAACCGCGGGTACAGGCTCAGGGACTGGATCAGGTTCAGAATCCAGTGCAGGCAGGACATCAGTCGGGTTTGGCAGCATTCAGACCAAGGCTCGACGAGAAGCTCCGAGCAAGACATGTGCGTGTCTTGTAGGGGATTGATAGAGACACGCAGGGTACATATCCATCTATGGAATATCTGATGCGGAGGTTCCAATCACAGCACTAGCCACTTTTTTAGGGTGAGGGTGGTCCGCAGGTGGCTTCGAACTGGATAGAGAGCATACATATTATCATTGAGTAGCTCGAGACGCCTCTCGGGAGGAGGGTCAAGCTGGCGACCTACATGTGTCTAGGAACAACGAAGAGTTGGTGGGATGTATAGGTTTAGGATCATAGTAATGAGGGACTGCCATGGAAGGACTTCAATGAATGGTTCTTTGATCACTTTTACCCAGAGACACTGAGATCAGAGAGATATCGAGAGTTCTTGAGTCTTCTACAGGGAGACATATCTGTTATGGACTATGATGAAAATTTCACTAAGTTGTTTGGCTTTTCAACTGGTATGGTAAGTGATGATGCAGCTAGGGTGATGCACTTCAAGGATGTATTACGACACGACATTCGGATCTATGTGATTATTTTCAGGCTCGGTTTGTTTTTAGAGGCGGTGAATTAGGCGCTCATAGAGGATGGAAACTAGAAGGATATGCCCCATGTTGGCTGAGAGACAGCTTCAGGTTATGGTTCGGATAGTAGGAAGCGAGGACGAGATGAGTTCTAGCAGGGCAGTCAGGCCAAGAACTCAGCTAGACCACCTCGTAGCAGTTCTGCAGTGGTTTTCATTCTGTGTGGACAACCTAGCCATGTTAGGAATCCGTGTGATAGTCCTCCAAATGAGTGCCGGGCTTGTGGACAGGTCAGGCATCTTGAGAGGTTTTGAAGGAATCCTTATCAAACAGCCGACAAACAGGGACCAAGACAGGCGGTGGCATATGGAGTTGGATTAGGTTCGGTACCATGAGAGGGTAGCCAAGGATCAAGTTCACATGGAGGATGTGACGGAGACAGTAGGATCCAACTGAGGGGTTAGTGGCCGGTGGTTGGAGCAGCACCGTAGGGAGGTCAGACATTAGACAATCGCACATCCGGCCAGGTGCATGCTGTGGAGTTGCCAGAGGCTGAGCAGGCTAGTGAGCTGATGAAGATTAGAGGTACTTCGCAAAGTGGCTATGATTTCCATGTTTCCTTTTTGTCATGACCTATAGAGGCATGTCCATTTTGAGTTCAAAGGGTGTACAAGATCTATGTGGACTGACCAGATTATAGTCAGTGGGAATGGCACCATATCAGGTGTGTGATATATATATATATATATATATATATATATAGACAGACAGACACACACACACACACATACATATATATATATATATATATATATGTTTGAGGTGTCATGGGCATCAGGGCATCTAGGATGTGGGTTACATGAGGTGCCTTGGGCATCAGGGCATCGTGGAAGCGGGTTACATGAGGTGATAGGAACCAATAACTCAAGGAGGAGGACACTAATGTGGTGCAGGATATGTTGGGCATCAGGAATGACACATGAGCACTAATGAGGAGTCAGGGTGACTATGAGTCATGGAAGGACTATGCGTTTAGAAAACAGTTTAGTGAACCTTGTCAACTTTGAGTTTTGTCATGATGAGACTGAGTTAGGAGATTCCTATGGTGGGGAACCCCCTTGAAGAAATTAGCCAGGACTTTTGAGACCAGGGAAGTCTGGGATACTTTTATCTAGGTGGTAAGTTTGGTTCCATCTCCAGGATTCATTTGATAGCTTGGGGACAAGCTATGTTCAGGTGGAGAGATTGTAAGAACCCAGGTTTTTAGAACGGGTCAAAATCTCGAACCTGTTTGAATTTTTGACTTGTTTCTAAGGAAACTAGATAAAATGGGATAATTTTCGAAAATTTCTAGACTACACGCCATGTAATGTTAAGTACATTCCATTTATATGTTAGGAAAGTGACTGGTTGTGTACTCTCCATGTACATTTCATGTAATGACAATGTAGAAATTAATTACTTCACAACCTGTAGTTTTTGACACGCTGTGTACCCTTGACTGTGTGGAGGCCATAAATGGAATGTAGGCCTGTTGGCTCGGTAAAATCGATGAAACCATGTACACGCTGTGTCCTCGTTGGACACACCGTGTTGTATGACTGTGTATGATGGATATACATAGCGTGTAGGCCAGTTGTCCAGGTAGATTTTTTTAACAAAGTACACATCGTGCCCTCCATTGACACACTGTGTAGTCTATCTATGTATAAGGGACATACATGGAGTGTGGTTAAGTTGGCTGGGAAGATAAGGGAAACCAAGTACACACTTTTTACCCCTAGGTACAGGCTATGTACTCATGTCTGCAGGTACTAGAAAATAAGTCGGCGGAATTCCAGCTGCCATATGAATAGTTAAATGATATACAAGGCATGTAGTCCTAATGTACACATCGTGTAGTTTCTGTTTTTCCTTAAAATGGGTAGTAGCCTCATTTTGATTCTTAACTTCATTTTTTTCTCCCAAGTTTCGCGAACCAATCCAGCTGAAGCTTCTTTTCTCTCCAGGATCTTCGTTCGATGTCAGTTTCGAACACCGATTGATGCATTGGAACCCCCGCAATCTACCATGTTTTAGACCTAATTGGAGACTGTTACAGGAGGATTAGAATCTTACTAGTCTCAGTTAGGTGGTTCATACCACGTTTTGTGTTTTTTATGTCACTTGGGTGATAGGGCCTTCAACGCATTTTCATTCATTTCGAGTGGGACCGAGTTCTATCTAATATTTCTTATTGCATTGTTTATTGACCTATGGGATGCCTTTGGGTATGACCTATCACCAGTGTTTCTCAATCAGGTCTGGGCGAGGGGTCATCGATCATTGGGGCATTTTGGCCGGGGATGAAAAAATGGTTATATTAGATTTATATTGTTATCAATTGTTGAGTTTAATTTATTAAGCCTTATATAAATTTTGGGAAGCATTCAATACCTCAGTATTGCTAATTGTTAACTGTTGGGTTAGTTAAAGGCATTCAATACCTCAGTGATATTGATTGTTAACCTTCGGGTTAGGGAAATGCAGATGTTTATAATGTTTTTCCTATTTATATATTCTGATTAAATATGTTATATATGCAATTGCTAAATTGCATATACGGGACCCTTTGCATTTTTTGTGAATGGGCCGGTTATTATTAAGTGATGCTGATCATAATTTGGGCTTGGCCCAGGTTTCTTTGGGTGGTATTGAATATGGAATCAGGTACCAGAGACATTGTCTTGGGGCAGTACGACTGTCTGGTCGGGCATGGCCTGGGTTACTTGAATGGCGAGGCCATCAGACTTGAAAGGCATTGTCAAAGGGACACGAGGTGTCAGATTTGTGGTGGCATATGTACTATTTTGGTGATTATCGCTCACCCAGAACATTGATTAGTGTGCACATAGAGATACTCTGTGATGAGGTGGTTTTTACCACTCGTGTGGGTAGAGGCCCCGGTAGATGTAGTTCATGTACTTTTGATAGAGGTTCTTGTCATAGGAAGCCATGTGGGAGGCGAGGAGCCTCCAGGGGATCACTTTGAGTCTATCGGGTTGGGGGCTGAGGCATGTCATGATTTAAGGGCATGTATCGTTGTCCCTCTAGTTACTTATTTGAGGGAGGATATCTCTATCCCTCAGGATAGTTGATTTTAGGGCAGGTATCGCTGTCCCTCAAGCTATTTATATGAGGGCAGACATCACTGTCCCTCCAGTTATTTTTTTGAGTACCGGCATCGCTGTTCCTCTAGGTTACTTCTTGGAAGTGCCTTTGGTACATCGGTACTTGAGGCACGAGGAGTCCAGAGACACAAGGATCCAGGTTACTATTCATGGGCATGCCTTCGGGATGTAGGTACTTGAGACGTGTGGTGTCAGGGGGAACATGGTGTCGGGTTGCATGATAGAGATTCCAGCATTTACCGAAGTAGGTGACACTCCATGGTCTCTACTAAGCACTAGTACAGTTTGTGTTTATTTGTGCATCATTCTGTTTACTACTTTTCTTATAAATTCATGCCTCATTAACCACATATATTAGGTACAAGCCATTGGGTGGTATCCTACTGAGTTTTGTCTCACATCCAGCGCAGGCCCTTCGGGATGCGGGTAGACTTTATGGATTTTCATGCATGAATGTGGCCAACTTCATGAGCAGGGCTGTGTTAGTTGTTGCATGGAGATGGTATGGACCATGAGGTCTTACCTAGCTGGAGATACATTATTTTGTTTGTCTTCCATATCAGCAAGCTAACTTGTTGTAGCTATCTGTGGTTTTCCATTAGCACCTATTTATATTTAGATATGTATGACCAACTTTGGATGCATGTTTTGTTTCTCTATAATAGTTACATGGGATCATCATGCTGTTGTGTTTATTTCTACATCTATTGTTTATATTTATTGCTTCCATTTTATATTAACTTAGATTGTGCTTCCGCTCTGCGGGTTTGGTTTGATTCTATTGAGTCATTATTCCACATCATCTTGATTATTATACTTGGACAAGAAGCATTATTGTTATCCTCTGAGAGGGTATAGCCTGCCCACTATACATGTAAGAATCGTGCTGCTAGTTGGCATCCTTTTTTGTTTGGTGAGGTTAGCCTAAGGTAGTAGCACCCGACCAGTTTAGCATTGTTCGGGTGGCTGTTTGGGTATGGGTCGTTACGAAAATGACCTACAAAATTGTCCAAAACATATCTTTTGAATATATTATGAGAGCATGACATATAATGGTATATAAATAAACCTTTTTACAGCTTCTACAGTGATAAATAATCTCTATTGTAATTGAATCTTTTCTAAAATTCTATGTGTGTCCTCTCCCACACCTATAAAAGGCCACCCCTCTCCTCTCATATTCCCACATCAAAATCCATTTGGTTCATCCAAGAACATCCCAAATCGCATTACTACTTCCATATGAAAATACTATACCTTTTTTGTTGTACATCCATCCATGTAATGATTTTGTTGCAAACCACTAAAATCTCCCCGATGAACGGACACCATTATTAAATGATCATTTCCAATTTATTTCTTTTTTTACCAAAAAAAATATTATTTAATGATGATAATATAATAACACAAATTTATTTAATATAATTATATTTTATTATGTTAAATTAAAAACTTGTATCCATATCACCTTTCATAAAATGGGAAACTAAACCATCGATCATGTGTACAGTGGACTACCACCACATTAATAGATTAAACTTGTTTTCCATTAACACCTTACAGGGATATATTTAATGATCAATTTAACAAATTTATATAGAATTATTGAAATTATTATACTTATATAATTATTATATCACATATAACTTCTTAATTTAAATCAATTTTAAAATATTATAACATCATTGGTGTGTACGACAGACTGTCGCCTCACGTAGCGATGCGTTTCATTTTTCAAATAAAATTTACATAGAATGTAATAAGAATAAATTTAATGAATATATGTAATTTATATGAAAAAATATTTATTCTAAAAAATTAATATGTCATATAATTTTTTATCCTTTCACTCGTTAAGGGAATGATATCATTTCTTGTGTATACATATGGTCTACCATCTACACAAAGAAATGTTATTCATTTTCCATGTCTACCGATAAAGAATTATTATAAAAATTTATATAATGATTGGATATGATATTTATAACATTAATATAATTATTTTAACTATATATCTATATCATATACCATAGAACTAGAACATTCATTACAAAACACACATGAAAAAACAAGGAAATTAAAACCCGAACCAATGAAAATAATGAAATATTATTAGCATATGTGGGGTAAAATGTTATAAACGTATAATATATGATATTATAAGTACGAATATGGTTACATTATAAATTAATAACTTAATTAAAACCATAATAAATAAGGTTAATGCATTTCACCTAAAGGGATCAATAGGTAAGATATTTTTTCTCAATTTACCCTTATTAAGGCATATTGTAATGTTATGCCACTAATTTTGTTTATATTGTGTATATAATGAAAATTTTACATGTAATATCATGAATTATTCATAATTAATGTATGTTTTTGTTTATATATTTATTATATCATCATTGGGGATTTTACATGAATGTTATCTTGTGGTAATGAATTTTATAAATAATGTTTTTTCATTGGGTTATATTAATTCATTGTTATTCTTGATATTATTATATTTTCTATGTAATTACATTTTAAAATCAAATTTTTTATTTATAAATTTTATTTTTTATATAAATTTAATACAAAAAATATATTCATTGATTAATTCTCACACCAATGTTATGATCTTTATAAGTATTTAGTTTAGAGTCTCATCTTAATTAGTATTTTTATGCTTGAATTTCCATTAAAGGAAATTATTTCATCAATGGAAACAAATACATTTAATTTTTTTCTAATATGGTTATTAATAATTTTTTCTTTTAATTGTATCATTTTTTCGCACAGTTTTTTTGTAAAATTATTGAGAAAATGTTTTTTAGAAAACTTGACTTCATTTAACTCTTCAGTAAAAATTCATTTTTCTTTGATATACAAGATTTTATAAATGTTTTCAAAATGTTTTTACATTTTAAAAATTATATATTTTATAAATTTTTACCCATTTCTTATGTTCTAAAAAATTCATTCAATGAAAAACTCTTGTCTTTTTCTGAATGAGGTGTTTTTTACCATTTTTTTAATAGTGTAAATGGAATGATTTTAACTTATATGGAATGTAAAGAATTTATAATCATCATGAAATCTAATTACATTAAAGACAACTTTGTAAGATTAAAATATTAATTTAAAAAGAACAATGTTTTAAATATTCTGGATATTTTAAAATTTAAAAAGTGAATTTAAATGTTAAAAGGATAGTTTACTAAAGAATGTTTTTAAATATCTTTTTAGTGTATTTCTATTTCTCAAAAAAAATATAGAACATTATTTTATTATTAATTCACCAAGTATATGTTTAATTTATTCCATTATTTTTATTGCTATGAATATTCTATGATCGTGTTGACCACATAAAATATTTATATTCACTTTCTTGATTCATTTTTTTAATCACTATCTTTCCGTTGAAATAATCATATTCTTGTAATCATTTTAATTAAACATTACATTTCTCTAAAATATCCATTTTCATGTATAATGTATATAATTATTTCATAAAATATATTCCATTTTTATATACGGTGTTTACATTTAAATTTATTTAATGGATTGGTGATATATTGATAAATCTGTATTCTTTACTCTGTAGAGATATTTATTGAAAATGATTATTGCTCAAGAATTTCATATATTACTATATATATGATAAATTTTTTTAAATGGTGATATTCGTGGGTCCCAATTATAGATAACCCCTTGAGGCATCATTATACTAATGATACAAATTATTCGGATAACCATAGTTTAATGTGATACTAGTGTATATCTTCCCATCAGTTTTAAACTATCATTAAAAAGGACTTGACGGTAGAGGTATCATGATGCCTAAGATCAAAATATATATTAAAATAGAATTTCCTTCATTTAGAATTTAATTTTTATTATCCATGATATTTTTTCCATTATATTATCTCTAGATTCATTTCAATATCAGTTTTTGGATTAAATAACAAGTGTTTTCAGTTATTGAACTTTCTATTTTGATTATAGATTATCTAGTTATGATAATCATGATACTGATCAAATGACGTGAGTTTTATAATATTTAACTTTATATATTGATTATTCTATTCAAATCATTTACATGTCAAGAGTGATTAATCTTTTATATTTTATTGATTATGTATATTTAATAATTATCATTTATGTTTTATTTAACTCTTACTGAGAAATTGAGCTTACCCTTATCTTTTCTCATTCTCATGAATCCCAGAAGTCGATAATGAATTAATAGAATGATGTTATAAATAAATAATGTTATTTATTAATAAATTATATCTTAATTTTAATATTCAATTTTAATATAGAAATCATATATTTATTTTGATTAACAATTCTACAAAACTATTCGGTACATCGTGATGTGATTCCTTTTATCTTGTTTTAATGTAATAAATTTATATTATGGCTTGCAGTTACTATATCATGATTTGTAAAAATTTGTATAAAATGAAGTTTACTAGAAACTATGAGGACTATATTTATTAGAATACAAATTCGGGATCATATCCCTGTAATCGAATTGGAGGATAAGTATAGATGAATATACTAATGTTTTATTAAGGTAGAGATTAGGTGGGTTTTCAATGAAATACATCTCTATATGTATACTGAAAGTTTCCAAGGTTCTAAAATAGATGTACCTAGGGGTAATAACTCCCAAACAGGTGCATTGGTATTGACTCGATCATCACCCGGTGTACTATAATGGGTCTTACCACACACCTAGATTGACACTCCCAGGGGACAATATTTGGACAATACACATCTTCATTACACATGTTTATAAGGGATTGGAATATATCATGAAAATGAATTACCTATTTTAAAACTAATGTATCTTGTATTGAAAATAATGTGTCCTGATTTTGACATTCAACAAATGATTATATGGGTTTCCCACTAGAATTATTTTTTCTCAATCTTGGGTTTTCGGTTTCACTCAATGGATTTAGACCGAACAAATTTTGTTAACATTTAATATGAAGGAAAATGTGGTGGATATAAGATTCTTAATGAGATATTTAAAAGGGTGATATATATTTTGATTATGCATAATTGGTTATCACAAAATATGATTAACTATATGCTACTTAATTATATTTACTTGGCCGTAAGCATTTCATAATCATGAGTTTTAGGTTCATAATTAATTCTCATACATTTTTTTTCTTTTTAATGTTATATTATTAGATAAATAAGTCATAGTTCATACATTATAAAACCATATAATAAAATATTAATCCTTTTGATTAGTATATAGTTTTTCGACCTTATAAAATATGAAATAAAATTTATTTCATTTAATGAAATCACATCATGGCTATTAACATGAATTCCTCATTTCCCTTACCCATCTTGTTCATTTGTTGTACAAACATTTTATGAGAAATAAAATCTCATTATTGTATATAAAAACAAAGTAAATCAGTAGTCCTATGAAAGAAATGAATACCCATGCAAATCATTTCTTAAATACATGAGTTATTTTACTAAGAAGGGGAGTTAACATTCATTTAAATTGATCATTGATTATAACTTTTAAAAAAAATATTTCCATGAAAACTCATTACTAATAATAGATAATTCATGTAGGTACCCTGTTAGATCATGTCATAGAACACTTATAGGACCGTTTCAAATTCGAATAAACACCTTCCAATTTAATTCTTTAAATAGTATGTTAATTTCTTGATTCATTGGAGTGCCATGTTGGTGCACTCATTGTATATTATATAACAAGATCACGTTAAACTATTTGGGAATACCAATCATATTTTAACTTTATATCCATCCTCATACCCAACTGTGGGAGGTGGAAATGGAAAATTGCATGGCATCAGTTCGCAAGGTGGTCGTCTACTATACACCCAAGAATTTATTTCATAACTCATTTGATAGATGTTGGAAAATATTTAGGATAATACACTAACATAATAATATATAATTATATTTAATATATTTAGGTTATTATATAATCATTGTTTAAGAATAATGGAATAGGGTGGGGAAAGAAATAAAATAATGACTCTCGTTGGAAAATATTACCTCTTCTTCGGGTACACTCCTTAGGTTTTCCCTAAACCCTTATTAGGTTTGATGTATAACTGAAAAAAGGATTATAAGATGAGTGTATAAGTTTTTTGAATTTATTTTCGAAGGTATTTTCCAAACCAACTTGATTGTTAAGTGTGAAGAGAGGATGGGAAGGGTGGTCTTTTAAAATAGAGGCAAGTAGTACACTTATAATGCTTTTGAATGTGTGACTTAAAAGCACGTTTTTTTCATGTCACATGGACAATATAATTACTCATTATATATATTATAATATTTAACATCTAATTATGTCCATAAAATTTGTATTAAACAGGTTTCTATGTAATTTGGGCATTTAATTTTAATGTTTATTCCTTTGGTAAACTCAGTTTTTTACTTTAAACAATGTGATTAATGTTAATTGCTTCCACTAATAATTACAATAATAAAATTAAATTTTAATTTATATATATTTTAAAATATTCTAATTTAAAATACGGTATCAATTTTTCCATGTTCAATTCAAATATTTTAATAGTTTTAATTTGAAAATATTACTACTGACATAATGACAAGACCAATTTTTAAAAATGGATTGTTTTTGTAAAATATGATTTTATATTAACTCCATGACCAATAAAAACATTTTATGATATTCTATTAATATTTAATGATATATAATATAAATATTTCATTTAAAAAATTTCTTATTATTGATTATTTTAATTAATTAAATTTCAAAATCATTATGAATTTTAAAATTGTAAAAAAACATTTTTTGAATCCAAGAACAAGATTATAATAAAATCTAATAAAAAGGTGATTAAAAATCTAAATTAGTTTCATAAATTATACAAAATCATTATTTGGTTACATTAAATCATATTTAAAACATAATAATACTTAAAAATTAATTATTTTATTTAAAATAAACTATTGTTTACAAAAATCGGTATTTTTAACTATTCATCAATAAAATGATTTTTTTAAAATACCAAATATTCATCCTAATATAATTTTATCATGGTTTTTTAAAAAATTATATTAATTTTTTACACTTATAATTTAGAAAATTATTCATTAAAATTTTAAATAAAACCTTATAATAAAATTTTATAATTATAATTATTTACATTTTGATTTAAGAAAAACATAATATTTTTATAAAAAAAATAAATATAAAATTCATATTAATAAATTTGAAATTGATTGATTAAATTTTTTACGGGTTTCATACATTCTTACATCTTTTATAAATTTCCTCCTTGTAATTTTATTCACTTATTAAACAAGAGGTTATGTCATTCCCTCATAGTATTTTGAATTTCCCATGTAACCACATCAGTCATATGGTTTTCCAATAAAACCATAACCAGTTGAATTAAATTGTTCCAAAAAAATGTCATATAAAGTCATGAATCTAAACTAGATATTCCTCATAATGAATATTCTCTTCCAATTGAACTTTTTCAGGGCTCAAAATAAGAGATGAATCTGGAACATATTTTCCAAGCATCAAAACATAAAGATTGTTTTATACCTAGGATAAACACATGGATATGGAAACATTGTACAAAAAATATCAAACATTCCCTAGGATTTAATTTGTTTTAATGAACTTCATTCTTAGCTTTCCCTTCTACCAAAATGTGGAACTCTTCCCCAAATAGATACTTTGAGAAAGACATCGTTACCTACCTGGAAAGAGAGATAATTCCCTTCGTAATATGCATGGATGTTTTTACTACTCTTATTTATCCTTATATATTTGATAAATCAACTAAACCATCTTATACATTTCCTCTATTAACTCTTGTCACATAAACATCCATTCTCCTACTTGATCACAAAATGATGGTGTTCAACACCACATTCCATCTAAGGAATCAAATGGCGCCATATGTATATTGTAATGATAATTATTATTTTAATAAAACACATTCAAAGAAATATTTTGATCATAAATTCAATGGTAATTAATCGAAATAGAATGAATCATAACTTCCAAGGACTGAATTGGACACTTAGAATGTCTATCATAATTTGGGTCTGAAGTTGTATAAAATTTAATTATGGACCCAATGACTTCTGATGTCAATTCCTAAAATTATATATGAACCTAGGATCATGTTGTATTAAAATATTGAGAGAAATTCCATGTAACATGAATATCTCTTGTAGACACCGTCGATAAATATTATTTAATGATATTGTATCTCAAATGTGAAGGAAATGTGCCAATAAAGTTAATTGATCAACAATAACCCAAGTCATGTTGTTACCTATTGATGTAAATGGAAATATCACCACCAAGTCCATGGATATATTTTTCCATTTACACTTCAGTAATGGAAATTTTTGAAGTATTAAATTCAGTAGTTTTCATTCTTTTTTATTATACTAATAATTCAAACACTTCATGGTGAGGTCAGGAATATCTCATGTAGTTCCACCCCAACAGAAATATTCTTGAAGATCTTTATATATATTAGTCTTCCTAGATTGATAGAAAAAATAGAACTATATTCTTCACTCAATAACTATTTCCCCAATTGGGAATAAAAAGAAACATATAATATTATTCCAATTCAAAGACAAATTTTTCATCAAAAATTATTCATGAAAATTACCATTTAGAATAGATTCTAAATGTTCCTCCAAAATTGATCCTCCTTCCAATCTTGTTTAATTTTCTTTTTGAAAATTCCCACTACACTAAAACCTAAAAAAATAAATGATTTCCATGCATCAATAAATTTTATTCCAAAATTACTATAATCAATAAACAAAGGGTCATGTCCCAAATGTAACATGGTTGACGTAAAATTACTTTCATGACTAAAATCATTTTCCACTTTTTTCTTTTCTAAGTTAGAGTTGAATCATAAAATCGTAATCTTTAATCATTTAAAATAATCTTATTTTATCTCTTATTCATTTCATTCTGATTGAATAAATACTTCAAACATTTATTGTTTGTATATATTTCACACTTTTATCCATAAAAATGATGCTTGTATGTTTATAAATAAAAAACCATAATAGATAATTCCAAATCATGTGTATGTCTTAAGATGTTTCAATAAACAAGAATCTTAATATGTCTCCTGATCAGTTTTAATTAGGACACACCCAATTCTATTCAAAGAATCACAATTGTAGATGATGAATTATTCATTTCCATAAGGATTGGTCAAAACTAGATCATTTACTAATATTCCCTTCATTTCATAAAAATAATCATCACATAGTTTTATACAGAGAAATTTTAACTCTTTTTTAGTTAAATAATTTAGTTGGATAGACAAAAGAGAAATTATTTCAAAAAAATGATAGTTGTCACCCACTAATCCTAGAAAATGAAAAATCATTTGGATAATTTTTGTTTATTTCAATTATTCAACAAATTTTTTAGCATAATAAAATTTTATTACATCTTTAGAAATAATATGTACAAGGAATGAAATTTTTTGCAACTGAAATTCTCACTTACTAAATATCACATATTGTTTCTTTTCTTTTATTTTTTTTAAATAATCAGTAAGTGAAATTCATGATCCTAGTAAATTTGGGAATATACCATAATTTCATCATTAAATAAAATAAGAAAAATTCCATGAACTCATGAAAAACTCTATTCATAAGATCCATTAATAGATAATGTGAATTAAACAACCCAAATGGAATAAAATGAAGCTCATAGTCCACATATCTCATCTGTAATGTAGTATTTGGAATGACATCCTCCTTCACCTTCATCTAATGGTACGCAGACCATTGATCAACTTTCAAAAAATACAGAGCTCCCTAGAGAAGATAAAATAAATTTCGATATGAAAAAAATGATACTTGTTCCTAACAGTGATGTTGTTCCGGGATCATTAATCAATGAAAATTCACATTGAATCTTATAATTTTTTTACAGAAAAATGGGAGGACCCCATGGTGAAGTTCAAGGTCATATGAAACCTTTATCTAAAGAAAAATTCAATTCATTTTTAAATTTTAAAAGTTCTTCTGGATCATTTCAATCAGGGGGTCTGGAAATAGTCATAAGATTTAATTCAATAGTGAATACATTCTATCAATTCGGAAGAACACACAGAAAATAATTAGGGAAAACATCCATGTATTCATTCAAAATTGGCACATATAAAATTTTAACAAATTAATTTATTTCAACAATGTGGGCGAGGATACATTCCTTACCATCCCTAACTAATTTCTCATATTTTTGTGACAATATCAGAGGCATGAAACCATTGAATAAATATTCATGGGACTATAATGTAGCTTAACATCATAAAATAAAATACAATCCACACCCAAAATTATATCAAACTCTAATATTTCCATTTCTATAACATTTTTAGAAAAAACCCATCCCACTAATCACATCATTAAGATTAAATAAATATTGATTGTTTTAGTACATCCACCCAGATTTTAAAAAATGATCTATATTACTTTCATTATGTGATATTACAAATTTACCAAAAAAATTATCAAAAATAAATTAATCGGGAGATACAATATAAAATAAGGTATTGAAATAATATGAATACATTTGTAACATATAAATAACCACTAAATTTGATGGCACAACATCAACCATGGTATTAGCTATATATTTTTCCACAATGTTTTTCTAATTATCTTGATAATATATGGACTGATTTATTAACATTGGGAACATGTTAGCATTGTTACCAAACTAATTTCATCTAAAACATATCATTTTGGCTGGTTATCAGTTATCTAATTGTTTGATTCATCGAGATATTTTTTTTTCAATCACGGTCCATATGGGAAAACATTCCACACCAACAACACTTCCCTAATTTCACAATACATTATCCTTGTTTCATTTTCCACACATTAGAAATACTGTACAATTAAATTTCGTACCAACATATTTCATTGATATATTTTTGGACATATCTTTTAATCATGACCACTTTTTTACTTTCATCATCACAAGGAACATAAATGTTATAAAACTTCATCTCATCTTTTTCAGCATAACGAATAACATTCGAGATAATTTAAAATTATCATGTGTCCAATGATATTTGTAGACATTGATTAAATACTATGTAAATATATTAATTTTTCTATCATTATCCCAAATTAAATCTAGCGCATACCTATCCATTCATGTCAAACTAGTCTCATATGTGGAAACAAAATATTAATCTTTTAACATAATTTTAGGAAATGTTTTTACATTCAATGTCGAACAAACATAGGGAAATATTTATCCATGAAAATATTCTTAAATGTTTCCCATTCCATGGAATCATCTTCATGTTTATCTTTGATATGATAAACAAAGACCATCATCAATTAGATTTACCTTTAAAATGATAATCAAAAATATTTTACTTCTAATGTTCTGAACATCCCACAACATCAAATATCTTATCCATGTCATCAATATATCCTTCAACTACCACAATGTCATATGATTAATTGAATGATGGTGGATTTTTACTCATGAATTTATCCACTATAGGCATGTTCTTTCATGGTAGATCAGTTCCCTCTTTGGAATGGTTACCACCACCATTTACAACATCTGTCAATGGATCCATCAGAACAACCAACCATTCTATTTTGATTCCAACCTTCTCGAGATGGTGATTTGAAAGAATATTTTACCCTCAATTCCATCCCACTATATCTTCTTTGTTTCCTATCATGAAAATAATTATGAACATACATGGTTTCGATGAAGGATCATGGTAATATTAAAATTCTATACAATTTTAACTTGACTATAAGGTGGAATAATTCATGGTAATGCTATAAAAATTATCATAACCTCAATAGTTTTCTAAAACAAAATTTTATACCAACTATATGGATCGTGCCATTATTTAATATTGGGGGTTATGTATTAAATTCAATATATTACATTTAATGATAATTTCATGTTTATGGTTTTATAGAATTATGTCATAAATTATACATTTAAAAAATAAATAATATAAAAAAGAAAACTTCAGTTCAGTATCCATTTCCCACTCCCAAAAACTTTTTATGATAAAATATTATTTGTTTTCATGAAAAACCTTCAAGAATTTCATCTTTTCTTCATCCTTTCCCTTACCCATTGAAATGAACCATCCTATGTAAACTATATATTCCACCCAAACAAGAATGTAACATAATATTGAAAAACATGAAAATAGAATCTAGTCCTAAATATATGAATAAAAAGTCATAATAGTATAGTATAAAGTATAAAGTGACCGGATACCATAAATTACTTAGAATAAAATCCAAATATGCTAAACCAAAAAGTAATTCAATTACCCAAGTAACTAATTTTCACCTACAGACCAACCTGAACTAAAATCCGTAGCAATAAGAGAATCCATCATACTACAATATTTTCTTCCCTCCAACTAAATCCTATAATGAAATATATAAAAATATCCCAAAGTCACAAGTATGATGTGATTCAAATCTCATTATTATTCCACCATATTTTATAAAAAAGTAATAATATCAGGAATCCAACATCTCTTATTTTTAAAATAAAATAAATTGCAAATCCACATAATTTATATGTCATATTGACTTTTCATTATTTTGTTTTCACCAAATAATTTCTTATTGTCAACCAAAAATATGAAATGTATAAGTAGTAAATATAAATCATATCACATCACCAATATGAAAATAGGTAAAAATATATCCATGAAACAACCTATCATGAAAATATATGTGATATAACCTCATATACAAATATTTGGGAAACAACGAATGATAAATAAAATCATGAAATAAATAACCATAAGTAAAAAAGCACCTAACATTTGGGTTCTAGCCTCAAGAAAATTGCATAATAGACAATAGAAATATGAAACAAACATACATTGGATCCATCCAATATCGAGTTCTTCTAGTCAATATCCAAAATTTTACCTCCTAGTGGTGAAACACAAAATAATTCTACCAATGTATCTTTATCCAAACACCCAAGGTTAACAATCTGATGTTTTTCATTACATTTTAAAAACCATGATCACAATTTCATAAAAAAATTTTAAAGACAATCCAACCATCTTAAGAGTTTGAAATCTCATTTCTAAATCAAGAAAGATGGGTTTTCAATGTAGAACCCCTTTTTGATAAAATTCTCCTTTCAATGAAATCATATGAAACTCTTTATCAGTTCAAAACAATAAAGAATCCAATGAAATTTATCAAGAATAATGTAAAATTTATAAATCTAACCCATTTTTTAAAACACCTACCTCAACATGATTGGAACCTAGATTCGTTCAACAGTGATGAGAAAAAACCAAGAGAATAAACTTCATAAGACACAGAATGCCAATAAACTAAAAAGTATGGATAAAAATACAAACTGATAACAAATCCACATACAATACATAACTACATCCAAAAAAATTATATCTAGAATAATTACAAACCAAAAAAGAAGAATTTCAACCGCAATAATAATAAATCCCTGAATTAAGTGATCCATACATGAGGGGTCACCCAAAATCTCTTAAGAAGGAACTCTATGTCATGATTAATGAATCATGTATGCAATAAATAAAAATATCAGTATTACAACTTTCATAAATCAAACCCTCAAGAAATAACATGGCATTTAATCCAATTACACATCATGTAATCCTCGAAGTACATATACATTTAATCCCCCATTACTTTAAAAAAAAATTCATTAAAAAATGTGTAACCATTACATAGACTGTAAAAGTCTCATCTTGTGTATCAAGATCAAGAGTTTTTTCTAGAATCCATTACATAGAATGTACTCCCATTATATGGCATTTAATTTCCCAAAAAATATTTGAAACATTTGGTTTAAGATTAAAATTCAAACAAATACATAAATTAATAGTTATAGGTATCCTCCCAATTCATTTTTTTCGATATCAAAGCTATAAAAAAGGAAAATCAAAACAAAGGTTAAAACGTATCTAACAAAATGGTAATGGGGAACTATAATCTCATCACCATAAATGATTCCATCCACCAAAATTCCATGATGATCATGTATCTAAAAAAAGTGAAGGACATTTCTTCCTCATTAGTGACTCTCTCTCCTATGTCTCCTGACTATCATGATTACACTACCATAATACCATGACCATGGGGATTATTGTACCTTGAACTACCTTATCTCAAGGATCCATAAACTAAATTAGTTTTTGAACCAAAGTGGTATCAGTATCTATATTAGCATCATCTCATCTAATAACAATGGAATGATCATCCTTATAACTCCTCAAATGGGAAACATGAAACACATCATGGATAGCTATCAAACCATATAGAATGTGAACTAGATAGTTTACCCTTTCCAGTCATCAAACGATCTCAATGGGCCCCAAAAAAATAGGTCCAACATACCCTACATACCCAAATGATGATGGCCAAGGTTGGTGAAACTATGATAAAGACTAGATACCCAACCTCAAACTCTAGTGGCTAACAATGATAGTTCGTATAGGATTTCAGTAAAAATTTGTTGCATGATCAGTCTCCTACAAATCAAATGCACCAGCTTCATCATCTCCTAAACAACACTTTTACCAACCAAGAACCATCCATCCAACTCGGACTAGTATAAAGTATATCTAAATTTCCACCCATACAAAGCCTTTAAGGCCTCATTTATATCGAAGAATAATTATTTTTTCCTATATAAAATCAACAAAAGGAAAATATATTTTCCAAGATCGTTTGAAATGAGGAATTCTATCCATGATAATATCCTCCAAACCCTAAATATTCCAATATATCTATCCATCCTTCTACAGATGAAAATATATTCTAAATTTAATCTTGTAACCCATGACCTCTTACAAACCATTCCAAAACCTGGATGTGAACCACCAATACATATTGAAAACAAAAGCTAATGGAACCATTTCATGTTTCACAATCACATGTACATACAAGTCCAAAATCTAGTGCACATTCATCGTCCCCTTTATAGGTAGAAAATGCTCCAATTCAGTTAGTTGATCAATGATCACCTAAATAACATCTTTACATCTAAGAATCTACTAAAATAAAATGAACAAATCCATTGAAATATCAACCCACATCCATTTTAGAATGTTTAATGTTAGAAAAAACCATGTGTGTATCTATATATTCTCCTTAATTATCTTACAAGTAAGGCACTAGGACATCAAATATGTAATTGATCATATCATCCACTAAAACCAAAACATACACATCATGTCATGATACATATGGTTAGCCCTATTGTGCACAGACAAACAAGAATGGTGTTAATAGTCCATCAAATCATTTCTTAGGAAAAATGGAGAAACCAACCTACTACAGAAGAACAAATCGTCATTGGGGGGATGAGACAACTTGCCTAAGGTCTACCCACCATAAATTATATTACTAATGAATCACAACTTCATGTCTTTCGTCTAATTGAGATGAACACACTAAAGAATGAATGGTTATATTTTATAAAAAACAGGAACACCTTCTTCCACTTCCAATATCGTCTTCAAAAAACTCATTAGATAACACTCCTCAATTGATTCCCTCGTGGCTAGTGCATGTAATTTTCTTCTCGATGCATCTGCAACCACATTCCCTTTTCTAAAGGTATAATCGAAATCAAAATTAAAAATATATATAAATTCTATACAATTTATCTATAAAAAATTAATATCCCTCTGAGTAAAAATATATCTTAGGATCATATAATTAAAATAAGTAATAAACCACTCCCCAAAGAGATAATGATGCCACATTTTGAGTGTATGCATAACAACTGCCAAATCAAGAAAATGGGTAGGGTTGATCTTCTCACAATGGTGTAACAAGCCTGATTCATATTCCACCACCCATTTACCCCATATCCATACACATCCAAGACCCATACCTGATGTATCATAGAAAACCTCTTATATAGATACCAGTTTTGGAATATTCAAAATTGGCGTCAAATTCAGCCTAAAATTTATCTCCAGAAAAGACGTTTGAAACATTTCATTCCATTGAATCTTTGTACCAATTTGGATAAATATATCATCAATGTATTGGGCTTGGAGATTTCTTGAACAATCATTCTATGTTACCCAGCCAAACCAATGAATCATTGAATCACAAACACTTTTTTGGTCTAATATTAGGACATAATTTGCACCTCATTTTAGGATTTACTAAGACACCACTCTCAGATATCACATGAAAAAACATCACTTAATAGATAAAAAACTCATAATTGAATAGCTTACCATAATAATGATATTCTTTCATGGTATGAATAATGATATCCAAATGGTCCATATACCCCCCTCTTATTTTGAGTATAAAACAATATCATACATGAACATAAAAAAAGGGTCAGAGATCAAAAGAAAGGTCTATTTCATCAAATCCATAAACACCACATGAGCATTAGTGAGACCAGATTAAATAACCATAAACTCAAAATTACTATATTTACTCCAAAAGGTTTTATTAGTATATCCCCTTCTTAGAATCTAAACTAGTTGTACTATGACCATAGTTATATTTTTGAAAACCAATGAGCCCCTCTAAAATTATCAAAGAGATCATCAATGCTTGGAAAAGGATATTTATTCTTAACAATCATCCGATTCAACTTTTTTATAATCAATAAAAAATTTGAGACTCTTGTATCCCATAATACAAAAGATTATAGGGTAATCCCAAATTGAAACACTATGAATAATAAATCCAGTGGCCTCTAGGCCCTCAAGCTAGGTAGTAAGTTCCACCAACACAGCCTATGCCTTTGGGTAAGATGGAATGGAAGTGAGCATCATAATAATGATTTGGTCAGTAGAAAACACAACTATATTTATGGTGTAAAACATGAAAAATAATTCAGAACGAACTTATAGTACTCATACACAATATTAGGAATTTGACCACCAAAACAGGGTTCAAATGAAATAAGAAACATCTCTAAAAACTTGAAAAAGATTACCCCAACATATTGAACAATATTCCCCTACTCTCTAGATCTAGAGTCCCACTCAACCAAGAAAATGAGAGTGACCCCATAAGAATATAAAAATAAAAATGAATGTAAATTACAGTATATCATGGCCTTATCACCGATTGTACAATCCCGGTCAATAATTAAGTCAAAGACGTAGAGATAAAGAACTAAAAGGTATCACTCCACCATGAATCCTATAAACATCTCCTGAAATTATGGACATTTGAAACCTTGACTTAACCTCTTTCCCAATGGTCTAAAAAGATCCAACAAGAATGGAACAAGTAATAAAATAAATCCCAACATGTCAACTAACGTTGAAAATATTAATGAATGAGTAACACCTATATCAAACAATGCTAGCATCATAGATGATGAGATATACCATTTACCTGTAATAGTATTTGTCACAACATCATATTAATTAGAAACATAATCCACTAAATAATCCTATTATATCTTAGCCACATGAATATCTCCCTTGGACTGGGGATTAGACACACCATCCTTGGAAGACTATTCATGAAACTGCGAATCCTTTGTGAGAGTGGATTCTTCCCTACTACCCTGATATATCTTTTCCCCAAACCATTGTAGATTTTCAGATCATCCCTAAATATGACAAGTCATAGGAGACTCTGTGAATTTAGTCTTAGAAAGACCTCATATTCCACGCTAGTAGAAGAAAACCTAATTCTTCCCTATTATCACCCCTGAGACTAGTCCTGAGGAAAACTGACCACTCTTACACTTCCCATTTTAGCAAATAGATAAACCCTTGCTAAACACTAAACCAACTGATGGTCCACCCAAAACTATCTTCTTGGATATATCTTCCTCAACTAAATATTCCTTGTCAACTACATCAATAGAGTTTTGAAGGAACATGAGTATCAACATAGACTGAATATCAGGCCTCAGTCATTACTCAATCCTTCGATCATTCATGTACTGATTAGTAACATTCTTTGATTATCGATGCACTGACTCTGTATAATAGGTAGAATACTTTGTTACCATCACATTTTATATACAATTCCTAATATGAGGAATCCCATAATTTTTTCATTTAAAATAAAACAATTTTACAAGAAATTTTATAAATAAAACCAATTTATAAATCATTTTACCATTTTAATTTTTGGTTTTAATAAAATCCATTAATATTATCAAATAGAAATATGTCGATTATAAGTGAAGAAATAGGAAATAATATTCATTAATAAAAAGGTAAATAGGTAAAAACGTATCCATAAAACTACAAATTATGTGAATCTATATAATACATCCTTTTATAAAAACTTTTCAGCAACAATCAATGATAAAAAAAATTATGTGATAAATATACATATATAAAAATAACCTCACATATGGGATCTTTTATTTAAGACACTGTATAATAGACACTAAAAATGCCAAAAAATATACATTAGATCCAAATGATATCGATTCCTACTAGTTGAAATTATAAAAGGTTTCCACTTAGTAGTGAAACACCCACTAAGGCTACCCAAAAATCTTTTAGGTTTCACCTATGGTTCCCAATGTACAATTTTTCAAAAAAATAAAATAATTCTCACAATTTCAAAAAATATTTTTAAATCCAATACAGTTTTCTTTAGAGTTTAAAACCCCATTTTCAAATCAATAAATTCTTCTAAAAAAAAACCTTTTAAAATTTTTTTATTGTCATGAAATAATTTCAATTTACATATCACATAAATAAATGAAAAAAACAAATTAATTTATCAATAACAACCTGAAATTCAAAAAATTAACCCATTGTATTGAAACATCAACCACAACTAGGTTGAAACCTTTATTCTTTTGACAGTGATGAATTGAAAGCATATGAATGGCCATCACAAGAGAAGGCACCCTATGAAATAGAAATAAATTGACGTGAAAACAATCCAATCAAAAATACAAAGCCAAACCATAGTTGGAACAAAACCCATTAAATACATAGAAGGAATACATATCATAAGTGATTAAATCCAACCATAATAGTGATAAATCACTAAATAAAGTGATCCGGATGGGAAGGAGTCTTCCAAAATCGCTAAGGAAAATCCTCTAGGTCAATAGAAAGGAAGCATGTGTGAATGAAATAAGAATTTATTTCGATCATCTTAATTAAAAATATCCATCATAAATTTATATGGAGAGTATTCATATTACACATCTTTCTATCCTAAGAACATATATTAACAAAAAAAACTCATCTCTATTATAAAAAAATATGATATTTTTCATTACATGACTTGTATCCTTTACACAGAGTGTAAAATTCTCTTGTTGTTTCATTAGTTCATTGGTGTTTTATGGTGTCCCATAAACATATAATAATCCCATTAAAAAGAATTTAATTTATTAGATAATATCATAAAATACTTGTTCAATCTGAAAATTACAAATAATTCATAGCTTTTCTATTATAGTTATCCTCCCAATTCCTTTTTATCATTACACACCCAACTTAAAACAAAGTAAAAAAACAATGTTTAAAACATACTTGATAGAAAGAAAATATGTAATTACAACCATAATATGAAATAAATATAAAAAATTGGGATGAGAAAGAAATATTAGTAATTGGTATAAAAAGAATGTAAACTGTTAGTTTAGTGAAAAAAATTAAAATCCATAAAAATATATTTCTTTAAAATGAGTCTTACTTTACCTAGAAAAAGAACTATCCTTTTTTTAAAAGATCATTGATTTTACCTTTGGAAATGAAATTATTTCGATGAAATATCAATAAAAATCATAGAACAATCATGTAGGTACCATTGGGAATCATCTCAATTAACCCTTCCAAAACCCTTATAGAACCATTAAAATTGGAATAACCATACTTTAAAATTCAAATATAATTTAATAAAAAATAAAATAATTACCGGATGAATTGTAGAATTATATAAGATCACCCATAATATAAGGTATATTGGGCTTAATCAGTCCTATTTTTTCAAACTCATAATATATAATGTCCATGAATTACAACATGAAAAAATAATTGTAATTTGAAAAACTTCTTTAAACATGTATGAAAATCACATTCAAATAAAAAATACAATTTTAATTTTAAAACAAATTTAAAATACCCTAATACCAATTATAAATAAAAATAGGGGTTTACATTTATTAAAAAATGTGATCATGGAGAGGAATCTAGATATCAAATAATAGTCACAAAATTATGACATTTCATTATCACTGTATACATTAAAAATAGAACAATCATTTTGTCCATTGTCAAAACATTCAGTTTAAAAAACATGATAAGATTCATTTTTAAAACCTTATAAATAAATTAAAATAAACATTATTAACTTTTTATTCCCATATAAAACCAATAATAAACAAATTTTATAAAAATGGGCATCAAAGAGAGAGAGAGTTAGAATGAAAATATTAAAAGCTCATTTTTTACAAATAAACACCATTATCAAATGGGAAACACTTATACTATAAAACCCATTATATAATAACATTAAATATCATGATAATAGAGAATTTTATGATATATAATTTTTAAGGGGTTGAATAAATGCATTTTAGAACAATATAGGTGCATAACATAAAAATATATATCAATTAATGAAAATTGAGATGAATTCCCCTACATAGTGTCCAACATTTCACATGTGTCATTTTCATTATGAATAATATATATTATTTAATGATTTAATTAATTGAGAAAAAATTTCACATTTATGATTACTTTTTTCACATATTAACTTGTTATATACAATTACTTATTTAATTAGGTTTACATCAGATTTTTTAACCATATTCAACTTCTGTGACAAAAATGACATTATTAGGATCACTATGGTAGAAGAAAAAATTATTTAGAAATGAATTATACTTTTAAAATAAATTGTGCAATGTGTTTATAATAAATGAACTAATGTTATGATCATAGAGATGGTAGGTCGTACGTATGTATCATTAACATTATCATTTTTCAATGAACATTATGAAATAAAGGTAAGTAATATGTTATCTATCAATTATTATAATTATATCATAAAAACATTATGAACATGGGTCTTATTTTTAAATTATGTTTCCTTTTCTAGTAATTTTTGAGAAAAATTGGAATTTCTGTAAATTTTTGAAGTACACATCGTGTCCTCTCTGAGCACACGTCGTGTACTCAGCTCCATAGGAGGCCGTGTGCTGGTCGTGTGATGGAAACACACATGAACATATGGGGGTGACTTGGATGCCACCTAAAGTAGAGTATAGATAAGTCAAGTACATGTCATGTAATTTAAAAGTACACTACCTGTATTTTCATTCTTTTTAAATAAACCTACCGGGGTCGTGTCTAATTGCTAGAAACCCTCCTTCTAGGTTTTGTTTGGTCGATGAATCTTGTATGGCTACAATATTCCTCTGAGCCCTCGACCGATCATCCGATCTCCGATTCAACTGCTATCGATTGCATTGGGATGGCCTTAGTAAGATCTCTCTTCATCTTGAGTTTTGTTTCCCAATTCCTCAATCTTCTCATGTAATCCTCTATTGAATGCTTTAGACGTTTTTGTAGATCTTCATAGTTATATGGTGATTCAATCCCTAATACTCATGTATCTTGATCTCCCAATGCCAAGGTAGGTTGTTTGTACCTTTTAGTTGAAATTCATTGAGTATTATGTGCAATTTTGTCCAATTCCCTTGAACGGGGTATTGTGTGTTTAACGTTTTAACCCTAGTGATTTACTTCTATATAGCCATGTGTAAATATAGGATAATTGGATGTGAATAGGGTTGTTTTCTATGATTTGGATGTGTTTTCCGATTCATGTTCTTTTTATAGTTGTTTGGTCTTGTTTAGCCCTTATCCTTATTTGATATTTCCCATTCCTAGTACTATTGGAGAGAGTGATTATATCATATGGTTTGCTTGAGATGTTGTAGACTATTTATCCAATTAGTTCTTAAGGTTTACATTGGTCATATTGAAGTGCTATGCTCGTTGGACTTGCACTGGGCCACGAAAACTAGATGTAGTATATTAAATGGGAAATTTAACATATGAGCTTCCTCAGAGAGTCTTTATCACTTTTGACTATATGGGTAATTGACCGTGTGAGATTCCTCGAAGAGACTTTATCACTTTTGATTATATATGGAATTGATGGTGTGAGCTTAATCCGAGAGTCTTTATCACTTTTGACTATATGGGGAATTGACCGTGTGAGCTTCCTCATAGAGTCTTTTTCACTTTTGACTATATGGGGAATTCACCAAGTGAGCTTCCTTAGAGAGTCTTTATCACTTTTGAGTATAAGGGGAATTGACTGTGTGAGCTCCTCCGAGAGTCTTTAATGCTAAGACTAAAAGGGGAATTGAATGAGAGATCTACGTGAGAGAGTCTTTTTAGTATCCTTGTTTTTATTGAACAAGAAGGGTTAGGAAAAGAGAACTACCTAGAGGGTTAGTTACATATGTTTTTGTTCTTTATATAAGGAACTGATTTCATTGATACTGTAGGATTGGTTACTACTGAGTACTTCCTTTTTATTGTTTCATTAGTTTATTACCTGCCATATATTCACTGACTGTTAGGCACAGAACTTGTAGTGATTTCCCACTAGGATTTATTCTAACACCCTATTTCTGCTATGCATTTGTTCCCTAACTAATTATATTGCTTTAGGTATAGATAAGGGAAGAGGCCCTTCTACTTTAGGTACTTGATTTTCTGTGGAGCTGGAGAGTATGGGACCAAGCTGAGGCTTGCGATGTTAAGGAGCTGTTTATCTATTTTATTTTGTACTTTGGCTTAGTACTATTCTGTATTAATGCATTGTGATTTGTTTGGATGCTTTCCTAGATGTATGTATCATTCATCAATTATATATACATGTGCACCAGTTTATTATTTACAGTCTTCTTCTGTTTAATTTTTTATGGATTATTTCTGCTTCTATTTTTTCTATTTGTTGACATTCATTGTGTTACTCTTCCAATAAAGGCATAGTTTCCACACTACCTCACCCAAGGCCCTCACTACTAGTAGGGAGCCTCTTGCGTTAGGGGAAATGCGTTTTAGGTCATGTGACCAATCGGGTATGGGGCGCCTCTAGGTGACTTTCTCAATAGGGACGTTACAAAGTGGTGTAAAATGGAGGTTTCGATCATCCAAAATGTGGTATTAGAGGGATTATTTTCTTCTTAACATACTCCTTAGAGAATATAGCCATGGATAGGATGGAATTGGTACTTGGTAAAAAGTTATTTCCATGAGTATCTAGCTCGTGTACAAGGAAATGCCAATTTACCTCATGTTGTAATTTTTATAATTTTTCAATTATTACAGTTGATTTGATTTCACCGTGAGTGATTCACAAGTTTTCTGCTATTACTTTTTATGTTATTGAGGTTCTTTTTTTGTTGCAACCTGATGAGATGAGGGGATGCCATCTCAGACATCATATAGGCATTTGCTAGGGATCACATGTCATACATTCTTGTAATACTATATAGGATTGATTTGTGATTACATGTTGTTGTGATAGTTTTTATTATATATATTCCTTTTGATTGTGATAGATGGATATATAAAAATACATGTTATTCATAAGGGTATTGTATTTGTGAGGTTTTGTTTGAACGAACAATAATCTTGGGTTATTGAGGTGTTATGGGCCCTCAAGGACCAGAATTTTGTGGATTATTTCCCTGTATTGCTTATTATAACAATTATAACATACCAAGATTTGATTCTTGCGGAGTATGGGCCCTCACGGATCATAATTTGGAACTTTGATGTTTGTTTGAGCATTTTTCTGGGCTCCAGAATAGTTTATGAGGCTTACTGTCCAGAAAAACCCAGAATACATGCCTTGTAGTTTTGACTACACACCATGTGTTCTTCTATTCGGGAAGAAACTGAATTTCTAATGTACACACAGTGTACATTATATAATCTCCATGTAGTCTCTAACCGTTTCATAGGCCATGTGGATAGAGACATGGGATAGGGAAGTTCATGTGGGAACATGCCATGTACCAGTAGTACACACAGTGTCATGTTAACCATGTGTCTGCTCATGTTTCTAACAACCCAGATGGAGAAAACTTATGTGATACATGTCGTGTCAGTTCTAAACATGCCGTTTAGTGTAATTATGGAATCCAACCATGTAACTAACAGCGTGGTTCAGTGTTATCCTTTTAATTACATTCCCTATCTATATGGAACACGCCGTGTAGTGTCAGATGATTATCCAACCATGTCAATAACAAAATGGGCAGTTGAAACCTAAGCGGTACATGCCGTGTCCACCCAGAACATGCCAGGTAGGGTGATTCATTTAACCGGTCATGTGACAACAACACAATTCATTGAAGCTCGTCTAGTACAAACCATGTCTTTAAAAAATTTGTCGTGTCATCTTGTTCTAAGGGGGAGCTCTGTGGCATAGCCGTGTAGAAGGACTCAGGTAGGGGAAGAAAATTCTAGTACACGAAGTGTGTGAGGACAACACACCGTGTGTTTGGGGTGTTACACGAACAGTTCTTGAATGTGTACACACCCATGTGAAATACTTATGGGAATTATGACCACAAGATTCGTTGTCATGGATAGAAGCTATGTTGACGATATTAGAGAATATGGAGACGTCTCAGGAGAGGAGGTTCAACCTCGCTACGTACATGCTTCAGGATTCCACCAAGAGGCGGTGCGATGTGATCACATAGGCAGGATTCCATAAAAATATGGCTTGGGATGAGTTTAAGTGATCCTTCTACGATTACGTCTACCCAGAGACGTTGAGGGCCGATTGAGCCAAAGAGTTTATGAGTTTGGAGCAGGGTACTCTTACTGTTTTGGAGTATTCCTCTCGCATTGCCAAGCTGCAGTGCTTTACACCATTTCCATGAGGTGATGAGTTATATATATCAAGGATGTTCAAGGATGGTCTGAGGCATGACATCAGATCATAGGAAACTATCTTGAGGATGGCTTCAATCTCTTCTATAGTCAATCAGGGGCTCATCACTGAGCACAATATGAGGGACTATAGAGCTATGAGCTAGGTCTATTCGGCATCTAGAGTTAGTGCTCCTCCAGTAGATAGTAGGATGTTCCATATGGAGATTGCACGAGGAGATCAGAGTAGGCATGATGCATCTTATGGTAGTTAGGTGGAGTACTAACAGTGCGGGATGAGTGGGTATATGAGGCCACATTGCCTGAGGGACCTAGTGGAGTGCCGATATTACAGTAATATTTTTCATCTTATGTGCTTCTGTCAGATCTTCTCACCAACAGTTGGTGATAGGGGTTCTTCTATGACTCCACATTCAAGAGCAGAACCACAGGTTTCTCACCAGTCTAGGAACTGGTGTTCATCCGACTGTTCAAGCTACGGTGGAGGTTGTGGCTATGGTATCCAGTCACCCGTTTTTCAGCAGTATCAGGGATGATCTGATCTGAGTGATTAGGCAGGGTCACAGGGCAGTGGTACATGCCAAACATTTGTAGTGGAGAAGACCCAGCATGAGTAGGATCTCATACCTTCTACAGTTCGAGGTACGATCTTAGTTTCCTCGGTGTTAGCTTATGCACTTTTCGATATAGGGGATTCCCATAGATTTATATCTGTTGCGGTTGTGGGGGGGACATGGGCTCTGCATATTACCTTAATTATGATATCTTAACACTAGACAGTCCATTGGGTACTAGAACGACGAGTGTACATCAGTGCAAGGAGTTCCCTTTTGAGGTTGGTGGGTGTCACTTCTTATGAGACCTTTATGTCCTAGAGATGATAGGCTATGATGTCATTCTCGGAATGGACTGGTCAGTTCCCTTCTAGGGAGTCATCAATTACTATCACCGTAGGGTGAGTTTTACATCACCAGAGGGTGGATATTTTATTCATAAGGAAGAGTGGGATGTCCAGGTGAGCAGACCAGGACCCGAGCATCATGGGTTAGGAGGAGTAACATCCTATATTTCTAGTCTATATCTGGATGACTAGAGGTTTTCATAGATGAAATTTCCTCCATTGGTGGACCATTTTAGTGATTTCTTTCCAGAAAACTTTTCTGGTTTGCCTCCATAGTGTGAGGCAGACTATTCTATTGAGCTAATTCCAGGATTGGCACCGATGTCCATTCCTCCTTATAGGATGGCTACACAAGAGTTACATGAGATCAATTGGTTGTTTGAGGATTTGTATGCCAAGGGTTTCTTCTGACCCATTACTTCTCATTGGGTTTTCTTGTCCTGTTTACGACAATGGAAAATGGTACCCTTAGGATTTTTTAGGATTATCGAAAGCAGAACCATTTGACGGTAAAGAACCGATATCCTTTATAAAGGATTGATGATCTCTTTGATCATCATCATGGAGCCCAGGAGTTCTCCAAGATTGACTTGTGAACTGGTTACAATTAGTTGCATGTTAGACCATATGATATACCTCTCACAGCCTTCCAGAGTAAGTATGTTCTATATGAGTATATGGTTATGATGTTCGGTCTCACGAATGCGCCTGCAGTTTTCATGGAACTGATGAACGGAGTGTTCCATCCATAATTGGATTCTTTTGTGGTATTCTTCATGGTTGATATATTGGTGTACTATCACACTCGACATGACCAGGATACCCATCTTGAGATAATTTTGAGTACAATGAGAAATAATCAGTTATATGTTATGCTCTAAAAATGACACTTTTTGATGGACCAGATTCACTTTTTGGGTTATCTTATCTCAGAGATAAGAGTATCAGTAGACCCCTAGAGAGTGAGAGAAGCAGTTTCCGGGGAGCAGACGAAGAACATATTTGAGGTACAGAGTTTTCTAGGGCTAGCTGGATACTATAGAAATTTCATACATGACTTTTCATGCTTACCATGACCACTAAAAGGTCTGACTAATATGGGTGAAAAGATCTTGTGGTCAGATTCATGTGAGTAAGCCTTTCAGAAGCTAAAAGAGAGGATGAATTCAACAACAATAAACGTTTTTCCAGAGTTGGTAAAGAGCTATACAGTGTACTATGATGCTTCAGGTATCCAGCTAGAAGCTGTACTTATGCAGGGAGAAGGAGTCGTTGCATACGAGTCTCAGTAGTTGAGGCCAAATGAAAAGAATTACCCGATGCATGATCTCGAGTTGGCTTATATTGTTCATGCATTGGGCTCTTGGAGACATTATCTTCTAGTAGATCATTTTTTGGATTTCACAAACCACAAGAGTATGAATTACATCTTCACTCAGTGTGATATAAATTTGAGATAGTGAAGGTGAGATGAGTACCATCAGTCCTTTAACATTGAGCTTGCCTATACGCCTAAGAATGGAAACACAGTGGTTGATGCCTTGAGCAGGAGGACTCAGATGCAGGTTGTTCAGAAGGCCAGCTGTGAGTGGAATCTTGTGGCTATGTTCGTGGAAATTCATTTGGAGGTGCACGACAGCCTGGGGTAGATTTTTGATTAATCTGTAGTTGTTACCTCTACTCTTCTTGAACATGTACAAATAACGAAGCTATCATATTTTGAAGGCCTAGTCTGAGGGGAAAGCAAGTTAGGAGAAGACCGTATTCCAGGATGGACCATGGGAGAGGATGAGATCTTGCGTTCACATGGGCATGTATGGGTTCCAGTAGACAAAATTGAAGAGATATTGTGGGAATTTCCATCCTCAGTTTGGGTAGTGCATCCTGGTGTCACTATGATGTTTCATGATCTACATCGTTAGTATTGGTGCCAAGGTATGAAGAGAGATGATGCTGGTTTTGTCATGAAGTGTTCCACTTGTCAGTAGGTAAAGGTGGAACATAAACGACCAGCTGAGCTTTTGTAGTAGTTACCCATTCTCGAGTGGTAGTGGAATGATGTCGTGATTGATTTCGAGATAGGTTTACCAAGGTATCCTCGAGGGAATGATGCAGTTTGGGTTGTCATTGACAGACTCACAATGGTTTCTCACATCATGTAGATAAGGTAGACCTTCAGTATTGATGAGCTAGGAAAGTTGTAATCTGAGTGATTGTACATCAATATGGGGTTCCATACTCCATTGTTTCAGACAGAGATTATAATTTTACTTCTTGGCTCTGGTAGGGGCTCCAGAAGGATTTGGGTATATAGGTACTTTTGACTATATCTTATCACCCTCAAACAAATGTCTAGTCTAAACGTACGATCAATGTGCATGAGGACATGCATTACATAGGCATCCTGGATTTTGGAGGTTTTTTTGAGAATCATATACCTCATGTGGAGTTTTTCTACAACAACAGTTTGTAAGAGACTGTATATATAGAACCTTATGAGGCTTTGTATGGTAGGCCATGCTGATAACCTTAATGTTGGCTGGAGACAGGAGAGGAAGCTATACTGTGACCTCGTCTAGTTCAAAAGACCACTGAGCAGATAGAGATGATTTAGAAGAAGATGGCTATTGTATAGTGTCAACAGAAGACTTATGCTGATCAGTGGAGATGACCTCTGGAGTTTGAGGTCAAAGATCATGTTTTCATGCATGTCACACCGAGGTTGGGGCACATGAGGATAAAGAGACATGGAAAGCTTTCTATGAGGAATGTTAGACTGTTTGAGGTGTTGGATAGATTATGGTCAGTTTCCTATCAATTTTAGTTTCCTTAGAGGTACCGGGATATGCACAACGTCTTACATGTTTCACATCTTCGACGTTACTTCTCAGACCCTCCTCATGTCTTCCAACCTAAGGAGGTTTATTTTGAAGTGGATGCATATTTAGAGGAGCATCATATCCGGATTGTTGATCGAAGTTTGAAGGATTTTTATGGTCGTTATGTCCCTTTGGAACGAGTTCCATGGCCGCACGGGCGAGTACAAGACGAGAAATGGGAGAGGGAGGCCAATGTATGATCGCAGTGGCCAGACCTTTTCAGGGTTTCTTCTTCTAAGCCACATTGCTTTGGAAAATAGGGGATGAATTTCATTAGGGGGTTATTTTTTAAGAACCCAGATCTTCTTTTTTAGGTATGTTTTCCTTTTCTTGTCGTTTCTCAAAAAAGAGGAAATTCTGGATGTTTTTGTAAGTACACTCAGTGTACTTTTTGAGTGCACACCGTGTAATTGGTCACCACAGGAGGCCGTTTTCTATCCTTGTGATGGCCACACACATAACCATGTGGGGGTGACTTGGAGGATGCCTGATGTGGAGTATGGAAAAGGCAAGAACAACCAATGTAAATTAAATTTACATGTCATGTATTTTCATTTTTCTCATTAAATGTACTGGGGTCACATCTAATTGCGAAAAACACCTCCTTCAGGTTTCGTTCATATGAGATCTCTCGTATGACTGCAATCTTCCTCTAAGCCCTCGACCAAGCATCTAATCCTCAATTCAACCATCATCTTTTGTGTTGGGATCACCTCGGTAAGCTCTCTCTTCTACTAGAGCTTCATTTTCCAATTCCTCTTCCTTCTCAAGTTATCCTCTATAGAACATTTTATACATTTTTGCAGATCTACGACATTCTAAGGTGATTCAAGCAATGAGACTCAAGCATATCGATCTCCCAACGCCGAGGTAGGTAGTTTGTTCCTTTCCACTGAATGTCTTTGAGTATTATGTGCAATTTTTTCCAATATCAATGAATGAGGTATTTTGTGTTTAACGTTTTAACCCTGTTGAATTCCTGTAATACTGGTATGTGTAAATAGAGGTTAATTAGATGTTAATAGGGTTGTTTCCCATGATTTGGATGTGTTTTACCATGCATGTTCTGTTTATATCCGGTTGGTCCTGATTAGCCATTAGGATTATTTCATGTTTCCCATGCCTAATACTATAGGATGGAGTGATTATTTCATCTGGCGTGCTTGAGATGTTGTAGACTGTTTAGCCAAGTAGTTCTTGAGGATTAATTTGGTTGTATTTCATTGATATGCTCGTTTGGATTACATAGGGCCGTGAGATCCTGATGTAGTAGATTATATGGGGAATTGACATTGTGAGTTTCCTCAGAGAGTCTTTATCACTTTTGACTATATGGGTAATTGATTGTGATAGCTTCCTCAGAGAGTATTTATCACTTTGGACTATATGGGTAATTGACCATGTGAGCTTCCTCGGAGATTCTTTATCACTTTTGACTATATAGGGAACTGACTGAGTGAGCTTCCTCGTAGAGTCTTTATCAATTTTTACTATAAGGGGAATTGATCGTATGAACTTCCACAGAGAGTCTTTAATGATAATAATATAATGGGAATTAACTAAGAGAGATTCTTCATAGAGTCTTTGTAGTATTCTTTTTTAGATTGAACTAGATTGGTTAGGGTGAGAGAACTACCCTGAGGGTTACCCTCTTGTTTTGCGTTTGTTGATATATGGAACTGATTGCATTTAAACTGTATGATTTTTAATACTCATAACTTCCATGTTTACCTATTATTTTGTTTATTAACTGCCATCTATTTACTGACTATTAGGCATAGATCTTGTGGTGATTTCTTACTGGGATTTAGTCTCACAACTTGTTTGGGCTATGCATTTGGGATCAAACAGATTATATTGTTGTAGGTATAGATAAAGTCAAACACCCTTCTACATTAGGTACTTTATTTACTATGGAGCTGTAGAGAGTGGGACCAAGATGAGGATTGTTATGTAGTGGAGTTGTTTATCTATTTTCTTTTGTACTTTGACTTAGTACTATTCGATATTCCAACATTGTAATTTGTTTGGCTGCTTTCCTAAAAATATGTATCATGCATCATTTATATATATGTGTGCTCCAGTTTATTATTTCCAATCATCACCTATTTTCTTTTGTATTGATTATTATTTCTTCCTTTTTTTCATTTTTTAACTTCTGTTGTGTTACTCTGCCAATGAGGTCATAGGTTTTCCACTATCACACCCATAACCCTTGCTACTAGTCGGCAGCCTCTGGCATTATGGGAAATGCACTTGAGGTCATTTGACCAACCGGTTATAGGGCACCTCTGGGTGGCTTCCAGAACCGGGACGTTACAAATACCCTTTTATTTAATTATATATACTTGTATATATATATATATATATCTTGTGATTTGGGGATGAAAAAATGAATCACATGGCTTTAAGGAGGTGATAGTCCACACTTTCACGAACGACATTATCATTTTTTCCAATTGTGTAAAGGTACAAAATAAAATGACATGTAATATTTATAGAATGATAAATATTTCATGAATTTCATAATTATTTTATGTATATTAAACATATAATTATCATTACACTTTTTACCTTCCATGTTACTCGTGAGGGAAAGATGAATCACATCACGTCGTGAGGTGGTAGTATGTTGTAAAAAATAGACATTATCATACCCCATAAAGAATTGAATATAAAAATTTATTTGTTATATAAATAAGGAAAATATGTAATTATGTTTAAAATATCATATATAAACATTAATCTTTCATCATACCTAGTTGTGCGAGTTGGTAATGAAAAATCGAATGGCAATGGTTCGTGAGGTGGTTGTCTATTGTACGCATGAGTGATGATTTCGTAAGCAATCTCAAGGATGAGGGAAAATATTTTTGTTGATAAATTAATATAAAAATATAGAAATATTGTAATATATTTATGTTATTATATAATCATGGTTTATGAATAATTGAAGGGGTGGAGAAAGAAATTAAATATATACACTCGTTGGAGAACATTACATATTATTCCAATATCATCCATAGCTTTTCACAAATGAAATGATAGTTTATCTTAATGCCCAAAATATGTATTATAATATGATTTTCGTGTAGTTGGGTAGTTATTTTGGTTCTTAATTTCTAACCCAATGTATTTTGATGGAGTGAATAGTGGTAGTGGCCTTTTATATGTGGGGTGAGTGGGACACATGTTTGTTTATTGAAAGAGTGAATTCCACCCTTGTTTTTTCATGTCACTAATCCCAAATAATAGTCCACTATAGATCCAAAAATGTATAAGGTCCGAATATGTAAATTAGATGGGGGTCATATAATTTTCTAGCTAATTTTATTTCTTAATATAAAATCCTAATCCATCGGTAAACTCAATTTTACCTTAATCAGTGTGATTAATTTTATTGTTTTCGATAATCATTATGTTCAAGAATTATGTTAGACCTGTTATACATTATCAATTATGATAATTAAAAATATGGAACCAATTTTTCCAAATTTAATTCACATTCATTGACATCATTAATTTAAAAATAATCAAGTAGACACAATTAGAAAATAGGGTTTTAATAGTTTTTTTGAGTAATTGATGATTCCATATTAACTCAATGACTTATTATAATATTGTATTGAATCTCAATTAATATTTATGGATATATAATATACATATTTAATTTAAATCATTCACCATTACTAATTATTTTAATTAATTAATATTGATAAAATATATGCATTTTAAAATTGTTTCTAAAAAAATTGTTTTAAAAAAAGAACAATCTCATAATAAAAACGAATATAAACATGATTCAAAATTAAAATATGTTGTTTAATTTTAAATAAATACTACTTAATTTACATTAAATAATACAAAATACATATTTATAGTTTAAAATTACATAATTTATTAATAGGAATTAATTTTAAAAAAAATTATATTTTCACCATTCATAAGAAAAACGAATCTTTTTAGAAAAATAATAAAAAATAATAAAAAATAATATTAACATGATAATCTAAAATATTATATTATTTATTTAAAAATATAATTTTAAAATATATAAATTATAAATTTAAAAAAGAACATCTAATAAATTTTTTTTATTAAAAATATTTACTTTCTAATTGAAAATTAGTTAATAATTTAATAATGAATATAACTATCTAATTAATATTAATAAACAAGAAAGTGATTTGTTATATATTTACCTAGGTTGTAAAATTAACTATGTCTTTCACTCATCAATGAACAGAATGTGGGAGTTTTCAAAGAGATTTAGTGATGGGGACTATAGAGGAAAGATGTCTCCATTTAATTGATAACATAAATCTGGAAAGTGAAACTCAATAAAGTGTCTTAAAAGGAAAGTTAGAATGATTTATGTGAGAAAAATAAGTGATTGATGAAATAATTTTTCAAGGAAAAATGAACAGTATGATGGAAGAAAATAAATCACATCCAAGGGATCCATATATAGTTATTTTGTCTTCAATGTGGGGAAATGGGAATTATCTAAGTCAATACATTATTCTAAAGGTTAACTCCTGGTCCAAGGATATACTAATTTTGAAATAAAAAAGATGAATTATTTATTTTCTGGTATTAAATAATTAAATTGTAAAGGTATTTTTACATAAGGTATTTTGGTGATAATAATTATGATTCATCTAAGGATTATGAAAAATTTCATAAGCATATATTCCTTCATTAACTTAAGTGTTATGGATACCATCACGGGTTTACGAATTTAATATTTATCACTATTTAAATTTCTTAAAATGGAATTTTTTAGGTTCTATGTGACTAGAGTCTACCACGATTAAGTTTTGTTTTTTGAAAATATTTTTGGGAATACAACTTGTAGATTTAGTATATAAAAGTGTTATTTTAGGAATAATTCCCTTATATATTTTTTACATGATATTTAAGGTATTAGTAACCATTATGATTTATATTATATTTTTTTGATGTAATTATGGGTCATCAAAATTTTTAAACACTATAGTAATTATATTAATATTGTTTTAGAAAATGGACTTTAAGATCCTATCATTTTCTAGTTATACATCTCTCTGAGTTTTTCGTTTATGCCTTTGTGGATAAGTCTTATTCAGAGACCGATAGCCTATTTTGGATAAAATTAACAAGTGTTTGAGGATGTGCAATATTTTTAACAAATGGAATCTGGGTATAAGTGGAACATAGATTTTTAGTGGTTCATGGTATATTGAGAATCATTAAATAAGGTTCACAGTGTTAAAGGGATACAGGGATGAAAGATCAACTACTGAACATCTACACATAATGTAAGGGGATTAAACATCATGTAATTTTTAATGGGATATAATTAAAAAAAATATTGGTGATGGGTTTTTAGGAAGATACCATTAAATGTTTTTACATGATGTGTAATTGAATTACATTCCATGTAAATGCCAGCTGCCGTTTTAAACATTCTATGTAGATGAAATTCATTATATTTCTCTGTATCTCCCCTCCTCTAGATGCTAGAGAAATCTATAGATGATTTTGGGGGTTTAAATTCTCTATCGTACATTAATATTGTGACTTCAATCCCTTTTATGTTCATTTGGATAGGTTTCATTATTCATACCTTTTGTTAATCAATATTTATGGTGAAGTAAATTGGCCATTTTCATTTGTGGTCTTAATCTTGATCAATTTTGATCCAGGGGCCTCTTTTCATTCATTTGTGCATTATCTCTCATGGTTTGTTTCCATTTCAAGCATTATTGGATCATCAGTTAAGTGTAAGAGGTTAAAATGTCAACCCTATAGTTATATTATTGTAAATATTATGCAATATCGAGATCACTCCAATGAAGTATTCGACTAAATTGACTAAAAAATAAATGGTATTATTCCAACAATTCCCTTTTTCTCAATTATAATATTACATGTCTTATTGAAACCCATTGGGTGATAAAACCATTGAATGTAATTGAATTTGATAATGGATTAATGTATTTTTATCATGACATGTGTCCTATAGTGATTTATTTTTATAATATCCCTAATTTTTGTCTTACTTCTTATTGATATAATTATTAAGAAATTTTGAGAGTCATTACAAGTGGAATATTAAATAATAATGCTAATTTACATTATTAGTGTAACATCCCAAGTATGTAATGAATAATAGATATTTTTATCTATGTCTATTAATGAATTAGATAGTGTTTTAGAATCTTAAAATGAAAATAAATCCAATCTTAAGCATGGAATACACTAATATTCTTAAAAGATTGTTTTACTGCCTTATGATAGAAACCCCTTTTTAAATCTATCTTTTTACAATTTTATAAACTATGTTTTTCAAAATAAACTTATTATTTATGATTGGGACATAAAAATTTACATTGTGTGAATTTTTGGTATTTTTCTGACAATGTTCATTTTTTAATGAATAGTGAAAAATACTGCATTTTACATCAAAATTTCTTTTTAATCAAATTTATTTATATGATTATATTATCTTTATAATTGGTTTTTAAGTGAAATTAGTGTATATTTTTACCATTTAATCCAATGGTGGTCATTGGAATCAATTTCACTTTGAAATTGAACTTAAACTGGTGTCAATCTTTTGATACTTATTGTTTCATAAAAACACGCTATTTTCTCTGACAGCGGGAATTAATTATTAAATTAATTAATGTGACTTATATGTTTTGAATTTTGTAAAATAGACTTCATTTTTTAATTCATAATATCAAATATAGCTTAGGGTGATGTTTTGGTATTTTTCTGAAAAACACCAATTTTTGATGAATAGTGAAACCACTAAGTGGTAATCAAGCAAACTGATTTTTCAGTTAAATGAAATTTTACCACTAATGTGTATTGAATTCTGAAAATCCGACATACATGGTTGTCATTAGTATGTAAAATGTGGTTCAATGGGATGAAAATAATTTTTTGGTGAATAGTAACTTTTTTTTCATTAATTGCGATTAGAGGTAATTAGTGTAGTTTAAGGTAAAAATAATGCTTTAATAAAATGAGATGAGCTTGACACATGTCCTAACCCTATTGGTTGTGTCATGGCCGACCAATAAAACCCACGGGTCGATTTAGGGGACCCCATGGTGCCACTTGGGTGAGATAATGACTTGAATGCCTTTTTTTAATAAAGGTTAAAATGACACTAACATAAATTGTTTTACTAAAAAAAAATTTAGAAGGGCTTATACTAATCATATTTTTGTCTATAAATATTCATTAGAAAGATAAAAATATTTCCTACATCATAGTATTTTTTTTTATAATTTTTAGACTTTAAATAAATAACATTATATATGACATCATGATGATGCTGCAATGACCTCATTATTTAACGATTTAAATAAAATGGAAAGATAATGTAATATCTAAAACCTAAACATGTCCAAAACCTGTTGGTTGGGTAAATTTCGAATAATTATCATCTTATCTTCAAAATATATCAATGTTGGACCTTATAAATTCGAAACACTTTTGAAAATAAAATAATAGTTTCATGATTTCCAAAAGTGCCCCTCCTCTCCTCCTATAAAAGGCCCCCACCTCTACCTCATTTCACACACTCCTCAAGCCTTTGGCTCGGCCAAACAATGACCATTTACTCTCTACACATCCCTCTACTCATCCTAGATGATTCCCTTTGGGCATAATCCTTTCAAAGGAAGCCTTTAGTCTCAAATCAAAAGGAGTTACACTTTTAAAGGTAATTCATTCTCTCATGTTCATTTGTTTTATTTTGCTTCTCCAACACCCTAAAATATTTTTATTTACTTATTTTGTAACAACACAAGTATCTTCAATATACTAGGATGTTTTTATAAGATTTATTCTAGCTACACTCTCACACAACTACATCAAATGGTTAAAGAACCTACGGTTTCCGGGGATGGCGAAATTCTGCCTCCTGAAACGATGATTGTTCAATACTCATTTAACACCTTCAAATGTGGCCATTATGATGACAATATTTTTATATATGATATATGATATATTTATTCTTTCCTTATGCTTCTGTAGTTTTCATTTATGGCATACCATTATTGTTTCCATTATGGGTAAACACGATATCTTCATTTTAGGAAGTGCGGACAACCACCCCCTGAAAGTGATTTGATTCGTTAATAACATATGTGGGATGTGTAAAGGATAAAGTTAATGATATTATATATGTTATTATACTGGAATTATAATATACTCTTATATCATTATGATTCCATTCCAGAAAATACGAAATAGAAATGGAAGTAGCGTTCATGCGTACGTACGGCTTACCGTCTCCATGAACGGTGCATTTCATTTCTTACCCCTAAATGTGATGTAATATTATAAATACATGTATATGATGAATATATATGATATATATGTTATCCAAATCATTAATATCATTCTGGATATAACGAACCTTTGACCAAATTAACATCATGTAAGTGTTAGAAATCTATTTTTGACTTAAGAACCAAATACCAACAAAATGAACATCATTAACATAAATGATTACATGATGTTCATAACATGGTATAAAAGTAATAATGAACTTGAAAAATGTTCTTAAGCAAGTAGAGATTAACTCAAGTTTATTATTCAGGAGATTAAAGTACGGTCGAGTCAAGTCGGACCCAAGGTATGGGACTTCGTCTCAATCTCCTTTCATTGAGGCATATTTGGTTTTATACACAACCTTCTTTTATATGGTCTATAAACCCCTTTGACTCTTACGTTTATTCAAAAGGAATATTTTTTATATGAAGCATTTACTAAACGACAAAAGGGAATGTTTTTGTCGTACGTATGCGGCTACAACGACTTCTCCACCGTCGTGACCGTTATTTGAGTTTTGACTTCATCTACAAGCCATACCTTGTTTTTTAAAGAAAAATATATACCATGTTTTACATTTCTTTTATTTTGGTATTGAAATTTTTTTTCATAATGTTTTTATATCAATGTGTTGTATTGATATCTTGTGATTGAAAGGTGGAAATGTTATGTTTCCTTTATTCATGTTTTATGTGATATGATTATGTTGAAGTTCTTGGGAATTATTATGAAAATGGGTGGTTCCATGATAAAATAAGGGCGGGTGAGCCCGATATAGCTCTCCAATGCATTGGGTAACATGAAGGAGTGAAACATTAAGGTTTCTCCGAAGAGATTTAGAGAATATACTGTGATGGATATTCCAAATGTAACCAAGAGGGTTACTCCCTACGTAAGAATGTTATGAATGCTTCATGTTACCTTTATGTCTTATGATTTCTATGATTTATTAATGATTTGATGACCTATGTTAAAGTGCTTATGTTTTATGGGTAAAGTATGATCTCATCCTTATGTATATATGTACCCATGTTTCCTTTCCATATTTTTATATCCCTTACTGAGCTTTTTATGCTCATCCCAAGTTTTTTGAAATTTTTTTCACAGGATAAGGGAAAGGTACATGATATGATGATAGTGTCAAGGAAGTGTCAAGAAAGAATCCATGTTTTATTTTAAATATGTTTCCATTGATGGGAATGAAGAATACTATCTTTATGTAACCACTTTTTTATATGTGGAATGTAATGAAAGTTTTATGATCTAATTCTCTAAAACTCTAATCCAGAAAATATCCTCAATGTTTAATCTTGTAATAACTCAAGATTAAGTAAGGTTTAAGGCTGGGGCCTTATAGTTGGTATCAGAGGTCGGTTTAGATAACTTTAGGAGTTAGAATTATATTAAATGATTATCCAAAAATATTTTTTTTATAGTCAAATTGAAGTGATATAGAATTTGAAGATTACCATGTTGCTTCATCTAAGACATGTTTGTTCAGAATGGTTTTCCGCAGAGGAAATAGGGAAGCAGTGCTAGGAAGGAATACAAAAGGAAATAACCTTCCGAATCAGCATCCTGAGATGGTTGGAATTGGAACTGAACAGTTTGTTGCAGTAATGGCACAGTTGACTCAGGCTATAAATGGTGGTGGTGTCCATGCACGAGATCAGCCAGACCAACCGTAGAGGAACATGTCAGTGGTGGAACATTTCATGAGGCAACATCCCCCATCATTTAGAGGATCATCTGACCATGTGCTAGCTGAAGGGTGGATTAAAGCACTGGAGAAGATTTTCGATGTCATGAGGTGTTCCGACAATCAAAATGTTAGTCTTGCTGTTTACCGTTTGGAGGGTGAAGTAGATCAGTGGTGGTCGATGGTTAAAAATATCAGGGACGTTGATGAGATTGATGCTCTCGACTGGGATGAATTCAAAGGTAAGTTTCTTGAGAAGTATTTTCCTAAGGCTGTTCGACTTAGGATGGAAAAACAATTCTTGGAATTGAGGCAAGAGGAAGAATCAGTGGCTACTTATGATGAAAGTTTCACTCGTTTGGAAAGGTATGCTCCAAACTTTATCAGAGACCTTGATAGTAAAATCAATCACTTTTACTCAGGATTAAAGCCAAAATATTGAAGGGTATTAGCTTCTCGTGAGTTTAAAAGTTATGAAAAGCTTGTTCGATGTGCTGAGAAGGTTGAAATGGAGTTTGCCGATGATCAAGTTTTCTATAACAACCAACAGAAGAAGAGACCGAGGTGGCAGGAGAAAGGTAAGAATTCTTCCAAAAAGTATGATGGTAAGAAAACTAAGTTTCCAGTTTGTGATAAATGTTGCAAAAGGCATGCTGGGGAATGTCTTCTGAATTCTGGAACGTGCTACCGATGTGGTAAGATGGTATATAAGGCTCATGATTGCACTAAAAAGGATTAAGGTGAAGGTAAGACAAAATTTGATTTACAGTTAGTGAAATGATATAAGTGCAATGAGATGGGTCACTATGCAAACGAGTGTCCAACAAAGAGCTTGAGTGATGGGAAGAAGATAGACTACAAGCAGAAAGGGGTGGTGAAATCCTTTGAAACTACTTCAGCAGATGTCGGCCCATCAAATGAAGTTGTATCAGCTCCAGGGAGCTCAGTTTTTTTTTCAAAGATTGACTTGAGATCGGGGTACCATCAGCTGAAGGTAAAGGAGGCAGATATTCCGAAGACCGCGTTCCGTACAAGATATGGCCATTATGAATTTGTAGTAATTCCTTTTGGGATAACCAATGAACCTGCTGTATTCATGGACTTAATGAATATAATTTTCTATGAGTTCTTGTATAAGTTTGTGGTGGTTTTCATTGATGATATTTTGGTGTTTTCTAAAAGTAAATAGGAGCATGAAAGACATTTAAGGGTTATCTTGCAAACCTTAAAAGAAAAGAAACGGTATGGAAAATTCAGCAAGTGTGAGTTTTGGTTACAACAAATTTCTTTCCTTGGTCACACTGTTTCTAAAGATGGGATAACTGTTGATCCTGCAAAAACAAAAGTTGTGGAAGACTGGCCAAGACCCAAAAATGTAACCAAGATTCGTAGCTTCCATTGTTTGGCAGGCTATTACCGAAGGTTTGTTAGAAATTTTTCATTGTTATCTAGTCCAATGACTAAGCTAACTTGGAAGGGTGTTATGTTTATCTGGAAAAAATAATTTGATGATTTTTTTCAGGAATTGAAATGAAGATTGGTGAATGCTCTAGTTTTGGAACTACCTTCCAGGAATGGTGAGTTTGTTATCTACAGTGATGCTTCATTGAAAGGACTTGGTTGCGTCCAAATGCAGAATGATCAGGTAATTTCTTATTCTTAAAGATAGTTGAAAACTCATGAGGTAAATTACCCTACACATGATTTGGAATTAGCTGCTGTTGTTTTTGCTTTAAAAATTTGGAGGCATCATTTGTATGGAGTAAAGTGTGAAATATATACCGATCACAAAAGTTTAAATTATGTATTCACTCAGAAATATTTGAACATGAGACAGAGGAGATGGCTGGAATTAATCAAGGATTATGATTGTACAATTCATTACCATCCGGGAAAAGCAAATAATGTGGCTGATGCTTTGAGTCGAAAAAGTAATGCTTCATTAGCAATGTTGCGTTTGGAACGTGATCCTTTGGTTAAGGATTTGATGAACTTTGGCATAGAAGTTTTTGGGGTAGGATGTTCTTCTGTTTTGTTTCAGGTATCAGTGAGATTATCTCTATCAGATAGAATCAAGCAAGCACAGAAGCAAGACAGTGAGTTGCAGAAAAAGGTAGAGCTGGTTCAGAAAGGTAAGATGCCTGAATTCAACATTGATAGTGATTGTGTTTTGAGATTTGGGAAGAGATTGTGTGTGCCTTGTGATTCACAGTTGATGAGAGAGTTGTTATGTGAATCTCATAGTTCTCCGTTTTCCGTTCATCCGGGCAGTACTAAGATGTATAGAGATCTGTGGGAGAATTACTGGTGGGATGGAATGAAAAGAGATATTTCTGTTTTTACTGTGAAGTGTTTGACATGTCAACAGGTTAAAGAAGAGCGGCAGTTACCGAATGGGATGCTTCAGCCTTTACCAGTTCCAGAGTGGAAATGAGAGAATATATCCATGGACTTTGTTGTGGGATTACCAAAGAAATCTCGAGGAAATAATGCAATCTGGGTTATTGTTGATCGCTTTACCAAGTCTGCTCATTTCCTTGCTATACGAGATACTTTCTCTCTTGATCAACTTTCCCGTTTATATCTTAAAGAGATAGTCAGGTTACATGGAGTTCCTCTCTCCATTGTATCTGATCGTGATCCTAGGTTCACTTCATAACTTTTGGAAAGGCCTTCAGAAGTTGTTGGGTACTGAATTAAATTTTAGTACAGTTTTTCATCCTCAATCAGATGGGTTGTCAGAACGAACAATTCAGACCTTGGAGGATATGCTACGAGCTTGTTCGATGGATTATCAGGGATGTTGGGACCTACATCATTCTTTGGTTGAATTTTCATATAATAACAATTTTCATTCCAGTATACAGATGGCACCATTTCAGGCATTATAGGGGAAGCGGTATCGAACTCCAACTTTCTGGGATGAAGTGGGTGAAAGGATGTTAATGGGAACACAATTGGTAGAAGAGATGGCAGAAAAAGTTCAGCTGATTCAGAAGCACATGAGAACAGCTCAGAGCAGGCAGAAGAGTTATGCGGATAACCGGAGGAAGGATCTATCTTTCGAGGTAGGTGATCATGTTTTTCTCAAGCGTTCTCCTTGGAAAAGTGTGATGAGATTTTGTAAGAAAGGAATGCTGATTTCAAGGTTTATTGGACCATATGGAATTCTGGAGAGAGTTGGATCAGTTGCATATCAGGTGGCTTTACCTCCGAGTTTATCTCAGGTACACAATGTTCTTCACGTTTCGATGTTGAGAAAGTATATGCCAGATCAATCTCATGTTTTGAGTGCAGAGGCAGTTCAGCTGGAAGAGAACCTATCTTATGAGGAACAACCACTCCAGATTCTTGACCACAGGGATCAAGTGTTACGGAATAAGGTGATTCACCATGTAAAGGTTTTGTGGAAAACCCACATGATTGAAGAGGCAACACAGGAATCTGAAAAATGCAATGAGTGATAAGTGCCACCATTTATTCGATAAGTAAATAAATTGCGGGGACACAATTTTCTAAAGGGGGGAAGGATGTAACATCCCAAGTAAGTAATTAATAATAGATATTTTTAACTATGTCTATTAATGAATTATATAGTGTTTTAGAGGCTTAAAATGAAAATAAATCCAATCTTAAGCATGGAATACACTAATATTCTTAAAAGATTGTTTTACTGCCTTATGATGGAAAACCATTTTTAAATCTATCTTTTGACAATTTTATAAACTATGTTTTTTAAAATAAACTTATTCTTTATGATTAGGAAATCAAAATTTACTTTGTGTGAATTTTAGTTATTTTTCTGACAATGTTCCTTTTTTAATGAATAGTGAAAAATACTGCATTTTACATCAAAACTGCTTTTTAATCTAATTTATTTATATGATTTTATTATCTTTTGGATTGGTTTTGAAGTGAAATTAGAATATATTTTTACCATTCAATCCAATGGTGGTCATTGGAATCAATTTCACTTTGAAATTGGACTTAAACTGGTGTCAATCTTTTGATACTTATTGTTTCATAAAAACACGCTATTTTCTATGACAACGGGAATTAATTATTAAATTAATTAATGTGACTTATATGTTTTGAATTTTTTAAAATAGACTTCATTTTTGAAATCAGAATATCAGATATAGCTTAGGGTGATGTTTTGGTATTTTTCTGAAAAACTCCAATTTTTGATGAATAGTGAAACCACTAAGTGGTAATGAAGCAAACTGATTTTTCAGTTAAATGAAAGTTTACCACTAATGTGTATTGAATTTTGAAAATCCGACATACATGGTTGTCATTAGTATGTAAAATGTGGTTCAATGGGATGAAAATAATTTTTTGGTGAATATTAACGTTTTTTTCATTAATCGCGATTAGATGTAATTAGTGTAGTTTAAGGTAAAAATAATGCTTTAGTAAAATGAGATGAGCTTGAAACATGTACTAACCCTATTGGTTGTTTCATGGCCGACCAAGAAAACCCATGGGTCGATTTAGGGGACCCCATGGAGCCACTTGGGTGAGATAATGACTTTAATTCCTTTTTTTAAATAAAGGTGAAAATGACACTAACATAAATTGTTTTACTAAAAAAAATTTAGAAGGGGTTATACTAATGATATTTTTGTCTATAAATATTCATTAGAAATATAAAAAGATTTCCTACATCATAGTATTTTTTTTTATAATTTTTAGACTTTAAATAAATTATATTATTTATGACATCATGATGATGCAGCGATGACCTCATTATTTAACAATTAAAATAAAATGGAACGATAATGTAATATCTAAAACCAACACATGTCCAAAACCTATTTGATGGGTGTATTTCGAAGCCTTATCATCTTATATTCGAAATATATCAATGTGGGACCTTAGAAATTCGAAACACTTTTGAAAATAAAATAATAGTTTCATGATTTCCAAAAGTGCCCCTCCTCTCCTCTTATAAAAGGCCCCCACCTCTACCTCATTTCACACACTCCTCAAGCCTTTGGCTTGGACAAACCCTGACCATTTACTCTCTCCACATCCCTCTCCTCATCCTAGAGGATTCCCTTTGGGAAGAATCCTTTCAAAGGAAGCCTTTAGGCTCAAATCAAAAGGAGTTACACTTTTAAAGGTAATTCATTCTCTCATGTTCATTTGTTTTATTTTGCTTCTCCAACACCCAAAACTCTTTTTATTTACTTCTTTTGTAACAACACCAGTATCTTCAATATACTAGGATGTTGTTATAAGATTTATTCGAGCTACACTCTCACACAACTAAATCAAATGGTTATAGAACATAAGGTTTCCGTGGATGGCGAAATTCTGCCTCCCGAAACGATGATTGTTCAATACTCATTTAACACCATAAAAGGTGGCAATTATGATGTCACTAATTTTATATATTATATATAATATGTTTATTCTTTCCTTAAGCTTCTGTATTTTTCATTTATGGCATACCATTATTGTTTCCATTATGGGTAAACACGATATCTTCATTTTAGGAAGTGCGGACTACCGCCCCCTAAAAGTGATTTGATTCGTTAATACCATATGTGGGATGTGTAAAGGATAAAGTCAATGATATTATATATGTTATTATAATGGAATTATAATATACTCTTATATAATTATGATTCCATTCCAGAAAATACAAAATAGAAATGGAAGTAGCGTTCATGCGTACGTACGGCTTACCGTCTCCAGGAACGGTGCATTTTATTTCATACCTCTAAATGTGATGTAATATTATAAATACATGTATATGATGAATATATATGATATATATGTTATCCAAATCATTAATATAATTCTGGATATAACGAAACTTTGACCAAATTAACAACATGTAAGTGTAAGAAGTCTATTTTTGACTTAAGAACCAAATACCGACAAAATGAACATTATTAACTTAAATGATTACATGATGTTCATAACATGGTATAAAAGGAATAATGAACTTGAAAAAGGTTCTTAAGAAAGTAGATATTATCTCAAGTTTATTATTCAGGAGATTAAAGAACGGTCGAGTCAAGTTGGACCCGAGGTATGGGACTTCGTCTCAATCTCCTTTCATTGAGGCATATTTGGTTTTATACACAACCTTTTTTTATACGGTGTATAAACCCCTTTGAGTTTTATGTTTATTCAAAAGGAATATTTTTTATACGAAGCATTTAATAAATGACAAAAGGGAATGTTTTTGTCGTATGTATGTGGCTACAACGACTTCTCCGCCGTCGTGACCATTATTTCAGTTTCGGCTTCCTCTATAAGCCATACCTTGTTTTTAAAAGAAAAAGAAATACCATGTTTTAGTTTTCTATTATTTTGGTATTGAAAATGGTTTTCATAATGTTTTTATATCAATGTTTTGTATTTATATCTTGTGATTGAAAGGTTGAAATGTTATGTTTCCTTTATTCATGTTTTATGTGATATGATTATGTTCATGTTCTTGGGAATTATTATGAAAACGGGTGGTTCCATGATAAACTAAGGGCGGGTGAGCCCGATATAGCTCTCCAATGCATTGGGTAACGTGAAGGGGTGAAACTTTAATGTTTATCCGAAGAGATTTAGGGAATATACTATGATGGGTATTCCAAACGTAACCAAGAGGGTTACTCCCTATGTAAGAATGTTATGAATGCCTCATGTTACCTTTATGTCTTATGATTTCTATGATTTATTCATGATTTGATGACCAATGTTAAAGTGCTTATGTTTTATGGGTAAAGTATGATCTCATCCTTATGTATATATGTACCCATGTTTCCTTTACATATTTTTATATCCCTTACTGAGCTTTTTATGCTCATCCCATGTTTTTTGAAATGTTTTTCACAGGTCAAGGGAAAGGTACATGATATGATGATAGTGTCAAGGAAGTGTCAAGAAAGAATCCATGTTTTATTTTAAATATGTTTCCATTGATGGGAATGTAGAATACTATCTTTATTTAACCACTTTATTTATATGTGGAATGTAATGCATGTTTTATGATCTAATTCTCTAAAACTATAAACCCGAAAAGATCCTCAATGTGTAATCTTGTAATAACTGATGATTAAGTAAGGTTTAAGGTTGGGGCCTTATAATTAGCCATTGAGATTGATGATTTGATATTGTGATATTCATGTTGTATGATTGGAATTTTCTTCCATGCTGAGATGATTATATATTGGGCTATTCCTAAGAACTCGTACATGTATAAGTTGTAATATTGATAGTGAGAAGGTTCGACCCTATTCATGTTGTAATTATAAAAGTGAGCGGGCTCTAACTACTCCCATGTATAAATTAATATAAGGATTTTAACCATGTTGTTTGTTGTGACATACCATGGTTATATGGTGGTGGTTGGCATTGCCACAATACATGATCAATTTTATTCCAACACGGTGTTGAAGCATGTTATTTACTATGGTTATTTGGTGGTGTTTGGCATGGCCATAAAAATTGTTTAAAGTAATTCCTACATGTTTCCGAAGAAGGTTTTGGTTGTATTTAATTTATTGTTCAATTAATTAATACACCTATTTATTACATTATTTGACACACTTCATATCATACGGGTTTTGTTTATACATGGTGGTTTCAACCTATCGAGCTATACCAACACCCTATTAGGGCCACTGTTTGGTAATCGAGCTGATTTCATGTGTGTGGATTTGGAAAACTAAAAAGAACCTTACTATTGATTTATTGTTTTCTTTTGAGATAGAGTATTGAGATGGGACTAACATGGAGATCAAAAAACAGTATTTTGAGTCTTTCAATTGATTTTGATTGTCTTTTAATTGTGTTTCCAAGAATGATATTTTGTTACATTCCATTAAATCATTACAATGTTCATTATCAATTATTGGATTATTCATTTGGATTTTATTGTTTTATTCCTCAATTTTTTGCTCTAATGTTTTTCCATTTATTGTGAATTATTTCTTCTACTATGACACTTCATACTAAGGGATATTTTTTCCATGATATATTATTCTCAACCACACTACTTATTGACTGCCTCTGGCATAGGGAGAGGCACAGTTGAGGTCCCCTAACAAAACCGCTCTGTCAATGTGAGATAGTTCTATATTGGGGGACATTGCAAAGTGGTATCAGAGCCATGTTTTCATTTCTTTTTCATTTATTTTTAAGGAAAGGATTAAATAAGACTGAAATGTTTCAGGACTAGGTAATTATCTGGTTCATTAGACTAGATAACTCATGTATAAGGGAAAATATTATTACAAAGGGATGGGATTTCTATTTGTGATGTGTGATTGTTACCTTTGATGTTATTTTACCTTGGGTAATTCACATGCTGTGTGAGGTGATTTCTTTAGGATCTTAATATTTCTTAAGATGAGTATGCATTGACATATATGGTGTGAGATGAGAATACATGCATCATAATATGATTATATGGATATATTGACATGTAGTGTTCATAATATGATCCTAACTATTTTTACATTTGATATATACTTTCCCGTTAAACTATGTTATGGAATATCAATTTCACTAGAAAATTAGTTTTTTTAGCTATGCTAAATTACTTGTAAGACATGTCTAAGGAGACTAGGGGTTATTCATTCTCTATTACAATAACTTTCTGGGGTCACCTTGTTTCTAGAACATTCTCCAAGGTGTGTGTTTTTCTTGTAGATAAAATTACTCCTCATCATCTTTGACTTATGAATATGGAGAGTGGAAATCACCACACATATAAAACATCTTAACCATAACATCCAATGGTTCTTGAGGTTTATATGGATTTTGTTCTTCACAAAAACTTCATGGGTGTCATTCAATCCATGGAATGGAAGATTGTTCATATATATCATTCAATGTATGAGGTAAAAAGAGAGTTTCAGTTCTAGCATCCACCTAGGTTTGTTGCAGAGGTGTGACCCCAATAAAATGAGTTCTAGATTATGTAAAACTATAAAATCAACCCAAATCCCAAGAAATATGTATATAGGATGGTAAAACTAACATAATATATCAATTTTGGACTTCCTAAGAATTTCTGGGATATTCTAGAGGAAGCTTGTAGAAATATCTGCTATATTTTAAGGACATTGTGATGATGGTCCAAATAATTTTCTATCTCATGATCTTAAGGGACAAAAAATCTATTGTATTCTAGAATATAACAATGGAATAGTTTTTAGTGATGTTCTTTGATGAAAATATTACTATCTTATAGTGTTTTGTTCCATCTATGGATGATAATGAGAACTCTAAGGAGAGAAATTTTTATGATGGTCTTCGTTATGAGATGATGTCACAGGAAAACATTTTTTACTTAATATTCATTGAATATGTGATTAATTAGTCACTCATCACCTATGGGAATCTAAGAGAGGCCCGAAGAAGTGGATACTCAGATTCAGAAAGGTGATATGAGAGTTATTTTTTGAGTGATAATAAGGGTCATTATGAAATTTTCCACCAAATTAGTAGTTGTATGATTAGTCTGGGTAGTGGAATACCATATATAAATGATGTTCTATTCTTGTGGTATCATTTTGGAATGTGTGGTCACATGTTTCCAAAATTTTTATCTCCTACATTCGGGTATCGTATCTCGAGAAAATTGGTTCATCATCAACGGTTTTGTATAAATATTCTTTATAATTCCAGTAGAAAATAATTCTGAAAATAACCATAATTAAAAATGGGATAACATACCCCCACTAAAAAGATGGTATCTTGTGTTCCATTGGCCCTTTAGGATGTGGAAGGTGATGTGGTACCCTAGTGGATCAGAAAAAGTACTAATAAAGGGTTACATATTAGGGTATTCTGACTAAATCCCAAGGAATAGGGACAAGTTAGTTGTATGTTTTGTAGAATACTCAAGTTAAAATGGATGTAGTATTGTCTAATGTCAGAGGTATGATTCATAAATCATCTACCATATATTGGGTTGTGTTTAATAGTGTATTGTCAAATTATTTATTATATTCTCTACTTTAAAATGGTTTGGTATTTGGTGTGGAAATATTATATGGTGTTTTAACCATTGACATATTGTTGGGAGTGTAGTCAGAAAATATCAAACATCGGAAGGCATGTTCTGGAGAAAATGGTGGTTAATGTTTCTTTGGAAACGTTCAGGATAGAAATGATAGGCTTCAACTTTATTCATGGAATTAATTGGTTAATTATATACCATGCTCTTATCAACTATTATTGGATGAGAGTTACATTCCTATTTCTAGAATTTTGTAGTTATTCTCTCTAGGGTGAGTGGGATCATCATGATTTTCTTACGGGACTAATTCAATGCAGATTGGATTGTCTCATGGCTCAAATAGTTGGTATTTGTCAAGATATTGATGAAATTACACATAATTATTTTACTCTTATGGTAGAACATTATCAGGTTGTTTTACAGGATATATTCCATGTCATACCACCCGAGTGAGAGGTTATGTTGATGATTGAGTTGGTGTGGAGAGTAGAACCAGTTTCTATCTTTCCGCACTGAATGCCTCCAATAGAGATTATGGATTTTATAGTTCAATTGTAATATCTACAATAAAAGTGCTTCATAATTCTAGGACTTTATTCTTGGGGTTCCCTAGCTCTATTCTCTGCAAAGGTTGATGGATCCTTGTTCTTATTTGTTGATTATAGGTTCTTGAACTAGATGATGGTCAAGAACCATATTCCTCTTCCACGCATTGATGATCATTTATATTAGTTCAGGGGTGATAAACACTTCTCGATGATTAAATTTAGATGAAGATATAATTAGTTGTGATTGAGAGTATCAGAAATGCCTAAGAATTCTTTTAAGAGTTGGTATGTCTGGTATGAATTCCGAGTGGTGTCATACGGGTGGACTAATAAGTCTACTATATTAATATCCTTGATAAGTAAGATCTATCATTTTTTTATCAGATTGTGTTGGATTGCGTTGAAAATATCTTGTTGTACTCCCAATCATCATATGATCATGCCAAAAAACATAACATCATCCAAAGTACATTGAGTGATAATCATATTAATGCTAATATACTTAAATGGTGTTTGTAGATAAATAATTTTCAATTCTTGAGTCCTAAAAACACAGAGTTAGGAGGGTCATTTGACCCAAAGAAATCCATTACCTTGATATCTTGCGAACAACACAAGAATGTATTCTATATTAATAGATTATTGGGATTATCTAGTTATTACCAAAGTTTACTCTAATTTTATACAATTTAAAAGAACCAATATCTAGACTCACCATTAAAGGGGTGAATATTGTTTGGTTTTATTTTTGTGAAAGGGATTTTTAGATATTGAAAGGATGGATTACATCAAAACCTATCATTACTTTCCCTATTCTGGGAAAATCATATACCATGTACAATGATGTATCGCGAGTTGGACATAGTGTAGTTCTAATATAAGAGGATCATGGTTTTTCATATGGATCTAGGCCACTCAGACCATATGAGAGGAATTACCCTAATCATGATGTAGAGTTAGAATCATTGGTTCATGCCCTTATATGTATGAGACACTATCTAATGGGTTATAGGTTTATAGTATACATTGATCATGAGATCGTTTAGTAAATCTTTTCAAAGAGATATTGTAACCTTTATCAAGGTATGTAGGTCATGTATTTGCATACATTCATCTTTTAATAGTCTTATACACTTGTTAATGGAAACATAGTTTCCAAAAAATTGAGGAAAGAGACATATATAGAAGTATTGCAATAGTCTTTTCATCAGGGGTTGATAATATCACTTTCTTGCAGACTTGTATATGGATGTTCAAGAAAACTAGGGATGAATTGATCTAATATTTATATCAATTATACTAGGGATTTTTCACCCGGTTAGGACCAATAATTATCTGATCCAAAGGGCTCAGTTCTAAGAGAAAAATTATATATTTGGGAGATTCCATCAGGATGGTCTCTCGATAATTTAAATTATATTATTTTTAATGGTGAAGTATGGTTTTCTACGAGATTACATGAGGAGGTGATTAGGGAGTTTCATGCTTCTATGTGGGTGGTACATCCTAGAAGAACGAAGATGTACCATGATCTACATAGAATGTAATGGTGTATGGAATGAAGAAGCAAGAACAAAGCTTCATGAATAGTTGACTCAATTGGTAGCAGGTGAAAACTGAGCATCAAAGGCTAACTGAGATTTTACAGGCTTTTACCATCCCAATATAAAAATGGGATGATATTTAGATATTCATCATGATAAAATTATATATGATGACCGAAAATAATTCTGTTTCATGATATGTTTTCGATTAACTGAATAATTTAACCCACTTCTTTTTTTATAAGGTAAACCATAAATGTTGATGATCTTAGAAATGTTTATATGTGTGAACTGGTTAAATTCAAATGTTTTCCATTGAGTATATATTAAGAAATAAATCCTCATTGGAAACACATTTCAATAATGGTGTTAAAAAATCTTTGGGGTCACAGGTTATTTTAAACACACTCTATCATTCACATACTAATGGTCAATATATGAGAAATGTTTAGCTTCTGGAGGACACATTGTGAGCCTATGTTATTGGGATATTGTTTTTCATTAGTTCTTCATATCTTAATAAGCATTAAAGGGAGTTATGTTAGTTAAAGGTATAATGGATTAAACATTCAACTATTGAACATTTTCAGATCATATAAGAGGATTACTTCTTATATAATTGTTTTTGGGTTTTAATTAAATAAATCCACGAAGGAGAGATTGTCATATAATTCCATTAACAATTATTACATGATGTGTATCTTAATTACACACTATGAAAATTCTCAAGCTACAATTTCAAACATTAAATGTGTCTGAAACTTAATCTATTTAACTACAGATCTTATCCTCTCGACCATATTCAATTTTCTAGGTGATTTTAGGGATCTATATTCTTTCTTAGGAATTCTGTTTATGTCTTCAATTTTTGTTAAGTTCCTTTTTTGGGTTTCATCCATCTTCTCTTTAGTTTTTCATCCATTTTGGTGATGTTATTTGGCTGTTTTCATTGTTGGTTTTGATCATGATATATATTGATCTAGGGACCTCTTCTCAATCATATAATCATTCTTCCTCATGATCATTATAAATTTGAAGTTTTTTTATCGTCACTGAAAGGTAGGGGTCTAAATATCAACCCTATGGTTTGATTATTATGATCTTATGAAATATTATGACCACACTGATGATGTGTGAACACATATTGTGTGAATAAAAATAGGATTATTTAAAGAATTTGATTGTTCTCAATTGGAATCTGAATTATTTATTTCTACCCATTGGGTGATAAAAGCATTCAATATAAATGAAGAGGATGATGAGTTAATGTATGTTTAGCATGACATGTGGCCTATGGTGATTTCTAGTTATAGAATCCCTAAATTTTGGATTATTTTATATGGATATTATTGTAAATCGATTTTATGTTTAATCATAATTTAAATATAAACAAATACTGGAAATTATTATAATTAACCACTGAGATATATGATGTTTTTAATTGGTTGAGGGTCAATACCCAATTATTAAATTAAAAAAAAGAGATCCACTTTAAAAAAAAGTGGTAATAAAGAAACCATTACAGTTACCATAGAAAAATTCCAATCAAACATAACCCAAAGGATAAACGGACCTTAACGGCCAATGAGAGAAAAATATCAAGATAAGAAATGGATAAGACTCCATAACCGCCTAACAAGAATTTTTTTCCTTGATGAGATTCTTATATAATGGTCTAGGCCTAGGTACATGCACCCATATATTCTGTAATGCTAATAGTGAGCAGGCTCGAGATAGTCCATGAATTAATGCTTATAGAGGGAGGAGTATATCTAGTCCAATAATGTAATGCTTATAGTGATTTTATCTATATTTTTTATCGGGACATACCTTGGTTATATGGTGGTGGTTGTCTTGGTTTTGAGACATGATTAGAGTTATTTTATCATTATACCGAAGTAGTTTATTTACCATTGTTAAATGTTGGTGGTTAGAATGTTCATAAGACATGCTCAGATATATTCTGGTACAAAGGCGAAGCATGATATATTTTTATTTTATCAATTGTAAAATTAATTAATACACCTATTTATCTCTTTATTGTATACACTTAATATTATATTGGGTTTTTAGACATGGTGATGTCGACCTAATGAGTTATACTCACACAATATTAGATCCACCATTTGGTACCCTAAAAGATTTCATAGGTGCAGGTTTGGACATGGTGAAAGGAACTTATAGTTGATTTATGGTTTTCTTTTGGGAAACAGTTTAGATATTGGGTCAATATAGGGCTTGGGACCCAATAATTTGAGTCTTTCATTTGAGTATGTTAGTATTTTCATATGTATTTCAATAAGTAAATTTACTTACATTCCATGATGTCATTACAGTGGCCATTATCATTTATTGGATTATTCAGTTGGACATTATTATTTTCTTTTGCAATGTTTTCACTCTGATTATTTTCTTTTTATTATGAATAATTTCTTCTACTATGACACTTCATACCAGTGGGTATGTCCCCCCACAAAACTATTTACACCACTGCTACTAGTCATCATCCTCTAGAGTATGGGGTGGCACACTTGGGGTCCCATTACCAACCCTTTTTGACCACATGAGAGAGTTCCATATTGGGGATGTTACAAGGAGAACCCATATACAGAGTGATAACCTTTCACATCAATCATGGATGTGGGTCTTGAACCCAAAATTGACATATGAAAATGTTTTAATGCCTACCACTAGACTATGTGATGTCCTTATCAATAAGAAATTATTATGAGTTTAATGATTCAACAAATAAATATTAATGAAGGACCAGTTGTAATATTGTTGAGGTTTAGAGATTAATTTTTTTATTTTAGATGACTTGTACTGACCAAATTGGTTTTGTAGAATTGTTAGTGATAGATGGAATGGATTTTCACTATTTCATAGATATTATGATATATTAAAACTGATTTTCACGGCTTCAGGACTAAAAAATTTATTTTTGGTTTTTATTTATTTGATTAGGTGATGAATTAGAAATTGATGAATTTTTTCTTATGAAATAGAAATGTATCATGCAATTATATTTCAATATATTCTTAGAGATAAAAATAATTCCTTAAATTTTTGAGAAGGATATTGAAAAATAAATTCTATCATATTACATTCATATATAATGAATCAAATCGTATTTTAAATCATCACATATTTACGGTTTTTAGGTCCCTAACATTCGAAACCTAGTTATTTGTTATTTGATATTACCTTTTTTACTTACCATTAACAATTATTAAGTGGATGTTTTGTAAAACCTTTTATCATTGTGTGTTTTTGACAAGGTAATTTTCAAATATCAAATCCTTGATTTCTATGAGAAATATCAAATTAAGATAACTATACTTTTTTAAGGTGAGAATAATTTAACACAAACAAATTAAAAAAGAATAATATAGAACATGATACTGTATGTGACATGAAACCTATGTCTCAAACAACCAAAAAAATATTGTTCTTTAAATTTAATCACTTTAATAGCTTGGGGGACACACAACCTCGAGTCTAAATGAACTATAATATACTATAAAATTTAAAAACATTGTTAAAATGGTGGGTATGAACAGTAAAAACAAGGTTATAAAAAATATTATTAATATTTTTTATAAATAATTTACAAATCATTTAAGTGAAAAATAAGAAATATTTTCTAAAAACTGTATTTCTTCTAGAAGATATTTTAGTTGCAATTTGTTTATATAATTTAAAATAAATGTCTAAAAATTTTGTAAAATTTATTTGAAAAAATGATAATAAATTTTTAAATAATAATATCAAAAAAATCTTGGGTGAGTATTTTATATTATTTTGAAATGTATATTTTTTCGATAAATTGTGAAAAATACGGATTTTCATTGAAAAATATCATTTCATTTAACAATTCAAATTGTTAGATTAAATTGAATAATGTATTTTATGTAAAATTATTTAAATTAAATTAATGTCTTAATATTTTACGTCATTGTAATAAATTTAATATTGAATTTTTATATTAAAATGATATATACTTATGAAAATTTTCTCATAAAAAATCGCTTCTTCGCCTCATCTATTGGTATTATTTTTAATTTTATTCAAACAAATATACGAATTGAATTTGAATAAAATTTATATCATATTTTTAATCTATAAAATTTATATTATCTAATTATTTTAACAATTGTTTTCTACTATTATGAATTGTAATATATATAAAAAGTAATTATCAAGGTTAATGTAAAAACTGATTTATAGGAGGGAAAACATCAATGATACGATTTAACATGGCATAAAAAAAATTCCCAAATCCATTTGGTGGACATATATAGATATTATCCTCTAAAAAGGTCAATAATGTCCCATTTTTTATGCTTTTGGTAAGATAAAAAATGTGAGTTTAAATAAATTTTTTCAACAATTCCATGTGTGTCCTCTCCCCCACTTATAAAAGGTCACCCCATCTCCACCGCTATTCACACTTCCAAATAAATTTTCCTGGGATAATACATATCCAAATGAATGTTTTACTCCATATTAAAAATCTTTGAGTTATTTTTTTATAAGGAATCCATCCAAGGAAGGATTTATGTTTATAGCAAAAAAGTTCCCCGAAGAAGAGATAACATTATTAAATGATCATTTTTATTTTTATTCATTCTTTAACCTCCATATAATATTATTATTCTTTATAATATAATATCATAATTATCTCCCATAGAAATATATGTTATTATGTTATTTTAATAACCTATATCGATCTCATCTTCTTTCAAATGAGAAATAAACCCATCAGTCATTCATACGGCGAACTACGGCCTCACGAACCAATGTAATCCATTTTCCATCACCAAATTTAATGTCTAGATATTATTATGTATTTAAAACATTAGTAAAATATTAATAATATTATTATACTTATGTAATTATTATATCAAATATACTATATTACTTTTAAAATATTATAAAATATGATAGCGTCCCTCATGTTTACAACAGACTACTTCCTCATGAAGAAATTTGATTTTCTTTTTATCTTATAGTTTATTTGGGAAGTGATAAGGATAAATTTAAAGAATATATGTAATTTATATTAAAATATATTTATTTTAGAAAATAAATATATCTAAAACATACTTTCCCTTTCACCCATTAAGGGAATGATATCGTCCCTAGGGTGTATGTATTACCTACTATCTCCACGATGTGATGTGATTCATTTCCATGTCCAACATTCCAGAATGATTATAAAAATGTATACAATGACTAAATATGAAATTTATATGATTAATATTATTTTTATATGATTTATTTTTATCAAATACACAAGAACTAACACGTTCATAACAAAACCCTCATGAGATAACAGAGAAATTAACACCTATAAAAATGAAAATATGAAATATTATTACCAGAAGAGAAGTAAAATGTTATTATAGGATTTTAAATTATATTATAAATATGAATATGGTTATATTAAAAATTTAAAACATTATTAAAACCATTATACAATAGGATATATAATGATCAACTACAAGGAAGCGTGGGGTAAGAGATTTCATCACAATTTGTCTTTATTGAGGATCATTGAAATGTTATGTACCTAGTTAATATTATAGAGTGTATATACTACACAATTTACATGTAATATTTGGAATTCATCATAAATTATTTTATTTCGAGTTTTATTTTATATTATTTAATCAAAGGATATTTCACATTGTGATTATCAAGGGGTAATAAATTTCATAACTCAATTTTATTACATTGGGTTATATTACTTATTTATTGTATGTGATATTCTTAAATTATGTGTGTAATGACTGTTATATATATTATGTTTTATTAATACATAATTTATTTAAATATAATATTGATACACATAATGTATTCATTTATTAATTCTCACTTCAATGTAAATTTTTTTACAAGGGTTTATCTTATAATCTATTTTTATTCATGATTTTTAATGATTGAATTTAAAATGAACGATATTATTTGATAATTATATAATAAAATACTTTAATTATATTCTCACCTACTTATTCATGATTTTTTCAAAAAATAGTACCATTTTTCTTTGCTTTTCTACGAAAATTATTGATTATTTTAATAAAATCCTATTTCATTTCTCTCTATGGTCATATATTCATTTCCATCCAAATCCATATTTTCAAATAATGTTTTAAGTTTTTTTTTAAATTATAAATATTATTTATTAAAATCATTTTTACCCATGATCGATATATTACGAAATGTTTTGAATGGAATATTCTTATCATTTTTTCTAATGCGGACCTTTTTACCCTATTAACGACAGTGTTAATGGAATTTGTGTTATCTTATAGGGAATGATTGGTATTTTATAGAATTATGGACTATAATTTCATTGAATGTTCCATTAAAATTTGAATTATTTTGGGAAGAAAATGTTTTCTTAATATTCTGTTATGTTTTAGTTTTAAAAAGTTATTTAAAAATTTAAAAGAATATTTTCAAAAAGAATGATTCAATGATATTTTTGAGGAATTTCTATTTTTCAATGAAATAAACCCTTTATTTTAAATATACATCATAAGGGATGTGTTGTATTTATACCACCCTTGTTCATTCTATTGATGCTTTATGATAGGTTTTACCAATTAATATTTTGAAATTCACCATCTTGATTCCTTTTTGTAGTCATTGAAATTCCATTAAAAATAACATTCATATGATCATTATTAAATTGATAATACATTTATCTCAAATATTCATATTCATGTAAGATGGCTATTTTAGTTTCATAAATCATACCCCATTTTTAGAAATGGTTTTTCTGTTGAAAGATACTTGATTGATGGGAGGAATATTAATAAATATGTATTATTTACTAAAAATATATACTTTATGATAAGGAATACCTTCCATGAATTGAATCGACTATTTGATATATGAGACATATAGATATGAGTGTGACACAGTTATAGATAACCCATAAATATGTTGGTAGTTTCATAAGATGAATCTGCTGAATAAAATTGGTTTTATGGTTTTCTAGTGTATACCTACCCATCAGTTTAAAATATTCTTGTAAAATGCCTTGAAATTAGAGGTATCATCACTACTACAAAACGTGGTCTTACCAGCACTAGAAAGGCATTTATTAGCGCTAAAAAGAACTTTAAGAACCCATGTTTTTCCGGACCTTCGTTTTGAGCAGAAATTTGAACTTTTTTTGTTGGATGTTTATGAGGGGTAAAATGGACATTTTCACCAACCATCTAATCTCGGATAATTTTTATGAGAACTTCGATGGTCCTAGAATAAGGAGTTTACCCTAGGATTTGAGTTTGGAGGAAATATGAGCTATTTTAATTTTAAAGGAATATCTAATATTTAATATTATTTAATTAAATATTTAATTAATTGTGCAGGTTCTTTTGTAAATAAATTTTAAATAGAGAATCAGATTGATATTCTATCAACGCCGTTGAGTCCAGAATTGGATGTTCAGCCTAGGGTAGGCATAAACATATGCTGAGCACCGGGGCCAGCCCGCGCCCCTTTTTCTTCTTTTCCATCCTTTACATTTCATATTTCTCATATTTATTCCTCCTCCTTGCACATATCTCTTACACCACCCCCTTGGTTGTGACCTATGGTAGATATGGATATTGAGAAAGAGGGAGAGTTGGGTGTTAAGAGGGGAACCGATTGGAAGCTCTCAACACGCTGAGTCGGCATGCGATAACCATGAGCCGTGAAATCAACTAAAACTTCGGCAGTTTCCATCCAAAGTTACGGTCATATATATTTTTACCATATATTATTTATAAAAATGTTGTTATAAGTCTTTAATTCTATATATTACTTTGTTGTGTCCTCTTATGTCCGGATCAATTGTTTCGAGGGAGAAAATGGGCGATTTGGGAGTTTTGAGGGATTTCCTGTCGGAAAACCAAGAATACGCGGTGTGTTTTCCTGGGGTACTTTCCATGTGTCTTCCCATTCAGGGAAGGAATGGTTTTTTTATATACACTACATGTACATTGAGTACATGTCGTTTTTTGGTGGCCGTGTAAATGACCGTGTGAATTAGAACATATAATATGGGTTTTTAAGGAGTACACGCTGTGTAGTGGTACATGGGCATGTGTTCGGGTGAAAATGCACATGGAGTTACGTTTTGTGAATAGTACATAATGTGTACAGTAATGTAAATGTTTTTTAATATTACACAAACAGGCCCAATGTGTTTTGGCCATGTGCTCTGGCCATGTACTTCACCGTCTTAGTAAATTAGGAATATCAAGTGCCCTAGAATCCAGAATTGGGAATGTGAGTAGTCAATTATGAGAGTTTTTTCACATTGATTGAAATGTGGGTATAATTTCAAAATTTAGATATCATATAAATTATTTTTTCGGGGATTCTATATAAATGGATTGGTTATTCCTTCAGTTATCAAGTTCTTTTGCCACCTGAGAGTGAGATGTGGTGCGGATGATATGTTGGGTGTTCAGTCCAAGCTAGTTGAGACTTTTTGAGATGAGATAAGATATGAGTTATCTCATGTGAAAGATGATTTTTATCATTGTTCCTCTTGTGAGATATTCCCTTTGGTCCTATGAACCCGTGAGACATGATGCTTCCAAGGATCCCCTAATGGATGCCTTTACTTGTGTGTGGACCTTGGGAGTCCCTTGTAGGATCTCTCTCTTATTCTTCCTTTAATAGGACCCATGTTATGGAATTCCTATGTTTTCCTTCATTTTAGTATTCTATGTATTAGTCTTTCCTTACTCTTCGGTAAGGATCCCGTGTAGGATGCCTTCACTCGTGTTTACTTCGAGGATCCCAAGTATGATGCCTCATCAGTGTTTGACTTGAGAGACCTAATGGGTGCCTATTGTTTGACCGACCCTAAGTTTTTACGTCGGATTTGGGTAGATATAGTCATCAGGTGTCATCTAGTACCAATGAAAAACTTTGAATCCCTTGAGATTTGGTTTTATTATTGGTTTGGGCGTTCAGGCCACCCTCACTCGTTTGTTTATATCTGACATGGTTTTCTGATGTTGTAGTGGTTACCATATATACATCCTATTTGGTGGCTTTTGAGCATTATGTGAGGTTTCATTCAGGTTTTTTGGGATTCCTTCTATTTCTTGTGTGCCTGAGTAGACGTGGTTTGATTATAAATAGAGTTTTTACTTTTCTAAAGATGTGTTTTCCCATGTTTCTTGATATAGACCATTTGGTCTAGATTTTCTTGTTATGATGCTTTTTTCCGATTCCTATTTTTTTAGGATAGACTCATTATATCTGACATGATTGATATGTTGTAGACTATTTAGCCAAGTAGTTCTTGAGGGTTACTTTGGCCATATTGCAATGTTATTCTCGTTGACATTCATAGGTCTCCAAGAACCTGGTGTATGAGACTATAAGGGTAATTGAACGAGTGAGGATTCTCAGAGTCTTTGAGAATTTTTGACTATAAGGGGAATTGACTGTGAGCGATTACCTTGAGATTCTTTGATTACACATGAATCTAATGGGAGTTGACTGTGTGAGATTCCTCAAAGATTCTTTGATTTCACATGACTATATGGAGAATTTACTGTTAGTGCTCCCTCAGAGAGTCTTTGTTTGCATGTGACCAAAGTGGTTAGACCATGAGAGCTACCCAGGAGGGTATAAAATATATTAGACCATGGGGGTTAGACTGTGAGAGCTGCCCAAGTGGTTGTATACTATGTTGGAACCAGGGGTTAGAATGTGAGAGCTACCCAGGTGGTAGTATATTTGTTGGACCCCGGGGTTTAGACTATGAGAGTTGCCCAGGTGGTTGTATGGTATGTTGGACCCATGTTTTTAGACTGATAGAGCTTCCCAGGTGTTCGTACACAATGTTAGACCCAAGGGGTTAGACTATGTGAGATTCCCAGGTGGTCGTATAGTATGTTGGACCCAGGGGGTATTGACAACGAGAGCTACCCGGATGCCGTTCATAATTTATTTGATGCTATGTTAGACCCATAGGGTTCAGACTGTGAGGGATTCCTAGGTTTTCTTATATTTTTGATTGATGGATTGTTGAACAAAGGGGTTAGACAGTGAGAGATTTCCCATAGGGTTACATGATTTTCATTAGCTTGCCTAGAGATATAATTACGGCGTTGGACAATGCAGGTACATGTTGTTGGGATTACAGACCCAGAGGTCAACTTAATGATACACGGCTTGAGTGGCACACCATCCAGCTCAATGCCTTTGCACAGGATGTCCAAGAGATTGCGCTTATGGTTCCAAGTATTGACTGTTGATCTTGTTCTTGTTATTTGAATCACTTAATCATAAATATTCAAATTTGTGTATATGTGTATATATTTGGGACTATAAATGTCTACATATATATATATATATATGGACATCCATGGTGGCACTTTTCAAGTTAATTTGGAATACATAACCTAGGTTTGACTATGTTTGCACATTTGGTTTACTTCCTTTGTTGTGTTTTAGTAAGGCTGAGCACGGTGCTGTTGCATACACTTAGTAGCCCGGTTATAGGTTTCTTGTCGGGGTGCCTTAATGAGATTATTTCTCAACTCTACATGTGCACCTCAGTGTACATGTATAGCTTATGTCTTCTATTTAGTTTGAGCATGAGTTGTTTGGTGGATTGGGCCGAGGCCCATTGTTTCATGATCGTGCGAAGCTGCTCGGTTGGTTCTACTAATCAGGTTGTTTTAGTTAGATAGTGTCTGGAGATTAGGTACATGAGTTGGATTAGAGTTTGTAGCAGAGCCTTGTAAATTATCATTCAGATCCTTTTTTACATGAATATGTATGGTTGGCCTAATTAGTGACTAGTGTTTTATTTTATTGCATAGATGTTTGGGCTTTTACAACAATTTACTATTACATCTTGTTCAATTTCAGTTGTTTATTTCGTCCACACTATATTTACATTCTGATGTGTATGATACATAGTTATTACCTCTATTTTCTTACTCTGGTGCGATAGAATAGTATCCCCACTATCACACCCTAGGCCCTCACTGCTAGTCAGCTACCTCTGGCATACGAGGAGGCATGCTTGAAGCCTTTTGGGGAACCAGATTGGAGCATCGGTTTTGTGGCTTCTTGGTTAGGTCATTTCATAGTGGTATCAGAGGAGTATTGTTTCCTTGTATTTACATTTTGGGTTATGGTAGATAGTAGTATTATGAATTTTTTGGAACCTATGATGGATATCGTGATGGTGCGCCGAGAACACTTATTCCGGTAGAAGTCCTGGTTTCCAGGGTTTGGGATTGCTTTTCTGATTTTGCGATGTTACAGTTGTATATGATTTTCACCTTGAGCGATGAACATGTTGTGTGGTGTTTTGATTAACTATGGATCTCTGGCTCTTGGCCAATGGTATGATGCCAAGGAGGATTTTTACTCTTGGCTAGTAAAGGAAAGAGGTGTCTCATGCATCATACTAGGCACGTAGGATTCCCATCATATATGGTGGCTAGTGCATGTTTTTACTGACGAATGGGACTGTTTGGTCAACTGAAACATACCTTTACATTGATCCCAGGTTACATGGATCTACGTTGATGTATTTTGTTGAGGATGATGACTCATTCCTCTTGCACAGGTGGTGCAGTGACCCTAGTTGGTCTATGTGGCACGTGATGCCTTTCTGATTAACCATTTTGGGTGTTGTATCTTAGGTCTATGGTTATCTAGTCAAATCTATGAGTATGATGTCGATAGATACGAAGGATTTTACTGTGAATATGACCTCCATGTGGTACTTCCGTATACGGATACCCGATGAGTGTCTTTTTAGTTTCTCTTCAGCTTGGAATGTCGACTCTAGGGAGTAGTTCCTTTTGAGGATGCTCAGAGAGGATCAGGGCCCTTGTAGGTTGTGTTTTGGTTTTGACTTTCTTAGTTTGTAGTGATCCTTAATAGCTACGGAGTGGTTTTCAATCTTCTGGGCTAGGTGGTTAGACCATGAGACAAAGTTGTGAGGCATTTTCTATAGAGATAGGTGTAATAGCGAGATACCAATGGTTTGGACTCTAAACCTAGTAAGTCGATGTCTGTTCCATTCTAGAGAAACCTATGTGAGAATGGTTGACCTATGCTTGAATCTGGATCATGTTTTGGCTGGATGTTAGTGTGGCTCGGAGGGATCCAGACATTCCTTCTATGAAATCTTAATGTACTCCAATAAGAGATAATCATGCTCTATCTTGATTCATCTTGAGTATGCTGGTAGAGCATCGACCCTACATCGATATACTTTTTCTTTCTTAATGATCACCCCTATTGAGAATGGGACCAGTTCTGGTTATGCTCTCAGAGAGGTGTAAGGAAATCCAAAAGGAGGGGTGTGAACCATTAGCCCATTGAGGGTGTTTTTCCTTATTTAGGTTAAACTTCAGTCTTTTCCATGAGATTTTGAGCTCAGAGTTTTCTTTTAAGAAGTGGGCAAGGGTATTCCTATGTTGGGGAGTACCAATTTGGTCATAGTTGATTATCTTCTGTATAGAAGGTGGTTGTTAATGCTATAAGGCTAGTTTTTGGATGGTCCAGATAGCTTGGTTGGGTAGATTCTCGGTTTGGGATCATGGCTTCTAGTCCATTCGTTGGGATTCTCGGTGACAAGAAGGTTTATCGTGAGGACTTTGTAAGTACTCCTATTTTTCCGCACTGTCGTTTTGAGCAGAAATTTGAATTTTTTCTATTGCATGCTTATGAGGGGTAAAATAGTGTTTTTAACCAACCAGCTGATCTTGGATAATTTTTATAACAACTCTTTTGGTCCCATAATAGGGAAATTATCCAAGGACAAGATTTTGGAGGAAATCTGAGTTGTTTGACTTTTAGAAAAATATTTAGTATTTAATAATATTTAATTAAATATTAACTTATTCGTGTAGGTTCCTTTAGTGATAACATTTAAAAGGAGTGTCATATTGAGATTTTTTTGTGCCGTTGAGTCCAGCGTGGGGAGATTAGCCATGGGATTGCATAAAATCATGTCGAGTGCCTGGGCCGGCCTGACCCCCTATTTCTTCTTTTCCTTCCTTTCCTTTTCTTCCTTCACTTATTTCTTCCTCCTCCTTTCACACGTCTCCTACAATTCCCCCTGTTAGTGACCTATGAAAGAAATAGATATTGAAAAAGAGGGAGAGTTGGGATGAAATAGGGGTATCTATTCGAAGATCTCGATGCACTGAGTCGGCGTGTGGCAACCGTGAGCCATGAAATCAACTAAATCCTCGGCAGTTTCCACCCAAAGGTAGAGAAATTAATTTTTCTATCATAAATCCTCTTTAAACATGTTTTTTCAAGTATTTGAGGCTTTATATTTCTTGTTTGTGGCCACTTATGTCCGGATCTATTGTTTCGAGGGAGAAAACAGGGGATTCAGGCATTTTGAGGGATTTCCTGTCGGAAAACCCAGAATATAAGGCGTGTGTTCCTGGGGTACACGCTGCATGTTCTTCTTGTTCGAATAAGATGACGTTTTCTTAAGTACACACTCTATACTTTGACTGCACACCATGTAGTTGGTGGCCATGTGACTAGCCATGTGTATTAGAACATGGAATTGGGGTTTTTAAAGAGTACACACCATATATAGTAAAGTACACGTCGTGTAGTGGCACATGGCCATGTGTTCAGGTGAAAAAACACACAGAGTAAATTTTGGTGATTAGTACATGTCGTGTACAGTAATGTGCACCCCATGTACTGTTACACAGGCAGGCCCAATGTGTTCTGGCCACGTGCTCTAGACATGTACTTCTACGTCTTAGTAATTTAGGGATATCATGGTCCATTGAAGTCCGAATTGGGTGTGTGAGTAGTCGATTCTAAGCATTTTGCAACTTATATCACAATGGATGAATAATTTTTACATTTAGAGGTCATCCGAATAATTTTTTAAGGTTTTCTATATAAATTTAGAAGTTCATCCTTCTGTTATCAATCTCTTTTTCACCTGAGAGTGAGATGTGGCAGGGATGATAGGTTGGGTATTCAGACCAACATATTTGAGAATTTTTTAGATGAGATAAGCTATGAGCTATTTCCTATGACATATGATTTGTATCATTGTTCCTCCTATGTAATATTCCCATCTGGACTATGAGGTCGTGTGGCCAGATGGTTCCAAGGATCCCCTGAGGGATGCCTTTACTTATGTGTTGACCTAGGGAGTCCCTTATAGGATCAATCTTTTGTTCTTCCTTTAATAGGACCCATGTTATTGAATGCCTATTATTTCCTTCATTTGAGGAGACTGTTTATGATTCCTCCCTTAGTCTTCGCTAACAATCACGTGTAGGATTCCATTGCTCGTGTTTACCTCGAGGATCCTGAGTATGATGCCTCCTCAGTGTTTGACTTGAGGGACCCTGTGGGTTCCCATTGTTTGACCAACCCTGAGTTGTTACGTTGGTTTTGGGTATAGATGGTCATCAGGCTTCATTTGGAACTCCTGCCAAAATATTAATCCCCTAAGCTTTGTATATATTATTGGGTTGGGAATTCGGGCCACCCTCACTCGTTTGTTTATATCTAACATGGTTTGATGATGATGTAGTGGTTACCATAGGTACTTCCTTGTTGGGTGACGTTGATCCTGACGCGAGGCATCTTACATATTTATTGGGATTCCTTCTATTCCTTGTGTGCCTAAGTAGAGGTGGTTTCATTGTAAATAGGGATTTTAATTTTCTATAGATGTTCTTTCCCATGTTTCTTGATAATTACATTTTGGTCTAGCCTTGCCTGTTCTGCTACATTGTTTTCCATTACTCGTATTTTTATGATGGAGTGATTGTATCTGACATGATTGATATGTTGTAGATTTTTTTCCATGATGTTCATGAGGGTTACTTTGGCCATATTGCATTGCTATGATCCTTGCCTTACATATCGCCATAGGGAACTGGTGTTGGAGGCTATAAGGGGAATTGATCGAGTGAGCTTCCTCAGAGAGTCTACAAGCATTTTAGACTATAAGGGGAATTTACCGTGTGAGCTTCCTGAGAGAGTGTTCGATTACACGTGAATATGAGGGGAATTGACTGTGTGAGCTTTCTCAGAGAGTATTTGATTTAACGTGACTATAAGGGGTAATGACCGTGAGTGCTTCCTCATAGAGTCTTTGTCTCCATGAGACCAATGGGGTTAGACCGTGAGAGCTTCCTGGGTGGTCATATACTATGTTAGACATAGGGGTAGACTGTGAGAGCTTCCCAGGTGGTCGTATACTATGTTGGACCTCGGGGGTCAGACTGTGAGAGATGCCCTGGTGGTCGTATACTATGTTGGTCCCAGGGTGTTATACTGTGAGAGCTAACAAGGTGGTCATACACTATGTTGGACCTAGGGGGTTAGACTATGAGAGCTACCTAGGTGGTCGTAAACTATGTTGGACCCAGGTGGTATTGACTTTGAGAGCTACCCAGAGGTCATTCATAATTTATTTGATGCTGTTTTAGACCCTTAGGGTTCAGACCATGAGTTTTGCCTAGGTGGTCATGTATGTGTGATTGATTTCTTGTTGAACAAAGGGTTTAGACTACAAGAGACTTCCAACAAGGTTACATGATTTTGATTAGCTTTCTCAGAGACAACATTACAGCGTTGGCTGAAGCAGGTACATTTCAATGGGATTACAAACCCGAAGATTGACTTAATGATACATTTATTGATTGGCACAACCTCCAACTCAATGCCCTTGCAAAAGATATCCATGAGATCGGGATTATGGTCCCAAGGATTGACTGCTGATGTTATTCTTATTATTTGAATCATTGAATCATGAATATTCATATTTATGTATATGTGAAAATGTATGGGACTATACATGTGTACATAAATAGACATGGACATCCATGGTTTCACTTGCCCAATTTACAGGTATTGCATACCCTTGGTTAAACTGTGGTTGCATGTTTGGTTTACTTCCTTTGTTGTGTTCCAGCTAGGCTGAGCATCTTGTTGTTTCATACACATAGCAGCACCGTTATTGGTTGCTTGTTGGGGTGCCCTACTGAGATTATTTCTTAACCCTGCACATGAACCTCGTTGTATGTGTATACCTTATGTCTTATTTTATGGTTGAGCACGAGTTGCATGGTCGATAGGGATGAGGCCCAGTGTTTCATGATCGAGTGGAGCTACTCGAGCGGTTCTACTGATCGGTCTGATGTAGTTCGACACTGTCTGGAGATCAAGTAAGTGAGTTGGCTCGGAGTTAGTAGTAGAGCCCTGTACTTTTACTTTTAGTTCTTTTTGTACTTGTATCTGCATGGTCGGCTCAGTGAGTGACTAGTGTAGTATAGCATTTCATAGTTGTTAGGTCATTTATAGCATTTTACTATTTCATCTTGTTCTATTTTAGTTGTTTATTACCTCCATACTCTGATTACTTTTCACTATGTATGATACATAGTTATTTACACATTTTTTCTTACACTAGTATGAGTGCATAATCTCTCTACTATCACACCCTAGGCCCTCACTGCAATTAGGCATCATTTGGAGTATGGGGTTACGTGCTTGAGGACTTGTGGTGAACTAGCTCGGAGCATCAGTTTAGTGACATCAGGGTCGGGTCGTTACAAACACTGTTAATCTTAGATAAGATAAAAGGGGTCCCTAGTATTAGCGCATAAAAAATCACTGATAAAGTTTAAACAAATTAAAAAATCATGAAATCAGGGAGGGGCTTCAACTGTTCATGAATCCCCCCTTCAGCGACGCCTGAACCACAATCCCGTCCCACACGCCCCAGGACCCCCCAACCTCTAACAACACCCCCACCTAACCCTTTAACCGCACTAGCCCTTATTCCACCCGCGTGTGCAACCTACCTCCCCCTAGATTCGAACTCGGTACATGTTTCCTGCGCACCTATGCCATTGTCACTACACCATATTACTTTTCACTTCATTGTTTTATATATCTATTTATTTATATATATATATAGTTATATTTACTCGTATGTTAATATATATTAATATTAAAATTTATATATATTTATATTAATATATATTTATTTATATATTAATGAATTTAGTTTTATATTAACATATATTTATAATATTAGTTTTAAATACATTTATATAATATTCATTTTTGTGTGTGTTTATAAATAAATAAATACATATATATCACACACACACACACACACACACATATATATATATTATGTGTATTTATAAGTATAATTATACATATTTATATATATTTACAATTATTAAATATTAATTTGTATATATATATGTTTAGAATATATAGATAAAATATATACGTTTTTCAATACAAACGCACATACATATGTATATAAACGTACACATTATATAGGTATATAAATATTCATATATTTTAATTTTACATAAAATGGATATTAGTTTTCTATTTAGATAAATCTTATATGTAGAGAAATATATTTTAAAAATAAATATGTTTAATTATTTATTTATAAAATTATATTTTTATGTATGAATATATAAAATAATATATATATATTGTAATATATTTTATTATAAATAATACTACGTTATGAAGAACAATAAGAAGTCCTATGAATCTAAAAAATATGTAAAATTGGAGAAACCCTCAAAACTCGTAAATACTATCATAAAGTCAAATATATCCTAAACTCAGGGTAACAACATAAAATTCTGATTTGAGGGTCTATTCCAGCTCTGTGACTAGTCAAATTGATGTTAATCAAATGAGATTAGATATTAATGGTGTTGGATGCTGAATGTATAGGCATATCATAAGTTATAACTATTTCAAAAATTAGTTGATATGACAAAGTGCTAAAAATAGGAACTTGGAAAAGCTAACAAAACGTAGAGTCACTGAAAAAGGAATAACATATGCCCTGGGTGTCCATTTTAGTTATGTGAAAAGTCAAAATAATGCTCATGGAACTCACTACGATAGAACTGGTGGAGGGGGCCAAAGAGACGCATATATATGGAGTTATTACCATTTTAAGAAAATTTTTACAAGGCATTGGACACAGAAATGATGTTTTGGAGGCCTTATGATGTTATTTGAGGTTTTAAGGTACTATTACAAACTGGAATTTTCCTTTATTAATACCTATATATAGATCTCTTCTCTACCTTTGATTTTATAAGTGGTAGAGCCCAAACGGATACCTAGAACAAATGTTATAGTCGTTGGAAGTTGGAGTTTTTTAGAGTGATATAACTTATGTATCATCTATTTCTTTGAAAAACTCATGGTTTTGATTGGACTTGGTCCTCACTCACCTCACGATCATTGATTCTACTAGCTGCATCACTAAAATGGAAAACCTAAGCAGAAGTTATGGTTGTTTTAGTGAGTTATGAGTTTCATAGGTTTTTATGCTCTAGGAGGGTTGCTCAATTTCAAATAATTAGATGTTATGCTCCAGGTCCTTTGTTTTCACTATACCACATTTAAAATAGAATCATGGGAAATATCTATACTCTTTTGACATCTAGGTACCCTTAGCATGTGCTTTATGGCCAATAGGAACATAATTCCTCCAAATGGTCATAAGTTTTCCTCCAAGTGTCTGTTTTTTCCATAACATTTTCTCCGGGTATCAGTTTTGCATCAACCACTAATCAAATCGATATAAATATTATTTTAAATTTTTTTATTATATTTATATCTATATAAATATAATAATATAATAATATATTATTTTTATGAATTTGTTTTTTGAAATATACATTTTATCAGTTTTGGGGTAAAAAGGGCGGATAAATCCCCCCATTTGTCATTGCTGGGAAAAAAGCACTTGTAAAGGGGGACCTATTAATGGTTCTATAAGAAGACCTGATAGTGGGGTTAATTTGTATTTTCTATAAAAAAATTTCTGATAAGGGGTTAGTTTTAATTGCTATTTTTTAATGCTGTTAAGAGTGCCCTTTATCATCCCATTTTTAGGGTTGATAAAGGTAGCCCCTTTTTCAGTGTTTTTTAGCATTGTTAAATGGTGGCACTGCAGAAACCAGTTTTGATGTTGTGCATGATTCATGAGCTCATGACATCTAATAATTAATAATTTCATTCATTAAGAATTAAAGTTTTATTATCCATGATATTTTTCATGCATATTATATCTAGATGTGTTTTATTCTCAGGTTATAGATTAAATTTCTTATGTTTTAGTTATGTATCTTCTCAGATTGATTAAATATTATATAGTTATTATATTTGTGTTATTTATTTAATCACATGGGTTTTTAGTTATTTAAATTTCCATATTTATTATTCCAGTGATTTTATTTAAATTGAATGTGTGCTCAGTTATTTAGCTTTCTAAAATTATGATCATTAAATCATTATAGAATAAAGTATATTTAACCTTTACTAAGCATTTAAGAACAGCCTTATTTTTCACATTGACCAAGAATACATGAAGTGTAATATGAATGATAATTGAGGATATTATAGAAGAAATAAATTTATTGTTGAAAAAAATTATATAGTAATATGTGTATTCAATGGTAATATGCAATTCATGTATTCATCTAGTTTACTAATACAACTAAATTATTCAATCCATTGGGAAGTGATTCCCTATAACATATTCCAACATTACAAAGTAAGACATAATTTTCGAGTTACTAGTGGATGGTTTATTAACTTATATAAAAATTGTAGTACCACTAGTTTACATAAATGTTTTTTGGTAAATGTATTACCATTTTTTCAGACACTCATACATCCGATGGAAAATGGAATGTTCAAGAAGGCATATGTGAAAACAATCAGCTCACGTGTTGATGTATTTCATTTTTCATCTCTTCCTAACATGGATAGTATATATTGTTGGCTTTAATGAAAGAAATTATATTTCTGATATAATTTTCATACTTAAATGTAAAAATAAAACATGCCTCTTTTTGAACAAATCAATTAAAATAGGATAATGTTCTTCTTACATATACGTGGCGTGACCTCCATAAATTGATGTGATTATTTTTATCATGGATAGTTCTAAATATGTATTAGATCAATAGATATGATTTATTAAACATTAATATCATTATGTAGATGATGAATATTTAACCTATAAAAATATTTTGATCTTTCACGATGAAACATGGAAGCTAAAACAAAATAAATAACACATGATGAATGATATTACCACGAATTAATAATTAATGGGTAATTATAATATATAAAAATTATGATAAATATGAATATTGTTCTATTTGTAATTGATATCATTTTTAAAGCCATTATATAACATTTTAAATTTTTCTCAATGTATAATAAGCATGAGTTAAAGTGTTTTTGTATCAATTTCCACATCATTGACCCATATATTTTATTACCAAAATATTTTATTTTTTTTGGTGTTTATACTAGAACTTTTTATATATAATATAAATCAATATTGATTAATTTGAATTAATGTTTCAATCATCTTGACTTTCTAAATAAGGTACAATCCCAATGATACCAATGAAGTTTGAAATTATTTTAACAATATCATTTTTGGGGTTGATTACATTTTTATTGATGTAGTCCTATATTATATATTTCATAAAACCAATATATATTATTCTTTTTAAGATGTTCAGAAAAAAATTTATGTTTTTTTTCCATGTTTTCCTCTGATTTTAAATGTAATAAATAATTTTTTAATATAATGTTGATCTAATTTCTCTTATTGATCATGAATAATTTTCATCCATATCAAATTTTTTCAATTTGTTTTACAAAATCACTTTTCATTTAACTAAATATTTTACTAAGGATTTAATATTTAATATTTTATATTCTTCACATGTTTTGAATGGAATATTTCCAATTGTTTCAATTTTTTAATTTATTTTCAAAAGGTCAAAATGATTTTTTTTATTCATATATTGATAACATATTTTCCCAACACACCATACTTTAAATTATATTTATATTATTTCATACATTTCCTATGATTTTAAAATATAACTCTTTTATTAAATTTCTATTTTAATTCATTTCTTCTAATTTTATTTATTATATAGAAGAAATTTTTTTAAAAAAAACTACATTTATGATGAATTGATGGTCATATTTTATCTTTTTTTAATTTTTTCCTCATTAACTATCTTTTAAAAAAATCATTTTATTATGATTATATTTCATCAGACATTATATTTTTCTTCCATATTCATATTCTTTGTTTCATTAATATGCTTATTTTCTAAACTATATAACATTTCTACTTACATTGTTTTATAATGAATGTTATTTGATTGACTGATGGAATATTGATATTCTATATTCATTACTCAATGTAGATATTTATTGATAAGGGAAATTTTTTATTAGTTAAATTGATCATTCAATATTTTAGAAATGCCTTAGAGATTTAGTTACCAGTGATGCTAAGTTATATATTTTCCCTTGATGCATTAATGGGTCTCATAAGACAAACATTTGGAGCTCCTTATTAAATGGTTTTAGTGTATAATTAACCTTATTAGACAGTATTTTGTAATAATACCTTGATCATGATGCCTACCATTATAAATTTCATTTATTTATAATTTATTTATTATTATCAATGATATTACTACATTGATATAATCCATGTATTCATTTAATTCAGGAGTTATTGATTAAGTGGAACACAAATTCAGTTATCTACCTTCCAATATTGTTTACACCATATTTACTCATGATAAATTCTTTTGTATATAATTCTTTCTTTGTGTTTGAATGCATCCTTATATTTTTCCTTTACTTGTTGTTTTATGATGGAATCTAATAATTTGTTACAACGATGCAGATTAGTTAATTGTAATATTTTTTATATTTTATTTTCACTATAAAATTATAATCATGTGTGTTTATATTTCATCCTGACTAGTAAAATGATAGTTCCTTGTTCACGTGATCTAATGTATCTTATAACATTGTAATATTGTAATCACTGGTTCTAGGTGAGATGAGTTAGTGTCGTTATTTTACCTATTTTTATAACTAATATTGAAGTATCTGAGAATTATTATTATGATATCATTTAATAAATGACTTATGAGTGAGTTCAGGAGTTAAATTATTATAAAAAATATATAACCCCATGTAGGAGGTATAATAATATGGCATTAAAAAATATACATTTCATATGTATGTTGATGGTCGATGATATTGATGACCTTCCCTTCATATCCTAAAAAAGCAATATCACATGATTTTTCATCATTTAATGTGAACTCATTTCATAGTCATGGAATTCATTGATGAAACCATATAAGAGAAACCTTATACAAATCTTTTTTAGTCCTCTATCAAAATTATTACATTATAATCCTAAAAATTTGTCCTTGTAACATCAAAAACCTTCAGCACCTATAATTTTTATGGATATATTGATAACACATCTATTGACCGCACTTGTCAAAATTATTATATGCATCAAACCAAAAAGTCACAGCTCTACAAGTTATTATAAATCATATTTCCACACATAGTCTTTTGATACCATAATACTTCACTTATGAAAAAACATAAAATTGTACAACATTGATATACACTAGCATGAATATATTAAAAGTAAAGGGATAATATCAAAATAAGAATGTCTATAATTTTTTAAAAATAAATAATTAAATTAAATGAAATTTCAAGAAACTCATAATGTATTTTTTGGATCCTCAATGTAATGTTCATTATACCCATAACTCACATGAAAAGATAATGGTATCCAAATCACATATCAATAATGAAAAATCATCACCCTCCTATAAGCTAAATAAATAGGTCATATATTTTAATAAATGGATAATGAATAACAATCATTACCTGATAAATCATGAGCTGATTTGGACATAATATTAAGATCCTATAAAACTTCTTAGTGAATAAAAATAGTTATCCATATGAAAATAAACACTATAATGAAAATATATTCACCTAAGGATATAAAATAAGGACCATCCTCTCTATCAGCTTTTACTAAGACCAATAATATAAATAAATTTTATGGAGATCTACTCTATTTATTAAAATCATAAAATTTACCTTATTATTTACTGGCATACAAAGAAAGAGGTCCAAAATACAATTGAATATTAATTCCCAACTTGAGTGAAATACATATTGCTTGGTTTACATTAATTGTACAATTTCGATGAAAAACACCATTACAATGATAGAACCTATCTACACAATGTTAGATCACACACGAATTGAGTGTACATCCGACATACCATAAATGATAAATAAAATAAGATAAATAGGATAAAAAAACATGTTCCACTATTATTAATTTATATTACCCCACGACAAGTTTTGAAAATATGTCATTATGATGATTTATAAAATGAAATATAAATGATCTGAAAATAGAAAAAAATTATATAGAAACTCATAATGATTATACAATGTATTATACTCTTGAAGAGATCTATACTTCTCTAAAATTAATATTAGTTAATAATGTTTCTAAAATACACTCAATTAAATGATCAAAATAGATAACCTTGTGAGTAGAATTTATTGAGTTCATTAAAGACATAAAATATTTTGCACAACCTAATGTTAACATAAATTATGAATGACCTTATATAATTAGTATCCCATCACCCATATCTATTCCTTTTAATTTCCTAAGAAAATATTAACCCATAATTAGATATATGACCCAAACTACTAAAAACCATGTTGTTACTATGAAGACTACCAAAAACACTAACTACATCCATCAATAGACCCCCAGTTAAACCAATTTCATTACCCTATGACGATCCACAAAGATTAATTAGACAATTATATGTCTAACATTATTTCTATTAAATGTTACCAATAATATCTCTTAATTTAATTACATTGAATTACATATAAATTTATAGAGAGAGTAGTCCATTAACTATCATTAACAGTCCACTACAATATTCCGTAGTCTTATATTACTGAATAATGCTATTGAATTTTTTTCTAGTAATGGTACAAAGAGTTTTTAACTCCTCCCCTTTCACAAACATTGTAATAACATGACTGATCAAATAACAACTTTTCACATTTTAATGATTTATAAATAGATTCCACAAGAAATGTTGTCTCACTATATCATTTACCTATAAATATGTTTCATCCATCCATAATATTGTTATTTTAATCCATTTGGTACATCATATTTATAATATTTGATCCATAGTATATATCAATATGAATAACCTAATATCAAATCCACAGGCCTTTTTGGCTTCACCACCACCACGAGTCATCATAAAAATAAATTGGAATGAAAGTTATATATCATTATCTATTTCCATCATACCACCTTAATGATGATCCATTATATTATTACACATCACTATTTTTATATCTATATAACAATTCTCATTAAATATTTTGTGAAAATTGATTAATTACATCATTTCATCATTTATTTCTAAACTAAGATATCACTCCGTTTATTTTTTTCATATATACCAATTATACCAAAAATATATTTGATCCCCTTCATTAAATTAACCAATAATTATAGTACATTATCATCCTTTATAATGGTTATATGAATCATATGAATCTCATAGGTATTACCCAAAACTATAACCCGTATTAGGGAAATATTCTCTCTACAAACATGATAATGATTTATGTTTTATTTATATTAATAAATTGTAAATTGGTAATAAATGATAAATATTACATGAATCATATTATATTATATAGTTACTAGGTTTATTAATTCATATAAAAAATGTTATTGACAAACATATATCAATAAGGATTTATAAAATTTAGTGTTAAATCTCTAGTATATTTCTGATACTTATTTACAAAGCTAACTGAAAATTGAAATGACGAAAAATAATGTTGAATGATTCATAAATATTATGGATATAGTTCGAAAATATATATAAATATATAAAAATAGTATATTTAAAATAGTATATTGGGTTAGAATCTCCAAGATCATTACTTGTAGTAATAATATTTTTTCACCTGAATATGCGCACTTGGTTAAGAAATGAGATTCTTCTTTATAGATTTAAATTAAATAAAAGTAATAAAGATAATAAATGTAGTAAAAAGGTATTATATACCTACAAAAATTATTACAGAATATGTAACTAAGATACTACTTGTAACTTTAACATTTGTGGGATGATATCCCCATTTATATTGTGAGGTCAATAATGAATCAATATAATTATACCATTTTCCATTTATCCACTGTAATTAAAAAGAGTGATACATACATATAATGAATTGTATAAAATAAGGAAACAGACATGGTATTTTTATAAAATTATATCATGAGACACTCCCATTGGTACCCAACTTAGGCTACTAGAAAATATATGTGTGACCTCTGAAACCTGCCTCAAATAAAGAAAAGGTTACGATAAACACCGAATGTAAAAAATAACATATATAATATACATTAACCTGATAGTCCTAGTAATATAGATAAAACCACCAATAGAATACATACGAAATATAACCTATATCTAATAGTGTCTGTAATATGAATCATAAAAATTAACCCCAAAAATACTAAAAACAACTCATAAGACATCAGCACACAAACATCAGCTGTGATCCCCATGAGCTATTAATGACCATGTCGGTCACAAACTCCCTCCTACAAATATATATATATATATATATATATATATAAGTATATAAGTATATTCATTATAAAACCCTTATAATAATTAAGATCATCCAAAAAACGTCCCATGAAAAATTGGATGAATAATACTAATATCGTATTGAATAAGCATAAAAACCAACTCATTACATATAATATGGAAACTATAACCTATCCTCTCCAAGGATCACTCATAAAATCCACATAAAAGGCATCATAAAATAAAATTAAATATATATATATATATATATCAAGATATTATCCTTCAACCAGTTCCAAAATGTTCTTGTCACTCTCACACCCCCAACAAATATTATCACATTCTTTAATCCCTTCCATATCCACATATCTACATTACCTCTCACCACATCATAAATTTAGCCACATATCCTCCACCTCTTACCACATCACAACCACACTTCACATCCTCATCATAGTAGGGTAACATGAACATGATGTTCACCAACCTCGGACCCTATTCAATCCATGAACACCTCCACCATGTATCTACATCACAACAATAATATAAGGTAAACCAATATATATATCTATATATATATATATAATATAACATCAATCCATTGCTTACCACATATATATACCTAAAACCACCAACCATTATCGACTAACTACAACTAAAGTGAGAGTGTGGAAGGCATAATAATCCATTTATTCCCTCAATATCATGGATTTTGTAGAAGATACTGAGAACCCATGTCCTTGTATGATCATCTATAAGGTTAGATAACTCAAGTAATGGTACTTATGAAATAAAAATAAATAAAAATGATATAATAAGTCACAAAAAAAATTAGGGTCCAACTCATAAATTTGTTTTCATTTCATATTATGACGTGATTTAACCAGAACATCAAGTATACCATGGACCCAAAAACCCGCTGCAACCATAGAAATCATAAATTCTCAACACCGCTACAATGTGATTGGAACACAATAAAAGAATTTCTCTTTTAATCATATCATTAATAAATTCAAGATTTACTATTTAGTGACCACATTACATTAATTTAAAAACACAATTACTTAGAACAAAATATCATTACATTCCCCATGCATATTATATCCATAAAATGGTTCATTTTATACTTTAATAATTAATTTCTATAATCTCATTTCGTATATTTCATTCAAATAGACCACTTTACGAAATATCATTAACCTATTACATCAATTGATAATTCTAACACATAATTAACCCATAAACCCATTAAAATATCATTTGTTTAATCATTTAATCATTTAACTATAGCATCAAACCATGATATCAGTAAACTTTGACAAAACCACAAAACCCTTCCATAACACCCCATTAAATGCCACACAAACTCAGGGAAAAACTAGTATAACAATTCCATTTCTTGGATTGTGAAGAGTCATCAAGTATTTAAGTAATATCACTTAAAGGGATAATATTTGGAGAGATATTTATCCTAAATAGTTCTATGAAAACACATTTTATTGTATAGGTAATGTGTGGATCCTAAGGTGTTTCCTTCAAATAGACTATTAACTTTTGGTAATGTCAATATAAGTTAAGTGGATGTAGAAAATACCAGAAAGAGGAAGTGAGCATTTTAATGACTCTATGGTAAATAAATTATGGGAAAATACTGAGGTGATGGGAATAATGTTTTCTTATAGGGGATAGGTGGTTAGACTAAAGAAAGATACATGGATTCAAAATTTGTATAATTCAATTGATGGGTTTCATAAAATCTAGGAAGTCAATTTTATAGGATAAATGACCGAGTCTATATATATCTAGGGGTTTAAAAACTATTCTAAGGTTTCAATATATCATATGAGTTAGTAATCCAAGTGGCTTCTTAGTCATAAGAGATTGTAAATATATATTTCTAATTTATTGAAAAATTATGCCTCTCCATGTGAAAGAATTATGAAATTATGAACAATGTAATAACATCTCGTTTTGTTTAATTTCATTAATTTATATTTTATTACAATTGAATGTTTGGGTGAGTTGAGGTAAAACAATCTTTATATTATGCAATTCAATGCAGTGATTAGAGTGAATGATTTTATTTCTAGTTTTGGATCACTAAATATATGAGAGCCTTATTCTAAATATCCATTTAAACTATTATGATCTTACATTGGAGAACATCTTATGAATGTAATTAGTGGGGAAATTTCAATAATATGTATAATATTAAATTTATTTTCTCACATAATTCAAATGGTTTTATACATAATATATCCTGCAACGTTATCATCTAGCTCAAATTTTTTATTTAGTGTGATTCATTGTGTCATAAGGTGGTAACGGTAGAAGATAGTAAGTTTCGGGTCAATAGATTCAATGGAATGGAGAAAAGAATATGGATGATGATAATATATGACTATATCAACTATAAAGATATAGATATTTTTCTTGAAGCTGTAAAATCCGATGTAAAGAAAAATGATGAATGAGAAAAACTGGATAGGAATGATATTGGTTTGTTGAGGATTTTATTCTTATTAAATTAATACATGACAAATAAAGAGAATAAGACAAGGATTGATATAATAGATGTATTGGAATACATTTAAAAGAATATGAAAACACTCAATAAGGAATTCTTAATGTGATGATTAATCATATTGAGGATATTGAAAGGGGGATCAACCTCCAATGTGTGAAAGATTTCAACATGATCAGAAACTAGCTAATATGTGAAGGGAAAATCCCTTAATTATTTCTGCGTTATTTTTATCATCATTATCAGAGTTTTAGGATATAATGGTGAAATATTTGAGTAAATTTATTTGATAAAACATCTCTTATTCTTTAAATATATATTACTATTGATACTGAACAAACAAATCTAGTGGTGGGAGAATATTGAATATTATTATGATACATTGAATAAATATAGAATATGGTTATAACCTCATCAAATAATTAAAATATTATTATAAGGGATGTCAAGAGACATTGAAATAGATTTAAATAGATTTAACCTAAACTATCAATGTGATAATGTGAAAAAATAATTCATCTTAAGAAGTATTATCATGATTGTAAAGGAAATTCCAGAAGACCATATTCTAGAGGATTGAATTATATGAATCCAATAGCTCAATGGAGGGAAAACTACACTAAAATGAAAAATAATGGTTAATTAATTTATTATAGATTCTAGTTCATATTTTTACCCAATTTTTGAAAAGGTATACATAACAAATTTTGTGCCTGGTAAAGGTTTACGGAATAACAGAAACAACAGGAGGGAATTCATAATATATATTTTTTCATACTCAATGATTAATCCATGATGTACATTGACAAAGAACTCCATGAACTATGAAATTGATACAAAGATTATTTTACATGAGAATTTTAAAACAAAACACAATATCATCACATAATGATTTATAATTAACTTCATTAGTTTACTAATTACATTTTGATGAATTATTTCTTCATAGATGAATATGAGAACATCGTTATTTTTTACCATCATTGGGTTGTAAGACTCATTTCTAGATCCCCTCTTGTTGTGATCTAAACAAGTACCAATAACCTCTAATAATTATGGTTTTAATATTTTAGTGTTAGAACATTGTTTCAGTATTATTTCATCGTTCATCCTTGATCTCCATGATAATCAATTCCGAGAATGCTTCTATTTAATATCTCTATAATTGATAGCGGGGGTAGACGAGGATAACTCTACATTATTTATAGTGTTCATATATACATGGTTAATATGGATTGAGAGAATTATCCTTGAGTCACGAGGCACAACAAGAAAATGGCTCCCCCTTTAGGGTTGGAAATAATATAATTGAGATTATATAATGCTAGAGTTAATAATTATTAATTTCACATGAATGATTTTAATATCATGAATCCCCAAGAAACCTCATGACTCTAAATATTATAATATTGTTAATATTTCATTCCATGAAATTACCCAACAAATTAATTAAATATTATATCCAAATTAAGTGGCTAAAAATGTATTCAAATAATATTTAATATAAATTAATTCATCCTGGAAAATTAAACTCAGTATATCATTACTCGATAATTTATATAAGGATTTCAATAATTATTATTTATTAGTAAATCAATCATGCACCATTATTTGAAAATAAATAAAAAAATTATAGTATTCAATAAATAATAAATAAAATATTATTTAGTATTCAACTAAAAAAATACTCTCTTGAATAACTAGTGACTAAATATAAGAGACCAAACAAGAATAATAAGTATTAACCCATGTATGGTAGTAATATTTTCTCAACATGCTAAATAATAAATATTATTATTATTTAATTAATGTTATGGAAACACATAATGTGTGACCATATTTCCCTATTCTTAGTGGAATTAGGTGCGGCTACCCAAATCCTGAGGTCAGCATCTAGCATCATGCCAGGACACTCATATGGATAGATGTTAATGCCAAAAAAAATACAAAATCATGAATACAAATAATTTTTAATATAATATATTTATTATTATATCTTTAATCAAGTTGGTTTTATTCATGTGTCATCAATGTATGTACCTAACCTCCCTTTCATAAAATTTCTTTAAATGAAGCTTCCCCCAAAACACCTGGTCATGGATTTATTTGGCCTATTTCATTTCCATTAAAGGGCCTGAGATATCAAATTTCATTAATGAATAGTTGAGAAAAATCATTTCTATCATTATTCAATAATAAAATATTACTCATGACACACCCAACATATCACATTCTTCCATGAACATATGTCATCAAGGGTTTTTTCAATACAAAAAATTACACAACTATCAGTATTCATTCATAAAAATATTAACATATAAGTACCAACACACTCTTATATATACTGCAACAGTCAATGACATAGAAAAATGTTGATTTCCTACTAGCAGGTCATGTTCTCATAATCTCATAAAAAGGAAATTACTAACATTGAACAATATAAGAAAGTTCCTCAATGTACTATGAGTCTCCACCCATAATAGACCATATCATTTGTTTCTCATAAAATGATATCAACTTTCTATAAAACATATATTTATGAATATATGAATAAAAATTTTGGGTTCTCGTCATAGTTTGTAACTACTATGACCTTTTAGTGTAACAACTACTATTATGAAACTATCACATATTATGTCACATAGAAGAGCAATCATGGTGTGATAAGTAGTTTATTAATATTAAAAAAACTAATACATGTAATCAGAGAGATCATATAAAGTTATTTCTATGTAAACAATTCAAACATATGAGAGCTTTAAGAGAGCACATATAGTGGATTATGAATATATCATCATTTTTGGGAAAACGGTGTTAAAATACGATTAAACAATAGTAGTGTCCTTGAGAAAAATAAAATACATATAAATTCTAGGTCTCCGAAAGAATATAATTTACATAAGACTATATGAAGTTTGATGTGAAAAAAACCATGTTATGTGAGTTTATAATATTATTATATGGTATTTTAAAAATATCTATTGGTGTAAAAGATAACACATTGTATTTAACTAGAAGGGATGTGGGAGCTATACTAAGTGAATCTCCAAAATCCCTATAGTACATTTTAGTTGTACTATCATCATTGAGTCCTCCATGAAAATGGAATGATAGTTTTATGTGAAACAGTTATGGTTATGATATATCATACAATATTCAAAATTTGTGAGAGTTTTATATTCAAAAAAATGGAAGGTGAGCTTTAACATAATCCAATGAAAAATGAAAAGACAGAAGCTAGAGCTTGTATATACAAATCAATGAGGATCTTACCTTAATAAATCCTACTAAAATTTACAAACTTTGTGACATTCATCGATTAAACCATAATAAAAGTATGGTTATACTTTTTGAAACATAAATCCTATGTGTTTATAGTGTTTTTCAAATAGAAATCTATTATGCAAATGGAAATAAGTTGTAAGATAAAATGATTCATATTATAAAATGTTGGTGATTACACCATAAGATGTTTGTAGAACTACTATTGACACATATCCATTTAGTAAGACAATATTATTCATAGAAAACCTGAGAAAAAGGCTGTAGATTAAAATATTATTATAATATTGTTTGAATGAAAATGATGTATGATGATACATTCAATGATAACTAAGTTTTTATAGGAAGACGTAGTTAGTACTTCCATGCACTTAATCAATAAAATATCCTTAGAAACAATGTGATAAGAATTTACGGATTCTTTTTTGGATAGGGTTGTCACTAAAATTAACTCACCTCATGGACTTCTAATGTTTATTCTATACGCATGAAGATTTAAAATATATAGATAATCATGATGTGAAATCTTGTGTATGAAATTTCATAGGCTATAGATATAAAAATGTCATATTTTTTACTTTGATATGCGGAGAAAAAAACCCATAAAAATTATGAATGTTCTCTTTAATGAGAATGTCCAATATAAGGTCCAAAATAATAAGGTGAAGGAAGTTAAAGGAAATCAATCATCCTTTGTTTAAGTTGAACTGAATTGAGGTACCAAATGTTCACTAAATATGATAAATTCAGTTGGATCTGATCCTACAAAGAGTTTAAAAATTCTATAGGATGTTACAAGGGAATCATTGAATGTTCAATGGTGATACCAATAAATGATTTATGTAATGCCTCGACCCTAGTTAGAGAGAGATAGTGCATTATTGCATAACATTGAAACGATCATAATAGATCAATTCTCAAAATAAGGATTAGTTTAGTAGACTAAGAAGTAATAGATACATACATAGTTTTATATTACATCATAAAATAAAAAAGAAACATTTTTTCCCCTTTGAATACACTCAGATCCTATAGCCTATCCCTATGAAACAGTCATAATCAAGTACTTCACATCTAGGGAAAAATAAAACATTATAAATGGGTGAGCTCATATGCTCAGTAAGGATCACAATATACTGTAAACTATCATAAATAAGTATAAACATTTAAGTGAATGTATAAGACTAAAACAAATCCTTTCAAACATAAAATTCAGAATAATATCTCACAGATAAATCAAATAATTCCATTTACTTATTAACATGGATGTTATACTATTTGAATAATCACATATAATATCATTAGCTAATTTCATAATAATGGAATGCATTATGTGAGACATCATAACCATATAGTCAAGGCCACATGACAAGAATAAATATTACATATAGTCAAGACCTTTGAAAATAAAATTGTTTGTCTCATGACACCTACAGATTTATCTAGATGCTATAATGGGATCCACCCGTCACTTACTAAGTCCAATACATTCCTCGTATGAAAAGGATAAAACATCTCATTAACATTCGTATTAAAACCTTGAAATGAAATGTAAATACATTAACCATAATACATAAATTATATAAAAATAACACATACATAGTCAAAAATATCACAAAACCTTAAATACACTGTGTAAGATTGTATCATAATAAATCTACTTCAAACAAGTGTAAAATCCATCACAGGATGTTTAAATCTATAAAATCAAAACTATTTGAGAAAAATATAACTTTATATTTTTAAATCAATTAAAAGTCACATAATTATAATATAAACCATTAATTATAAAAATATTATTATAATATTTTATGGGAATCTTCGATGGTATTATAACAGCAAAAAATAGTCACACCCACCGAATAAGTTAAAAAACCAATCTAACATTAATTTTTCAAAAAGGTCATATAACAACTTGTTTGGAAAACGATGGATTTTTTTTAAAAAGAATATAAAATTTATAAAAGGGGTATAAATTAAATTAAACCATGTTATAGGAAATTGTAAAAATATTTGGAAAAACATATTTCTGAAACAAGGATGTGGATGATAATGAAGTCTGAGTAGATATATTTGTAAAAACAACCACAGATAATAAATAGATTTTAAAATTAACGATTACCTTATACTTTTCATCAGTCAATGGTACATTAAACTAATGTATAATTGTTAAATCATTTTTATTAAATTATTCAAGAATAAATCACATAAATATGATATCATATATGATCTTTTAATATTATTTTGTTAATAATATTTCAGTAGTATCATTAATTCGTGTTTTGAATGATTCATTTTCCTTTACATTTGTTATGTAAGCCATATTTTTTTATGGATATGATGTTTTTTATTCACATGTATAATGATATTACGTTCATAGACATTATTTTAAATCAAAAAATGAAAATTATTCTTGAATGGTTATGAAGGGGAATAAATCTCATCGCTTTCGTGGAGATGGTAATCTAAATGTATGAATGAGTGACAATATCAATATATTGATGGGAAAATAATGTGCAATTTGATGGAATATTACAAATATAGAATGATTAAAATGTTTTATTTATTATTTATATCAATTAAACTCATTGTTATACCCATATTAGTAATGAAGTGATGAATAACAAACTTCACCACCACGTTGAGACGATAAGCAATACGTACGCATGTATATGGACTTTGCCATTAATTTGATGGATATAATAATGAATTAGGCAGTAAAATATTTATAATAACATATATTTATGAATAAGGTACTGGATTCATTATTTTTTAATGATAAAACAATTAAAGAGAAAGTGGAAGATAAAAATATCATTGAAAGAGGTGGTGAAATTATTACCTCTTCTTTGAGTGATTCCTTTTGATTTGATCAAAAGGGCTGGATTGGTTTAATTTATGATCTAGGTAATGCCTCTAGTATAGATTTCGGGTTGTTCATAAGATATTTGAGCAGGGTTTGGCTGAGTAAAATTTCATTGTAGGTGTGACATTGAGAGAAGTGGAAGTACCCTTTTTTGAGAGATTTGAGGGTCACTTTAGAAAAATCATGAAATATTTTTTTATTATAAAATAATTTCAGGATTATAATGGATCAAAATGGATTTATGTTTATTAAATGGTGGGTATGGGTCGATATCCTCTCATAAAATAGGTTTTAGACAACTTTAGGTCACCATATAATCCTTATATTTTAGATTTAACTCTTAGTTATATAGTTTAACTTTTACCACGTCTTCTTGTATTTTAATATTTCATGGTTAATAAACATACTATAAAATACCAAGATAAAAAAAAGTTGTTAATTAATGACATATATATCATTATATAACTCTTTAAGAAGATCCTTATATTTTTTAAATATTATATCATTTAATAAAATAGAATTTGTTTTAAAAACTCATTTATGTCAATTTTGACACTATTTTGAATTTGGTTTTTGTAAAAGTCAAAAAAACATGATTACTTCGAAATGAAAACCTCAAATAAATAATAACCTGTAATAATGACCAATTAAATTAGTGGAATTCATCAAATGTATCAATTTAAATTTATTTGTTTATTTATAATATGAATTATTTTAATCATTCATTAACTAGGAAATTTTTGCATCATCATTGTGTTAAAAATAAATATAATAATTTAATGTATAAAAATTAGAAATAATGTACCATGATGTAGGAAATACTTTTATATTTATAATGAATATTTAAATCCTAATTTATATTATTTATAACCTTATATAATAAATGGTATAGAAATTAAACATTGAATTTTACAATTTTAACTCTTCTTTAAATAAAATAATAAAAAATGTGTTAATCTAATTCAAGTGGATCATAGAGGATAAAATTTTATTCCTAAGGTTTATTTTGGTCGAAATACACCTATTCAATATAATTAGGACATATTTTAGGGTCATTATAATATAATTTCTACCTTTAATTACCCTATTTACTTTTAACAGTGGTAATAAAAAGTCAAAATTTACAATTGAACAAAAAATTTTTTTTGAACCTATTGAACCACATTTTACATACTAATTTCAACCATTTCTCTCAGATTGTTGAAATTAAGTTCACAAAAGAGGTAAACTTACATTTTATGTAAATTTTAAAATGTTCCTAGAAGGTGGGTAAAAGTCATTAAAGAATTTAAATAAAATTATATATAAATATATATATTATAAAATGACTCCAATGATTTACATTTTCCTAATATATTTATTATTATTATATTTTTAATTTAAAATAAATAAAAATAAAAATAATAGTTATTTAAATAAAAATTTGGTTTTTATGTAATATGTCATATTTTACACAATTCATCAAAAACTGATTGTTTTATTGAAAAATAAAAAAAAATTAACCTAAGATGATTTTGATATTCTGAATCTAATAAATGAAGTATATTTTACCAAATTCATTATTTATGAGTGTCTAATATTAATCTTATTATTGTTCACAAAAGGACATAAGATGTAGTTCTTTTAAGAAATCTTTTTTTCTAAATATATAACTATTTTAACAAAAAAAATACCTTTAATTATAAATAATTATTCATTATGTGAAAACATTATAAATAAAAATAAAATTTTATTTTTTACTATTAATTTAAAAAATATTTATTTCATTAATAAATATATCATTTAAATAATTATAATACTAATGTGTTGTTTAGAAAAAACTCAATCTTGTGTATAAGGAAGGCCATGTTAGTGTTGCGTGTAGTATAAACTATTGACCTACTTTAATGATATAACTTACCATGAAATCATGGGGTGTTACATTCTCCCATCCTTAAATAAATTTCTCCCTCACAATTTGAAATTTTTCTTCAAAAAATAATGGTTAAAAATAGAAAATACCTTTGCGGGAAACCCACATTAGCGAGTGATTGAAGTCATCAATCAAAAACTAGTGAACAAAAAATAAAAAATTGAGGGCCTCAAATCCACAAATCTATGATGACTTATAATATCATTGGATAATCAAAACATATGGTATTATGATATCACATTTTTTTAAGATCATTTCCCTAAATATTATGAATAAATTTATTCATAGAATAAGAAAACAATACTTGACAAATATAATTCCATCCATTAACTAATTTCTACCACAAACTCATCTTTCACTACAAAATATAATAGAACTCAAAAATATTCTATTTATCCTAATCGTATAGGGATTAAAAAAAATTATAACTCATATATGAAATCATATAAAAAATACATTATAAAGACTAGAACATCAGGTAGTATAGTGGTGGGTGATTCACCCTTCTCTCCCTTCAGTTGCAGGTTCTTATCTTGCGGATTTGCCGGACGTGACATGTTGTCACCCGACCTTTGGTTTTTCCTTTTTATAACAATACAAAAATAATTTTAATAATTGTTTTAACATAGAACCATAGAATACAATTTCAAACATAATGTATTCCTATATTTATAATTATCCAATATACTTGTGTCAAAATTCATAGTCCAGAAATTTATAAGGAATGTCATCATAACATAATGAAGAACTCTTATTTCCACATAATAACATGAGATTAACTTCATAATATATTATCTCAAAACATTGTAACACCACGAATTAACATAAAACCTTTTTTATTTCATTCTAGATCCCTTAATATATATAGAATAGTAGATATATTCCATATATAAAAAAATGAATATTCCAACAATGACGTAATAAAGAAACCATTAATTAGTTCCAAGGTAGTCATGAATATCCAATATAATTTATCCGAATCAACTATATTTTATTCCAAAATCACTACCTCAATATTAGTGTAACACCCCGAGCTTCCACGATACGCCTCTCTTTCAATAATGCAATAGCTTGCATTGTACGCAAGTTCGAGTTCTAAAACACCGCGACTAATCAAAGTAGCTGTTATGAATAGTAGTAACCACTTTTTGAAATTATAGAAAATTTGTATTTCAAAATGGAATTCATTTTTGTATTCCTAATATTGAAATTAGGCTATGTTGAATTTTTTGTAATTTTCTAAGAACTTCAAAATTTTTATGAATAGTGAAAAATACTTAAAACAACTTTTTTAATCAAAATAATTTATTGTGATAAATTATACTCTTTAGTGGTCTTAAATTATAATTAGAATATATTTTTACCATTTTATCCAATGGTGGTCATTAGAATTAATTTAACATTGAAATTGGGCATTAACAATTGTCAATCGTTGGATATAAATTGTTTCTTAAAAACACGCCACTTGTTGTGACAGCGGGAATTAATTATAAAATTAATTAATGAAACTTATATGTTTGGAATTTTGTAAAATAGACATCATTTTTGAAATCAGAATATCAATTATAGCTTTGGGTGAAATTTTGGCATTGTTTTGAAAAACATCAATTTTTGATGAATAGTGAAACCACTAAGTGGTAGTTAAATAACTGATTTTTCGTTGAAATGAAATATTACCACATCTATGATATGATTTTCAAAAATTCAACACACATGTTTTTCATTAAGAAGTAAAATGTGGTTCAATGAGATTAAAATAATTTTTTGGTGAATAGTAACTTTTAAGTTCTTAATCGCGATTAGAGGTAATTAGTGTAGTTTAAGGTAAAAATAATGTTTTAATAATATGAGATGAGCTTGAGTCTTTTCCAACTTCTATTGTATGTGCCATGGCCGACCAAGACAATCCATGGGTCAACTTGGGGACCCCATGGAGCCACTTTAGTTATAAAATGTCATAAATACCTTTTATTTAATGTTAAAGTAAAAAATGACACAAACATGAAATGTTTTACTAAAACAATTTTTACATGGGGTTATAAAAGTCTTATTTTTGAATATAAATTGTAATTGGAAAGCTAAAGAGATTTCCTACATCATAGTATTTTTGTTTGAAATTTTAGACATTAAATAAATTAAATTATTTATGACATCATGATGATGTAGCGATGACCTCATTATTTAACGATTTAAATAAAATGAGAAGATAATGAAAAATCCAAGGCTTAAACATGTCCAAAGCCTATTGGATGAGGAGTTTTAGAACCCTTATCACCTTATCCAAGAATTATTTAAGTGTGGGACCTTTTGAATCCGAAAATCATTGTATAATAATGTAACATTTCAATCTTTCCAAAAGAGCCCCTCCTCTCCTCTTATAAAAGGCCCCCACCTCTACCACCTCATTCACACTTTCAAGACATTTGTCTCGGCCAAAATCTGCCCAAATACTCTCCTAAATTCCACCTCTTACTCCTAGAAGCCTCACCTTGGGCAGAACGCTTCCCAAGGAAGCCTTTGGCTCAAATCAAAAAGAGTTACCCGATTTTGAGGTAATGTCTTCTCTAATGTTGTTTTGTTTTATTTTTCTTCTCCAACCCCCTAAACTCTTTTTATTCATTTCTTTTGTAACAAAACAAGTATCCTAAATATACTAGGATGTTTTTATAAGAAGGATTCGATCTACACTTACACACACCTACATCTAATGGTTAAATAACATACGGTTTCTGTGGATGGAGAATTTCTGCCTCACGAAACGATGATTGTTCAACACTCATATAACACCTTCAAAGGTGGACATTAAGATGTCACTATATTTATATATGATATATAATATGTTTATGTTTTACTTATGCTTCTGTATTTTTCATTTATGGCATACTTTATGATTTCCATTATGGGTAAACGCGATAATCTCATTTTAGGTAGTGCGGACTACCGCCCCCTCAAAGTGATTTGAATCGTTAATTCAATATGTGGGATGTATAAAGGATAGAGTAAATGGTATTATACACTATATTATACTGGAATTATATTATACATTTATATCATTATGATTTAATTCCATTAAATACAAAATATAAATGAAAGTAGCGTTCATGCGTACGTACGGCTTACCGTCTCCATGAACGGTGCATTTCATTTCTTACCTCTAAATGTTACGTAATATTATAAATGAATGTATATACTGTATATATATGATATATATGATATCTACATCATGAATATAATTCTGGATATAATGGATATTTTACCACATGAACAACTTGTAATTATAAGAAGTTTATTTTGACTCAAGTACCAAAGATCGACAAAACTACCGTTATTAACTTAAATAATTACATAATGTTCATAACATGGTAATAAGTAATATAAAAGGAATAATGAACATGAAAAAGGTTCTTAAGTAAATAGAAATTAACTCTAGTTTATTATTCAGGAGGTTAAAGAACGGTCGAGTCAGGACAAGACGCAAGGTAAGGGTTTACTTCACAACCTCTTCATTATCCAAGGTTGTTTATACATAATTATCTACTGGGACCTCGTTATCATCCACATCCATGTTTCTTAAAAATGCCTTTCAAAACATTTTTACTATTAAATGGAAAATGGGTTAAAGTCATTTATACCCTTATACGTTTTTGAAAGGAATCTTACCGTTGATTTCCAAACAATGTATTTTTTGACCTTTTTGACAAATTTAAGGTAAGAATGTTTTTTAAACTTATATGGTGGGTGTGGCTATTTTCCGCCATTATAACTTCGTCGAAGCTTCCCTTACAAGCTTATAAGAATATTTTCAAAGTAAATGTATTATTTTATAATTATGGGACTTTTAAATGATTTCAAAAAAAGAGATATTTCTCTCAAATAGCTTTGATTTCATCCATGTCAACATCCTTTGATGGGTTTTAAGTTTAATTGAAATTGATTTATGATACAAAACTCACATTGAACAATTTATGAAATATTTGACTGTGGATGTGTTATTTTTATACCATCCATAGTTTATGGAGAAATTGTTGACGTTTCGTATGCTAGTTTTAATACGAATATTTATGTTATGTTTAAACCTATTCATATGAGGAATGTATTGGACTTAATAAGTGACGGTTGGAGCCCGCTATAGCTCCTCGATCCATCGGTAGGTCTCATAAGACAACTAGACGTGGAATTGGCCGAGGCCCTTTCCCAATTTGATTTATGGTTTTGGCCAAGGCCGTAATCATTTTAGACGTCTTGGCCGAGGCCTTGACGAAATGTTTCAGAATGTCTGGCATTTTACATTCCCTCATTATGAAAGTGGTTATTGATATTGCATGTGATTATTTGACCAGTATAATATCCATGTGAAGAAGTAAATGGCATTATCTCATTTTACTTTTGACATATTATGTTTATGTTCAAGTTTAAAAGGCTTTTGCTTTAGTTATACGTTGCCTTAAATGTTTATGTTTATTTATGAAAGCTACCACAATATTGTTATCCTTACTGAGCATCTGAGCTCACCCCTTTCAATGTTTTAATATTTTCCGGGATGTGAAGAAGTATTTTAGGAATGACCTGCAGGGATAGTAAGAAGAGGATATGAGTGTAGACTATGAAGACTTTGTTATTAGTTTTTCACTTTGTGAAATAATGTAAGACTTATGAATGTATCTAGTGTTTCCAAGGCTACTAAACTAACCGGTCTTTTGAGACTTGATCTTTTGTGATCATGCCAATGTTACGAAGTAAGGCACTGACTCTGTGTAGCTGGGGTCGGGGCGTTAAAGTTGGTATCAGAGGCAGTTTAGTACTACCCTTGGAAGCTAGATTTAGATAAACTCTGATTAGAGCACATAGCCTGAAGATAGACTTTAAGGATTAGTATAGAATAACTTCATAGAATTTTGGTATTATAGAGATTTTCTGAGTTTTCCGAACAATACATCCCTGTCTGGATACGAGCAGGTAGAGGCAACTCTGGCACAGATGTACCTAGGGGTAAAACCCGAAAACACCGCTTTGATCTAGACTCGAACGGGAACTGGTGCACGACAACGGGCCTTGCTGCACTCTTGGTTACGACACTCCCGGGGGATATGCTTAGGATAATTCTCATTTTCTTTACAAACCACTATGAAGGGTTATGAGTATATACTTCCTCAAAGGAAACATTTCTTTTTATGATTATGGATTATATCCATAAATAGTTCAATTTATGTAAAGTGTTTTACAAATATGGAATTAGGTATTTTATTTCATAAACTAATCTAGTTTATTCCATTGTTTAGAAATGGCTCCTAGTGGAAGGAATGGAAACCGTATCAATGCATGAACTCCGTGTAGGGATTTCCCTCCTGCTCAAGATAATTATTGTGGATCTGGAGATACAACTGGTGCTGATCAACTTATTTCCATACTGGGACAACTCACTCAGGTTATGAATAATAACCTTACTCGTATGGAGCACCCAGATCTGCAATATGGAGGATCAATGTTAGACCGCTTCATGAGGCAACAACCACCAACATTTAATGGGGGTACAAATCCGTTAGTAGCTGAGCAATGGATAAACTCCTTAGAGAAAATAATCCACGCCTTGGGGAGTAGTGAACGGGAAAAGGTTATCATGGCAGTTTACCGCCTCACTGGAGATGCTGATCAATGGTGGTCATTGATTCAAAACACAAAGGAATATGATGACATATCTAATATGGAATGGAGGGAGTTCAAAGAGTTATTCCTAGAAAAATAATATCCCCGTGACCATCGAGCAGATATGGAAAGACAATTGTTGAGTCTGAGACAAAAGGAGGATGAGAATGTCACAAAGTATGAGGCCAACTTTACAAGGTTAGCGAGGCATGCTGCAGATTATATACGTAACCCAAGGAGTATGATTGATCGTTTCTTTGATGGGTTAAAACCATTTCTCCATCGAGCATTAGTCTCACAATCCTTCTCGTCATACGATGATATTGTCTCATGTGCTATCAAGACAGAGAACTGTGGAACAATAGACAGATAAAGGGAAAAAGGGAAAGAAGGATTTTCCATTATGTGATAATTGTAAGAAGAATCACCCTGGTACTTGCCTAAAAGGAATGGGAGTTTGTTATAAATGTGGAGAAAAAGGTCACCAGGCTCGTGATTGTAAGGGAAAGAAAGAGGATATCAATGTTGAATGCTACAATTGTAGAGAAATGGGTCATTATGCAAATGAATGTCCTAAGGGATAGGGAAAATTACCTCAGAAAAGGCCAAGGGATCAAGGCCAAGCTTATTCTGTTACTACAGATGAAGTTGAATAATTATTGTATTTTTGTTTTTTGACTCAAGAACTAGATTCTGGTTATTAGAATAATGTGATATATATATAAGGATTGTACTGCAGTACATGTTGTTTTCATTAAGGTTTTAATATGATTAAGGTAATCATATTTTTAGTATGTAACAATAAGAGAAACTTTTCTTTGTTTGGGGAATCTGATGTTACAATTGATTTTGGAATTTAGAGACCTTTTAGGGAAAGTCTAGAAGGAGGTATTTTGGATACCTATTAAGGTTGGAATGGATTAAGTTGAACCAAGGATAGTATTGTTTAAGGTTAAAGCATTTCTGAAGATAATTTTTTGAATTTTATAATACTATAGTTTTAGGAAAAGGACAACCTGCAGGGTGGGGCATAACCCGTCGCGTCGGAAAAAGCTGCAGGAATCGAACCCACAATCATAGTGCGACATGCCTTTATTTCCTACCACTAGCCTACATGAAGTCCCTGGTTATTACAAAATAATGTTACTAATCTAAATGGTATGTGTTAACATTTGGAACCTTATACAATTAGGATAAGTATAATATTTTTCTGTTCTATTATCTTTTTGAGTGAAAGATGAGTTGCAGGTTGAAACTCTAATTTTCATTCATAAATATATATATACCTATCTCTAATTCAATGAATAAATTAATTCTCAAACTTTAGTAAAGGGATATTAAAACAAAAAATGCGTTATCCTAATACCATATGTGTTGTTGAACTGATGATATTTTAAATCAACATAGACTGAATGTTTTGAGGCCCTCAATTTGACAGTTGATTGTGAATGATGACCTCAATCACTCCGTAAAAATATTTACGTTTTTCCTCCAATTATATGTCTCTAATTGCCACCAATGTTCTCCTAATCGAGATCATAATTGGGTGGTGACTTTTTCATTTCCCTTTCCCTCTTATTAAGGCTAAATTTTATTAACCTTATTTCCGATGTGGGTTTTCCACAAAGGTATTTTCTATTTTCAACCTTTTATTTTCAAAGAAAAATATCAAATTGTGAGGACGAAATTTATTGAAGGAGGGGAGAATGTAACACCCAGAGCTTCCACGATACGCCTCCCTTTCAATAATGCAATAGCTTGCATTTTACGCAAGTTCGAGTTCTAAAACACCATGACTAATCAAAGTAGCCATTATGAATAGTAGTAAACACTTTTTAAAATTATAGAAAATTTATATTTCAAAATGAAATTCATTTTTGTATTCCTAATATTGAAATTAGCCTATGTTGAATTTTTTGTAATTTTCTGAGAACATCAAAATTTTTATGAATAGTGAAAAATACTTAAAAATTTTTTTTTAATAAAAATAATTTATTGTGATAAATTATACAATTTAGTGGTCTTAAAGTATAATTAGAATATATTTTTACCATTTTATCCAATGGTGATCATTATAATTAATTTAACATTGAAATTAGGCATGAACAATTGTCAATCTTTGGATATAAATTGTTTCTTAAAAACACGCTACTTATTGTGACAGTGAGAATTAATTATAAAATTAATTAATGAAACTTATATGTTTGGAATTTTTTAAAATAGACATTATTTTTGAAATCATAATATCAATTATAGCTTAGGGTGAAATTTTGGCATTATTCTGAAAAACATCAATTTTTGATGAATAGTGAAACCACTAAGTGGTAGTTAAATAACTGATTTTTTGTTTAATTGAAATATTACCACTTCTGTGATTTGATTTTCAAAAATCTGACATACATGGTTGTCATTAAGAATTAAAATGTGGTTCAATGAGATTAAAATAATTTTTTGGTGAATAGTAACTTTTAAGTTCTTAATCGCGATTAGAGGTAATTAGTGTATTTTAAGGTAAAAATAATGTTTTAATAATATGAGATGACCTTGACACTTGTCCTACTCCTATTGGATGTTCCATGGCCGACCAAGACAATCCATGGGTCAACTTGGGGACCCCATGGAGCCACTTTAGTTAGAAAATGTCATAAATACCTTTTATTTAATGTTAAAGTAAAAAATGACACAAACATGAAATGTTTTACTAAACAAATTTTTACATGGGGTTATACAAGTCATATTTTTGACTATAAATAATCATTAGAAAGTTATAAATATTTCCTACATCATAGTATTTTTTTATAATTTTTAGACATTAAATAAATTAAATTATTTATGACATCATGATGATGCAGCGATCACCTCATTATTTAACGATTTAAATAAAATGAGAAGATAATGCAAAATCCAAGACGTACACTTGTCCAAAGCCTATTGGATGAAGATATTTAGAACCCTTATCACCTAATCCACGAATTATATTAGTGTGGGACCTTTAGAATCGAAAATCATTGTATAATAATGTAACATTTCAATCTTTACAAAAGAGCCCCTCCTCTCCTCTTATAAAAGGCCCCCACCTCTACCACCTCATTCACACTTTCAATCCATTTGGCTCGGCCAAACTCTGCCCAAATACTCTCCCAAATTAACCCTCTTACTCCTAGAAGCCTCACCTTGGGCATAACTCTTCCCAAGGAAGCCTTTGGCTCAAATCAAAAAGAGTTACCCGATTTTGAGGTAATGTCTTCTCTAATGTTGTTTTGTTTTATTTTTCTTCTCCAACCCCCTAATATAATTTTAATAATTTCTTTTGTAACAACACCAGTATCATAAATATACTAGTATATTGTTATAAGAAGGATTCGAGCTACACTTACACACAACTACATCTAATGGTTAAGGAACATACGGTTTCTGTGGATGGCGAATTTCTGCCTCACGAAACGATGATTTTTCAACACTCATATAACACCTTCAAAGGTGGCCATTGAGATGTCACTATATTTATATATGATATATAATATGTTTATGTTTTACTTATGCTTCTTTATTTCTCATTTATTCCATACTTTATGTTTTCCATTATGGGTAAACGTGATAATTTCATTTTAGAAAGTGCGGACTACCACCCCCTCAAAGTGATTTGAATCTTTAATGCCATATGTGGGATGTATAAAGGATGGAGTAAATGGTATTATGCACTATATTATACTGGAATTATATTATAAATTTATATCATTATTATTTCATTCCATTAAATACAAAATAGAAATGAAAGTAGCGTTCATGCGTACGTACGGCTTACCGTCTCTATGAACGGTGCATTTCATTTCTTACCTCTAAATGTTATGTAATATTATATATGAATGTATATACTGTATATATATGATATATATGATATCTACATCATGAATATAATTCTGGATATAATGGATATTTTACCACATGAACCACTTGTAATTATAAAAAGTTTATTTTGACTCAAGTACCATAGATCGACAAAACGACCGTTATTAACTTATATAACTACACAATGTTCATAACTTGGTAATAAGTGATATAAAAGGAATAATGAACATGAAAATGGTTCTTAAGTAAATATAAATTAACTCTAGTTTATTATTCAGGAGGTTAAAGAACGGCCGAGTCAGGACAAGATGCAAGGTAAGGGTTTACTTCACAACCTCTTCATTATTCAAGGATGTTTATACATAATTATCTACTGGGACCCCGTTATCATCCACATCCATGTTTCTTAAAAATGTCTTTCAAAACATAATTACTTTTAAATGGAAAATGGGTTAAAGTCATTTATACCCTTATACGTTTTGAAAGGAATCTTACCGTCGTTTTCCAAAACAATGTACTTTTTGACCTTTTTGAAAAATTTAAGGTATGAATGTTTTTTAATATTATACGGCGGGTGAGGATATTTTCCACCATTATAACTTCGTCGAAGCTTCCCTTACAAGCTTATAAGAATATTTTCAAAGTAAATGTATTATTTTATAATTATGGGAATTTTAAATGATTTCAAAAAATGAGATATTTCTCTCAAATAGCCTTAATTTCATCCATGTCAACATCCTTTGATGGGTTTTAAGTTTAATTGAAATTGATTTATGATACAAAAATCCCATTGAACATTTTATGAAATATTTGACTGTGGATGTGTTATTTTTATACCATCCATAGTTTATGGAGAAATTGTTGACGTTTCGTATGCTAGTTTTAATACGAATATTTATGTTATGTTTAAACCTATTCATATGAGGAATGTATTTGACTTAATAAGTGACGGGTGGAGCCCACTATAGCTCCTCGATGCATCGTTAGGTCTCATGAGACAACTAGACGTGGAATTGGCCGAGGCCCTTTCCCAATTTGATTTATGGTTTTGGACGAGGCCATAATCATTTTAGACGTCTTGGCCGAGGCCTTCACGAAATGTTTCAGAATGTCTGGCATTATACATTCCATCATTATGAAAGTGGTTATTGATATTGCATGTGATTATTCAACCAGTAGAATATCCATGTGAATAAGTAAATGGAATTATCTAATTTTACTTTTTCCATATTATGTTGATGTTCATGTTTAAAAGGATTTTGTTTTAGTTATACATTGCCTTAAATGTTTATGTTTATTTATGAAAGCTACCACAATATTGTTATCCTTACTGAGCATCTGAGCTCACCCCTTTCAATGTTTTAATATTTTCCAGGATGTGAAGAAGTATTTTAGGAATGGCCTGCAGGGATAGTCGGAAGAGGATATGAGTGTGGACTATGAAGACTTTGTTATTAGTTTTTCACTTTATGATGTAATGTAAGACTTATGAATGTATCTAGTGTTTCCAATGATACTAAACTAATCGGTCTTTTGAGACTTGATCTTTTGTGATCATGCCAATGTTACGAAGTAATGCACCGACTCTGTGTAGCTGGGGTCGGGGCGTTACAATTAGGACCATATTACGTTTTATCTTCCCTTCAATAGTGTATTTTCCTATGGTTTAACTTGCTTTTGCTTCACTTTTATTAGTACCATATAATATCAAATCCTCAATCAAATAGTACAAAAGTATAAACCTTTTTATTTAAATAACTAATATAACCACTACATCGTTTATACGACACTCATATGACATAATTTTTTCATAAAAATATAATAACACAAATTATTCCTCTTTATCTATAGTATTATCATAATTTTATTATTATCCAATGGTATCATTTTGGGTACACTCTGATGACTTAGACATTGATTCGCGTAGAGTCCCAACTCCATACAGATGAAGCATTATACATTTGAAACCTTTTTCTTACCCTTGAAATCATTTACTAGGTGTCCTTTTTCTACACACTTATAAAATACTCCCATTCCATTCATGCATTTAGCAAGGTGATTATTTTCACATTTATCGCATATGAGAAAATCCTTCTTTCCCTTCTTCGATTTATCCATATTTATATCTACCATTATTTTTTTCTCTAGATTCCAAACAAATCCATAGGGCATAGAGAATTATTTACTTATCATATATACCCCTAATATTATTTTTTCATATGATGAGAATGCATTGGAGAATGTTTTCCTTCTAGATGTTTTCTTAAGACCATGAATGATATGATCGTACTAACTCTTTGAATCTTGTGTTTTTCGACAGTTCTCATTCCTTATACTAGGCACCATTTTTAAACAATGGTATACACCAGATTAGTTTGTGAATCGCAATGAAAAACATCAAATATATAAAATACCTAACGTAAATTGAAAATTTTATGTATATAATGCATAATTATAAATAAATTCACTGAGTAAGCATTTAATCAAAAATACTTCAAAATGGTTTGTAATGGAAATGTGAATTATCCTAAGCATTTCCCCTGGGAGTGTCAATACCAAGAGTGCAGAAAGGCCCATTTTCATGTACCAGGATTCCCCGGGTCAAACCCAAAACTCCTTTTCCATGTATTCACTCCTAATTAAATCTATTCCAGAGCCACCTCTACCTGTTTGTATCCGGACAGGGATGTATTTTCATGGAAAACCCACATGATATTTACACTATTTTTTTTGATGTTCTTCTATACTAATCCTAAATGTTTATCATAGGGTAATGTTCTCTAATTAGAATTTTTCTAAATCTAGTTTTTTAGGATTGTTCTAAAATACCCCTGATACCAAATTTAATGCCGCAAACATAGTTTCCTAGATTTTCTACATTTTTAAATAACACTAGCATGATCACAAGAGATCATGTCTTGAAAGACCGATTAGTTTACTATCCATGGAAGTACTAGATACACACATATGTTTTAGTTTATATTATAAAATAAACAAATAAACAAAATTGTGTCCCTTTTTAACAAAGTCACATCCCTTAACCTATACATGGACATAAATCATAATAATCTACTTCAAATCATGGGAAAATGAAAACAAAAGAAAAGGGTGAGCTCAGATGCTCAGTAAGGATAACAATATAGAGGAAACAATCATAAACAAGCATAAACATTTAAGGAAATGTATAATACTAAAACAAAAGACATTTAAACTTAAACTACAACATAATATGGTAATGAAAAATCAAATAAATCAATATACATATTTACATGGATATTCAACAATCAAATAATCACATTTAATATCATTAGCTAATTTCATAGTGATAAAATTAATAATGTCAGACATCATAACCACATAACCAAGTCCTCATTCCATGACTACAAATAAGATTTTATTAAGGCCTTATTCTAAGACATTAGTTTGTCTTATGATACCTAATGACACATTAAAGAGCTATATCAGGCTCCAACCATCACCTCATATGTCCAATGCATTCCTCATATTAAAAGTTTGAAACATAACATAAATATTCGTATTAAAACTATCAAATGAAATGTTAACACTTTATCCATAGACCATGAATGGTATAAAAATAAAAAATTCAGATTAAAACATATCCCAATATCATAAATACAATATAGATGATTGTATCATAACATATCAACTTCTATTAAGTGTTAAATCAATCAAAAGATGTTGACATAGATGGAATAAAAAACTAGTTGAGAGAAATATCACTTTCTATTTTGGATTAATTTAATAGTAACATAACTAAAAAATAAAACAATTATTTTGAAAATATTCTGATAGGCTTGTGTGGGAATATTAGAATGTGTTATAATGGCAGAAAATAATTTCACCAACCTTATAAGTTAAAAAACATTTTTACCTTAATTTGTTGAAAGCCTATAAAATACCTTGTTAGTAAAATGAACGAAAGCTTAATTTCAAATTAATATAAAATGTAAACAATTGGTATAAATTACATTAAACCATGTTCTAGAAAATAGTAATTTTTTTAGAATATATTTTTAAGAAACATAGATGTGGATGATATAGAATTCCCTATAGATACTTTCTTAAAAACATCCTCAGATATTAAAGAGTGTGTAAAATTTCCCATTACAAAGTACTTTTACATAGTGTAGTTACATTATCCTCATGTATACTAGTTAATTAATTTTTTTAAAATTATACAAGGACCAAATCCATAAATATGATATCATATATGATCTTCTAACATTTTAATGTTAATAATATTTCAGTAGTATCATTGTTTCGGGTGTTAACTGATTCGTTTTTCCTTATATGTTTTGTTATGTAAGTCATGTTTTTTATGGATATGATTTATTTTATTCATATCAAGAATGATATTATGTTCTTAAAAATTATTTAAAATCATAAAATTAAAATTATTCTTGAATGGTTATGATTGGGATTGAATCTCATCACATTCATGGAGATTGTAATCTATACGTATGCATGATCGATAAAATCATTATATATTGAAGGTGACATCATATGTAATTGGATGGTATATTACATATAAAGAATCTTTAATATTTTATATTTATCATTTACATAAATTACACTCATTATTATACTAATCCAAATAATTATGTGTTGAATAACAAACTACACCCCGACGTGGAGACGGTACGCTGTACGTACTCACATAGAGTGAATATTTCATTCATAGGATGGATAATATAATGAATATGGTTTTAACAAATTTATAATAACATCACTGTATGCGTAAGGTACTAAATTTATTATTTTGGTATGGAAGCAACAATGAAATAAGAAGTGGAAAGTGAATAGAACCTTGAAATATGTGATGAAATTATTACCTCTTCCTTAGATGAATCCTTTTGATTTGATCAAAAGCACTCATTATAATGGATATCATATTAAAGTGATGCATCTAGATTTGAGAGAGGGTAGTTGGAATGATATTTGAGAAGGGTTTTTCTGAGCCAAATGACAATGGATGTGGGATTTTGAGATAATGGGAAGAACCCTTTTAGATGAGAGGTGAGGGTCACTTTAGGAAAATCGTGAAATATTATTTTAATATAAAATATTTTTTTCTTTATAATGGCTCCAAATGGATTTATATCGAGTTTATGGTGGGTATTGGTCAAAATAATCTCATAAAATAGTATTTAGACAAGTTTAGGTCACCATAATAACCTTATTATTTAGATTAAACTCATAGTTAAATAGTTTAACTTTTACCATGTCTTCTTGTATTTTTATATTACATGGTTAATAAACATACAATAACATAACAAGATAACCCAATGTGGTTTATTAATGACATATATATTATCATATAATTCCATTAGAATAACCTTAGAGTTTTAGGAATATTATACCATTAATAATATAATATATGTTGTAAAAACTCATTTATGTCAATTTTGACAATATTTTTTATATGGTATTTTTGAAAGTAAGAAAACATGATTAATTATAAAAAAAATATTCAATCAATCATAACATGTCATATTAACCAATAAAATTAGAGTAATTTATCAAAATTATCAATTTAAATTTATTTGGATATTTACAATATCAATTATTTTAATCATTCAATAATAAGGTGATTACTTCATCATCTTTGTCTCAAAAATAAATTTAATTATTTAATGTTTAAAAATTATAAATAAAATAACATGATGGAGGATTTCTTTTGGATTTATAGTGAATATTTAAAGTCGAATTTATCTTATGTATAACATTTTATGAAAAATAGTTTAGTCATTAAACATTGAATTTTACAATTTTAACTATTATTTAGATAAAATAATAATAAATGTCTTAATCTAGTACAAGAGGAACAAAGAGATTAATATTTTATTCTTAAGGGTTATTTTGGTCTAAATATACTTATTAAATAGAAATAGTAAATCTGTTATGGTAACTATAATATCATTTTTACCTTTAATTGACCTATTTACTTTTAACCGTGGTAAATAAAATTCAAAAGTTACTATTCACCAATAATTATTTTCAGCCTATTGAACCACATTTTACTCACGGATTTCAACTATGTATCTCAGATTTTTTAAATTAAATTCATAGAAGAGGTAAAATTACATTATATATGAATTTTAAAATGTGCCTAGAAGGTGGGTAAAATATAGTAAAAAATTAAATAAGATTATATATTTATATAATCTTTTTATAAAATGACTAGAATGAATTCAATTTGACTAGTATAGGTATTTTGTATCTATTTTTACCATAAAATATATTTTAATAAAAATAATAAAAATTTAAAAAAAAATTTGTTTTTATGTAATATGCTGTATTTTTCACCATTCATAAAAAATTGAATGTTTTAGAAAAATACAATAAATTCAGCCTATGATAATTTTGATATTATGAATCAAAAAATGATGTCTATTTATCCAAATTTTATTTTTAGGAGTTTCTTATATTAATTTTATTATTTTACACAAAAAACATAAAATGTAGTTCTTTTAACATAACAGTTTTCTAAATATATAACAATTTTAACATAACTTATTCAATTCATTATAAATATGTTTTATTTATGTTAAAAAAATATAAATAACAATAAAAATCTATGTGTTAATTTTCATAGAAAAATATTTAATTGATAAATAAATATATTTTTTAAATAATTATTATACTAATGTGTTGTTTGGAAGAAACTCAATCTTTTATATAACAAAGGCCAAGGGAATGTTGCATGTAGTATATGATTTTGACTTACGTTAAAGATATAATTTACTATGAAATCATGGGGTGTTACATTCTCACCTCCTTCAAAAAATTTCATCCTCACACATAGAAATAGTTCTTCATAAATAAAAGGTTAAAAATAGAATATACCTTTGCAGAAAACCCACATCGAAAAATGGGTTAATAATTTTAGTCTTGATAAGAGGGAAAGGGAAATGAAAAAGTCACCAAAAAATTAGGATTTTGAATAGGATAACAATGGTGGCTATTTGAGACACAAAATTGGAGGAAAACAAAAATATTTATAGAGAGTGATTGAGGTCATCAATCTCAAACATGTGAACAATAAATAGAAAATTGAGGGCCTCAAAGCCATAAATCTATGATGACATAAAATATCATTGTGTAATCAAAACATTAGGCATTATGATAACAGATTTTTTTTATTTTGTGATCATTTCTTTCAAGTTTAAGAATTAATTTCATCCATGAAAAAAATGACTATTATACTTCCATACATTTACTAATTCTTACCATAAACTCATCTTTCACTACAAAAGATAATAGAAATAAAAATATATATTTATCCTAATAATATATGGTTTAGAAAAATTATAATTAATATATCAAATCATTTAAAAAACTACATTATAGAAACCAAGTCTCACATAGGACAATGGTGGGTGATGAACCCTTGTCGCCCTTCCGTTGCAGGTTCAAGTATCGCGGCCTTGTCAGACATGACGGGTTGTCACCCGACCTTCGAGTGGTCCTTTTTATAAAAAGTCCAAAACTATATTAAGAAATTTTTATCCTTAAACCATAGTATCCAATGTCCAACTTAATCCATTCTAATATTTAGTCTTATCTGCAATACTTGTTCCCAAACTCATAGTCAAAAACATTATAAAGAATTTCAATGTAAGCTAATGAATCTATCATTTTTTCAAATAATAACATGTGAGTACCTTCATCATGTATTCTATTAAAACATGGTAACACCCTAAATTATCATAAAACTGTATTGAATACATTCATTCTCCCTTATTCCTTATAAAACACTAGATATATTCCTTATATCAAAAAAATTTGAATACTCCAACAATGATTTAATAAAGAAACCATTAATCAGTTCCAAGGTAGTAAAAAATATCCAATATAATTTATCCAAATCATCAATATCTTATTCCAAAATCACTACCTCAATATCAAGACTATATTATGTTTAATATTCCCTTCAATAAAGTATTTTCCAAAATGTTTAACTTTCTATTGATTCACTTTTCTTAGTACTATATAATCTTAGATCCTCAATCAAATTATACTGCAGTACAATCATTATATATTTACATAAATAATATAACCAGTATATCGATGAAACAACACTCATATGACATAATTAATTAATAAAAATATAAGAACACTAAGTATTCCTCTTCTTCTACAGTAGTACCATAACGTGATTTTTATCCAAAATCATCATTTTGGGTATACTCTAATGATTGGTTCATTGATTCGTGTACTGTCCCAAATCCTTTCAGATGAAGCATTGTACATTGGAATCCTTTTTGTTACCCTTAAAATCACGTACTTGGTCTCCTTCTTCTCCACAATTATAAAAAAACTCCATTTCCCTTCAAGCATATACCAAGGCAAATCTTTTCACAGTTATCACATATGGAAAATCCTTCTTTCCCTTCTTCCCTTTATCCATATTTCTCTCTACAATCTTTTTCTTCTCTGGCATCCCTTCAAGGACATATCATATATAGAATTATTTACATATCTTATTAACCAATGATAAAAGTTCTTCATATGATGATAATATGTGGGAGATTATTTTCCATCTAAATGTTGGTTTAAGACCAGGAAATATATGATCCTTCTTACTAATTGGATAATGTAATTTTCTAGAGTTCTCATTCCTTCTACTATGAACCATTTCTAAACAATGTCATACACTAGATTAGTTTATGAATAGAAATTCATAACATATAACATGTAAAATACCTAACGTAAACAGAAAAGTTTATGTATAAAATTCATAATCATAAAAATGTTCTCACTGTTCTCGTATTTAATAAAAAAATCCTTCAAAATGGTTTGTGGAGAAAATGTGAATTATACTAAACATATCCCACTGGAGTGTCAATACAATGAGTGCACCAAGGACCATTGTCATGTAACACGATACCCCAGGTCAAGCCCAGAACTCCTTGTCAGAGTTTTCAATCCTAATTACATATGTTCTAGTGCTAGCTCTACCTGTTTGTATCTATATCGGGATATATTTTCTTTGAAAATCCACATAATATTTACAATAACAAAATTTTGGATGTTCTTATATAAAAATATTAAAAGTTTTTATTAGGGTAATGTTCTATAATCATAGTTTATTTAAATATAGATTCCAAGTTTGATATTAAAAATCCTCTGATACCAATTGTAATGCCCCTAACCAAGTTACCCGAAGTTGGTGCATTATTACATAACACTTGAATGACCATAAGAGAGCATTTCTTGATAACCCAATTAGATTATTAGCCTTCGAAGTACTAGATACATACATATGTTTTACAATACATCATGAAATAAATATACCACATCATTGTGTAACCTTTGAACAAAGACATATCCCTTAGCCTATCCATGTAGGTCAATCATAATATACTCCTTCACATATTGGGAAAATTAAAACATAATAAAGGGGTGAGCTGAGATGCTCAGCAAGGATAAAAATATAGATGAAACTATCATAAATAAGAATAATCATTTATAGAAATGTATTATACTAAAATAGAATACATTTAAACTTAAATATCAGCATAATATGGAAAAAATAAAACAAATAAAGGCATTTACATATTCCCATGGATTTTCTAATAGTCGAATAATAAATTGTAATATCATTAGCTAATTTCATAATTATGAAATGTATAATGTTGTACATCATAACAACATAGTGGATGTAACATCCTAAGTAAGTAATGAATAATAGATATTTTTATCTATGTCTATTAGTGAATTAGATAGTGTTTGAGAGGCTTAAAATGAAAATAAATCCAATCTTAAGCATTGAATACACTAATATTTTTAAAAGATTGTTTTACTGCATGTTGATGGAAAAACATTTTTAAATCTATATTTTGATAATTTTATAATCTATGTCTGCCAAAATAAACTTATTCTTTATTATTGGGAAATCAAAATTTAATTTTTGTGAATTTTTGGTATTTTTCAGACAATGTTCATTTTTTAATGAATAGTGAAAAATACTGCATTTTACATCAAAACTGCTATTGAATCTAATTTATTTATATGATTACATTATCTTTTGAATTGGTTTTGAAGTGAAATTAGAATATATTTTTACCATTTAATCCAATGGTGGTCATTGGAATCAATTTCACTTTTAAATTGGACTTAAACTGGTGTCAATCTTTTGAAACTTATTGTTTCATAAAAACACGCTATTTGTCATGACAGCGGGAATTAATTATTAAATTAATTAATGTGACTTATATGTTCTGAATTTTTTAAAATATAGTTCATTTTTGATTTCGGAATATCAAATATATCTTAGGGTGATATCTTGGTATTTTTCTAAAAAACTTCAATTTTTGATTAATAGTGAAACCACTAAGTGGTACTTATAAAAAATGATTTTTCGTTTAAATGAAATTTTACCACTTCTGTGATTTGGATTTCAAAAATCCGACATACATGGTTTTCATTAAGAAGTAAAATTTGGTTCAATGAGATTAAAATAATTTTTTTGGTGAATAGTAACTCTTATGTTCTTAATCGCGATTAGAGGTAATTAGTATAGTTTAAGGTAAAAATAATGCTATAATAAAATGAGATGAGCTTGAAACATGTCCCACCCTCATTGGATGTGTCATGGCCGAGCAAGAAAATCCCTGGGTCAACTTGGGGACTCCATGGAGCCATTTTGGTTGGGAAATGACATAAATAACTTTTTATATAATGTAAAAGTAAAAATGACACAAACATGAGATGTTTTACTAAAAAAATTAAATGGGGTTATAAAGATCATATTTTTGATTATAAATAGTCATTGGAAAGCTAAAAATATGCCTACATCATAGTATTTGTTTTGAAATTTTTAGAATTTAAATAAATTAAATTATTTATGACATCATGATGATGCAGCGATTACCTCATTAATAAAGGATTTAAATTAAATGAATGTATAATGTAAAATAAATGACCTACACATGTCCAAAACCTATTGGATGGGAATATTTCGAACCCTTATCACCGTATCCTCGAATTATATCAATGTGGGGAATTTTTAATCCGAAAATCATTTTCAAATAAAGTAACATTTCTTTACCTTCCAAGAGTGCCCCTCCTCTCATCTTATAAAAGGCCCCCACCTCTACCTCCTTACCAACACTCCCAAAGCCTTTGGCTTGGCCACCCCCTTCCCATTTTGGCTCTCCACATCCCTATCTTACTCCTTGAAGCCTCACTTTGGGCAGAAGTCTTCCCAAGGAAGCCTTTGAGCTCAAATCTAAGTGAGTTTCCTGATTTTAAGGTAATGACTTCTTTTGAGTCCTTTTGTTTGATTTTGCTTCCACAACCCCCTAAAATCTTTTTATTATTTTCTTTTGTAACAACTCTGGTATCCTCAATATACTAGTATGTTGTTATAAGAATTATTCGAGCTACACTTACACACACCTACATCTAATGGTTAAAGGGCATACTGTTTCCGTGGATGGTGAATTTATGCCTCCCGAAATGATGATTGTTCAACATTATTTTAACACCTTCAAAGGTGGCCATTAAGATGTCACTATATTTGTATATGATATATAATATGTTTATGTTTTCTTTAAGCTTCTGTATTTTTAATTTTGGGAATACCTTTATGGTTTCCATTATGGGTAAACGTGATATCTTCATTTAAGGAAGTGCGGACTACCGCCCCCTCAAAGTGATTTGATTCGTTAAATACCATATGTGGGACGTATAAAGGATGGAACTATGATATTATATATGATATTATACTGGAATTATAATATACCTTTATATAATTATGATTCCATTCTATAAAAAACGAAATAGAAATGAAAGTAGCGTTCATGAGTACGTACGGCTTACCGTCTCCATGAACGGTGCATTTCACTTCTTACCTCTAAATGATTATGTAATATTATAAATTCATGTATATACTGGATATATATGATATATATATAATTATTATAATTCTGGATATAATGGATACATGAACAACATGTAATTATAAAGGGTTTATTTTTGACTCAAGTACCAATGATCGTTAAAACGACCGTTATTAACATAAATAATTACATAGTATTCATGACATGGAAATAAGTGATATAAAAGGGGTAATGAACATGAAAAAGGTTCTTAAACAAGTAGAAATTAACTCAAGTTTATTATTCAAGAGATTAAAGAATGACCGAGTCAAGTCGAACCCGAGGTTTGGGACTTCGTCTCAATCTCCTTTCATTGAGGCATATTTTGTTTTATACACAACCTTCTTTTATTTGGTGTATAAACCCCTTTGACTTTTACATTTATCCAAAAGGAATTTTTATTATGAAGCGTTTTACTAAACTAAAAAAGGGAATATTTTGTCATACGTATGCGGCGACAACGACTTCTCTGCCGCCGTGACCGTTTTTTGAGTTTCGGCTTCCTCTACAAGCCATACCTTCTTTTTAAAAGAAAAATAAAAACCATGTTTTAATTTTCTTTTATTTTGGTATTGAAAATTGTTTTCATAATTTTTTTATATCAATGTGTTGTATTGATATCTTGTGATTGAATGGTGTAAATGTTATGTTTCCTTTATGCATGTTTTATGTGATATTATTATGTTGAGGTTCTTTGGCATTATTATGAAGACGGGTGGTTCCGTGAGAAACTAAGGGCGGGTGAGCCCGATATAGCTCTCCAATGCATTGGGTAATGCGAAGGAGTGTAACATTAAGGTTTCTATGAAGAGATTTAGGGAATATACTGTGATGGGTATTCCAAACGTAACCAAGAGGGTTACTCCCTACGTAAGAATGTTATGAATTCCTCAAGTTACCTTTATGTCTTAGGATTTCTATGATTTATTCATGATTTTATGAGGTATGTTAATGTTCTTATGCTTTATGGGTAAAGTATGATTTCATTCTTATGTATATATGTACCCATGTTTCCTTTCCATATTTCTATATCCCTTACTGAGCTTTTTATGCTCATCCCAAGTTTTTTTGAAATGTTTTTCACAGTTCAAGGGAAAGGTACGTGATATGATGATAGTGTCAAGGAAGTGTCAAGAATGAATCCATGTTTAATTTACATATGTTTCCATTGATGGGAAAGAAGAATACTGTCTTTATGTAAGCACATTGTTTATATGTGGAATGTAATGCAAGTTTTATGATCTAATTCTCTAAAACTCTAAACCCGAAAAGATCCTCAATGTGTATTCTTGTAATAACTCAATATTAAGTAAGGTTTAGGTCTGGGGCCTTATAGCTAGTATCAGAGGTCGATTTAGATAACTTTAGGAGTTATAATTCTATTAAATGATTATCTAAAATTTTTTATGGTCAAATTCAGGTGATATAGTATTTGAAGATTACCATGTTTCTTCCACTACTGAAATAACAGACTATATCCATGGTTCAAAACCGTGGGTATAGCCCCCAAAACCGTCGGTATAGCCCATACCCACGGTTTTGGGAACCGTGGGCTGGAACGATGTCGAGATAGGTCCCCAGCCTATACCCATGGTTTTCCAAAATCATGGGCATAGGTGTCCTGCCACCATGTCACTGAAACATATACAATTGTCACGGTGTCAACGACTTTTACCCACGGTTTCAAAACCGTGGGTATAGGTCCTAAAATAATGCAGGCGCCGAGTTTCGATCTCAGGACCCCTCCGCTACAAACACCTTGTCTAACCACTACCCTAACACCACCTATTTGTATATATATATATATTTAGTTAAATATATTTATAACAACTGTGGGTATAGAGGGAAGAACCATGGGTATAGGATTCCTGCCAAAAAAAATTTCTTTCCCGCGGAAAAAAAAATTTCCCCGCGCACACAATAGTGACCAATACCCACAGTTTTTCATAACCGTGGGTATAGGAATTTTGTCCCAGACCTATCCCCACGGTTTTCCCAAAACCGTGGGTATAGGGGGGGGGTCTATCCCCACGTTTTTCTCCAAAACCATGGGGATAGGTCCATTTTCCAGTAGTCTTCATCTAAGACATGTTTGTTCAGAATGGTTTCCGCAGAGGAAATAGGGAAGCAGTGCTAGGAATGCATGTAAAAGGAAATAACCATCCGAATCAGCATCCCGAGATGGTTGGAATTGGAACTAAACAGTTTGTTGCAGTAATGGCACAGTTGACTCAAGCGATAAATGGCGATGGTATCTATACGTGAGATAAGCTAGATCAACCACAGAGGAACATGTCAGTGGTGGAACATTTCATGAGGTAACATCCCCCATCATTCAGAGGATAATCTGACCCTGTGCTAGATGAAGGGTGGATTAAAGAACTGGATAATATTTTTGAACGTCGTGGGGTGTTCAGACAATCAAAAGGTTAGTCTTTCTATTTATCGTTTGGAGGGTGAAGCAGATCAGTGGTGGTCGATGGTTAAAAATATCAGGGACTCTGATGAGATTGATGCTCTCGACTGGGATGAATTCAAATGTATGTTTCTTGAGAAGTATTTTCCTAAGGCTGTTCGACTTAGGATGGAAAAGAAATTCTTGGAATTGAGGCAAGAGGAAGACTTAGAGGCTGGCTATGAAGAAAGGTTCACTTGATTGGCAAGGTATGCACCAAATTTTATCTGAGACCTTGATAGTAAAATCAATCATTTTTACTCAGGATTAATGCCAAAATATCGAAGGTCATTAGCTTCTCGTGAGTTTAAATGTTATGAAAAGCTTTCTCGATGTGCTGAGAAGGTGGAAATGGAGTTTTCCGATGATCAAGTGTTCTATAACAACCAACAGAAGAAGAGACCGAGGTGGCAGGAGAAAGGTAAGAATTCTTCAAGAATGTCTGACGGTAAGAAAACTAAGTTTCCAGTTTGTGATAAATGTGGCAAAAGGCATGCTGGGGAATGTCTTATGAATTCTGGAAAGTGCTACCGATGTGTTAAGATGGGACATAAGGCTCATGATTGCACTAGAAAAGATCAGGGTGATGGTAAGACCAAATTTGATTTACAGTTAGTGAAATGTTACAAGTGCAATGAGATGGGTCACTATGCAAATGAGTGTCCAACAAAGAGAATGGGTGATGGGAAGCAGTTAGACTACAAGAAGAAAGGGGTGGTGACATCCTTTGCAACTACTTCAGCAGATTTTGGGCCATCAAATGAAGTTGTATCAGGTACTTTGTTTGTTTTTTCAGATTATGGAAGTGTGTTGTTTGATTCGTGGTCTACACATTCTTTCATCTCTGAAACCTTTTCTAGTAAAATGAGAATACCAACTCAAGAAATGTCTCCTGAACTTTTGGTAAAAATACCTGGGGGAAATGTTGAGGCAAAAAGAATTTATTAGAATCTTCATATCCTTATCTGTGGAAAGAACCTACTTGAAAACCATATTGTTCTACCTCTAGTAGAGTTTGATGTTATCCTGAGTATGGATTGGCTCTCTATTTACCATGCTATGATTGACTATAGAGCTAAAGAAGTTTCTTTTCAGAAAGACTTTCTGTTTGTGTACAAGAACGAACCCTTACTGTTAATAACTTATCAAGAGGCCAAGAAACTTGTAAAAGATGGAAATAAATGTTACCTTGCACACATTGTTGAAAATAAAGGAACTGTTCTGATTAATGATGTGCCAGTGGTAAATGATTATCCTAATGTTTTTCCTAATTAGTTGCCTAGAATAATACCAGATCAGGAAGTTGAGTTTACTGTTGACTTAGTTCCTGATGCAAAGCCAATTTCAGAACCCCCTTATCGAATGGCTCAAATTGAACTTTTAGAGTTGAAGGATCAATTGCAAGATTTATAAGAGAAAGGTTTCATTCGACCTAGCACATCACCATGGGGTGCTCCTATTTTATTTGTTAAAAATAAAGATGGTTCAATGAGACTTTTCATTGATTATAGTGCCTTGAATAACATCACAGTTAAGAACAAATATCCTTTGCCTCATATCAATGATTTGTTTGATCAGCTCCAGGGAGCTCAGTATTTTTCAAAGATTGACTTCAGATTGGGGTACCATCAGCTGAAGGTAAAAGAAGAAGATGTTCCGAAGACCGCATTCCGTACAAGATATGGCCATTATGAATTTGTAGTAATGCCTTTTGGGCTAACCAATGCACCTGCAGTATTCATGGAAATAATGAATATAATTCTCCATGAGTTCTTGAATAAGTTTGTGGTGGTTTTCCTTGATGATATTTTGGTGTTTTCTAAAAGTAATGAGGGGAATGAAAGACATTTAAGGGTTATCTTGCGAACCTTAAAAAAAGAAACTGTTTGGAAAATTCAGCAAGTGTGAGTTTTGGTTGCAAAAAATTTCTTTCCTTGGTCATATTTTTTCTAAAGATGGGATAATTGCTGATCCTGCAAAAACAAAAGTTGTGGAAGACTGGCCAACACCCACAAATGTAACTGAGATTCATAGCTTCATTGGTTTGGAAGGATATTACCGATGGATTGTTAGAAATTTTTCACTGTTCTCTAGTCCAATGACCAAGCTAACTCGGAAGGGTGTTAAGTTTATCTGGACAAAAGAATGTGATGATTGTTTTCAGGAATTGAAAAGAAGATTGTTGAATGCTCCAGTTTTGGCACTAACTTCCAGGAATGGTGAGTTTGTTATATACAGTGATGCTTCATTGAAAGGACATGGTTGCGTCCTAATGCAGAATGATCAGGTAATTTCTTATTCTTCACGACAGTTGAAAACTCATGAGGTAAATTACCCTACACATGATTTGGAATTAGGTGATGTTGTTTTCGCTTTAAAAATTTGGAGGCATCATTTGTATGGAGTAAAGTGTGAAATATATACTGATCACAAATGTTTAAAGTATATATTCACTCAGAAAGAATTAAACATGAGACAGAGGAGAAGGCTGGAATTAATCAAGGATTATAATTGTACAATTCATTACCATCCGAGATAAGCAAATAAAGTGGCTGATGCTTTGAGTCGAAAAATTAATGCTTCATTAGCAATGTTGCGTTTGGAACATGATCCTTTGGTTAAGGATTTGATGAACTTTGTCATAGAAGTTTTTGGTGCATGAAGTTCTTCTGTTTTGTTTCAGGTATCAGTGAGATCATCTCTATCAGATAGAATCAGGAAATCATAGAAGCAAGATAGAGAGTTGTAGAAAAAGGTAGAGCTGGTTCAGAAAGGTAAGTTGCATGAATTTAACATTGATAATTATTGTGTTTTGATATTTGGGAAGAGATAGTGTGTGCCTTGTGATTCACAGTTGAAGAGAGAGTTGTTATGTGAAGCTCGTAGTTATCCATTTTCAGTTCATCATGGCAGTACAAAGATGTACAGAGATCTGTGGGAGTATTACTGGTGGGTTGGAATAAAAAGATATATTGCTGATTTTACTGTGAAGTGTTTGACATGCCAACAGGTTAATGCAGAGCGAAAGTTACCGAAAGGGATGCTTCAGCCTTTACTAGTGCCAGAGTGGAAATGGGAGAATATATCCATGGACTTTGTAATCGGATTACCGAAGACATCTCGAGGTAATAATTCAATCTGGGTTATTGTTGATCTCTTGACTAAATCTGCTCATTTCCTTGCTATACGAGATACTTTTTCCCTAGATCAACTTTTCCGTGTGTATCTTAAAGAGATAGTCAGGTTACATGGAGTTCCCCTCTCCATTGTATCTGATCGTGATCCCAGGTTCACTTATAACTTTTGGAAAGGCCTTCAGAAGTCATTGGGTACTGAATTAAATTTTAGTACAGCTTTTCATCCTCAATCAGATGGGCAGTCAGAACGAACAATTCAGACATTGGAGGATATGATACTTTCTTGCTCTATGGATTATCATGGAAGTTGGGACCAACATCTTTCTTTGGTTGAATTTTCATATAATAACAGTTTTCATTTCAGTATACAGATGGCACCATTTCAGGCATTATATGGGAACCGGTGTCGAACTCCAGCTTTCTGGGATGAAGTGGGTGAAAGGATGTTGATGGGACCAGAATTGGTAAAAGGGATGGATGAAAAAGTTCAGCTGATTCAGAAGCACATGAGAGCATCTCAGAGTAGGTAGAAGTGTTATGAGGATAACTGGAGGAAGGATCTATCTTTCGAGGTAGGTGATCATGTTTTTTTCAAGGTTTCTCCTTGGAAACGTTTGATGAGATTTGGTAAGAAAGGAAAGCTAAGTCCAAGGATTATTAGACCATATGAAATTCTAGAGAGAGTTGGATCAGTTGCATACCGGGTGGCTTTACCTCCGAGTTTATCTTCGGTACACAATGTTTTTCATGTTTCGATGTTGAGAAAGTACATGCCAGATCCTTCTCATGTTTTGAGTCCAGAGGTAGTTCAACTGGAAGAGAACCTATCCTATGAGGAATAACCGGTCCATATTATTGACCACAAGGAGAAAGTGTTATGGAATAATTTGATTAATCAGGTGAAGGTTTTGTGGAAAAACCACATGATGGAAGTGGCGACATGGGAATCTGAAAATGCAATGAGGGATAAGTACCGCCATTTATTTGATAAGTAAATAAATTGCGGGGACGCATTTTTCTAAAGGAAGGAAGGATGTAACATCCCAAGTAAGTAATGAATAATATATATTTTTATCTATGTCTATTAGTGAATTAGATAGTGTTTTAGTGTCTTAAAATGAAAATAAATCCAATCTTAAGCATGGAATACACTAATATTTTTAAAAGATTTTTTTATTTCCTTTTGATGGAATTTTTTTTAAATCTATCTTTTGACAATGTTATAAGCTATTTTTTCCAATATAAACTTATTCTTTATGATTGAGACATCAAAATTTACTTTGTGTTAATTTTTGGTATTTTTCAGACAATGTTCATTTTTTATTGAATAATGGAAAATACTGCATTTCACATCAAAACTGCTTTTTAATCTAATTTATTTATATGATTACATTATCTTTTGAATTGGTTTTGAAGTGAAATTAGAATATATTTTTACCATTTAATCCAATGGTGGTCATTGGAATAAATTTCACTTTGAAATTGGACTTAAACTGGTGTCAATCTTTTGATACTTATTGTTTCATAAAAACACGCTATTTGTCATGACAGTGGAAATTAATTATTAAATTAATTAATGTGAATTATATGTTTTGAATTTTTTAAAATTGACTTCATTTTTGAATTCGGAATATCAAATATATCTTCGGTTGATTTTGTTGTATTTTTCTGAAAACCTTCATTTTTTGATGAATAGTGAAACCACTAAGTGGTACTTATAAAAACTGATTTTTCGTTTAAATGAAATTTTACCACTTTTGTGTTTTTAATTTCAAAAATCTGACATACATGGTTTTCATTAAGAATTAAAATGTGGTTCAATGAGATTAAAATAAATTTTTTGGTGAATAGTAACTCTTATGTTCTTAATCGCGATTAGAGGTAATTAGTGCAGTTTAAGGTAAAAATAATGCTTTAATAAAATGAGATGAGCTTGAAACATGTCCTACGCTCATTGGATTTGTCATAGCCGAGAAATACAATCCATGGGTCAACTTGGGGACCCCATGGAGCCATTTTGGTTGGGAAATGACATAAATAACTTTTTATTTAATGTAAAAGTAAAAATGACACAAACATGAGATGTTTTACTAAAACAATTTTTACATGGGGTTATAAAGATCAGATTTTTGATTATAAATAGTCATTGGAAAGATAAAAATATTTCCTACATCATAGTATTGGTTTTATAATTTTTATACTTTATATAAATTAAATTATTTATGACATCATGATGATGCAGCGATTACCTCATTAATAAAGGATTAAAATAAAATGAAAGGATAATGTAAAATAAATGACCTACACGTGTCCAAAACCAATTGGATGGGTATATTTCGAACCCTTATCACCTTACCCTCGAATTATATCTATGTGGGATATTTTGAATCTGAAAATCATTTTCAAATAAAGTAAAATTTCTTTACTTTCCAAGAGTGCCCCTCCTCTCCTCTTATAAAAGGCCCCCACCTCTACCTCCTTACCCACACACCCAAAGCCTTTGGCTCAGCCAAACCCTGCCCATTTTGGCTCTCCACATCCCTCTCTTACTCGTTGAAGCCTCAATTTGGGCAGAAGACTTCCCATAGAAGCCTTTGAGCTCAAATCCAAGAGAGTTACCCGATTTTAAGGTAATGTCTTCTTTTGAGTCCTTTTGTTTGATTTTGCTTCTCCAACCCCCTAAACTATTTTTATTATTTTCTTTTGTAACAAATCCAGTATCATCAATATACTATGATGTTTTTATAAGAATTATTCGAGCTACACTTACACACACCTACATCTAATGGTTAAAGGACATACTATTTCCGTGGATGGTGAATTTATGCCTCCCGAAACGATGATTGTTCAACATTATTTTAACACTTTCAAAAGTGGCCATTAAGATGTAACTATATTTATATATGATATATAATATGTTTATGTTTTCCTTAAGCTTCTGTATTTTTCATTTTGGGCATACTTTTATGGTTTCCATTATGGGTAAACGCGATATCTTCATTTAAGGAAGTGCGGACTACCGCCCCCTCAAAGTGATTTGATTCATTAAATACCATATGTGGGACGTATAAAGGATGTGACTATGATATTATATATGATATTATACTGGAATAATAATATAACTTTATATAATTATTATTTCATTCTATAAAATACGAAATAGAAATGAAAGTAGCGTTCATGCGTATATACGGCTTACCGTCTCCATGAACGATGCATTTCATTTCTTACCTCTAAATGTTTATGTAATATTATAAATGCATGTATATACTGGATATATATGATATATGAATAATGATTATAATTCTTGATATAATGGATTCATGAACAACATGTAAATTATAAAGGGTTTATTTTTGACTCAAGTACCAATGATCGTTAAAACGACCGTTATTAACTTAAATAATTACATAGTGTTCATGACATGGAAATAAGTGATATAAAAGGAATAATGAACTTGAAAAAGGTTCTTAAAAAAGTAGAAATTAACTCAAGTTTATTATTCAGGAGATTAAAGAACGACCGAGTCAAGTCGGACCCGTGGTATGGGACTTCGTCTCAATCTCCTTTCATTGAGGCATATTTTGTTTTATACACAACCTTCTTTTATACGGTGTATAAAACCCTTTGACTTTTACGTTTATCCAAAAGGAATATTTTTTATGATGCGTTTTACTAAACGAAAAAAGGGAATGTTTTTGTCGTACATATGCAGCGACAACGGATTCTCCACCTCCGTGACCGTTATTTGAGTTTCGGCTTCCTCTACAAGCCATACCTTCTTTTTAAAAGAAAAATAAAAACCATGTTTTAATTTTCTTTTATTTTGGTATTGAAAATTGTTTTCATAATGTTTTTATATCAATGTGTTGTGTTGATATCTTGTGATTGAATGGTGGAAATGTTATGTTTCTTTTATGCATGTTTTATGTGATATGATTATGTTGAGGTTCTTGGAAATTATTATGAAGTCAGGTGGTTCTGTGATAAACTAAGGGCGGGTGAGCCCGATATAGCTCTCCAATGCATTGGGTAATGCGAAGGAGTGTAAAGTTAAGGTTTCTCCGAAGAGATTTAGGGAATATACTATGATGAGTATTCCAAACGTAACCAAGAGGGTTACTCTCTACGGATGAATGTTATGAATGCCTCAAGTTACCTTTATGTATTATGATTTCTATGATTTATTCATGATTTAATGAGGTATGTTAAAGTGCTTATGTTTTATGGGTAAAGTATGATTTCATTCTTATGTATATATGTACCCATGTTTCCTTTCCATATTTTAATATCCCTTACTGATCTTTTTATGCTCATCCAATGTTTTTTTGAAATGTTTTTCACAGGTCAAGGGAAAGGTACATGATATGATTATAGCGTCAAGGAAGTTTCATGAAAGAATCCATGTTTTATTTTAAATATGTTTCCATTGATGAGAAATAATAATACTGTCTTTATCTAACCACTTTGTTTATATGTGGAATGTAATGCGAGTTTTATGATATAATTCTCTAAAACTCTAAACCTGAAAAGATCCCCAATGTGTAATCTTGTAATAACTCAAGATTAAGTAAGGTTTAAGGTTAGGGCCTTATAGTGGAGGCCTCATTCCAAGACTAAAAATAAGATTATATCAATACCATGTTCCAAGACACTAGTTTGTCTCATGAGACCTATTTGTGCATCAAGGAGATATAGCGGGCTCCACCCATCAATTACTTAGTCCAATGCATTCCTCATATGAAATGTTTGAAACATAACATTAAATTTTTTTAAAACTATCAAAAGAAATGTTAAAACATTAACCTTATACAATGAATGGTATAAGAATAAAGAATTCACACTCCAGACATATCACAAAACTTTCAATTCAATATGGAATATTGTATCATAATAAATCAACTACTAACAAGTGTAAAATCCATCAAAGTATGTTCACATAGATGAAATCAAAACTATTTTAGAAAAATATCACTTTATATTTTGAAATCAGTTAAATGTCACATAATTATAATGTAAACATTTAATTTTAAAATATTCATATAAGCTTGTATGGGATGATTATAATGTGTTATAATGGCAGAAAATAGCAGCACCCACGGTATAATTTAAAAAATCATTCTTGACATAAATTTTCGAAAATATCATAAAGTACCTTGTTTTGAAAACTACGGAAAGATTACTTACAAAAAAATTAAAAAAAGTCAAAAAAGTGTATAAATTACTTTAACCCATGTTATAATAAATAGTAAAAATCTTTTGAAATACAGTTTTAAGAAACAAAGATGTTGATGATAAAGAAGTATTACATGTTTTCGTAATAACAACCTCAGATAATAATGAGAGTGTAAAATTTACCATTACCTTGTACATTTATTTATTGGAGGGTATATTAACCTCTTGTATAATAGTTAAATAATTTCTATTAAATTATAAAATAACCACATACATATATATGATATCATATATGATCTTCTTATATTTCATTGTTAATAATATTTCAAAAGTATCATTGTTTCAGCTGTTAACTACTTCATTTTCCATCCTATGTTTTGTTACATAAGTCATGTTTGTTATGGATAAGATGTATTTGATTCATTTACAGAATTATATTAAGTTTATAAACATTATTTAATATCATAAAATTAAAATAATTTTTAATGGTTACGACTAGGAATGAATCTCATCAGCTTTGTGGAAATAGTAAACCATATGAATGCACGAGTGAAAATATCATTCAATTGATGGTGAAATCATATATAATTGAATGGTATATTGAATATAAAGAATAAATAACATGTTATATTTGTAATTTACATCTATTAAACTAATTATTATAACCATACAAATAATTAAGTGTTGAATAACAAACTACACCTTGACGTGGATACGGTAAGTCGTACGTACACACATATAGTGACTTTTTCATTCATAGGATGGATAAAATATTGAATATGTTTATACCATATTTATAATAACATCACAGTAAGTAAAATGTATTGGAGTTATTATTTTTTGTGGAAAAAACAACAAAATATGATGTAGAAGAAGAAAAGAACTTTGAAATAGATGATGAAATAATTACCTCTTCTTCAGGTGTATCATTTTGATTTGATCAAAAGCACTCATTAAGATAGATTTCTGATCAAATTAAGGCATCTAGGTTGAATTAAGGGTTTTTGGGAACATATTTGAGTAGTTTTTGTCTAATAAAAATGGCATTGGAGTTGTGATTTTGAGATAAGGGGTAGAACTATTTTATAAGAGAGGTGAGCGTCATTTTTTGAAAAGCTTGAAATATTATTTTATCATAAAATCATTTTCAGTTTATAGTGGAACCAAGTGGATTTTTTTCAAGGATCAGTTGTGTATGGATAGAAATACTCCAACCCAATATGTTTTAGACACGTTTAGGTCACCATATTAATCTTATCTTTTAGATTTAGCTCTGAGTCAAATAATTTTACTTTTATAATGTCATCTTGTTTTTTTATATTACATTATTAATAAACATACTATAAAATTCCAATTGATCCCAAAGTTGTTAATTAATGACATATACATATAATTTTATAAGTCCTTTGGATTAACCTTATATATTTAGGAATATAATTTCATTTAAGAATATGTTATTGGTTTTAAAAACTCATTTATGTCAATTTTGACACTATTTAAAATTTGGTTTTTGTGAAATTCAATAAAACAAGTTTAATTTGAAAAAAATACATTACATCCATCATAAAATGTCATATAAACCTATGAAATTAGTGGAATTTTATAAAATTATCACTTTATATTTATTTGGATATTTATAATAAGAATTATTTATTCTTTCATTAACAAGGTAACTACTGCATCATCATAGTGTCAGAAATCAATTTAAATATTTAATGTCTAAAAATTACAAATAAAATAACAAGATTTAGTAAATCTTTTTATATTTCTATTGAATATTTATAGTTGAATTTAAATATTTTTATAACTCCATATGAAATATTTTTTATTTATTAAAAATTGATTTTTTTACACTTTTAACTCTTCTTTAAATAAAATAATAATAAATGTCCTAGTCTAATAAATTAGGATCAACGAAGGTCTTATTTTATTCCAATGGTTGATTTTAGTCGAAATAAACTTATACAATATAATTAGGTCATGTGTTATGGTATTTATAATATCATTTTTATCTTTATTTACGCTATTAACTTTTTACCGTGTCAAATAAAATTCAAAAGTTTCTATTCACCAGAAAATATTTTCATCTTATTGAATAACCTTTTAATTACTGATTTCACGTATATATCTCGGATTTTTGAAATTCAATTCACAAAAGGGCTAAAAATATGTTTATTTTTTGAAAATTTTCAAATGTTCCTAGAAGGTGGGTAAAAGACTTTTAGACATTCAATAAAATTTTATATATATAATATTATTATAAAATGAAACCAGTTAAATAAATTGTACTAACAAAGGTATTATGGAACTATTTTGTCCATAAAATAAATTCAAATAATAATTATTATTATTTAAATAAAAATTCATTTTTTATGTATTATGTAGTATTTTTCACTATTCATTAAAAATTTAAAGTGTTCAAAAAATACCAAAACATCACCCTAAACTACTTTGGATATTCAGAATCCAAAAATAAAGATTATTTTAGCAAATTCATATTTTATGAGTTTCTAATATTAATTTTACTGTTGATCACAAATGGACCTAAAAAGTAGTTCTTTTAAGAAAATAGTTTTTCTAAATATATAACTATTTTAACCAAACATATACATTTCATTATAAATATGTTTTATTTATGTGAAAAAATTATAAATAACAATAAAAATTCATTTTTTACTATTCATATCACAATAGTTAATTGATAGATATATATAGATAATTTCCATAATTAAAATACTAATGTGTTTTTTCATAGAAAGTCAATCTTGTGTATAATGAAAGCCAAGTCAGTGTTACGTGAAGTATAAGATATTGACTTAATTTGAAGATATAACATACTATTAAATTTAGGGGTGTTAGATTTAATTAAAATTTTAAGATGTGGTAAGGCTCGGTCTGGAGTCATGAAGTATAATATTTTAGAGGTTTTAGTTGGGGAAAATGAAGAACCACTTGCAAAATTTTAGAAAATTATAACGGTCAGATGAACTATACAGAAATATGAATATGACATGAAATATTTAATTTTAATGATTGTATGACAACCATAATTGTTTTAATTAGAGGACCACCACAAATATTATGATAAGTGGGAGATTTCTATGATTTATGAGTTGGATTCCCTGCACGTGAAAAATATATGGGAGCTAGCTGAACTACTTGGTGCACACATTAGTATCCAAATGTTGGATCCAAGTAGATTCTAGAAAATTTCTAGAGGATAGGTGGATCTATGAGTTTCCAATGGTGTGAGGATAGCTGCACAATCTATTGGTGAATACCACCTTTTATTTACAATGGTAAGGATATTTGTTTTACATGATTGTTATTATGTACCTATTGTTACCAAAAACATAATTTATGTATCATGTTTAGATTATATTGGGTTTATTTTCATGTTCAGAAATAAATTATTTTCTTTTATATGGAAAACATATGTAATTTTACAACACATTTAAATAATGTTATATATGTGTTATGTTTACAAAACCAAGTGTTTTCAATTGATAACGAATCATGTTCACGTGACTCATTTAACAAAAATATTTGGAATCACTGTCTTGGTCAGGTAAATGAGTTCTGTTTGAAAAATAATTATCTAAATGGTTATTTAGACTCTCCAAGCTAAAACCACTAGATATATTTCATTCATTTTTATCACGAAAAACGAATAAACCACCATTTGGCGGATAGGGTAAAAGGTAAAAAGAGCTGCTAAGATGGGAATTCACTACTGAGTGTAGACCATTTCTAGTAGAATATAGTGGTGGATATTCAAACATCATAACTTTTACTTATTGCATGAGTTGATATGTATATATCTAATTGATCATGTATATGTTAGAGTCCTCTGATAAACTCAAGGAATTCTTGAAAAAATTGGACAATCATCTTGATAGAATATAAAAAGGCTTCAATCAGATTGAGATTTTGAATATATTATCGAAGAGTTAATTGAAATTTTATAGGAGTTTGGGGTTTTATTTCAAATCACTCCACCAAATATAACATAATGTAATGGTGTGAGGGAAAGGAGGAACCATACATTGTAGGAAATGCTATGTTCTATTATGATTCTTGTAGATCTTACATTATCCTTTTAAGGATATGCATTACAAACTACGATATACACATTTTACTGAGTACCAACTAATGTAGAAAATATAATTCCCTTCTACCTGTGGAGTGAAAAAGAATCTATTTTATCACATACATGTGCATGGGGTTGTGAGGAATTTGTTAAGGCCTTTTTAGGAAACAATCTAAAACCACGGTGTATGAAATTTATATTTATAGGGTATCATTAGGAGGTATAGGGATGCTACCTATACAACCCCTCAAACAATAAAGTGACTGTCACAAGACAAATCATATTTCTTGAGAGGGAGCACATCCTAAACCAGGATAGTGGGAGCAATATTGACTTTGATGAAGATGATTCTCAAGATACATAGGATTTGGTATAGGAACATGTTCCATATGTCCCCATGGAAGAAGTAGTTCTTGAAACACAACTAATACGTAGTAATGTAAGAGAGGTAAATAAACAATATAGTTATGGTTTTTGAGTCACCAATTATGGTGACTCATTATTGTTGGACAATAATGAAACTCTATCCTACAAGGAGGAAGTATATAGATCATAATATTTAGGATGGATATAAGCTATGATTTTTGAGATGGATTCCATGTTTCAGAACCATGTCCTGGTTTTGGTCGATGCACAAACTGATGTAAAGAATTATGAGTATAAATTGGTATTCATGAGAAAACTAGAAATTGAAGGTAATTTAAATTCCTATAAAAAACTAGTAGTTAAATGTTTTAAATAGTGTCATAGTATTCACTATGAGGAAACCTTTTCACCAGTTTCCATGATTTAATCCATAAGAATAATACATTCTATAGAAGATTACCAAGACTGTGATATTTTGCATATGGATGTCCAAACTGTTTTTGTAAATGGTAACCTTAATGAAGATATCTACATGACACAACTAGAAGAGTTTGTGACATGAGTTGATTCTAAAAGTGTTTTAATTTTATATAGATACATTTATGGATTGAACCAAGAATCCAGGTCATCCAACATTAAATTCAAGGACACCATAAAATAATTATGATTCATTAAGAATGATTGTGGGACATTTGTTTAAATAATTGTTAATTATAATTTGGTAGATATCCAAGTAGTGTTTGTTAATGAAATATTACTTATTGGAAATGACATAGAAATCTTAAAGTCAGTTAAGGATATGTGGGAAAGTGCTTCTATGTGAATGACTTGAAGAACCAACCTAAATTCTAGGGATCAAGATCACTTAGGAAATATCCAAGAGGATTCTTGTACTATGAAAAAATACTTATATTTTCTAGATAATAATCATATTTAGTATGGAACAATCCAAGAATGGATTTGTTCCATTTTCTCATGGTTTATTTCTTTCGATGAAAATGTGTCCCTAAACACAATAGGAGAATGATATAATGATCAAATCCCATATTGTTTAGTGATGTGATCGGTCATGTATTCCATGTTATGTACTATACATGATGTTTCCTATGTATTGAACATGGTAGGAAGATATCAAGAAGACCTAGTAGAATAATATTGGGTAGATGTTAAGACTGTAAATAAGTATCATAGAATAACTAAGGATATATTCTTGGTGTTTGGAAGATATGAGGATCTTTTCATTAGAGGGTATTCTGATGCTCGTTTTCTTATAGATCAGAATGATCAAACATCATAATTAAGATATGTTTTCTATCTAAATAGTAGTTCTGTGATTTGGAAGAGTTCAAAGTAACCAGTTATAGCTGATTCTATATTGGAGATCGATTACATATTGACTTCTACTACATCCAAGGAAGCCTCATGGATTCATAAATTTATCATGGATCATGATGGTGTACCTATATGTAATGAAACAATCGCATTGTAATATGATAATACTATATTTGTGGATCTTGAAAAAGCTCCACAGTCACTTAAATGGATAAAACACATACTCCGTAAGTATCACCTATTGAGGGATTTCACTCAGAGGGGTGAAATGGAAGTGAGAATAGTACCCATGGAAGATAATATGGCATACCCCTTGACCAAAATCCTCTCTCAGCAGAAGCATGAATATCATGTATGAGCTAGATGAATGTAGGTTATTGGATTTTGATCTATTGAAAGTGGCAGTCTATTGGAGTTGTTTCCATAGAATCAATTTCTTTTGTACTTTATGATAAATTATATTCATGGTTTAGAATATTAATAAATTCCCTAACACGTAAATATTTTTTATATTCATGAAATTTAATATAATAATATTCTAAGAGTAATTATTACACTAATAGGACCTAGCAGATACCAACTATGATGAGAACCCAGAAGGGCTATGAGACTATTCATGAATATATGTTCTATAGTTGAATGATATCATTTCAGAGACACAAATGATACAAGCTGTCAGGGGTGGTGTAGGACTTTGAGGAACCTTCTCATAGTGTATGCACGTGGTAATGTCTAGGAGGATATTATGAGAACAAGACCCGCAAGTAAGAAACCAAAATTTATGTATGACATTGGATGTTATTATTTTTGGACATGTGTATTGGTCCATAGACATTAATGTTATTATTAATCAGTATTAAGAGTCATGAAATTAGATTTATTGATGTCAACAATGATGATATATTTTATTAGTGTGGTATAATTTGTTCCGTGGGTCACGTGTAATGATGCGTTAATGAATAATTACAGAAATGATTTATCCTTTATGTTCTTTAAGTGAATATAATATCTTAGTCCCTTTGATGAAAATCAGTTATCCTATATAAATCCACGAGCATGGTGATAAATAGGAATGTCTATTTCCAGAAATCAATGATATAGAAATCAAGAATATAATATGATGGCACTAGCATTCATCCTTCTTGATTTGAGATATTGGGATAACGGTATTACATTACATTGTATATGTTTATATGAGGTTACATGTCATTGTGACATTAACTTCTATCTATATGGGTGCCTTGGAATGTTTCAAGATGTTAACCTTGGACTTTATACTGCTCTGCCTAATGCCACTAAGAAAGAGGCATAGAGGGTCACACAATACGTATATCCAATATCTCAGTTAAATAATATATATTTTATATTATGTAATAAGTTCAATAAATATTATTCCAATATGTGATTAAATAATTATTCATGGATGTCTTATCACATTTCTTTCTTCAATATTGATTCAAGAGAATATAGCATGATATGAAAATTTAATAAATATTTATTTTCAATTTAGTGAATATAATAGTTATATATTTATTGGTTAGTAATGAATTGATATTTATTTAATAATTAAAGACATATTATTCATGGTTTATTAAACATAGAGAAGGATTGGTAGACCGAGTTCAAGGGTCCAGTTAGAAATAATAATGTTGAATACTATTTAATTAAATATTATTTAATTATAATAAGCATTTTAGGTGAGTGTAATAAAATAATAATAATAATAGTACTATTATTAGTTTATATTTGGTTTATCTAGGATTAATATAGTAAATAAGGGAACTGATGTAATTATGTTACTTGAACCATATCGATATAAATTCCCGGTTATAATTATTTTCTTATAACACAATCTAAAAAAGTCATTGTGCATAATAGATTGGAGATAATTTCCCATTCCTAGAGAGTAAATCCCTCTCTAAAAAATATTTCATGAATGGGAGTGTTCCTACTCCATAGAATCATGGAGAATGTTTTGTAAGTTGTTCTCAAGGTGATCTATGGAAGACCTCACAAGTGTACAGATCATCTGTGCTAGCACTCGAATACTACTTAGATGATGTTAGTAGGTTCATAGAGAATGTGTGGGTCATTGCTATAGTAATCATATTCTTGGATTCTACAATTAAATTGATGTGCAATGCATATTTATGGAGGGAAACATCAATGAGGAAATAATTACCTTATAGGTACTTCATATTTAGATAAATTAATTTTAAAAAACATGTGTTCATCTCATCTATGATAGTTATAGTTTAATAACCCTTTCATGACCTTTGATTCAAATCCATTACCTATGGTGTTCATCTCTGCTTTATCTCATATTAATCATTGATAATGGAAAAAAGAAATGTTGGGCACCTTCTCTCCCACTCTTCTACGGCGGACATAACCCATAGTTCCATGGACTAATGTAATTATATTTAGGAGATTAAACTCAAGAAAAGTATTTATGGGTTTAAAAAGGTTCAATACAGTGGAACCATATGTTCAACTCTTTCAAAGAAGAGAAAATTTTTATTCAAAGAAACTTTTAACATCATTGTTATTGGAAAGATTACAATAATGGGTACTTTATCATTCAATTGTGGAACGTATATGATATTCTTATGGTGGGTCCATTGGTTAAATGGATTCAATACATGAAGAAGTACTTATCAAAGAAATGTAAAATGAAATATAATGGAGAATAAATTAATATCAAAAGGATGAGTATTGAGTGAGATAATATGAAAAAAAAAATTCACTTTGAATGATTATTTTTAGAAGACTGTAAAAATTTATGATGAACTGATGAAAAAAAATTTAAATCCTATTATAGAAAATTTTATATAATCAAAGGTTCAAGAATCATCAATAGAATAATAAGAAAGTATATTTTGATAATAACCTATGTATCAATGGTGTAAGGTCACGCTTCTACAATGGAATGAACTCAACCAAATATTTTCCATGTAGTGGGAGTAGTAAGTACGTTCAAAAAAATATTTGTAAAGACCATTGGGATGATGTGAAGTGGATTCTAAGATATCTCAATATAATGGAAGATATGAACCATAGCTTATTAGATGATTATTTTTTTGATGGGTATGAAAATTTATACATTAGGGGAGACTCAATTTCCTAGAAAATCATAATTTGATTTTTTTACCTTTGATTTATTAATGACCAGCTGAATGTCATGGTTAAAAATGGTTATTTCACTCTCCATAAAAGAATATGAGTATATTATAGGTGTAGAAGCATGAAAGAATATGGAGTGGTTTAATCATTCTAGGGAGGATCTTAGATGTATCTAGGAAATTACATTCCTTTATTGTGATAGTCATAGTTCAATACACATGGAAAAATATTTGATGATCGTTGACAGGATAAAGAATATCATCTTAAAGTACAATCATATATGAATGTTTCAAGAATATGGTGTGTTGGGGATGTAGAAGATAGCTGGGATGAATAAATTGATAAATATCCTCACCAAGTCTTTATTCCATGATAGATTGAGGTAAAATCATTCCCCATTCATTAGTGGGTCAATGGAAGGAGAATAAATAATTTTTACATACTAAAAAAGTACAAAGGATGATGATTTCCAAATATTTGAACGAATACATGGGATCCTTGAAGCATCCTTAATGTGGGATATTGGTGGGATTCTAAAGATTAATCTTGTATTGAATTAAGTTTACCAGAAAGTGCAACATGGGAGAACCCTTCAACCCTATTAGATAAATTACTATAGGTTTTAGTGGATAAGTAATGTTTTTATCAAAAGGTCAGCCTTTCTAAGAGATTCTAAGCTGGTGTTCATCTCGATAGAAGTTTTTCAATAGATTCAATTAACAAAAAAATGAAGAAAGATTTTCAATCCACCTACAAGAAGGGATTTTTGGGAAAATATTGAGGTTCTTGTAACACTATTTTCATACCATTGATAATCATTTAAACTGAGGAAATATAATGGGAGTCAGCAGTTTCACAGTCTATCATATGGGTTCCTACAAATGTTTGATGTTAATGTTACTGAATGATAATGTGGGACCCACTAAATCTAGTGGTAGGAAGTCTTTAATATGGTTTAATTCAATCTTATGAGTTATTTATCTATGCAGATTATAAGTCATGATATATTAAAACATTGTACTTTCTATTTAATGAAAAGGTGTTCTTCTCTCCATGGATGTAGTTTAAAAGTCTAAACCACATTAAACCATATTACATCCTTCACGTGATTTAATATCACTTTTATATATTTGTTGAATTTTGGTGAGAGTTGGAGTAAAATATTAATGACTTGATTAATATAGTTTTGTTATTAGGGTGATGGATTTCATTCGTTATTTCATCACACTAAACATTCCAGTGTCAAATTTTAAATATCACTTTTAACTGTTGTGATCTCCTAGTTTGGAAATTATGTTCCTCAGAATTTATATAGGGTTCTCAACATCTACCACTGCAACAACATCAACTAGAACACCACCATTAAAATAACATTATGATACCATCCTAGTACCAAACAAAATATACCATGACCAATCATACTGCAACCACAATAATAATGAACATATACTGGAAACATCCAATAAAACAAAACAAAGAAATATACTACATCAACAATCCGCCAATTAATCATAATTCCATATTAGTTAAGCACTAAAAACAAAACAAAAATCAATATAGTTTTATATTTCCATACTACTAATTCATTAAAATCATTAAGTAATTAGTTAATTATGATATGTGACTATATATCCATGAAAAAAAAGGCTTTCCCAAGATCCAAAATCAATCATGATGCAAAAAAACATATGTCATAACATAAATATTCATAAAATACCTAAGGGTTTCCCTATATCCCTTTAATTGATTTATCATATTCATTATCATATACAGATTTGACCATATTATACACCCAATGAAAAAAAACCTGTGAATTTGAAACTATACATAAATAATAAAGTAGAAAACATGAATCAACTACCTCAAATGATGCTTCGAAGAACATAACAAATGATCTTGGAGTGAATGATAATCAAAATTCCAAGATCACATAAAGAAAGACAACAAAATTGATGCTCAGATAGTTATTACCTATCAACCGTTCAATGTTCTAGTTCTCTACAAATGTTTATATAAAAACCCTGGTTAAATCCTCAATAATTGTATAAATTTTTACAGTCTATTGTTTTGGATTCATTGTGTTTTGAGAGGTGGGTTTGTTCGCAATGGAAAATTAAATTGATTAATGAATGAATTTAGATTTAAAAGTTTCATAATGATTGGGTGAGTTCGTTATTGGGAATATATGTATATGAATTCCTAGATAATTCATTAAAAAATCATTAAATTAACATCAACATTAGAATATGGTTTCAATAGGAATTACAAAATGTTTTTCCTTTAATCCCAGCCTCCATGGGTGTTCTAATATTTATCAATTATCATTTATAAAAGATTAAATATTTGATAAACCAATGTGTAATTTTGGTTCCAATAATATAACTCCAAAATTCAAAAAATACATGTATATAATCCATGGAATATCTATTAAGACATACAAAAAATTTTAATTAAAAAAATCTCAATCGTACGAAATCTCTCAATCACATAACCTCCCAAAATTATAACGCACCCAAAAGGAAGATTTAATCATCCATTTAGATGGTTAGTATTTTGGTTTGGATGATTAGTAATATGTTTTATAAATATAAGAAAAATAAATTAGTGGTGCGCCAAACACACACACGAAAATTGAAGAGTGGTAATCATAGTCTTTTTATTAAATAACAATGAGAAATATGAAAGGATTTTTTATCATGATTTAAAATAATGTATGACCATTTTTATTTCAGAATAGAGGATGGATGAAAATTAATGAATATTATTAGGAATCATGCCTTATTATTTAATTTAAATAAACTATCATAAATTATTACAAATGAAAACATGAAGAAATGTATTTAAAAATAGAGTATATAATTATTGAATGTCATGTAAAAACATGATTTTAGCAGGTCCTATTTGGACTTTGGAAATGGTACGGTCATCCCATCCTATCCTCAAAAGTGTTATTGTGATAAACCATTTGCAAGGAGAAGAGGGTAATGTATTCATATACAATGATGGTGGACCGTTTACATTGAAAATATACCCCTAAATTTTCCTCACCAAAATGACCATTTAAACAGAATAATTCTGAACTCTATTCTTGTTAAAATGATATGAAATGGATGTCATATTTCAACATAAAAATTTGTATTCCATTGGAAATTTGGAGCTAAAATTGAGGATATTTTACTAAATAATGTTATTAGGTACATTTGTATCTATATGTTTTCTAATTACACAACGTGAATGGGTTTCAGACAGTAAGAAGACCTTAAAATTGAATCATATCTCCAATATATTTTATTTAAAACCAAAAAATTATAGCCTAATTGGTTGATTGGATTGGGATAAAAATCATGAATGTTGGGATGTTTTTAATTCCCAAACATAATAGTGGTCTGGAATATCATGGAAAAATTGGTCCTCTTATTGTGGGATTTGGGGCTCGAAATTTTCATCCATTTTATAATTTAATGTTCCTAAAATTCTAGTGGGTAATCAGAAAATTTGGACATCTGGATTGAGTGCATAAATTCATTCTTCATGGATGGTCTAGTTCTCATCACAAATTTTGAGATCCCTCATGTAAGGACCATATAACCCTTCATATAGACGAATTGTCCCCAAAAATAGTTGATTGATTTGTAGGAAATTTAATTAATAACCCTAAAAAAAAGTGTCCCAAAATTTGGATAATTAACATGAGTGTTAAATGAAAATATAAAACTAAATTGAATCTAGATTCAAATAAATAGGGGTCAAACATTATATTTAACATTAAAACATGTGAATTTGTCAACAATTCCACAATTTTACATGAAAATTACTATGTAGTGTATAGTTAAATTTTTGAAAAATGAATGACATAAACTCACTCACACTTAATCTTATTCATATCCTCATGTAGAAAAAATATAAAAACGTAACTAAAAAATTTTAAATAACTAGAAAATATTAAAATAATTTTTATCAAATCAAAAGATATATAGTAGTCCACTTATCCATAATGAGTTCCACCAGAAATTGTTACAACCACAATGTTCCAAAAAAAACTTTTTTTTCATCATCAAAATTAGAAATTGAAAATATAGGAACTCATATCTCACTCCTCTCAAGATGACATATTTTTTATGATGTTTCACTCATTCACCAAAAAAGTGATGTACATACAGTTTTTAAGAGCTCTCATCATCCATTTCTTATACAAATGTTAACAAGAATGAAGAGTTATTTTTTGGGGTTTTTCAATATCTATGGTATTGTAGGAATATAATTTCTAAAAGAGTGTAAAAGGTTGCTAAAACAATAATATGAACAAAAGGAAATGCATAATTTTTTTTAAATAAAACATGGAAGGAAATGGAAACAAACATTTATAAGGGCATGAATTTGTGAAAGAATACATGATATAGAGAAAATATAAATTTTAGTAAATGATGAAACATGTGAAAAACACAGTACTTCCCCCAAAAATATAATTAAATATAATTCTAATGTTTTTTATTCATTTTTTTTGAAATTTGAATATGAAATTAATCTCACTCACATCTCCAATAACATGTCTGATCTCTTCATGACACTAATCATAATAGTTATAATAAGATAAAAGGATGATGAACGTGACTTTTAACCCAGTTAAGACAGAAACCATTATATTTATTAATTATTTATTTTTTATCCTTTTCATTATTTTGAACACTTTTCAATATCTTTTGTACAAAATGAAAAAAAAATATACATTTTCAAACCTAAATAATAAAAACCTATAACATACACTTAAATATATGATTTCTATCCAGAATATAATGAGTAGTTGAAAATAAATGAAATCATAATAAAAAAATACATCCCCACAAACATAAATTTTATGAAATTGTGCAATGAAAATCCATGTAGATGTTGGGTGAGACATGATTTTGGCCTCAAAATATGGCTACAAATAAAGGTTTTCATAGGCTTTAGGGGATTTCCAATATAGAATCAATTTAAGGGTAATGGGAGGCTATTTGGATTTTTTGATTAAAAAGTGGTTTAAAAATTTCTTCATCATATTAATGTATTATTAGGTTAAGAATTCAGCCCAACACGTTAAAAACTCTAGAATCACAATTAGAAGTGAAAAAGTATCAATTTGAAAAGATGTTCATGGGTGGCCTTGACATGGATTTTTATGTTATTCCTCATGGTTGGGGAAGAACCATTTCCAAATAAAAAAGTTTTCATTCCAAATTTATAATTCCTAAAATAAATTTATTGATCCAAAAATATAATGAAAATAAAAAATGATGGAGATGGAAAAAATTCTTTTCACTCCCCAAAATGGGTGGAAGAATAAAAATTTAATGGTGAGTAAATGTGAAACTTTTTTTTATGTTTTTCATTTTTATGTTTTTCTATTTTTTAATACACACCCTCACAAAATAGAATGAGATAAAAAAATGTTTTTGATGAATAATGTGGCAAAAAAACTGTGAATTAGAGTTGAAGAAGTAAAAAGAGATAAAGAGAATGAGAATGAATGATGATGATGTTGGAGAGAGTGGGGGGGGGGAGAGGTTCCACCTGGTTTGAATTTGGGGGGTATCCTCCTCCATAAAGATGTAGGTTAATGGAAGTTTATGTGGTTCCAGAGTAATTTTTTCATCTATTGTGATTCTTTTGAAAATGTATATTAATGAAAAGAGAATAAAAACCAAAAAACATTATTTAATAAATTTTAAAAAAATTAAAATTTCATAATAATATAAAAAATTGTTGACTCCCAATAAAATCGTCATTTATATTTTCTATAACTGAACATATGCAGTGGACTACATATTGTCTGATGGTGGCCATCATATTTTCTCATGACAAGTGTGCTTCCATAAAACCTTCTCCATTAGGAGGCCTAGTTATGATTGGATAATTTCTTCCCTTTTATTGTGCCCTCAATTCAATGAAGGTGGAATGAAAATTTTTGTATAATCCCTTTGGTCTTAAACATGAGGAATGATTCTCTCCACGAAGTGCATGTTTTCTATTTTAGGATGTTTCGAAAGATGTTTCATTCGTAATGGTGTATCTATATATGGTTTGAATAACATGAAATAATTATATGATATCATAGTTTTTTAAACTCATTTATTTCATCACATTCCAATGTGGAGTAATGAGGATTGAATTCTACATGACACATAATAGATTTTTTTAAGATACTCTATATTATTGTTATTTTCTAATGAATGGTAAATTTCGAATTCACTGGTGAACACATTATTAATGATGGAAGAATTTGAACAACCTCACTACCATAGGGACAAGATAATAAAATTGGTTACAAGTTCCCCAGAATTATATGGGAATACATTGATTCATGGATTGGAAATGTGGAGTATTGAATAATGTGAGTTGAATAAACAAATGAGCACACCAGTTTATTCTCCTCATTACTGTCCAGGTAGAGATTAGTGGTGAGAAGTGATAAAAAAATATTTTTAAAGGTTGTTTAGATTTATGGATTTTACAATTGAATGGTCATCATCAACATCCCCTTTTATAAAATGGTTAATGATTATGTAAAATTAACAAAATCATCATTAATTATAACATGAAGAACATGATTGTTTAGGGTTTAACACACTCTACGATATACATTCAAAATCATGTATATAAAATGTAAAATGATTCTATTATGGGTATCATATAGCTATAAAAAAATTGAACATGCCAATTTGGTCAGTAAATTCCATGGATAAGAAGTTAACATGGACATTATTTTTGGTTTTAGATGTCATGAGGAATGTTCTTCCTAAAATCAGAGATGATTCGAAATAATGTTTACCACATTCCATGTTTATGACCTAAAAATCAGCTGATAAGTTATGTTCATTAACTACAACAAGTAAATCCTCAATTATTCCCTCATTTTTTTTCTCTTTTATTGACTTATTGTATGAAATCACTCAATGGATGAAAGGTACCAAGGCTGAAGTTGGAAGAAAAGGAGTTGAGCGTGAAATTAATTGATTCTCCTATGTCTCTAAGTGAATCATTATAGTTGGAACCTCATATTTTCCATGTAATCCTAATGGTACTTGGATATTTTCACTTTATTGGAATTTATTGTTTGTTTTAAGCATTCTTAATTGTACTAAAATGTCCCTTAAGGGTTCACAATTCCGTAATAAAAATTGAATACATAGGTATATTTTTATTTTAATATAATAGGGTAATGTTCACATCAACACATATAAACATGAAAATCATTTCAGAATCAGGATAAAAAGGATTTTTTGGCTTAATGATGGCTTGAAGAAAAAAGAATTGGGGTTTTAAGGGGAATATATAGAGGTGATAGAGTGGATCCAAATTTGTTTTCATGATTTGTGGCCTTTTAATTTTCCATTTCACTATTTAAATGGGATATAGATGGTTTATCTTAAGGTAAAGAGATTTCATTTCCCTATCTAAGTTAAATTTCACATACACTACCCTTAAAGTTAGGAAATGGTTGTGCTGGGAGTTGGGATGAGTTGGATTACTGTTGTTGGTTGACGTGGGAAGCAAGTTGAACAACATGGTTTTAAATGAATTTGAGTCTAAAATAGGGGTATGAGACAATATATTCAACAAAACATTGCAATGGTTATTTAGAAGATGAGTCATGTCCCGCATTAGGATTGCAATGATTTTGGTTCATGGGAAAGTTCTTGTATTAGGATGGTAATTGGGAAGGATCACTAGGATAGTGGAAACCAGTAGAAGGAGGAGGATTTATTTTCTGAGGTTTACGAATAAATGAATATGTTTTTTATGTTACTATAACCTTGACTATATCTTAATTTATTTATATTTTAGGAGCGAATTGAGGCGGATTGGATATGGGATTTCCATACCTCATGGTAGGGTTCTAAGTAGAAGTGAAGGGATAACAATTTGGTTTTGGTAAATTTTCTAATGAACCAAATTGATTTTTTAGGGATGTTATTATAGTAAACATATATTTTTTTGAGCTCCATTGGTCCAGATAAAACAATCGAACTTCAGGTGGTTGTGGACATCTGTCTATTGGGTGAATAAATAAACTTCAACTTACAAAATTTTATAATAATCAAGGGAATATTTTTTTTTGGAGGAGTTTAGGTTGAGAATTTGGAATCTACTAATTTTTGTCTCATTATAAATGAATTTTCACTAATTTACCTTGTCATCTTGTTGGGATCATTGGATTTATTCTCTTACATTTGTTTGATTTGATGGTGTACTTGAGTATGGAATTGTTGTGTTTTTTGAAGACATGTTTCTTATGTGGTATCTTATAGATGTGGGATTTAATTAACAAGAACACCACAACATGAATCATAAATTAGTTTTCACTCCATAGATAATAACTACTCATATATGTATTAGATCAAGATTTGGTAATTAATTTGGTGGTGTCATCATGTTTCCAGTAGCATTTTGAACCTCTCCCAATACTCATGGAGTGGTTTATTAGTGAATTTATGGATAAAACTAATTTAATTTAGGATATAATTATTTTTAAAAGATGTAAATAATATCTCTAATAAGAGTCACTTCATTTCATCCATGTATTAATGGACCCTGTAGGGAGGTAATAGAGCCATGACATAGCTAATTCAGCTAGGGAGAAAGGGAGGATCGATGTTTGACTTTTTCTTTAAAACCCCCTTGATTATTCATAGTAGAACATTCCACATGTAATTCATTAAGTTAAATATGAGAATCCTCACCTACTAGCCCGTGGAAATGAGGGTGATGATGAATTAAACTTGATTTCAGTTTGAAAACTGCCTCAATATTTTGACAATGAATACCACGTGGTTTGTAATTTCTATCAGGGGCAATGAGTTATTTAAGTGTTTATTCCATATTATTTTCCATATCAATGTAAATTGGATGGAAAATTAATGTTTATGAAGTGATTTTATTATCCCTAATGTTTCTCCTATATCGGTGAATTGTCCCCTTGATTTTCAATAAATACTTTTGCTAGATTATTTGAGAGGCTATGGGGAATTCAGATATTTTTGGAAAGAATGTGTAAGTTAGGTTTTTTATTATATTTTTTCTTTTATGATTTTATGGGAATATATATTTTTATTTGTGTTTTTTTCATATTTTTTGTTTATTTTGTTTATGATTTTCTTACAAAATAAAAAACTATCAACTACTAGTTGAACCATCCCTAAAAATGATTCCATTTTAAACATGGTCGATTGTCACCTACTAGTAGTTCAATTTTCCAATGTTCTACTAATGTGTATAGAGGATCTAGGGTCAAATCCTTGGTGGTGGTATTATGTTTATTGTTTATTATTTTTGATTGATTGTATTTTCTGGGGGTTGTTTGTAGAGATTGAGGAAATGGATTGATGGATTAATTAGTTTTAACTATTTAATAATTATTGGAATTATTTAATTATAAGGGATGTATGTTTATGACATCATAGATATTAGATAAACATTTCATTTTATTAACATCCACTTCACAAGATGATTTCAATCTAAATTCCCAAATGTTTTAGATTTAATCCAACTGTCAGTGGAAGATATAATATTTATCTTTTATCATTTTTGAAAATTAAAATATTTAATGGTACCACGTATACTTGTTGTTCAAATAATACATAGAATATACATGTCAATCATGTTATATCAATAATCTATGACATATTGATTTTCATATACATAATGTTAATTTAAAAAATGTCAATCAAGAAAAATATCTCAATCACATAACATCTCCAAATTATAGGTCACCCCAATGGATGATTCACTCGTCCATTTAGATTTTCATTATTCTAGTTTTTATTATTATGAAAATGTTTTATAAATATATTAAAATGAACAGGATACGAAAAGAGTGGTGTGCCAAACACAATCAAAATATGAAAATAGAGGTAAACACAAACATTTGAATGAATAAGAATGAGAAATAGAAAATTATTTTTAAGGTTATTAAAAATATATTATGACCATTAATATTGAAAAACCTAATTTGGATCATAATTATATATGATGATGATGAAATATTCATTATTATTTATTTGAATAAAACAAACTTACTTGATTAAAAATGAAAATAAAGGAAAATGAACATGAAGAAAAGCATGGTGGAATAGAATCTCAATTGGAAACTTGTTTTTATGGTCATATCATGATTTTTGATAGGATATTTTAGTCTCAAACTATCCTACTACATGTTTTATTTCCAACCCCTTGTAAGAAGAAGAGGGGATGCATTTATTGCCCATGGTGGTTGACTGCTTTCATTCCAATTCATCCCACCATATTGGATTGACAATATGACACATTATATGATATAATCTTATGATATATTCTACTTAAAAATTGTATATAAGGATTTAAAATTCCCTCCAACAACATTTTGTGGCCCCTGTAATTTTGGAACCATGGTTATGGTAATTTTACTAAACTCTCTACAGTTGTCCATTTATATCCAGACATTTCAAATACCACAATGTGAATAGTTTTTTGGATTGAATATTCCATCAAATCCAAATCATTTCTTATACAAATTTTATATCATAAATCATGGATTTCATACCACAAAATTTCATCTCCATTAGATGATTTTATAAGTAGAAATATCAAGATTTGTGGGTTACTTTTAATTACAGAATAGAATGATGGGATAAACGCTAATTGACCAAAAAAGACCCGTATTGCATGTGTTGGGACTTGAAATTTTAATCCATGTTGAAATGTATTATATTGCGAATTTTGGTGGAGAATTAATGATTTTGGCCTTCTATTTTGAGACCAGAAATTCTATAATCATTGATGGTCAATGTTTCATCACAAATTTGGAGATCCTTATTTTTTGGTATATATGTCCCTTTATATGGATGAATTGGCCCCATATCCATTTAAATTATTTGTATTAAATTTAATTAAGAACCCTAAAAAATAAAAATATAATTTGTATATGTAGGCTGATAGTTCGAATTTAAATAGTTAACTGAATTTAATCTCGATTGACTCAAATAATGCTCAAAAAATATATTTATCATTAAAACAAAATTATTTAACAAAAATTATAATATGTTACGTAAAAAGTAATAAATTGGGTAGAAAAAAATATTTGATAAAATATAAATAATATAAACCCAAAAACATTTATTCTTGTGCATGTCCTCAAGTACAACAAATCTAAATACATAACTAAATAAATTTTAGTCACTAAAAAATATTAAAATATTACTTTCTCTAAGCATAAGGTCTTGATTCGTTCACTCATCCAAAATTAATTCCACCATGAAACATTATAACAACAATGTTCCTAAAAATACATATTCATGCTAAAAATTAAAAATGGAAAAGGGGGTTATGCATTACTCACTCCTCTAAAGGTGATACCTTTTTTAATAAGGTACACTCATTCACTAACCATAATTGAAAATATTATAGTTTATAAAATATATTATCATTTATTTCAATTTATAATGTGAAAAATAATCAAGTGTTCCTATTTAGGGGTTTTCCAATAGCTATGAGACAGTAAGAATATGATGTAAAAAATAGTGGAATTTGTCTGTAAAACACCAACATAGAAAATGGAATGCACTATTTTTGGGAAATGATACATGGAAGGAAATGAAAAAACATTAACAAGGGTAATAAATTATTAATTAAGATAATTAAGGGAGAAAATTGGAAGTGCATAAAATTATGAAACATGTAAAAAACAAAAAAGTTCTCTCAAACGACATAATAAAATATGAATAAAATGTGAATTTTTCCCTTTTTAAATATATTTTCAAAAGTTGAACTTGAAAAAATATCACACTCATCTCTAAACACTTGTATTATCACCTCACATTACTAATAATATTATTTAAAACAAGATCTAATATTGGGGAAGATTTATTTTTGACCCGCCCATGACACAACCCTTTCTTGTTTTTATTTCTTTTAACCTTTTCATTTTTTTAACAATTTTAAATATCTTTTTTACAAATTCCCAAAACCTATATATACATTTCAAAAACTCACGGAATAATAAACTCTCGTCCAAAAATAAATATATGTTTTCCCTTAATAATATAATTACACGTTGAAAATTAAGGAAAGAATACTGAAAATGAAATCATTTCACACACACATAAATTTTAAAAAAGTGTGAATTGAAAATTCATGTACATTTCAATTGGGAAAAGGTTTTGGGCTTGAAATGTGTCTACAAAAAAAAAATTCATATGCTCAAAAGTAATTTCAAAATCGAGATCAATATAATGGTAATCAGTGGTTATTTGGTTATTTTGATTCTAATTTGGTTCATAAAATTCTTTTATAATATTAATGTAGGATAGAGAAGGAAATTAATCTTAAATGTCCACAAACTCAAGACTCATAAATGGGGGTAAAAAAGAACAATTTGAAAAGACAAACATAACATGCCTTTACATGAATGATTATGCTATTCTTAATGGTTTTGAAAGAGTTATTTACAAATAAAAAATGATCATTAAAAATTTATTATTCTTGACACAAAGTAATTTATCCAAATTTATAATTAAAATAAAGACTTTTTGAGAATGCAAATGGTATTTCTTTGACTCCCCTAAATGGTTGGAATAAAATTAAAAATTTAATGATGAATAAATGTTACAATTTTTTTTTTTAGATTATTTGTTTTAATCTAAAATAAAAACCTAAATAAAATATAAATATAGGTAAAATGTTTTGATAATTAATATTGTAAGAAAAATTCTGAATGATTGAGGAAAAAGAATAATGGGATATTTATAAGAGAAGACAAATAGGAATATGGGGAGGAGATATTGAGATAGTAAAAGGGAAAGATATTCCCTATAGTTTGTATTTGGTGGGTTTTAATCTCCATCTTGTAGCTGGTTAGTGGAAGTCAATGTTGTTCTAGAGTCATGTGTCCACTCTGGGGATGCATTGAAAATTTTCAATAACCTAAAAGAGAATAAAAAAACATAATTCATTTGGTGAAAATATAAAAAAAATCATAATTGTAAAAGAAAAATTGGATTACCTCATTAGGATAACTTCATTTTATTTTTTATAGTGTGAAAAATTGTCAGGTGTTCCAATTGTCTGATTGTGGCCACAATATTTTTTAAATAGTTTTGTACATTATCAAAAACTACCCCTTTGGGAGGCCCTATTTTTCATTGGATAATTTATTCCCTTCCTTATTTTTTATCATGTATTTCAATGATGGAGGAACTAGAATGTGGGTATCCTCTATTTGGTCTTCAAAAAGATGAATGATGTTGTCCATAAAGTGTTGGTTTTTTATTCTTGGAAATTTAGGACGAAGCTTCAATTTTGATGGTTAATTTATGTTTTGTTTTGATTACTTGAAATCAGAGTATGATATCCTATTTTTTCTTAACTTATTTACATCATCACATTCTAATGTGGAGTAAATAGGTTAAAAGTGGACAATAGAATGAATATATTTTTTAGAATCCAATATATCAATGTTGTTTTCTAGTGAATGGACAATTTCAACCTCATAAGTTATTACTTTATTAATGAGGGAACAAAAATTACAAACTTCATTAACATTGGGACAAGATAAGAACATTTATTACACATTCACTTGACATATAAGATTATTTTTACAATGACGGATAGGAAATGATGAATATTGGATAATCTAATTTGAATCAACAAATGAGCATGCTTGTTCATTTTAGTCATTACATTCCATGTGGAGATCATATGTGTGATTTTATTACAATTATTTTTCAAGGTACATTAGACTAATGGGGGTTTCAAGTGAAAGGTCAACATAAATATCCCAATTTATAACTTGTTTAATGAGGATAAAAATTTAACTAAATCTACTTTCATAAGAATAAGGATAACATGATGGTTCTGAGTTCAACGAACTCTCATTTACACTTTAATATGCATTAATAGAGAATTTATAATTATTATATGATGGTTATCTCATGGAATAAAAATTATTGAAGTAGACTAGTTGGTAAACATATTACATGGATGAAATTCCATCATTGATATCAATTTTGGTTTTAAATGTCATGGGGAAAGGTATTCCTAAAATAAAAGGATACTAAAATAATGTTATATATCCTTCCATGTCTAAGACATAAAAAATAAGATGGGAAGATAAGATCATTAACTTATGCAATTACATTCTCTATTATTCCCTTAGTACTAGTTGGGAAGGGATTGTCTAACTAGATGACCACACTCATTGGACGAAACAATCATAGACCATGATTGGATAAGATGGATTTGATCATGACATTTATTGAGGCTTTAAAGTATATAAGTGCATCATCTATGTTGGAAATCTCTATTTGGCAAGGGATATTATATGTAATTAGATCATTACACTTAATTGGTATCGACTTTTGGGATGAATTTTTTTTAATTGTCTTATGTTGTCTCTTACTGGTGAAAAATTACATAAAGAAATTTTCAATCATATGTATTTTTTAATGAAATTTTAAAGGGTAATTTTCACATCAACGTGTAATAACATGGTAATAATTTTAGAATCAGGTTCAATGTGATTATTTTTATTATTTATGGCTTGAAGAAAAAGATTTAGGGTTTTTTGAGGAATAGAAGGTGGTGGGGGAGAGGATTCAGGTTCTTTTTCAGGATTTTTGATCTTTTCTTTTTCCTATCTCATTATTTAAGTGGGATTTAAAGGATTTATCCATAGTAATAGATAATTCATTCCAAATTGAAGTGAAATTTCACTTACATTACACAAAGGGTTGTCAAATTCTTGAGCATGGATATGGGAGAAATTGTAATGTTGATGTTGGTTGAGGTGGGATGAATGTTGTAAAATTTTGATTTCAATGTTTTAAAGGATAGAATGGTTAAAGGAGTAAAGATATTAAACATCACTGTCCCATGGTTTCTTGGAAGAAGAGGTATGTTCAACATTGGGATTCACATGATTTTGGTTCTTGGGAATGTTCTTGTATTGGATTCGGAAATGGGAAGACTCATTAGGATGGTGGAAACCAGGAGGAGGAGGAGGATTTAACCTTTGAGTTTAAGGAATAAAACTATATGGTTGTTAGAAGTTACATCATCCTTGACCATATTTTAATTATATTGAATTTTGATTGAAAATGACGGGGATAAAGAAGGCATTACCATACCTCAAGCTGGGGTTATTGGTATAAGAGAAGGGATTATAGTGGGGTTTGGTGGAGTTTGTGATGAACTGAAATAATATTTTGGGCGAAATTTTCTTCTAAAAATATGATTCTTTAAGATCTATTGGTCCAAATTAATATGATGTATCTTCTTGATGTTTTGGACATGTGTTGTTTGGATGAGCTGGTGAGCTGTAGATTCCATGAAAATTTGATAGACCTAGAGAATAGAGATTGTGGACGACTTTAGGGTGGGGATTTGGTATCAACTACTAGTTTCCTTGAAAGACCTATAAATTTCTTCATCCACTTAATCATCTTGATATGATCAATGGATTGATTCTCTTGAACTTTCTTGAATTGATCATGTTCTCGAGTTTGAAATTGTTGCGTGTTTGTATTCATGTATTATTATGATATCACATTCAACTGTACGAGTTTTTTAAATAAGAGCTCTACCACTTGCAATAACAAGGTGTGTTTTCTTCATATTAAATAACCCATCATAGAAGTATTAGATCAATAGATGGTCAGGGATTTGGTGGAGTGGGAAAGCTTACAGAAGCTTTTTGTACGTCTCCCAATACTCATGGAGTTATTTTTTAGGAAATTGACATAAACCAATTAATTCATATAGGATAAAACAATTCTATTAATCAAGAAATAATTTCTCTAATATTAGTAACTTCATGTGAATCTATGTGGTTAGAAACCAGGAGTGTGGTAATAGATCCATAACATAGTAGGGTCAACTAGGGATAATCCAAATTCTTGATGTATTATTTTTTCTTCAGAAACTCCTTGAGGATTCATGGTAGAAAATGCCACAAGGAACTCATTAAGGTGAATATGAGGATCCTCACCAACTAGACCATGGAAATGATGTAGAAGATGAATAAAAAATGATTTGAATATAAAATATGCCTCAATGTTTGGTTATCCAATACCATTTGGTTAGTAATTCATATTAGGGTAATTGAGATGTTTAAGTGTTTATTAAATAGGATTGGTCATATCATGATTAATTGTATGGACAGTAAATGTTTCTGGAGTGATTTTATTATCCTCAATTTTCCTTCTAATTCAAAGAAGGGTACCTTTGATTTATGTGTCAAAATAATCTAATGGATGGTTTAGGAGGGTATAGATAAATAACAAATATTTGTAAAGGGTCAGTATGTCAAGAATCATCCCTCAGGGCTTGTTCCATGACTACCTTTATCCCACCTTCAATAGGCTAGGGGCTGGTGACTAGCACCAAGTAGGAAAATCACACAAACAAGGAGAATTTTCCTAGTAACATGTACACATGAACCCATCTCCAAGCCCCAAAATTATGAACGGAAGACACTAAATAAAAAATATTTCATACCACTAACATAACAAAAATATTTTATGAAAGTACAAAATAATGAAATGTAAATGTCGGATTAATACAATCCCGACCAAGAACAGATAGTACAATCTCCTGAATTTTGTCCTCAGAAAACCCGAAAATAAGGTTAGGTACAGAAACTTATGTCTTAAGTTGCTAAAGTACGCCTCATCTATCAGGTGTCTCTTGAAGATCCACCTACACCCAATCCACCATAGACTCCATCAAATCATCTATCATTTTCAAAAGACATGACACATGTTAGAATAGCCCATGATGGGGTGAGTAAAACAATACTCAGTAGATAACCTAATAACATAATGGTACACCACTAAGAAATACATGATGTGCATCACAAAGGAAACACACAAAGTACAACATAAAGGAAACAAATAAATACACCACAATGTAATGGCACAAAGAGCTGTCAATACAGTGATCTCACACGGGTATAAGTATAAAGCTTTAAGAGAAGGATTTCTAGTTGTAGTCCATAGATCTCTCTGTCTCTATGACATTAGAAATGGCATCGATGTACTGGGCATCAAAGTCACCCAGAGTGTTGATTGAGCATGGAGTGTTGATGAAACCCAGAGCATCAATGGAACACAGAGAATCGATGGCACATAACACATCGATGTGTCAAGTAGTCCCCCATGTAAAAGAGTCACAATCAGCTGCATGATTCCATTTATAGCGCAATTGTTATGGGAGAACCTACTCCTAATGTTGGTAGTTCATTAAACAAATTCCCCAAAAAATATCTTAAAATATCTAAAAAGTAAAACCTCAACATAATATTCCCATGATCACAAATATCTAGTAAAATGGAAACACAGTTTTAAAGATACGATCAATTTAGTAAAAAAGGGATGGTTTGGTCTTTGTCCAACCCGACCTGATTCGGCCGACCTGACCCGGTCAGTTGGGTCCGGCCCAGCCTGATGAGATGGTTGGCCACCGGATCGACACCGTTTACCCATCATAGCCTTCTTCATGCAGGATGGATCTTTAAGTTCAAGTCATGATTCAATGCTCTCAGTCAATGAGACACAGGACTGTGTTATGCGGTCAACACATTTCGTCCTCCTTGTCATGTGTCTCCAATACCGTGGGGTCCTCCTAGGACTTGTCTTCGATCCACATCATGCTTCGACCACCTGCCATGATCTATGGTCACCGGCCCCAGCATCCATAGCCATAGTACCTTCTTCATGCATGGTTTGGCACATACTGCATCTATATTCTCTAGTGCTAGTTGCCCTTACGACAATCACTTGGTCAAGTGCCCCACAAGAACTAGGCCTCCCACTGGGCCGCATGCTTCCCTCACTTTCGGCCTCCCATTCCGTATCCCGATGTTTTTCACACCCTCTATCATAAGTTGTTTCCTATATCATGGACACCCATCACACCTTTTCAATGCAGTTGTGGGTTATAACATTGACTCTCAGATCGTTGCATCATAGATCGTGGGTGCAATAATCGAGTATTCACATAGGTTTTGAAAGGGGAAGAACACAAAAATAATTTTATATATTAGGGGGAGAATAGATTAAGAACATAAACAACCAAGTAAAGGAACATGGTCTTATTTTTATTAGCATTGATCCATTCATGTTATATAGTCATTAACAAAGAACAATTAAATGATAAACACAAATATTTATTCCCCTTTTTAAAACCCGCAAAGGTAAATCCCATCTCATAACAATGATCAATCTACAGGCCAATCTATTTGTTGATTGGTATATAATAATCATGTAATTCATGAACATGGAAATGGAAAAAAATAATAGACACCCAACTTAGATTTGGTTCAATCCCTAATGAAGAATGATCAGGGGGTCATTGTCGTGGGAGATGATCCTTCCAAATTGATTTTCGTTGTTGATCATGGATCCACAATCCATAGTCGTTAATCAAGAGAGATATGTCTCATTATCAGAGAGATATTCTAGGGTTATGATGATAATACCTAATCCCCTGATAAATTAGTATTAAAATAAAACTCGTTCCTGTATAGAATAAAATAGTTTTTAAAAATATTTCATTGATGTTCACATCCAAAAACTATAATTAAAAGATGGCCCACAACGACCAACATTAGGCCTCACCTAATAAATAAACCATTACGTACTCAATGGTGGTGTCATATTTCCAATCAGTGTTACATTTTTTGAGTAATTAGGATTTTAAAATAAAATAATTTTATTTGTATTAATTTCATTTTCATGTTTATCCTCAGTATACCTACTCCGTCTAAAATTAAATCACACCTGGTGTGAATCCACTTCAATGAGCTCAATGGTTCCCTCATATTTCTGATTCGAGTACACAATTTATTTTTATTTCACCTTTTCTGAAAAACTGTGCATGGTGCTATTAAAAATTAAAATGTTTCAACATATCATTCTAGGAACATTGTACCTTGTAATTGCACTCTATATCAGCTCCTAGTTTCCAAATTTTTCTAATTAATTTATAAAAGTAAATTCGAGAGAATTCCAGTCATTACATTTTCCCTAGCTTAGGGATTTACATCCATGAATTCCCAAATAAAGGGAAACTCACACAACCATGGGTACTAAGTGTTAAGATATGCCTCCCTCCCCCTTGTGATATCCTAGAGATTCATGTTCTAACACTGAAAATGCACTAGAGGTATCAACATCTTAAGAAGAATCCCCTCTGTTGATCCTTGACCTCTACTGGGTTCTCTAGAAAATTCACTCCAGTTGTTGATGTGTGATGAATCATACATGTATCTCCTATGATAAGATACATGGAAGATGTTCTGTACCTTGTCAAATTGAAGGTGTAGATCCAAGCAGTATTCGACATCTCCAACTCTATGAAGTATCACAATAGGGATAATAGAACTTGTGAATAACTTGTTATCTTGGATGAATCTTTGTATCCCATGTTGGCGAGAGACCCGAAAGAAAACTCGATCTCCCTCACCAATATCCACATGAACGCACCATTTTCCACCATATTACATCTACCGGATATGTGCTATCCTCATCCACTCATGGATGATCTGCACCTTCTCAGTGGTAGCCCTTACCAACTCTAGACTCATTAGTCCAGAGTCATCTTGGTCTTTCCAGCTTAGTGGTTACTTGCATGGTCATCTATACAAGGCCTTGAATGGTTCCATAAGAATGGTGGAGTGACAGATTTTTTATATGAAATCTCCCCTATATATAGGTGTTCCTCCCAACAATGGACAATGTCGAGGATGAAATCATGTAGCATGTCCTCTATAGCCTAGGTGGCCCTCTATATCTGACCATGAATCTGGGGATGGAATTTCATGTTCAATTTAATCTGACTACCAAATGACTCTTGTAATCCCTTCCACATAAGGTATATAAAGCCATCATCATGATCTAATAAAATATTTTATGGAAGTCCATGAATCTAAACATTCTCCTTAACATAGAGGTGTCCCAATCCATCTAAAGAGATCTTCTCAAAGATCCTTATGAAGAGGGACGACGTGGTGAGTCTATCAATGATAAAAAAGATTTTATTGTTTTCCATGGAAATGTGTAGTAAACCTATCACAAATACCATATATATCACATTCCAATCCAATATGGCACCTCAAGGGGTTGATTCAAACTATCTTGAACCTGGTTCTCAACCTTCACTTGCGGAAAATTGTGGCCTTGAAAAATGAACACTACCGCAACCTTTATCATTGGAAGCCACAAGAACAAATATAAGGCGTCTATAGAAAAATTTTCCACTTTTTGATGTACATCCAATGGGGAAGTGTGGATCTCCCTAATGACCTCCCCCAAAATATTAGTCTCACTATTGTATTCCCTCTGAAGAGAACTATATGCTCCCCACCTTTTTAATATCCATCTAGGAATGACTTGCGGACATCTTAATATGTGTAGTCTCACATTCGGTATCTCAGAGTTGTGCCTCCCGAAGTCGCTGTAAGAGTGGAGGGGTTACCACCATCAACTAGAGATAATCTTCTTCATCTCGATCAAAAAATGATATATAAAATGTGGGAAACTATTCTGATACCTTGTTTATAATATGTGAACTCGATATGCTGCTGAAAGAATCTCCCACCATGTTCCCCTTCCTAGGAGTATAGACTATCTTGATGTCATAGTCCTGGAGGAGAACAAAAAAATGCCTATATATATAAAGTTCAAATTATTTTGATAGAATATATACTTGATACACTTGTTTTCAGAGTAGAAATTAAACTTCTCCCCCCTCAGGTAGTGTCACAACATCTTCAATGTGAAGAATACCACATACAACACCAGATCATGTGATACATAGTTCATCTCATGTTTCCTCAACTAGAATGAAACATAGGCAATCACAACATTCCCCTATGTTAGGACACAACCATCACTGGTCACTAATGCATCACATAACACCAAATACTCAATAGCCTCTATAAATATCACGATGGTTGTGTTTATCAACCTCTGACTCGACACCTGAAAGATGTAATGGAAATTCTCTGCCAACACGAGAGGCTTCCCTATCTAGATTAATACTACAGAGGTTTCTGATATTTTGAAAAATATGTGTATAAACCATTGATAGTATCCAGAAAACCCACGAAATGTTGTACCTCCATAACACTCTTGGGTGGATCCTAAGAAATCATTAATTCAATATTCTTTGAATATTCTGCAACTCGAACAACTGAAATAAAGTATTCTATAAAGAGGAATTCTTATCCCCAGAAACGAAATTTCAAAAGATTCCTTTAAATCTGTTTCCCTCATAGAGTGTCAAGGACCATCCTCAAGTGTATCTCATGCTCTTCCTTGGATACTGAGTACACAAGGATGTTATCGATGAAGACCACGAAGAACTGATATGAATAAGATTATAGGATCTTGTTCCTGAGTTCCATAAACAATTTTTTCATGTTTGTCATGCCAAAAACAGTCACTATTTACTTATAGTGGCCATACCAACAACTGAATATTGTCTTCAGGATGTCCTCATCCTATACTTGAAGCTGGTGATAACAAGATATGAGGTCCATATTTGAGAACCACCTTGCTATTTTATGCTAATCGAAGAGGTTCTAATTCCTCGGTAGTGAATACATGTTATTCATGGTCATATTGATCAGGTTTTAGAAGTCCTCACAAAATCATAGTCTCTCATCTTCCTTCTTCGCAAACAAAACTGGGGCCACTCCTGGTGAAACATTTGGTCTCACAAAGCCCTTTATATATAAGTTGTGCAACTATACCCTTAACTCATTAATATCTATGAGAACCATATGATATGTAGGTGTCGATATCAATGTTATAATATGGTACACGTCAATGTAGAAATATAGCTCCATTTGAAATGGTATTATTAATACATCTTCTATAAATATGTCCTCGTACATGACTGCCACTGCAGGAAACTGATGAATCATCTCATCCCATACACCAATGGTCTTGCAATCCAACTGGTGGGTGATTGGATGCACCCCACTATGTTTGATTCCATCCAATACTGCTTGGGATTTTTTTAGTGAAAAAGGAAAACATATTCCAATATCTATGGACACAACGCATTATGTTCCTCAAACAATCAATCTGTTCATGGACTATGGGTAACCTTTCCATACCAAGGATGAAGTCATAAGGCCTTGAATATTCCTATAAGATATCCCAAAAAAACCCTCACCCACAACAGTAAGGTCACACTATTGTCACATTTTTGTTATCATATAATCTACTCTTGTAAAAATCTCTAAGAGTAATTATCAAGTCAACAGTTCCAATGAAATCATTGTGTATCAAAAAGGGATCATGGAATGAAAAGAGTTACTGACACTTGTGTACATAAAATTGTATATTGAGTGAAAAAGGAACAGATCACATCTCTAATAATCTCTAGAGAATTGGGGTCATAAGCCTCCATCGTCTAAAATAGGCGTTTCCCCTTTCTACAAGATTCCAAAATCTATGGTGGACCACCTATGGGTTGTGGCGGTTGTACCTTGAACCACTGACAACCTCATACTACTCGTTCAGATCCACTTCCATGTCCACCACCTTGAGGACCACCATGTTCCTACCTTATCCTCTTCCTCAGTGGTCCATTAACCATCTACTCATCATCCATATGACTATTCATAAAATCTCGATCGATGTGTTCGTAACCACCACATGAGTAGCATAACTTGTCCTTCGACTAACTCGCTCTACCTTGGGATCCTTGCACCATTGAACCTATGTCATTTGGTTATCCCCTGAACTGTTTGATCCACATGAATCCCTGCATCAGCTATCAGCTACCTACTTCTAAATAATTACCTAACAGATGCCCAGTTTTAGCGCCTACTGCTTGTATCTTCTCATCATGGATGCTTTTTACTAGAATATGTCACTCTAATAACCCATCATATATCAAAATTCCAAGGGATATCATGGATATACAGATCTACTGGCATATGCCTTTCATGATGGTCTAATCCCTAAATAATGTTTCCTCCAATATATTTGTGGAGTAGTGAGAAATATCTATAAATCTCTATGATTACTCCACTACTGTATGTATTCCCTACTACAAATGTTATAGCTCTTGTATATGCATGAAGAAAACATCAATGGGAAGAACTCTTTCCTAGTGGTACACTAGTATTCTGTCCAATAGAGGGTCATATCCTCATGATTTTGGATCATTAATCTCCACAATCTCCCCCTTGATCAATTTAGAAGACTCATTGCTAGAAATTATATCTGGTTGTGAGGTGTTCTCACTAGACGGGAGACACATGTAACCACCTACAGCCAATCCTCAATTGCCTGGGGGTCTCGCTAACCCATGTACTTGGGAGGTCGCTACCTCTGGAACTCATGCAACGCACTCATCCTATTTGCATCGTCTACCGGTAATGCTAGTAGTAACTACTGCTCTCCAGGAAGTAGTGTCACTTGTACTCCACTCGAGGTTCAAACTCATGTATTAGTCTATGTACCGACGCCTCATCGCTAGGCAGATCATCCTCATGATCACACCTCAGAATCCTGTATGGCTATCTACGTGGAGACATCCTACAATAGATCAAGATATACAGCAATCAATAGAGGATTCCTGGTGAGTTGACACTGAATCTAGAAGGGAATGATAACACACTCAATCCAATATTATGCATGTATCACATATTTTCCCCTGCAACTAGTTTTTTCAGGTACCGGGTCGAAAAGCATGATTTTGAGTCCTCGTGTATATATATGTCAGCTGCTGCACCAAGACTGGAGTCATTGTCATGAGTTCAAAACTCATAACACTTAACATTGTTTCCTTAATCCAATCTCACAGACTCTTAGGCCTTTATATAGAACTGACATCACTTGGATACCACTCTATCACAACCCATCCCATGGGGCCTATGTGTGGACTACCCTAACCACCTCCAATAGTCCAAGGGATGGAGACTAGCCCTGAGGAGGCATATAAAAAAATTTGGAGAAATTTTCCAATATACCTATACTCATGCACCCATCTCCTAGACAAAAAGTGCAGAAATGAGAACACTAAGTAAACAAGCATACATACAACTATGATACCAACGATAGTGTACGATAGTATATAAAACTGAAAATTAATCGGGGCCAAAATACAAGACCAACCAATAAGGGAATGTAAAATATTCAGAATCTAATCCATATAAAACTATACCTAAAGGGTAGGTATAGAAAATGATGTCTGAATTCACTGAATCACATCTCGCATTTCATGCCCCTCTTTTAGCACCATCTATTCCACATCCACCAAGGTCTCCATAAATGTGTCTATCTTATGCACAAGACATGACACATGTGAGCATATCTTGTGCAGGGGTGAGCAAAATAATATTAAGTAGAGAACCTGAAACCATAATTGTACACCTCTATGAAATACATTATTTTCACCTTAATGTAAACACAAACAGTACACTAATATTGAAACACACTATGTACACCATAATGGAAACGCACAGAGTAAAGTCAATAAGGCCAACACACATAGGTATAAGTCAAAAGCATGAAGAGAATGACTTCTGACAGTATTCCATAGATCCCTTACACTCTATGACATAAGAAGCTTCGGTGGATCATAGAGTGTTGACAGAGCATAGAGAATCAATTGAGAATGGAGCGTTAGTTGTTCACAGAGCATCAATGGATCATAGAGTGGGGATAGTGCACAGAGTTTCAGTGGTTCCCAAAGTGGTGATGGCATTTGGGACCTCAATGGTACACAACATATCGATGGCCCATAGAACATCGGTGGTGCAGGGAGCATAGATCAAAAATGGTGTGTAAATGTCAAATTGAGTTTCACTAGTGCATGGAGTGTCAATGGTTTTATCATTCCCCAATGTCACATAGTTTGAGCCTGTCACTGGATTCCACTAGTAGCATCCTTATTTTGGGAGAAACTACTCCTCAAACTATTAGGTTATAAACCAACATCCAATATATAACTTATAGTATCGCAGAAATATCTCCTCACCACAAGTGTCCCAAAACCTCAAAAATCATTTTAAAAAAATAGATAGTTTTAAAGATGCATGAAATTTAGCAAAAACAGTCTAGTTTTGTCTAAGTTTGACCTAACTTGGTTCGGAATACCCGACCATTACTGACTGAACCAACTAGACCCTATCATTTTGGGATAGCCAAAAATGGCTCATCCCTATGGGATGGTTGAACATAGCCCAATGGGAATCCAGAGCTTCCCAATTCACCCTGCACAGTCTGCCGCATACTGGTCGTGCACACTCGTTCCATGTGATGTCGAACAATGTTGCACAACAAGCCCACCTCGTCTACTTGGACCAAAAGTCATGATTCCACTTGGTCCTCGTTCAACATGGAATCAAGCTGCATCCTATTTTAGTTTCTCATTTCACTTATCATGGCCTCAATTCACTACTCACATCCTCCTCTGCTACAATTCCATTTACAATTGTGGTCCCACCTGGACTATGGTTGTGTTTTCCATCACAACTCGGCCTCCCACTGGGCCACGTGCTTCCCTCACCGTCGAACGCCCTGTTAACATCCCATTGTTCATTGTATCATCAACCATAATCCACCACCTAGTAGCTACACTCCAGTCCCACTTCCACAATGTCATCATGGGTCAAAATGTTCGGTCTCATATAATTTCTCAATGTATTGTGTGCGCAATAGCCTATCATTTACTTAGAATTTAAAAGGTGAAATAATTCACAAAAATGATATATATTGGAGGGAGAGAAGAGATTAATCGCATAAAAACTGAAAGAACATATCGTGGACCTGTTATTGTCAGAATTTATCTATTCATGTTTCATGATTTTTAACAAAGAACAATCAAATGATAATCACCAAAATTTAATCCACTTTTTAAACCTGTAATAGTAAATACCATCACTAAAAAAAGATCGATCCCTGGGATAATTTGTTAGTTGATTAGTCCATGTTAATCATGTAATTCATGAAAGATGAAAATAAATCAAATAAAAAATTCTCTACCTCAACTTCGTTCGATCGCTGACGAAGAATAGTCGCGACATTGTTTTAATAAATGATGATCATTCAAACATGATGATTTTCATTGATCGTCGATCCTTGATTGACCACCGTTCAAGGAGAGAGCTTTTTTCTCATTGCCTTAGAGGAATTCCATGGTTTTTAGCATAACACTGAATCCTCAGACAAACTTGTATTAAAATAAAATGCCTCAACACGTCAGGAATAAATTATTTTTTGTTAAAATATTTTAATAGCATTCACATCCAAAAACTATATTTCACAGCCAACCTGTGCCAACCAATATCAAGCATCACCTATGAAAAAAACCCCTTAATAAATTAATTATGGTCTCAAATTAGCAGTGGTCTAAAATTTCCATTAATGGTATCCCTACAGCGTGTCCATTCTAGTTGTTATACGACACAAAATGTCCCTACCATTCAAAACGGAAAAAACACATTGCTCATGGACTACACGTCATGATTCCCCTCTTAATGGAATGACCCAAATCCTTTCATGAATATTATAATGTCAAAAACATAGTGATTATTGTGGGGATTTTGTTCAGATTTAAGGATATTGATAAGTAAATTTTCTTTTTTAGAAGACTCATGGTCTTTGTGCCTCCCCCATATGACTGACCATGTCTTTTATTCTAATTTTTTTTTATGTAAAAGTCGCTTCCACTTAGAAAATTTATCTTTTGAATTACTCATTTAAGATTGAAGCCATAGGCTATGGTGATACTATTCGGAAAAAATCCCCCAAGGTGTTGTCTCATTGTTTTGTGGGTGACTGAGTTTGTTTAAAAATCCCGATGACCACAGTGTAGAATAGTTTTTGTTGACTAATAAAATTAATAAGGTGGTGTTGTTTCTATATTTTAACAAATTTTTGGGCATCAAAATCGAGAGTTTGTTTTTTGGAAAAAGAATGGTTTCTATATAGCATATTTTCTATGCAATCTGAAAAGGAGTTAATGGGATGGGAAGCATAAAATTATTGAACCGAAAAGAGAGAAATATGGAAGTTCAAAGGTTGTTACATTCAACTAATGAGGGAAATATTTTTGAATATTAAATAGAGAAAAATACACTACAAAAACCTCATAGAAAAATCAGTCTGCGGGAGACTGACAGCTCATAGGATGTTTATCATTTGTGTGAGGCTCATCATTAGCAGAATAGAGGTTGTGATTATGAATTTTTAAAAGTGTTTTAATTTTTGGTTGACATTAGCCATAATAAAGTATAATGTAACTACATGGATTGTATTACATAGTTCTTGGTGAAGGATTTACCACATCGATGTTTTAGGTAATTCATATCAGTAGGTTTTGGTGGACTATTTGCCAATATAAGGACCCCAAATGAGATCATTATATATATGATATTTATGTAGAAAATATCATCACTCTTGGAAGAATTTGGGATTATTTTATATTGTTCGTGAGGATGAATTTTATCAGGGAGAAGTGTTTTACTAGGATGAAATTCCAAAAAAAGAGAAATACTGTGAAGCTAGTTCAAATAAATGGTCTACGTGGTTTGGTATCTTGTTATGTAAAATGATCCATGAATCATCAATGGTTCGCAGATGCCTTAGTTATCCATGAAGTAAATGTGGTCAGAAAAGGAATGGTTTTATAAATGGAAGTCATTATATGCAATGCAAGGAAGTTCATGGAGAAATCAAGGATATTCATGGTGGAAGCAGGACAGTTCATAGTGAGTAAAAGGAAGTTAAAAAATGTAATAAAAAAGTTCATGGAAACAATTTCAATAAAAGAATAGTACACATAAAATTAGGAATTCAATATAGAATGTACCTAAAATTGAATATTCATTCATTATTGAAAATGAAGGGACATACATGTCCATTAACTGTGAGTGAATCCCCTCCAAGAATAGTGATAAAAGGATGTGGAATTAGGTGATCCTTTCCATTAGTAGTGATCTATCCAAAGAGAGTTAGAGAGTATTGCTTTATAAAGAAGTTATATGACCCCAATTAATATAAAGGAAGCGAGTCTGGATATAGTATTAATCTTGCCCGAGGTTAAAAAAAATTAGTGAGGATTAGTGGATTTGGTACATCAAAATATTGTAGTTTTATGCTCCATGGATGTATCCTAGTGAGGGAGAACCATGTAATATTTGATGGTCTTTACACTTCCTTTCCTATTTTCCATTAAGTGCATCATTATCATATAAATAAAGAATTAATAATTTCAACATAATAATTTACGATGAAAAAAGTGATAATCATAATAATTATGTCAAGATCTAGTTGGGTTGGAAGATCATTGAAAAAAATATTCATTCAAGCATTCAACCCTTAAGGTATTTATGTCCCTTTTAGATATAACATGTAGTAACATATAATTGGTTTCTTTTATCAGATTCTTTTCTCTGACATGGTTCAGTTGAATTTTTATATTAGATGTTTCAGTTTTCTTTTATCATAGAGCACCATGAAAATTTTAAAACATCAATGAAGAAGCATAATTATTTTTGAATTACATAATGTGTAAGAATCTATTGAAAAAGTTTCATTTAGTTGGAGGAATAAAATAGTGTATTGATGAATGGTTTAGATTAATGATATGTTTAAAATATTTACTCATTAAATGATTCTACAAGAATGATTGAAGAACTCGGTATTCAGAGTGATCTTGGTACTACTAAAAACGAATAAATAGCAAGAAAACCAAAATTAGATGTTTTCACAGAATCATTGGAATTGGATCTGAAACATGATAATGAAAATATATATAAATATATCCAAATCCTAAAAAAATAAATTGGATTCACCAAATTAAAATGATTAAATAACATACATATATATTTGGCCACATATATAAGGGAAAACAATGATTTTGGTGTTGATGAAATGAAAAAAAATGTATACAATGATATAAAAAACATAAATCATTTCACAATAGAAATATTTTGAACATAGAATAAATTAAGAATCTAAAATCTAGAAATGATGATCCTGTCACATGGATATTAGAATTGGTTTAGGTAAAAAAGGATACATTCAAGGAATTCACACTCTAATGATTCTAATGCTCATAATGATTATATAATAATGGCATAATCTTCCATTATAGAAAATATCTCCCAAAAATTGAATGATGAGATATCTAATTGGAATACACACATAAGATAACGTAAAGATCAACTTGAATAATATGATAAGAAGATAAAACAATTGGGAGCAGAGATAAAATCATTGTATAATTTAGTTAAGCAATATAATTCAAATGGAAATCCCAAATTAAAGGATTCTTTACACTTACGATATGATTGTCCTTTGGAAAGTGATAATGAAATGAAAATAAAATATGTTAATTAAGAGGAAAAATATGAAATTATTGTCTCACCACAATGTACATTCATTTTTAGGAAACCTATTATTTGTTATGATATACCATTTCCGTTGCATGAGGGTAAGATTACCATGAATAGTTATAAAAATTGGAAAAATAATTTAGATACATGATATAGACTTAAAAACGATTTTATCAGAAGTAATGAAAACATGTGCATTTTCTGTGGGATTCATTTTCATATTTTAGTTTTTTTTGAATAATTTTTATAAATATGACATTTTGATGTTAGAAATATTGAAAAACATTTTAATAAGAAGAAACTTCTTGAAAATCCAAAAAGAAAGCCTCTTAGAGTAAATTTTTCAACAATTATATTATTGTAGAAGATAAGAAAACACCACGAGTATGAGTAAAAAGTCGAAAGGGAAAACTATCAGAAGAAAAACCCTTCCAACATTAACATCTCTTCCAAGAAATAATGATATAAGGTACATATTTAATGGAATATGTTTTATATGTCTTAATTTGGGAATTTGGAAAGACCTTGATTTCGAAAGAAATAAGGGAAGAAAATGAAACCCCGAAGGAGATCCCCAACTCTCTCATTGTATATAAAAAACTCTTACATTGTTAAGAATAAAAGATAAGTTAAAATTATGTTTAAAACATTAGGGGAATAACACGGAACTCAAAAAAAGGCTTATCAATCACTTCCCCTATTATACCCATAATATCTCCATTGGAAATAATGTAAATGAACATAGAAAAAGATGGAGGAGATGATCCTGTTGTGATTATGAAGAATGTCCACTTAGAGAAACATCCACCATGAGCAAGAAATTTTGGGGAGACTCAGATAAATAATAAAACAAAAATTAATAAATAATTTTATGATAAAATCACATGTTGTGTCACATGGTGAGAAGTGAAGGTAAGAGAATGGTCCCTTCAGTGGATGAAAATGCAAGAACAGACAACCAATGGAGAGATTCCTACTCAATGAAAAAATCAGGAATGAAAATTCTAATTTTTTTTCAAATGATTCTTCGTGGTTGAGTGGAAACTAAAACTACATATGCATGATACAAATCATATCATGCAAGATTCAAAATTCAAAACACATCAAAACCACAAAATAAAATGAATAATTGATCCATGAGGACTCACAACTTATGTAGATTATACTAAAACCATAATCATTATCCTGATTCACACTAATCATCATAGTCGACATAACACCACCACCACCCCCATCACCCATCACCATAACATTACGCTGAAGATTTCCATCCACCAAAGCCAATTTTCACAACTCCACAGCCACCATAATTAAATGAAAACCACAAACCGGTCGAATTTTTTTATAGAACAACCTTTTCCAACATTTAATACTTCATTAACCAGTCATTATCTCATAATAAAACACCGTAAATCCGCAAAAACGATGACACCATAAATTGTGAGAATTAATAGTCTGAAATTCTTCATCATAATGGCAGTCTTCCAACACACCACATATCCAAACAATAAAAACACCTTCGATTTTTTTTTCGATGAACACCACTACCCAAAGAGTTGATGAACAACCCCACTAGAACAACATGAGAGGGGAGAAGGGTATTGAGTCCATGAAAGAGTTTAGATGCTTAAACCTCCATAAATAGTTGATCCCTTTTCCTGAAAAAAGATAAAAAATCATAACCATTTTAAAAAATTCACCAGCACCATCCATCTTCATAGAAACATAAAAAATGAATAAACAATCAAACAGAAACTGAAACACATCATAAGAAAAAGAATACAAATTTATAGAGAAGAAAAAACCGCAAACAAAAGGAAAGGAATCCAATGCCAACAAAGAACCAGATCAAGACTATTTCTAGGCCCCCAACACTATCCCAATATGATGGAGACCCACATCAAGCTCAACCCAAATGGGGTCCAACCCAATCGGCTGGATATCAAAGGCAGAGGAGAATAAGAGTACTAGACACCACAACCAGCACCATCCCAATCCATATAAGGATCCATCCTATATACCCAAATGGTGATATGATGTGGATGGATTAATCAGAATGAATGGTAACGAGTGGTGACTGGAATTTGCAATAACGCAGCTCCATCCATGGACGGAGACGAGAACATGAGCATAGAGAATAGGTAAATAAAACGAGAAACACCATCACATTGAATGGGAAACCCAAGAGGAAAGAGAAAGAGATGAAGTGGTGAGACCGATAGAATATAGTATATTGGGTGGGAACATCCCTCTAAATGGAATCCACACGATCCACCTTAACCTCCCCTCAAGATAAAGAATTTGGAAAAATTGAACTTTAGTGAAGAATCAAAGAATTAAATTTATACTAATGTGTTTAAACCCCAATTTTTGAAAAAGGAAAAGATTGCATAATCTAAATTTCGGATAAATAATCAACATGTGGGTAAATAACATCTAGTCATATGGCTAGAATAGATTAATTTAGCTAAGAAAATGGATCATGAATATAAAGTGCATATTTCTTTACAAGAAATTATCAATTGGTGGATCAATTGTGATCAACCACAATTATCTTATTGACGCTTTTAGTTTTAACCCATCGCCTATGTGTATAAATGTTATAAACTGATGTGTCGATGTTTCATGTTTTTTTTTGGACGATTCAATCCAAGGATAAGTAACATAAAACATTCAAAGTGGTGATGTGATGTGCTATAGAATGTAAACTAATTCCAATAAGTTTCGAGATATGAAGGATAAATATAGAAGAATTCCTTGAAATGAGTGAATGGTCTTTGGATATATAAGATATATGGAGGTAATTTATTTAAATGTTCAATGATGGTGTTATTAACATTATCTCTTGTTTCCTACACCAAGTTATGACTTTTAAGTACTAGATTTTTTGTTGATATCTAATTTCTAAGTGGTAAGTCTACCAACTAAAAATCTTTTTCAACACATTTACAACATGAAAATGTTCTTGAGATGGATACGTTTCTCAAACATATAATCACATATGGTGAAATGATTCTGGGGAAGAAGAATGTTTAGGGTTTTAAATAGTGGGAATAACAACATGAATAGTTTTTCATAAAATGGTGTAGCATTTGTTCTCCTGATAAGATGAATGTTCTAAATAGTATTAAAAAATATGGAATTTTAGGTTTTCACACATCTACAAGACTGATTTTTGGTGAAGAAGAAACATTCATGTATTTTATAATTATCTTTTTTTTCTAATAATATGGTATCGATTAACTATTATTAGGATACCAGGAATCAATGATAGGATATTTACAGTGTTTCCAACAAATGGCCTCCCCGGTCTGAAGAATAATTCAACAACTAAAATCGGCTAAAAATTTGTATTAATGATTTATGTCAATTTATGAAGGTTTTATGGATATTTTTTTAGGACTAACAAGTTAGAATGCCACTAGAACTAAATGGGTGTTTCACAACAAGATGAATAAATAATGAAATATAGTTTTCTACCTGAGTAAGGCACAATATGGGCCGAAACAAGAACCATGTGCATGATATTAATTAATTGATCTGTTTTTTTATGTTCCTTTTTTATCATGGGGGATTTTATTACAATATCCATTTCAATAATGATATTAATCAATGGATGACAACTCATGTATATATTGATGAGATAATATTTGATTAATCAGATTAATCTTAGTGAACTCAGTTCATGGAATTATTGAAAAGTGAATTCGAAATGTATATGATTGATAGGATGATGACTTTCCTTGGTTTCATGTGACTAATGGAAAAAATGTCACATTTATCTCGTAATATAAATATGCCAATGAGGTTTTGAGAGGATTTGGAATGAATAATTTTGTGGAGATAAAAAATACATTGGCTACAATAATGAAACATTCATAGTATTATGAAGGAAAAGTAGTTAATGTATCAAAATACATGGAAATCATTAGCAGCCTATTGTACTTGATAGTGAAAAGACCTGATATTGTCTTTTTCCACATGCCATGTAGCATGATATCAAATCAATCCAAATAAAACACACCTACATGTAGGGAAAATAATACATAGTTATATAATTGAAGTTTGGATTATTGTTTATTTTACAATGTAATATATCATCAAGATTATTGGATTATATAGATGGAAATTGGCCTAGATTAGAAGATGATAGAAAATCAACTTTAGGTGGTGAATTCTATATTGGTGGATTGATTATTTCTTGTAATCAAAAGAAACATGATTTCATATTATTGATAATTATAGAAGATTAACATATTACAGATACTCAATAATGATCATATTTGATGTGGATGGAGGACATGATTGATGATATGCGAGTTTATATTATGTCTGTGATCAGAATCCATTTGTGATAATTCAAGTACTACAAATATCAGAAACAAACATGTCCATCACTGAATGAAAAATAAAATTTAAATAAATTATAATTTTATCAAGGATATGGTATTGAATGGGCTCGTTAATTTTTATTATGTGCATATAGGACTACAGGTTGCAGACATTCGAAAAAATTCGATGCCCAAAGAAGTGTTCGACTGGAATAAACTAGCTCATAGAATTTTTTCGACTCCCCATAGTTGAAAATGTGTGAATATGGGATCCCTATCCATGAGGTAAGATGTGTTTTCCAGGATTGTTCTTTACCCTATTGCATACCACCACAAAGTGACCTTAGGGTTCATTGACAAAGGGGGAATAATTATAGCTAAATGGGAGAAAATTTCATAATGAAGACAATAAGAGAAGATGAATGGGGAGTAGTGAAGTAGGGGGTGTTTTAAATCAAATGATGCTAAATATGGTGGATCAAGGATAAATATCATGACATATGAAGTTCATGATGAAATATTTTGAGTGGTTTTAGAATGAAGTGATTCATTGATAAAAGTTTCATGATAATTTCGTTTCTCCTTACAATCATATATCATGTGGAATTAGTGTTTTTGAGTAAATATTGGATCAATAAATGAATTCAACGAATAAAATTGTCATACAAGATGGAATAAACTTTTCTGAGGTATCAAAATGTGATGAGTTGTCATCAATCGAAAATGAGAGATTAATGGGAAAAAATATCTCAAGTTTTCATCACAGATTTTTTGGGGTGATTTTTTTTACTGACAAAGAATGATGATTGTGAATCATTATGGTTCGTGTCGATGAAGCTGATGGATGAGGTTATTCATTTTCCTTGATTATACAAATTTTTTTGGCCTCAAAATCATGTTTGGGTTTTCAATACTAGAAAAAACATATTTAGAAATTCTTGTATTTATCAGCGCTAGAAAAATTTTCTGATAAATGGAATTTTTATCAGTGCTAAAGAAAGCTCGGATAAATTAATCAATCTATGAGAACTTATATTATCACTGATAATGTTCCCTTTTATCAGTTCATTATTTTTAGCACTAATAAAGGGTAACATTTTTTACCTCATTAATTTTAAGAACTGATAAAGGATACCCACAATCAATGATATTTTTGTGATGATAAACTGTACCAGTTAGACATAATCATAAAAGAGTCCTTTATGAGAATTTTTCTAGAACTGATTGAGGAACGAATAAATAAATTGATAAAATTAAAAAAATATTGAATTTATTTAAAAAAATTAAAAAAATTAAAGTCAAAAAATTAAATAATTATTAATAAAAATTCATAAATTGATTATACTATATATAAATTATAACGAGTAATAAATTGCATGTATTAAATATTTTTCTTTGAAAAGGGAAAATCAAACAAATTACAATTAAAAATAAGTAGATTAAAAATATATTAATAATTTTATTAATTACATTATTAATGATAATGTTAATAACTAGTATGTATTAAATATATAGATATATATTAAAGTGTATAAATATGTTTTAAATATTATTAAATAGTTATACACTAGATTTACTATATCATGGTTTATAAATAAAAATTAATAGGAATTAAAAATAAAGACTAATTGGATAGAGTAATCAACTTATAATTAAAACAATTGATAAGTGTATCAAAATAAAAACATTGTATGGATAGCAAGAGAATGTGTTGTATATGGTGGGAGTTGATGGTGATACGAGTGTGGGATGGATGAAGGTTGAAAAATAAAATAAAAATAAAATTAGAATCTTTAGGGGTTGTTGTTCAAACACTTCACCTAAATTAATAATAATTAAGGCATAATTTGGTTATTAACTCCTCTAATACATGTGGTTCGCAATGAATTTATGTCAAATTAGAATGGATTTATACCCCTTCTAATGTAATTGCCGCTAATGTTATCATGATTTTACCAGTGGTTCCTCTAAACCACCTCTAATATTAGTAGGATGGCACATTAGATGTGGTTCCTCATAAATGCCGCTAATGAATTTAGAAGGGGTTATAACCCCTTATAATGTAAAAAAACCCTATCTTTGTCAATTTTATTGTAGTCATTTCTACAAAAATCAGACCAAATATGGTTGATGGTTTGAAATCATAGTCTATATGTACAAACCAAACAGTTTTTAGTATTCGTGAATCTTTGACCTGTGGTCCAAACTAACTTCCCTAAACTGTACCCCCTTTCTATATCTAGTAGACCTACCCTTGGGCACCAATCCCTCAATCTCAACAAAAGTTTTTGGAGGAACTCCAACTGCTAATCGACCACAATGCACATAGTCTAGCCCATTAACCTGGTACCTACTCAGATCCTTGATCACAAGAAAACTACTCATCCCTCTTACAATTCCATTATAGGTTACCTATCCTACTATAAAATAATTTCTCAACTAGTTTATTCGCACACTGAAGATGAATATGAACACATATTCCCTACTACTAACACTACATAGATCTCCCTCCATAATGAGGAAGATATAACTCACTAGACTAGTATCTTTGTACATAACTACCCCGACAAAAATCATCAAAACAATAATTCAACCTTCGTAAGAACCGCTATCTTTCCCTTAAGGTGAATCTATACTCTATAATCCTTTACCATTATTTATTTAACTCTATACAATGAGTGAAAAAAATCCCGATCCCCAATAATGGTCGAAATCAAAAAATAATCACATGATCACATATCTCATTTCTCAGCCAATCCTCAAAACATCCCATCACAACTATATCACCATAGTTAGCATCAGGGAATAGAGATACAAATCAGGTAAGTGTGCAACATAATCTAAGATTGAAATCCCTTGATGTGTCAAATACATGAACACTAAGTCCATATCCACCCTCAATGTCTCTCAGAATAATTGATTATAGAACCAGATCTAAAAAACCCTCAGTAAAAAATGAGACATGTCGGTCCACTGAGAACATAACATACCATCATCTTTTATTATGTCTTGAAGCCTATAATCTAATAACATTACCCTCCATGATTCTCTCCTTTCATAGGGCATGGGAATATAATTTTTATATTCCTAATACAGCATATATTTTGATTAGGGTAGTCTCACTTGAGGAGTTTTCTCAGCTGTTCACTCACTTAATCTAATTCACCTAAACTAGTTATTTTTTTGATTTTTTTATTTAATATTGGAATGTTATAAAATTTAGATGAAATATAATATCAAATGAACATGAAATGAAAAAATTTAATTACTGAATAATGAACTTTACCTTTAAGGATTTTTTTGTGGGTTCCATCATTCTTTTGGTTTGTGTTCAGATTAAGATAGATAATTCAATTATGAGATCTCCTGAATCAATTACTATTCTTTTATTTAGTAGTGTGAAATATAGAATTAATTTATCATTAATAATTTATCCATTCCTTATAATCAAGGTTTATGGTACACTTGGATTGTGACCGTGGCATATCATAGGACATGGTTCCATCATATGTCATTTCACCCTGTAAATAGATTAACTCCATCATATGAAGAGAATGAATCCAATAAAAGGGAGGGAAAGTATTTAATATAATATTAGAAATAAATTTAAGATTATTTTCAGGATGGATGATCACCACACCTATTCAAATTACCATTCCTTATCACTCACTTAATAAAACATAAGAATTTAATCGCCTAAAAATGGAATTTCCACATACCTCTATCGGGATAATCATTGGTTTAACTAGTCATTTTATAATGATAAGAGGTCAGATTAGAACAAAAAAGATATAGAACAAATTAAAGTATTGTTGATAGTGAAATATGGATGAAGTAAAAAAAGGAAACACTTTAATTTAGATATTAATGCATGTTACATGGGAAAAGATAAAAAAAATTAAATCTAAAAGACAAAATAAATCTAAAAGAAATAGTCAGTATCCACAACAACCCTCACCAATAAATATAATCTTAAATAAACAAAATACACATACCTATAGGCATTAATGATTCTTCAGGGCGTCGTAAATGACCATTAATGATGTTCAGGAAAAAATGGTTCATCAATGATTTAAATTTCAGATAAAGTGTTTGTCCTAAAATGTTTGTGCATGGTACCCTATAATTTTATCCAAATCAGAGAATGTGGTATTCTAAAATGATTCCCAAATATTTTTTTTCACATTTTACCTCCAACAATTAGTCCATCCTACTTGTGTAGAAGAAGTCAAAGCTAACTTACTCCATGATTTTATTCTGGATGAATGATTCCGGAATCATTCATCAATGTTAAAAATTAAATAGATTCTTTAATGGGTGAATAATTACATAAAATTTTATAGAGAAACGAAGCTATATGTTTTCATTAAAATACAAGTATAATCACCACATTTAGAGGAGTGTAGCCCAAGTTATACCTCATTTCTGAAGGTGGGGTCCACACTGTCCTCCCGAATTTTTTATAAAATTGATTTATTTTTTTTGACCCATTATATGTGAGAATTATCTTGAGGTCCGGAAGTTAATTTTTTATCCAAAAAACATGATATCCTATAAAAAAATATTTACATAAATTGGTTCGACATTTTTATATATATTATTGAAATTTCAATGTTAATAAAATGTTCTAAAATTATAGAATTAATCCATTTTCACATTTTATCCCAGTACACATCATAAATCCAATATTGGTGCAAATAATATAAAATTTGATAAATTTGGAGGGTTTAAATTATTTAAATACATTAGAAAAATGATTATAATATTATCTCAGTCAATATCCCCACACATAAACCATGCTAGTGATTGAGCATAAAATCTGAACAATGAAAATCAAAGGGTACCAATGTTACAAATATCTAAATTACAAAATAATATGATCAAAAAAAATTCAATGTAAGACCAAATTTTTATAAATCCACAAAATATATGAATTTAATTGTTCAATTTTCAAAGAAAAAATCAAGTTATGTATTTTATTTTTTCCCATTTGAAAATTATGGAACCTTTATTTTCTTTTATTTAATCTCCTTAATTTATTAATATTAAACAAGTCAAATCATGATCTAATTCACTTTTTAAAATTTTCTTGGATCACTCAATATTGAATTCAAGTGGATTTATTCTCATATAATGAGAACATGATTTTTTTCTATAGGCCTTTATAGAATCTAATTTCTCCAATTTCTAATGAAAAAATTAATATAAAATCATGATGGATTTCATTAAATATTCAAATGACTCTGAGTCTTATAGTTGTTAAGAAATAAGAACTAAAAATCTAAGAGGAGTTAAATCTATAATGTAAAGTGCATGATATCAAAAAATAAATCTTACTGGAAATATACCTTTTAATATATCTATCCAATTTTCCCCAAAACTAAATATATTTTCATGATCAAATAATTCATAATGAATGATTTTCACACCCTCGTGGATTTTTTATACTTTTTTAATTTTCTTAATTATAAAGGAACATTTTATTTTTTTCATTTTTATTGATTTTTATGCTTAGAATAAACCTCAAATCCACCTCATAACCACATATGATAACAAATAATAGGTCTAGTAATGATTATTTTTTATATTCACCAAATGACAACAAATATTTTTCATTTTTTTCTTTTCTTTTATGTTATTACCAATTTTTTTATTAAAGAGATGAAAATAAAGATGTATCATGAATTAACCATAATCCTTAATTTATGAACAAAATAAAAAACCCCAACATTTTTCATTAGAATGTATTTTATCCATTACACTCTAACTTTCTTCACCCTCACAATTCATCATTAAAGTATCATTAAAATAAAGAGATAAGTGTAAGAATTGATAAAAACAATTGAAACATTGATCATTTCTATAAAGTTAATTCATGGTCTCATTGGGCTAAAAATGATTGATTTAAATGTAGCATTTTAAAGTTAAGTGTATTATAACAAGATTACTCAATCATTTTATATATGTTTTTTCACATTCATAGATTTAACATGATGAAATGCATGTTATGGTTTGTGCTATGTCTTAAATTCACTCATTAAATATGCTCAAGAATAAAATAATAAATATTTGTTCTAGAAACACTCTCAGGAAGGGGAATGTGATTTTGGAATATTACCCAAGGGATGATTAACCATAACCAATAAATTTAAATTTATTTAATAAATTCAAATAAAAATGAAATGGTTGTAAAATTTAATTTACATGAATTAACTAATTCACTTATATCATGAGTCCCCATTTCAACATTCATGTTTCAATTTAATCCATAAATTCTCCATTTTAATCATTCAATATTATTAACATTGATATCTAAAAAATGGAATCATAAAATTCCTAATAAACTCATGTCTCATAGATAAGTCAATTAGAGAATAGTCCATGCATGTGCCTAAAACATATAGTTTAAATCTAAAATCAGAATCTCAAACCCAATTTTAATGTGTTTAAACTATAAAAATTAAAATTTAATACTATTTTTAAATAAATCGTTGTAATATTTTCTTCTATAATATTTGGGGATTTCTTCTACCATTATGAACCTACAAAATAAAATTACACAATGAAGTACAAAGATCATGACATGTATGCTCAAAATGATCGGAATGAGTGTTCTACATGATGGGATAATTATAAAATTTAAATTTAAATCTATATATCGTGAATGATTGTAATGATAAATCTTCATATGATCCCTTATGTGTGCCCTATGTTTTTACAGCCTTCAGATGGAAGTACTAATTTTTATACATAATCAGATGGTGGGTGGATTTCTAGAAACTGAACCACAACATGAGGCATTTACTTACTTCCAATAATCCTTTTCATAACATTGATGAGATTTTAATATCTATAGTACACCAAATCTATCCCCTGTGTAATTTGGTATAGTTTTCATATCCGGGGTAGTATGAATAATGTAAACTCCTCCACATTGGTTTCTACTTGTGTAATATCTTCTTCTTTATCTATTGGTGGCTCATAGAATGTTGAATAAAAACAATAGTCCAAGGGAATGTTAGATTATCATTTTATTTAAATAACTTAAAACATGAATTACCAATATCAAATTCTTACCCATAAAAGTAAATAACTTTTGGACTGTATTACTGAGGTATAACCACTTAGATCATTTCTTTTACTCTATATTTTTTTTGTTCTAGGTGTTCAGGGAGATCTTAATGTTCCACAACAGGTGAATTTTTTTTTTCATCATCATCTGACATGTCATAATATGAGTTTTATGAATATAAAAACTAAAAACTATAATGACTAATAATCATATTTGTTATAATAAAATCAAATTATTTTTATTCAAGAATGTGTCATCACCCAAAGTTGGTTCCTCATAAATCCCTCTGTTAGTGTATAGAACCTCTTAGATTTTAGAAAATGAATATGGAGGTAGGTTGTTAGGGTTTTCCATTTCCATGCACTCTATTGAAAAATCTAGGAATACTAAAGCATAATATTAATTTACATTAGAGACTTTATAAAAATTTGAAAAGTAATGGGAGAACTAAGTTAGTTCTTGGTCCATCACTTTAAATTTCTGTTTGTTCATGTCCTACCTCAGTCCAGCTATGAATTCATTATATATATGATCCCATTAATTTAATTTCCCAAATAACCTCACTTTTCTTACCATAATAGAAACACTAATCTCCATTATAAATGTTGTGACATTAATTAGTTGTTGCACTTGTGTGTAATTATTTCATGAATTAAAGAAATAATCATTTAAAAATATCATGGATGAAGTTTTTTTTAATTTTAAAATTTGAAAATATTTCAAATTATACTATGGAATTATCTCCCTAAAAACAACTCCATGTTTTTATGCACTTCAGTCGTTGTGTGTGTAAAATCAATTTAATTTTCCTAAGGTAGCACCGAGGCTGACAAGGGATGTCTCACTTGGATATGTTTCTCAGCTCTCCAGTCTCCTAATAAAATTAATCTAAACTACATATTTTTTAGTTATTTTTCTTGAAGCTATGAAATTAATGGAATTTAGGTAAAATAAAATATTCAAATAACAAGAAATGATAAAATTTAATTAGTGATGAAAGAACATGGATTTTATGGTTTGTCTTGGGGGATCCATTATTATCCATATTTGTGTTTATATTAAATTTGATAATTCAATTATAAGATCTCATGTATGAATTACTATAATTTTATTTATTTGTATGAAATTTTGAATGCATTTAGAAATATGAAATTCATCTCCTCCTATAATCAAGGTTGACGGAACACCTTGATTTAGCGTGAGACATCTCCTAGGACCTGGCTCAATAATATGTCATTTCATCCATATAATGACTAAACTACATTATATAAATAGATTGTATCGAGTTTATGGGAGATAAAAGATTTAATAAAATAATATAAATTATTTCTAGATTAGTGTCATGGTAGAAAATCATCACACCCATGCACATATTTCTTTATAATCACACACATAATAAAACATAAGAATTTAAGCACATGATAAATGAAATTTCCACATACCTCACCTTGGAAAATCCTCAAGTTAAACACTCATTTTTTAGTATAAATGTCATGGTTGAACAAGGAAGAAATTAAAATAATGAGATTACTATTAGAAGATAAATAGTTATTTAAGAAGAAATGGAAATAATTTAATTAAAATATGAATGCTCTTTACATGAGAAATGAAAACTAAAATAAAAAGAATGTAGAAAGAAATCCTAAAGTAGTATCCATCATACAAAGATTCCCCCGACAATAAATATCATCATCAATCTACCCCAATACACATATTTAAAGGAATGAAAGTGGCTTTTGGGTGTCATAAAAGACCATTAATGTGTTTCGGGACATAATAAGTCATTAACAGTTGAAATTTTGTTTGAAAAAACTATCCTTAAATTCACATTTCATGGAACAACTTCTTTTGGTTAAATTGGATAATTTTTTATTCTATATAATTGTCAAAACATATTCTCCTTTGAGCTCAAATTTTTATTCCATATCCTTTTTTAGAATAAGCTATATCCCAATCACACCAAGATTTTATTCTGGATGAATGATTCCTGAATATTTTATCAATACTGATGGATTAATAGACCACTAAATTGGTGAATAAATCCTTGAAATTTTATTTTGAAATCAATATAAGAGTTATATTTCTTTTCCAATTGGAATCTCTTCAATTAGAGGTGTGTAGATAGAGTTATGCCACACATCCTAATGAGATTTCCACTCTATTCACCCAAAATGATTTTAATATTGATTGATTTTTACAGTCATTTAGATGTATGAATTTTTTAGAGATCAAAAAGTAAATGTTTTATCCCAAAAATAAGTAATCCTACAAAAAACAATCAAAACATTTCGATTTTTATTTTAAAGGTTGTGACTGAAATACCGAAGTAAATAAAATTTTCAAAAATTATAGAAGAAAGAAATTTTCACATTTTAAACCAAAAGAGAACATAAATCCAAAATTGATGCAAATATACTCAAATTGAAAATTTTAAACAGCTAAAATGATTTAAATAAATATAATTTTTTAAAAATATTATCTCTATATCTCTTCTCATGGGGTGTCTCTTAATAGTCATAGATATTTTAAATGGACATCTCATAGATCAAAATTTCTTATGGTCCACCCTATCTAGTAAATAATTGTTGGTGTTTCATCGAGAACTATTGTATCATATCATAAATGGTAGGTTCATCTCATTTAGTATCAATTCACATGGAATACGACACTCGGGAGAGTATCTCTAGGTTCTGGTCATCCATGTTCGGTTCTGAAGCTATATGAGGTTCATGTCCAACTAGCAGTGAGGAATGCTCTTTCTCTCCCTACAACAACTTTACTGAAGGTCATCATGGAGTCATCCATCTACAATGATAATCACATACCTCAAAAAAATTATCTATTATAGTAATGGTTATCACATATGAGGAAAAGAAAAAATACACATAATATCCCTCTATCCTATATAACCCATAATATAAGTATCTTAATGATAATGTGCTCTCTCTATACCCATATACCTATAACTAATGTTATCTTTGAATTTATACAAGATCAAATCACAATTTCAATTTTACTTTTAAAAAGGATTTCACATATAGCTTAGTTTAATGAAATTATATTCACAATTCATAGAGGAAAAGCATTATAAGTTCTTATTAACATTGTATTTAATGTACAAAATATATTAAATAAGTTATTAAATTACCATTCATAAAAATAAAAACCCAAAAATAATCTTCAATATAATATTATGTCGCCAATTTATATGGAGAAAAACCAAATAGTTTGTTTTTTATGTGTTAAATATCCAAATCAAATTGCATAACCAAATTAACAAAACCTTTGAAATCCCATGTATTACATGAGTATCATATGTGCCGGATATGATACCTGAACTCATACCAACATTCCATTCCAATCCAATAGTAGAAATCCTATAAATCATAAATCCAAAACCCATGAGCATTACTCTAGGCGATGTTACTATACAATAAATTTGGAAACCATGAATAAAAACTTCATCCCTGGTAACATCCACATAAGTGGGTTAGTTACATCTCGATGCAAGATTCATAACAGGTTCTAATAATATTTTATCTCTTATCTTGCTTTCCATAATAGTTTTCGAATGGAAAATAATACTTTGTTACTACCTTTTAACATACCTACCTGGTTCAGTCCTGAGTAACCAAACTATGTGGGTTATATGAACTATGATTCACCTCCTCACATGATAGAGGTTGTCAACTAATGAGGGTTTATTGTGATACAATGTTGATATTATATCCTCACATTAGAGTAAACAATAATGATAGAAATAATGGAAATAACAAACAATAAAATAAATGAAATACTGCAGAAATCCCGATAAGAACACCTAGTCATGAAACACAACTCATTTTATATAAAAATAAATTGTATACATGTAATAAATGAATCTAATATTACATATGGTACTATTGTATACATAAAAATCCCACCATAATAAAAAAATATCATAATATGAAAATTCCCTAATATTGGTCTGAAATCCAAGCTTATATCATAAAAAAATCACTTTCCTAGCCATTCCAGGCCAACCATCTATCATATAGACTATTACCTTATTTTTTGGCACCTATTAAGTCTTCATGGGTACTCACAATGGCCGAAAAAAGTTATGAGTATAACCTAGTATTCCACTACATATTATTTCTCAACATATCTCAAATATTAAATAAGTTTTATGGTGATGTTTCATAAGAAAATATAACTGAAAATTTAATAAATAAATTCATATCGTTTATTGGGATCTAAATTGACAATCAAGATTGACCATACCTTCTTCAGATAGTGCCAAATGGTTCTAAATCAGTTACATAAAAAACTAGGGGGATCCACATCCTACCTTGAATCCATCTAATAATTTCCCAAATGGACTCAGGTCTTGCCACATCACTATAATAATATCACATTGGTGTAACAACATTCATACCTAGAAACATTTGAGTAACACCTAGGAGGATCCAAATTAAAATTGGAAGAGTAATACCCATTGGAACCACATCTAGTCCAAACCCATATGAGTAACATCCATGGAGAGCCAATTCCATCCTCAGAACAATGATAATAACACCAAGGGGGGACATCAACCTCTCAGTTACCATGAGAGTAACACCCAAGGGGAACCACATCCATCCCCATATCCATGAGTATATTTATTCAAAGTTTTCTAGGTCGTGTACTTATATATATTATTTTCACATCAAGACATCTTAATTTATTATTCCTAACTCCAAGGTTAACTCCCTATTAGAATAAAATTTATTTTAACGCAACCCTTAGTTTCCAAATAATTATTACCATTCATTAATTTATGACTCACCAATATTGGAATCTAAGGTTCATGGATATTCATTTATTAAAAAGATTATCAGAGCTTTAATATTTCTATTTTTAAGGAAAATAAAGTAATTTGTTTTATTAGATTTACAATGATATTCCATTAGGTCAGAGGAACTGCACATCATACACATTAGAAAAATGTATGTACGTTTAGGGATAACATAGGGATCACCTACATTTTCATGTCAAAATGTGGATATTCGCAATGAAAATAAAATTGATTCACAGAATTATCAAAGGGAAAATCCATAGAAGAACATGGAGATAGATATTTATGTGGTAAAAGAAATGATCCCTTCATGTTTCACTATATATTTTTATCACAATTATATGGAGATAATTAGAGTTTTTAACCACTAAAACAATACCCTCGAATGATCTAACAATGAGGATAAATCAATATTTCAACAAATGATAGAATGTCTATTGTGTTATAATGAAAGGTGTCTAGATGCCTGCATCACTACAATAAAAGGTGGCCACCCATGTCCAAAGTGGTACAATGGCTAAATGCTAGAATTCTAAGAAGATATTGTAATATTGACTCCAAAGTCCAATTAGCTACAGTTCCATATCGATGTCAGTCAGTTAGCTCTATTATAGTGTTAGAGGTTCTCTAGTGCCCCCTGAATTTGGGCTAGGTCCCTTTGGCCCCAAGACCCCAATGCAGGGGCATGTTTCCCCCTAATATCTCTAATGGACTCATTATAGATCTCTATGCACCAAGGTTGCATCCAGGTGATTAGTATGGGCCCCAAGAATTCAGCCCAAACATCATCCAAAAATATATCACACTACCCCAAATCCGAAAATATCCCCCTTGAAGCCTGATCTACTATGCTAACCATCTTCAATGCCACTACCTATGAAAACTTACATAATTTGAGCTCTCCCTCTTTTACACTTACCTGTAATATGCTTCCCATTCACAACATCAATTTCAAGCGGAAAATTGATGAACTATCATTTTATTTCCTTTTTTCTCAATTTTTTCATCCATTATTCAACCTCACATCCTCCATTCATTAGTGGAGACCTATAGTGGGATATCAATACCACGAGGATTGTATTATTATAATCTCCTTCAACACGTTTTCATGATTGTTGATTCAAAAAATCTTTTACAATGTCACCAACTCATCTTATATCAATCCTCTGATGATGTGACACTTCATGTGAGTGTGATTTTTCCATGCACGAATCCCTACATTTTTTGAATGATTCATAGCACACTTACAGTCATAGTGTAATAAATTATCATCTCTCTTTCTTCCTAACTCATCAATGAAGTTCTTCAGCCAATCTACCTCCTTCCCTGTTTCTGTGACAACAGTTTATTCTTCCTCTATGGTTGATAAATCCTCCACATTTAGCAATTGTGATATTAAACATACTATAGTTCCTCCATAGGTAAAAAAACTCATTGTACTCCACCTTCTATGGATGTCACCTAATTGTTCATGATCCCCATACCCCTATAATTAATTTTCCTTCACAAAGAACAATGATACCTCCTTACTAACCTTTAAATTCCTCTGTCTACACTTTACATCTTATAAAATTTTATTTCTAGTGTTATCCATGTACCTTCCCACAACTACAACTACATGAGAAATTTTAGGTCGAGTGAAGAACATGTCATACATCAGGATTCCAATAGATGATGCATATAGAACCTTTTCCATGTACTAATCCCCTTATTACCTCTTTAGTGACTTCTCCTTTGACTGTTTGAAATGGAACTCCAATAGAATAGTGATTGGATTTGATTCTATCATGTTGGAACTTCTTAGAAACTTCCCCATGTATTCAACATATGATAACATCAATGTTTCTGTTGTATGATCTCTCTTGATCTTCATCCCCAAAATCTTTTTAGCTTCTTCAAGATCCTTCATTTCAAACTCTATTAACCACTAAGCATTTTGTTCATCAATCACTTATATGAAAGATCCTTGAAAGATAATTTCATACACATATAGAAGAAATATAATATATGCATACCCAAATGATTTATGTAGAAAAATTGATCTTTTCCATATCATTTTTATGAATTTTTAGTCATGAAAGCATCACATGTTTTATTCCACTACCTAAGTTCTAGATTCAAACCATGCAATCACTACTAGAGATTTGAAACAAGGTATTCCTTTTTATACACAACATATCCCACTATCTACAGTATGTTGAGGTCCTCATCTAGATCATCATGAAGAAATGTATTATATAGCTAAAGCTACTCATGATACAAGTCTTCTGATACAACAATGTGGATAACCATCGTGATGGTGTTATGCATTTATACAGGTGAGAAAATTTATGTGAAATGAATTCCTTTCTTATGTTGAAAACTATTAACCACTAGATTTTCATTGTACCTTCTCATTCCATCAGGTACTTCCTTGACCCGGTACACCCAAATTTTATGCATTTCATTTTTTCCTCTTGGAAGATGTGTTAACTACAAAGTGTTATTATCATTAAATGATGAAATCTCCTCCTGTATAAACAACTCCAACTTTATTAACACTCTCAACTTCATTGCATGTTCAAAACATTCAAGTTCTCCAACACTAGTCAATAACAGATATTGTAAAGATGGTAAATACAAATACACAAGAATTCTCACCACTATTGATATCTTGAACTCCACTGGAGTAGTATGTTTCATCAGTTCTCATGTCTCATGATCAAGTACATCTTCAAGCTCCACATGCACTTTTTACTATGATTCAGTGTTCCCATTTTCTTATTCAGGTGCATTCTGATCTTTGTATATAAAACCATCATTAAATATCACATTTTAGCTCCTGATGACCATCTTTTTTGGATCATCCCAAAAGTGATAACCAAACTATTCAACATCATAGACATTAATGAAACATCTTTTTGAAATTTGTATCAAGTTTGTCCATTGATTTATAATCAACATTAACTTATAAATACAACTAATTACTCATACATTTTAGAGTCTTTTCACATTACCAGACCAGAACTCCTAGGATGAAATTTTCCCATTGGCATAATTGGAATCTTATTGGGGAGAGATGCTTTCATGTTCACATCATTATTCCAAATCGTCTTGGGAAACCATTAGAGTAACCTCATATTATTAGAACATTCAATCAATTTTCTATCCGTCCTCGTTGTCATCCCATTCAATTGTGATGTACCTAGAATAGTATTCTCCCACCGAATTCTATTATCAGTTCAAAATTTCATAATCACATGACTTCCTTACTCTCTCACATTTATAAACCTTAAACATTTCATTCCTGAACATGTAAAAATTTCCACCATATCCTTATACTTTTGAAACATCTTACTAACATTATATTTCACTTTTTGAAATTAATCCCATTCCTTACTTTGTGATTCATCAATGAATTTCACATAGTATTCTGACACTTTAAGGGATAGTATTTGTGTAGGCTCCCAATCATTTGTGTACCCCAGGTCCATCTTCACAGTCTTTGGTGTTATGCCTCCTTTTGGAAAATTCAAATTCATATGCTTTTCGAAGATAAAATATTCACATAGGACAACATATACTAACTTTAGTTCTGGTAACAGCCCTATAGTTTCAATCGCCTTCATCCACTTCTAACTCACGTGGCATAGAATATTTTTTCCAATATGATAATACCTAGTTTCAATTACTATTTCCACCATGTTCATTAAAGTCTATGTTATGTGGTAAAAAGTATCATTTTTAATCCTCTAGATATAACCATATTAGCCTTGGTAAATGTCTAGGAACCATCAATATACAAGCAACTGAAGCCTGCTAAATCATGTTGTTTAATAGAAATAAGATTTCATCTCAAGCTAGGGATATACCTCACAATTTCCAAAACCAAGAGACTCCCACTTTATGTCTTGATTGGTGCATCACCATAACCAACAATATTCAAGTGTTCATCATCAACAAGATGTACCTTGCTGAAATTTTTTGAATTTTTTTAGGAATCCCTTTTTTGATATAGAATGGAAATATTCCCTTGAGTCTATAATTCATTACTCTATTGGGATATCCATGCTTAGTAGAAGTACATTTTTGGTTGTTTATCCATTTTTGTTTATCCACTAGTTTCATTTACCATCTGTTTTTTCTCTTAACTCCATGACAAGTCCTTTCTTCCCACAAGTCTAGTAAATGGGAAAAACCTATTTTTCATTGTCTCATCTTTTTCAGCTTCACCTCTATCACCTTATATGATTCTATCATCTTAGTTATCATAAAAATCCTTATACATTCATTGAAAAACTTGAGAGTCTACCCGACTCACTTCATTAGATATTTTCGTTGAGGATTAAGTCATGTACATCCTTCAGAACCAACATTGTATTCCTTAAATAACTGATCAAAGGTATTACAGTTGATTATCCACTATCAAGTATTGATGATATTATAAAAAAACGATATCTCATCACCAAGACAAATCTAAAATGATGTTAGAAAACTTATAATTGGGTTGAATTCATTTAAGTGATGTAATAAAATTTTCAAGTCAATGATTTTGAAGTCGAATAATCATAAAATCATGTGAAATTGTTTTTCTTAGAAGGATTCTAATACATATTTGAGAGATCTTGAATATGGACAATCATATTCTTCTCCTCTATGATGTTTAACACAACATTTTTGTCTAACATAATGGGAAAACCCCCATAACCATTCGATATAGAAGCGCCCACTATGAATAGTCCTTTTAAGTGGGAATTAATCCCAAATGAAGATTATTCATCTTATTTATAATAAATATATTCTTCAATCTACATCCCTCAGTAAACTAATTCAGTTCCATCAAAGTAGTTTATCGTCCATTTTACTTATTCCATATATATCATTCTGTTCGAGGATTCCGAACCCAATCATTAATACTAGTTGATGATGAAATTTGGGGAGATACAATGATAGAAGGAAACATTTAATAGACAAATTAATGGGATAAATAAAAAGGGTAACATGGACACATAGATTAATGTGGTTTAGAAAGTGATCCCCATATTCTTGGAGAGGTAAAACAATCACTATATGTGGGGAGAACAATTATAATGATGGAATAATTGTTTTTATCTAATAAAACCCTATCCATAAATCGGATTATAAGGAGGAAGAGGAAATATTACAACAACAATCAAAAAGTATGTTTTTGTTTAGTGAAATATGGTTGAATGTCTATATCAATAAAGTGAATAGTTTCCACCCACGTCAAAAGTGCTACATTGTACGGTAGTTGGATGTTGAAGTAGATACAGTAATATTGACTCCAAATTCTATCCTATTATAGTTCCCTTTCGATGTGAGTCATTCAGCTCTATATAATAATAAGATAAAACCATGATGGTTGGGGACTGGTACGTAGTAAAATCTAAAAGCATTATTCCTAAACAACAACCAAAATAGCTCGGCCTAAACCAATCCAACACCTTATACTCATAGAATACTATTTACCAAATAGTTACCGCAAATGTAATATTAAATTATGAAACTCAATGAAATTTAATAAAACATTAAAATAAGGAATATAAAATAAACGAGTGATAACCTGACATCTGGCCACCCCTATGATTGAAGGATGCAAAAAACCATCTACGAACAAAAGAGATATGACTTTGGATGAATGGATTTTGAGAGGAAGGCCAAAGTAAGTCTATAAATATCCTATCATACATGAGAAAAAGTATTTTTCTTGGCACCCATTAAAGTTTAACCTATACCCATTGTGGTGTGATATTCCCCCGACTACTGTTATTATCCTCAACCCCTAGCAAAACACATGGTTGATCCCTTCTATTTTGGTTCCCATATTCACTCCAATGGATCATTGATCACTTTATCAAACCGAAAATAAAAACATATGAGCATCAAATTAAACATAAGTTATTGTCATACACCTTCAGATCTGGACATGAAGCAACTCCCCATCATTAGTTCTTATTAATTGAGTCACAAAATTCCACCATCTCAGCATCAATAGTGGAATTATAATCTCTTGAGATGAACCAAACTATTCAAATCAAAAATCTAGAAACATCGATAAAGGTTAATGGATTAGAATCCATGCATATACTTCCTACTTACCATGATAGGCCTAAGGCCCCAACATATTCAATGATGGTCCAGCCTGTATGCAGGTTCAACAAGAGGACCAATTCTAAACATTCCAACTAATTTCATCCCTCAATGGATTTATTCTAGTTGAAATCCAACCTGAAAAATAAAAAATAATGTTATTCAATTAAAATATGATTCCAAAAAATATGTACATTTCATTTATAATTATATTTGAAAAATAAATTCTCAAAAAACAAGTTTGACTCAGACAAAACAAGTCAATTTATCATTTGGATCTGATCTGGATTACCTGAACCAATCTTGTTAATTATGTAGGCCTTGAAAAAATGAGAATTATCATCTACATAACATGATGGATCAATTACACATTTTTAGGCCAAGTAAAGGGTCATTGGAAATGGTGTCTAGTGCCTTTTTCATTTGAATTTGGCCTCAAAACTGTGTACTACATCCTACCATTATTAGAGAGGATAATGACCATTAAAAAACACAATTAATGGCATGTTCTGAAATATTAGGTTGTTTTATTAATCAATATTGAAAATGATAGTAATTAAATAAATTAATATATAATAATCAATAAATTGATATAATAAATACAAAATATCAGTGTTTTTTTTATAATATATCATTATCATATATCATAAGCTGGTCGGGAAGGTCTTTTTCCAAATAATGAAATAAATGTAGAACCCAATCATAATATAAATTGAGCATTAAAAATTAAAATGATTAATATTTAGATCAAAAAAATTAAGACGAATAAAACCTTTTTTGTGTCATTATGTATCATATTTTTTTACCATACAATTTAATCTTCAAGCTATGTAGGGGCACATTGCTATATTGGAATTTTACACTTCAACCACATTTTATGTGGAATGATCTGGGGTTTCTTTCAATGATGGGTTGTCTACTTAATTAAAAACAAGGACATGCAATGGGGGATGAGGTTCTATTAATACGAAACACTTAAATTAGGATATTTTATTATAGAAAATTTAATACTTCAACCCATATTATGGATTTCATTCTAGGAAAAACAACATGAATTTCAAATATTTTTATTTCATTACTCGCATAAAAATTGAAATTCCATAACTGAAAAACATTTCTTATTAAATCACTAAATATATCATATATATATATATATTTCCATAATCTAAGATCATTAACTTTAGAAGTACTGAATATAATTATTTTTGTCAATATTCACAATATAAATCAATTTGATGCCCCAAAAATACAAACACATGAAATCAAATATGAATGATAAATTACACCTATAGACACAAAAAATAATTTTTATTAAAATACCAATGGTAGTTGTATAAAATAATTTCATGACCCACTCAAAGTAGTACCAATCATTGGCTGATAGTAAATTTAAGAGTGATATTTGAAAAGCACCCCAAAAATGGTACGTGTTTTGACAAACACTGATGGTATAAAATCACACATATACGATAAATTACCATTATAATACAAAGAATATAAAAAACCCACCAATAACTCCATATAATGTAAAACCTATACCGCATAGATAAATTAATCTGTAACATCCATTGATTTGTCACACTCTCATGTGGATGGAACATGTTGGTTAACATTCCTTAAGAACATATCCTTATGTTCTAGGCTTCCAACTAACATCAAAAGTGTGATTATTATAGTGGGGAGACTTCCCCCTTGTTTTAGAGTTACCACACATTAATATAACTATATAACAAGAATTATTACATTAGAGGAAATGAAGTAAATGACACTATATTGTGGGAAAACCAAACAATAAAATAAAATTGAATAAACAAATAAATAATAAAAGAATAATCTAATGACATGTTAAATGAAAAAAATATCAAGATAGATGTATTATAAATAAAATACCAGAACACACCAATAAAGACTCAAAAGTCCCTGGTCTCGAGCCTCATGTTAGTCTCTTCACAAAACTCAAACCCATCTATAAGAAACAACCAACAACATGGTCCCTTTCCCTTGTCTAGTCATGAATCCATGTAACTGGGTCGGGTACCAAATGACAGCCTGAGTAGGGTGCAATTATAAATCAGTAAGCCATGACCACCAGGTCTAAACAAAACCAATTTGATAATAAGTTTATGTTATAGTGTAATAAATATGATTATTAATTTATTAAACAACTAAATTTATACAAAATCAACCTTTTTCGACACCATATGAGAATGTCCCTATGCATGTCTCAAGACCATGATAACCCCATCAATATAACCATGGTAAAACATAAAATACCTTGGGGGCATGTGGGAATGTCTCTAAGCATGTCTCATAACCATGCCAATGATAACCGTATTCTCATGATATAAATCACACAAATATAGGTCAATCTCGATATATAATAATTTTAGCCATAAATCTGGATTCTTCTAGTTATATAAGTATTAAAAAAGAGTCAGGACAAGCCTGTTCTATAATCATTTCAACATTTCTCTGGGCTGATCCAGGAATATAAGCATTACAACAAGTATCAGGGCCAATAACGATATATAAGAATTATATCATTCATCTGGAATAACCATAGTATATAATAAATATAGAATTAATCATTGGGTATAGCCCTCAATATAATCATTTATTCATTTATCAAAATTAATAATAAGTGTAAGTATATCACAATATAACATCATAATAATAAATAGTTAATTATGAAAATTACTATTTTCATTTAATTACACATTTCTAATATCATTTTTTATAAAAAAACTCACATTAGAGTCTTATCAATAATCAAGTCAAGAAATTTTGAAACTATATCAAAAAATCTCCTAAAACTCTTGTCATGCTAAATACAGATAATAGATATTTGAATTAATTTATAATAAATGGCTCACCCACCCAAATAGTATCCTTAATCTCAGTGAATAAAAATTTAATACAAATTATTTAAAAGGAAAAATATAATTCATAATTTAATTAATTAAGGCTCTTGTTATGTTGGCGCAATTATAATATTTCACATAAAATAAAATTAAATATACTATAGGGTTAACTTTTTGACCCCTACCTTTAACCAGTGATTAATGTAACACTTCTGAATGGTAACACCAATGAGGAAGAAGGTGTAGAAGATCACTTGATGAAACCTAGATCAAAATTTGTCAAGATTAACATCAATCCTAAATGTGGACCTGGGATTCCACCACCCTAATAGAGAAAAACTGAAGAGGAATGGAATAAAATGGGAAAATACCTAACAAGGTTGGATTTCTTGAATGGAACATATGAAATGGGGGATGTAACTCCAATAACATCTCGGAAACCATCCTAAGTCAAGAGGAGAATATGCAATGAAAAAATAGAGAGAACATCATCTGCATAATATTCTTAAAACCATTTCACTCGACAAATACACTGTGTGTATTCCATTTATACATCATGTATTCCGTTTTAAATGGAAAATCCAAAAATCCCATCACCTCAAGATAATATTTATCTTAATCAACTTTTGCACGACGTGAACTAGGTACCCAACATGTAACAAGTGGAGACCATGAACTATTTCATGAAATGTGTTTGTTGATAGTTAAAGGTTGTGTAACATGTTCGTGGAGTGTAATCATCTAATAGATAGTTTTAAGCCTACTTTAAGCAAATTGGCCAGAACCACCCCCATAGCCTTCTAATGCAAGGAAAACCATCATAAACCCATTTATCATGTTAATATTTAGAGTCTATGAATTCAAATAAAAATTAATATATAAAAATTATGTCATTTTTTCTAAAACATTCTCTCTCTCATCGATCTAGGCATAGCCCCCATGACTTAAATAGAAAACCCAATGTGTAATGTAACTTGAAAAATATGGGATGTTGTATCCTCCCCAGCATAAAAAATCACTTCCCCATGTTATTCCAAGTATCACTATGGGTTCTGGTGGTAAAAATTTGGCCACTATGCTTGCATATCAGACTTCGTCTCTCAAGTCTCCTACTAAACTAACCCATGCTTCCAATCCACTCAAACCAAATCTATAGTCCTACCTCAGTTATATTTTTTAATATGCTCCACAATCCATAACATATTTTCATATAAGGGAACATATACCCCAAGAATTATGTCTAGAACATATTTTACATGAGAAGGTTGCAGATGACATATTCGAAGGTGAAAAAAATAATCCATTTGTACATGGATATATAGAATTATGGATGGGATAATTGGTATGCTAGTAGACAGACGCTATCAACTATCTGAAATGATTTAACAAACCTACACACTATCTTTCCCTATTTCTTGATATATTATTTATATAACCTAGGTTGAACCTGAAGAAACATATAATAACCACCCTCAAAATCCATAGTCAATCTCCATCAATTAGCATAGGATTTCAGCCTACTCTACATGGGCACCAACCACCTCTAGATAAATTGAACCTACTCAGATTTCTTGTGCATTAGACTAAGACCAACATGTACAGACTCACCTACCTCTAACCAACGATGATTCAAAAAAAACATCCTTCCATAAAAATCCCGAAATGGTTCCATCTTGAATGATACATGGATTGTGATATTTTACGAAAACTCCATGAGTACTATATGTTTCTCTAATAAACCACTAATATCCAAAACACAGCATCGTAACATATCCTCTACGACCTGAATATTCCATTGAGATGGGACTTCATTCTGGTGATGATAGGTTATACTCAAAAGAACCTACAATCATTTATACTTCTAAATACCCTATCAGAAAAGTGATGTGAAACGATTATCCCATTCTAAAATGATACTCTTCATTAAAACATGCATTCAAACATCCTCGTGAACATAAAAACTACCAAGATTATCAACAGTTTTGTTTTTCCTAATATAATGAAATTGGGGTACCTTCATCAATCCAAACGAATTCACCAACAAAACATCATTGTTTTTTATTTTATTTAATAAATACGATAAAACAATATATAGTGACATCATCCCATTTCCTACTAGGATTGGGAAGAGACTAAAAGATATCTTATAGACTCAAATACTTATCTTTAACCTAGTGATAAGTGAAACATCTTTCCAAAAATCCTGCTACTTCATTCATCATTCCAGAACACCAGTATTTTCTATTGTGATCATGATAGTTCTTTATCAAACCTGAATTTACAACACATATAGAAGCATGAAATTCTTTCATCAACTCCTTGTGAAAAAACCATAGGAATCCCTAACCATCCATAGAAAAAATAGTATTTACAATACTAAGATAGAATATATTTGTTGTCTCCCCACTATATAATCTATCTCTCATATCAAATCCCTTTATAATAGATAATTTCTCATTTCTAATCCTGTCCAAAATAATGGGTATAATATATGTTGAAGTCAGATATAAAAGTCCATGTGAATCATGATCATTTAGATAAATTTCTAAAAAGAGTTCAATCACCCTCCACTCAATGAAATTCTCCAACACTTCCTTTATCGGTTTGTTTTATGTCAAATAATTAGAAACAATGTTTCCCTTTCCTACTGGATAAGACAACTCAAAGATGAATGACTAAAGATACTCTACTAACCTCATAAAATAATGAATTATGTCCTACTTGGAAATGTGGTCCCTAATGCGCTTATGGTCCATCAATAACACATATATTTCAACCATAACACATTACCTCTTGCTCCTCAGGGAATGTACCTCTATTAATAACTTAATATCTTGAGTTGGGTAATTCCTCTCTAGAGGTATCAGCTATTTGGAGCCATAAACAACCACTTGATTCTGATGTATTATAACTACTATTAGCCAAACATTAGATGCATCACAATAAGGGATATACTCTTTACCCAACATAGGTTATGTGAGGATAGGTGCTGATGTTATCATTCCTTTCAACCCTTACAACCTATATCCTAAGAATATGTCCAAATAAATATCACCCCTTTATTGGTCAGCTATAAGGCCCCAGCCTTAAACATTATTTAATCTTGAGATATTTAAAGAATACACCTTGATAATCTTTTCAGGTTTAGAGTTTTCGAGAATTAGATCATAAAACTTTCATTACATTCCACATTTAAACAAAGTGGTTACATTAAAGATATTATCCATTTTCCCCTAAATGGAAACATATTTAAAATAAAACATGGATTATTTCTTGAAAATTCCATTACATTATCATCACATCATGTACCTTTCCCTTGACCTGTGAAAATAATTTCAAAAACATGGGATGAGCATAAAAATCTCAGTAAGGGATATAAAAATATGGAGAGGAAATATGAGTACATGTATACATATGAATCAATGAAATCATACTCTACTCATAAAACATAAGAACATTAACATACCTCATCAAATCATGAATAAATCATATAAATCATAAGACATAAAGGTATCTTGAGGCATTCATAACATTCTTACGTAGGGAGTAACCCTCTTGGTTACGTTTGGAATACACATCACAGTATATTCCCTAAATATCTTCAGTGAAGTATTAACGTTTAACTCCTTCACATTACCCAATGCATTGGAGAGCTATATCGGGCTCGCCCACCCTTATTTAATCATGGAACCAGTTTTCTTCATAACAATTCCCATGTACCATAAAATAATCGTATCACATAAAACATGCATAAATGGAACATAACATTTCCACTTTTCAATCACAAGATATAAATAAAACACATTGATATAAAAACATTATGAAAACCATTTTCAAAACCAAAATAAAAGAAAAGTAAAACATGGTATTTATTTTTCATTAAAAAAATTTATGGCTTGTAGAGGAAGCTGAAACTCAAATAATGGTCACGGCGGCAGAGAAATCGTTGTCGCCGCATACGTACGAGAACAACATTCCCTCTTTTCATTTAGTAAAATGCTTCGTATAAAAAAGATTCCTTTTGGATAAATGTAATTGTAAAAGTGGTTTATACACCGTATAAAAAAAGGTTGTGTATAAAAAAAATATGCCTCAATGAATGGAGATTGAGACGAAGTCCCATACCTCTTATCTGACTTGACTTGATTGTTATTTAATCTCCTTTAAATAGGGTAACTCTTTTTTATTTGAGATCAAAGGCTTCATTGGGAAGACTTCTGCCCAGAGTGATGCTTCTAGGAGTTAGAGAGGGATGTGGAGAAACAAAATGGGCAGGGATTGGCCAATCCAAAGGCTTTGTTAGTGTTTGTAAGCTGGTAGAGTTGGGGGCCTTTTATAAGAGGAGAGAAGGGGCACTCTTGGAAAGTTAAGAAAAGATACTTTGTTATAAAATACTTTTTGGATAAAAAAGGTCCCAAAATTATATATTTCTAGGATAAGGTGATAAGGGTTCGAAATCCACCCATCCAATAGGTTTTTGACAAGTGTAGGTCTTATATTTTACATTATATTTTCATTATATTTAAATCGTTAAATAATGTGGTAATCGCTGCATCATCATGGTTTCATAAATAATTTAATTTATTTAATGTCTAAAATTATACAAAAAATAATATACTGTATGAAATCGTTTTATCTTTCCAATGACTATTTATAGTCAAAATTTTGACTTGTATAATCCCATTTAATTTTTTTTTTATTAAAACAACTCATGTTTGTGTCATTTTTACTTTTACATTAAATAAAAATATATTAATGTCATTTTCCATCCAAAGTGGCTCCATGTGGTCCCCAAGCTGACCCATGGATTGTATTGGTCGGCCATGACACATCCAATAAGGGTAAGACGTGTGTCAAATTCATTTCATATTATTAAAACATTATTCTTACCTTAAATTACACTAATTACATCTAATCGCGTATAAAAACATAAAAGTAAATATTCACCTAAAAAATATTTTAATCCCATTGAACCACATTATAATTCTTAATGACAACCATGTATGTCGAATTTTTGTAATTCAAAACACAGAAGTGGTAAAATTTCATTTAAACGAAAAATCAGTTTTTTAAGTACCACTTAGTGGTTTCACTATTCATCAAAAATTGATGTTTTTCAGAGAATACGAAAACCTCACCCTAAGATATATTTGATATTCAAAATTCAAAAAATGATGTCTATTTTAAAAAATTGAAAACATATAAGTCACATTAATTAATTTAATAATTAATTCCCGCCGTCAGAGCAAATAGCGTGTTTTTATGAAATAATAAGTATCAAAAGATTGACACTAGTTTAAGTCCAATTTCAAAGGGAAATTAATTCCAATGACTGCCATTGGATTAAATAGTAAAAATATATTTTAATTTAACATTAAAAACAATTCAAAAGATAATCTAATCATATAAATAAATTTGATTAAAAAGAGGTTTTGAATTATTATACAACATTTTTCACTATTCATTTAAAAATGAACTTTATCGGAAAAATACCAAAAATTTACCCAAAGTAAATTTCAATGTCCCAATCATAAAGAATAAGTTTATTTTGACAAATAGATCTTTTAAAATTTTCAAAATTTTGATTTAAAAATGGGTTTTCATCAAAAGGCAGTAAAACAATCTTTTAAGAATATAATTATATTCAATGCTTAAGATTGGATTTATTCCCATTTTAAGCCTCTAAAACACTATCTAATTCATTAATAGAAATAGATAAAAATATCTATTATTCATTACTTACTAGGGATGTTATATCCTTCCCCCCTTTAGAAAATTGCGTCCCCGCAATTTATTTACTTATCGAATAAGTGGGGGTATTTAGCCCTCATTGCATTTTCAGATTCCCATGTTTCCTCTTCAATCATGTTGTTTTTTCACAAAATCGTTACCTGATGAATCACCTTATTCAATAACACTTGCACCATGTGGTCAAGAATCTGGACTGGTTCTTCCTTATATGATAGGTTCTCTTCCAGCTAAACTACCTCTGGACTCAAAACATGAGATGGATCTGTCATGTACTTCCTTAACATTGAAACTTGAAAAACATTGTGTACCTGAGATAAACTCAGAGGTAATGCCACTCGGTAAGAAACAGATCCAACTCTATCCATAATTTCATATGTTCTAATGATCCTTGGACTCAGCTTTCCTTTCTTACCAAATCGCATCACACTTTTCCATGGTGATACTTTGAGAAAAACATGATCACCTACCTCAAAAGAGAGATCCATCCTCCTGTTGTCCGCATAACTCTTCTTCCTGCTCTGAGTTGTTCTCATGTGTTTATACATCATCTGAACTTTTTCTGCCATCTCTTCTACAATTTATGGTCCCATCATCTTCCTTTCACCAACTTTATCCCAGAATTCTAGAGTTCGACACCGCTTACCATATAACGCCTCAAATGGTGTCATCTGTATACTGGAATGAAAACTGTTATTATATGAAAATTCAACCAAAGAAAGTTGTTGGTCCCAACTTCCCTGATAATCCATCGAACAAGAACATAGCATATCTTCCAATGTCTGAATTGTTTATTCTGACTTCCCATTTGATTGAGGATGAAAAGCTGTACAAAAATTATATTCAGTACCCAATGACTTCTGAAGGCCCTTCCAAAAGTTAGAAGTAAACCTGGGATCACGATCAGACAAAATGGAGAGAGGAACTCCATGTAACCTAACTATCTATTTAAGATACAAACGGTAAAGTCTATCTTTGGAAAAAGTATCTCGTATAGCAAGGAAATGAGCAGATTTAGTCAAGCGATCAACAATAACCCAGATTGTATTATTACCTTGAGGTGTCTTCGACAATCCCACAACAAAGTCCATGGATATATTATCCCATTTCCATTCTGATACTGGTATAGTCGGAAGCATTTCTTTCGGTAAATGTCGCTCTGCTTTTACATGTTGACATGTCAAACACTTCAATGTAAAATCAGAAATATCTCTTTTCATTCCATCCCACCAGTAATACTCCCGCAGATCTCTGTACATCTTAGTACTTCCAGGATTAACTCAAAACGGAGAACTATGAGCTTCACATAACAACTCATTCTTCAACTATGAATCACAAGGCACACACAATATCTTCCCAAATCTCAGAACACAAACTTTATCAATGTTTAATTCAGTAAACTTACCCTTATGAACCAGCTCTACCTTTTTCTGCAACTCACTGTCTTGCCTCTGTGCTTGCTTAATTCTGTCTGATAGAGAAAATTTCACTGATACCTGAAACAAAACAAGAGGAAATCTTGCACAAACAACTTTTATGCCAAATTTAATCAAATCCTTAACCAAAGGATCATGTTCCAAAGACAACATTGTTAATGAAGCATTACTTTTTCGACTCAAAGCATCAGCCACATTATTTTCTTTTCCTGGACGGTAGTGAATTGTACAATCATAATCCTTGATTAATTCTATCCATCTCCTTTGTCTCATGTAAAATTATTTCTGGGTGAATATATACTTTAAAATTTTGTGATCGGTATATATTTCACACTTTACTACATAAAAATGATGCCTCCAAATTTTTAAAGAAAAAAAAATAGCTAATTCCAAGTCATGTGTATGGTAATTTACCTCATGAATTTTCAACTGACGTGAAGCATAAGCAATTACCTGATCATTCTGCATAAGGACACTACCAAGTCCTTTCAATGAAGCATCACTGTAGATAACAAACTCACCATTCCTAGAAGGAAGTGCCAAAACTGGATCATTCAACAATCTTCCTTTCAACTCCTGAAAACAATAATCACATTCTTTTGTCCAGATAAACTTAACACCCTTCCGAGTTAGCTTAGTCATTGGACTAGATAACTGGGAAAAATTTCTAACAAACCTTAGGTAATATCCTTCCAAACCAAGGAAGCTATGAATCTCAATTACATTTGTGGGTCCTGGCCATTCTTCCACAACCTTTGTTTTTTCAGGATCAACAGTTATCCCATCTTTAGAAACAATATGACCAAGGAATGAAATTTGTTGCAACCAAAACTCACGCTTTCTGAATTTCCGATACAATTTCTTTTATGTGAAGGATTGAAAAATAACCCTTAAATTTCATTCATGATCCGCTTTACTTTTAGAAAACACCAAAATTTCATCAATGAAAACAACCAGCTTTTTTCACCTGAGTCAACTGAGCCATCACTACAACAATCTATTTAGTTCTGATTCTTACCATCTCAGGATACTGATTTGTAATGTCATTTCCCTCTGTATGCCTTAAAAGAAAATCTGTTCTGTTTCCACTATGAAAAACCATTCTGAACAAACATGTCTTAGATGAACCAACATGGTAATCTTTGAATGCTATATCATTTCAATTTGACCATTAAAAAAAATTTGGATAGTCATTTAATAGAATTCTAACTTCTAATGTTATCTAAACTGACATCTTATACCGACTATAAGGCCCCTGCCTTAAAAATTACTTAATCATGAGATATTTCAAGAATACACCTTGAGGATCTTTTTAGTTTTAGTGTTTTAGAGAATTAGATCATAAAACTTTCATTACATTCCACATTTAAACAAATTGGTTACATAAAAGATAGTATTCATTTTTCCCATCAATGGGATCATATTTAAAATAAAACATCGATTCTTTCTTGACACTTCCTTGACATTATCATCACATCATGTAACTTTCCCTTGACCTGTGAAAATCATTTCAAAAACATGGTATGAGCATAAAAAGCTCAGTACGGGATACAAAAATATGCAGAGGAAACATGAGTACATGTATACATAAGAATCAATGAAATCATATTGTACTCATAAAACATAAGCACATTAACATACCTCATAAAATCCTGAATAAATCATATAAATCATTAGACATAATGTTAACTTGAGGCATTCATAACATTCTTACATAAGGAGTAACCCTCTTGGTTACGTTTGGAATACCCATCACAGTATATTTCCTAAATCTCTTCGGAAAAACCTTAACGTTTAACTCCTTTGCGTTACCCAATGCATTGGAGAGCTATATCGGGCTCACCTGCCCTTATTTTATCATGGAACAACACTTCTTCATAAAAATTCACAAGTACCATAACATAATCGTATCACATAAAAGATGCATAAAGAAAACATAACATTTCCACTTTTCAATCACAAGATATCAGTACAACACATTGATATAAAAACATTATGAAAACCATTTTCAATAACAAAATAAAAGAAAAGTAAATCATGGTATTAATTTTTCATTCAGAAAAATTTATGGCTTGTAGAGGAAGCTGAAACTCAAATAGTGGTCACGGCGGCGGAGAAGTCATTGTCTCTGCATACGTACGACAAAAACATTCCATCTTGTCGTTTAGTAAAATGATTCGTATAAAAAAGATTCATTTTGGATAAACGTAAAAATAAAAAGGGTTAATACACCGTATAAAAGAAGGTTGTGTATATAACAAAATATTCCTCAATGAAAGGAGATTGAGACGAAGTCCCATACCTTGTATCCGACTTGACTTGATTGTTCTTTAATCTCCTTTAAATCGGGTAACTCTTTTTGATTTGAGCTCAAAGGCTTCCTTGGGGAGACTTCTGCCCAAAGTGAGGCTTCTAAGAGTTATAGAGGGATATGGAGAGAAGCAATGGGTAGGGTTTGGATGAGACAAAGGCTTTGGAAGTGTGTGTAAGGTGGTAGAGTTGGGGGCCTTTTATAAGAGGAGAGGAGGGTCACTCTTGGAAAGTTAAGAAAAGATACTTTGTTATAAAATGATTTTCAGATATAAAAGGTCACACAATTTTAAATTTCTAGGATAAGGTGATAAGGGTTCAAAATCCACCCATCCAATAGGTTTTTTAAAAGTGTAGGTCTTATATTTTACACTATATTTTAATTTTATTTAAATTGTTAAATAATGTTGTAATCGTTGCATCATCATGGTGTCATAAATAATTTTAATTTATTCAATGTCTAAAAATTATAAATAAAATACTATGATGTAGGAAATCGTTTTAGCTTTCCAATTACTATTTATAGTCAGAATTCTGACTTGTAAAACCCCATTTAAAAATTGTTTTAGTAAAACATTTCATGTTTGTGTCATTTATACTTTTACATTAAATAAAAAGATATTAATGTCATTTTCCTTCCATGGTGGCTCCATGGGGTCCCCAAGTTGACCCATGGATTGTCTTGGTCATCCATGACACTTCCAATAAAGTTAGGACATGTGTCATGTTCATTTCAAATTATTAAAACATTATTCTTACCTTAAATTACACTAATTACCTCTAATCGCGATTAAAAACTTAAAAGTTACTATTCACAAAAAAAAATTATTTTAATCCCATTGAACCACATTATACTTATTAATGACAACCATGTATGTCAGATTTTTGAAATTCAAAACACAGATGTGGTAAAATTTCATTTAAACAAATAATCTGTTTTTTAAGTACCACTTAGTGGTTTCACTATTCATCAAAAATTGAAGTTTTTCATAAAAATACCAAAACATCACCCTAAGCTATATTTGATATTCTGATTTCAAAAATTATGTCTATTTTTCAAATTTCAAAACATATAAGTTACATTAATTAATTTAATAGTTAATTCCCGCTGTTAGAGCAAATAGCGTGTTTTTATGAAACAATAAGTATCTAAAGATTGACACTAGTTTAAGTCAAATTTCAAAGTGAAATTAATTCCAATGACCACCATTGGATGAAATTGTAAAAATATATTCTAATTGAACTTTAAAACAAATTCAAAAGATAATCTAATCATATAAATAAATTATATTAAAAAGTGGTTTTGAATTAAAATACAACATTTTTCACTATTCATTAAAAAATGAACATTATCGGAAAAATACCAAAAATTTACCCAATGTAAATTTCAATGTCCCAATCATAAAGAATAACTTTATTCTGACAAATAGATATTATAAAATTTTCAAACGTTTTATTTAAAAATGGTTTTCCGTCAAAAGGCAATAAAACAATCTTTTAAAAATATTAGTGTATTCCATGCTTAAGATTGGATTTATACTAATTTAAAGCTTCTAAAATACTATCTAATTCATTAATAGACATAGATAAAAATATCTATTATTCATTACATACTTTGGATGTTACATCATCCGTGACATTAGTGCTTTAAAAAGTACGAATTATAGGATAAAGTGATAATAATAACATGCTAAAACTAGAAAACACTGATTCTCAAAGACATTATTGGATTTCACCCAAGATAATACAACTAAAAATTTATATAGGTCCATTGAAACTCCTTCACGTGATAAGATATATCCCAGGAAGTTCACTCTATCATTCCAAAAAATTCATTTAGATATCACAGTTCAAATATGATGCTCTCTCAATGTACTCAGCATGATTTCAAGAGGTTGGGCATGATTTTCTACTCGCTATATGTACTCTAATAAGTCATCAAAAACAACCACCAAAAACTGTTATAAAATAAGAATAAATATTTGATTCATCAAATCCATGAATATTATCGATGCGTTAGTCAAAACAAATGACATCACTATGAACCCATACAAGACAAAACATCTCCTATAATTATTATGAATTATATCTATGGGTATCACCCTAAATTAGTGTTACCAGTATCACATGCTATTTTTAGAGAAGATCTTATAACTTCTCAAATGATTGAAAATATCATCCTTGCATGGAAGGGGATACTAGTTCTTAATTGTCATCTAGTACAATATCTAATAAACATAATCACAAAGTTACATTGACCCTCTTAGTGAAGAGAACAAGAGAACCCATTGATGATTTACTAGGCCATATAAGAAATTTAACTTCTAGATCATCTAACTTAACTTTCATCCCCCAAATATCTACTTGTACCATTCTATATAGTGGGTTATAAACTATATTTTATCTTTACGTTAACTAAATATTGAACTCTATCACTCACTTGAGCGTTATGTAATAGAAATTTTTAGGAAATACATCCTAAAAATAGACTACCTCTATATTAAAATAATTTTTATACATCCTACCATTCGGTAGAGATAGACTGGCTAAACGATATATAATTACATATATTTTTAAATGATATCTATTTGTTAAGAAAATGTGTGTTATATTATAATAAACCAAAAAACCATATCTATATAAAAATGATAAATATAATATTTAGCTAAGATTATAATTGAATTCCATGTATTAAAATTCGAAAAAGATATACAATAGAAAAGTCAAAATGAGAAAATATAGATGGCACTAATTTTCTAGATTCATTTCCTCCATGGAAAAAACTACATAAATAATAAAAATATATGTAACCCAATAAACATCTTAGAAAATTAAAATATAACAACTTGGTTGGAATTGATTTAAATATTAAATGAAATAATGAAGTGTATTTTTATTGATTATGGAAGAAACTGTGACTGTCGATATTTGACAACATTAGGACCATCGGTCAAATATGATCGTTGTTCAATATATCAATTGGAAATTTTACCCATTGGGGAATATACCCATTGGTAGAAATTTTAATATTATAATGTGTGTTTAAATGAAGTAATGTAGTAGGATAATTATTGTAGAAACTAGAAGTGATGGCCTCAACTAGTAGTGTCATGTCATATGAAGCTCATTTGCATAAACTTTGGAGTGAGGTAGAATAACTAGGGTTCTCCCTAGACTAATCCCAACCCAGGATTCAAAATAAAAATATAGAATGAAATCTTCTATGGGAGAAGTTCAGGTTGGTGGAAATTATCACCCGAATAGTATTATCTGAGCCACCGTATAAATTTATCCCCATCACCCACCATACTCATAGGTCATATGTGGGTTTTATAAGTGGGTACATATCCACATATTTGTTACATAAATTGTAATTATTTTATATAAATAATATTTTTATTCCATCAATACAATTTTACTAATTAGTGTGCTTAAGAAAGTATATTTTTAATTGAGATGAATCTGATAAATTGATTTTCCAATCACAAATTACTCATTTCAAAAATAGATGTAAATTTTTATAATAATATAATGCATTATAAATAATATTTTTTTAATTAAATATTATATTAAAATACCATTAATTTTAAACAAAATATAACATATTTTTATTATGTCCTATGATATTTTTAATTTTTAGATATTTGAATATTCCTTACAACACACTTTTTTATTAAATAATAAGAATTTATTTTTAACAAGTTAATATGATAATTTTTAGTGAATTGTTATAATCAAATAAACATTATTTTTGAAATAATATCATTGAAATTATTTTAAGGTGAATTAATGAGAATTTTCAAGAATACATTATTTTTTTCATGAATAGTAAAAATGCATGTTGTGTTTTTTTCTTATTTTTAATGACATCATGATTATCTGATAATGATGTTATAATTAATTAACCACAATACCTATCCTTAAATGTCTTATTTCAATAATATATAATAATTTAATTGAGATTAATCAATTTTAAAAACCAACAACTTACATTCCAAAGTCTAAAATGACAACCTTGACATTAAAAACATTAAATTATTGAAAAATTAATCTCCCGTGTGAAAAGAAGTCAAAATAAATAGTTTTCGATAATTGTGTCTATATATAAAATAATATATTACCCAAATGTCCAAATCCATGGGCAAAAACCCCGTGGTAAGACCAATATTTTTCATTTATGAATCCTTGGTGACAAACCTTCTTGATATGAAAATGATTGTATCATTTAAATTTTTTAGCCACATTTATATGTTTGGATTCATGTTATTTTTAATATTGTGTACCTTATGGTCAATTTCTCATGAAATAATTATATTTTTCATTTTCTTATTGATATTTCTCAAGTTCTTACACATATTCAACGTGATCACATATAAACTGTATCCTTTACTGATCCCCATGTTCATCGATTTCTTTTGATTTATGTACCCAAAATTGGATATATTGTTAATGTATCTTAGGATTAACCCCTGAAGAATATTTTCATGTGGATTAGAATAATGTTTTATGTTTTCAATTATTCTTTAATTTTTTCCTAGAATCAAAACATTAAAGGATCCTCTGTTTGCACCATGTAATGAAATGATGTGTAAAAAAAAGGTGGGATTATATATTTTTTATCAAAGGATTGATTTGTTATTTATGGGAATTAGGAATATAAATATTTTATATAAACCCTAGATAAATGTTTTTATATAAGAAAACCTAATGGTATTGTAGTGATTTATTAAGTAAGTGGTTTAATGTAAAGATATCCTTATATGGATAGAAACATGTCGATATGTCTCTGGCACAGATGTATCTTTGTTTAATACCTGAAAACACTACATTTATATAGACTCGATTGAAAACTTGTGAATGAAAATGGTATTTATTTACTTTTAGTTTGACATTGCCCAATGATATGTTTGGTAAATCACCATATTTTTATAAATGATTATAAAAGATATATAGAGATTATAATTTCTGTTAAAAATGAAATATTTATGAATGAAGTTTTAAGACATTAAATTACATTATAATTATTATATTTTTAAAGGATATATGTTTCTCACAATGTTTTTCTTCTTTTAGATAATGTAATGAATGGGGAGGAATCATTTAAATAATGAGCGCAATTGGTGATGCACGGACAGACCACTGATGGAATCTTGAATGTAGAAATACATGAAAATGATGAATCCGCTTTCTAGATTTATAAATAATAACATAAAACAAGTTTATTTTTTAGATTCACTTCAATTGGAACAACGTTTCATTGATTCCTTCCACTGTCAATGAAAAACATCTTTTTGCAGATCAACTAACCCATAGATTATTGAAAACATGATACTTTATTCAGAAAATAATATTTTTTAGTCTATTTTTCGGAGAACGATAATTTCACCATGTAAGAATAAAAATTATAAGGGGAAGTTGATCCGTGGTGGAAAATGATTAAAAACATAGAGGCAAACAAAGATATTTATGCTTTCAAGTGGAAATATTTTAGTGGAACCTTTTTCAAAAAATATTTGCTTCATTTGAAGTGAAATAAATAGATATAGAATTATTCATGTTCATGAATAATGAAAATGAATATGTGGGAACCTATGATATGAACATTATAAAACATACTCAATAAACATATATCTTTTTTATGGAACTGAAGGGAATGGTTGATATATTCTTCATCGAACTAATAACCCATATGTTGAAGAATTTACAAATACAGTCTATAAAAGTTGTGATGAGATATTTTTGAGAGAAATGAATGTTATATTGGAGTTTGGAGAAACGTTGTGGTCAAATAGGTCAAAAGAATAGAAGAGTACAACGCATCCAAAATAAGGGAGGTTCTTTGTTCACATATTCAGAGGAAAAAAAGTGAAACATCCCACGTGGAATAAATATTTGAAGAAAAATTATAGGAATATATTTCATAGGAGTGGAGAATGTTACATGTGTGAAGAATATTTTCATACAGCTCAAAAATATCATGCTGAGGTGATGCCTCAACATCTCAACACTAATGACTATTAAAATATGGTGTAAGCCCATCATAATGTTTAATTCTTCATGTGTGGATAGCATAAGAACATTTCCAAGAACTGTAAAAATAAGAATATAATGTAGGAAAATCACCATCATCTTTAGTATAGGCCAAGGGAGAATGGTTTGTAATTTATTATCATGATGGCTGACATAAGATCTCTAAATAGTATGGTGGCACGTACACTCATTGTGCTCTCAAATCTATAAAATACATTATCTTGTTGTTATTCTATTCATTTCTTTCTTTCATCCATGTTTTCAATTAATATAGAATCAATACATAATATAATATAATTTTAGTAACCATTGAAGACTCCTTGAAGAATTATCCAAGAATTAATAGCATATTGAAACAATAATATTGACATTAGTGAGTACAATCTCATTTGAAATCTCATAGTCATTCCCATATTAGAATTCGACACTATAAAAGGGATTGAAAGGCCTTCAAATTATAATTCTAACATCAGCTATAGTATCAATTAAATATCTATAATATTGAATGGAAATCCAATAGTTATTTCCAAAGGATAGATATCGCAACCTGAACATTATCTAGAGTCACATCCAATAGCCTTGATTATGGAGATGATCAATGAAGAGGGTGAATGAAATAAATATATAATGATATATAATGTCCCCATAATTCAATAATTCATTGGAAATTTTCATAAGGATTTAACTAAACCTCCCCTATAAATTGACGTAGAGTTATACATTTAAAAAATACCTGGATCAAAAATGAAATCAAAGACCATGTATAGAATGGAATATTTGGAGCAAGAGAAATTAAAGGAAAAACTTCAATATATTTTGGTGAAGGTAATAATCTGGCCATGTGTGACTCCTTGTGGATAATAGGTTATATTTTTTAAATAATAATGAAGGATCAATGTGGAAATGCATTGATTATGGAGAACATAAGGAGAACATAGTAAAGAGCATGTACCTTATCCCAATGATTGATGATTCATTTAATCAGCATTGTGGGGAATAATTATTCTCCAAGATTGATCTTCGATCAGGTTATCATCAATTAAGGTTGAAAAAAGAGGATTTTCCGAAGTATATCTTCTGATTAATATATGGGAATTATGATTTTTTTGTTATTCCTTATGTATTGACTTATTATCCTTATATATTTACAGATTTTATGAATTAATTCTTAAAGGACTACCTTGATAAATTTTTTTATGTTTTTTATGGTATTATGATTATTGTAATTTAATGAGGAATATGTAATGCCCCAACCCCAGTTACCCATAGTCGGTTCATTTTTACAGAACATTGGCATGATCACCAGAAAATCATGTCCCGAAAGACTGATAATTGTAGTAGCCTTGGATGTACTAGATACATTCATAAGTTTTACATTACATAATAAAATGAAATACTACAACAACATTGTTTCCATAGAAAACACTAAAATCCCATATAATATCCCTACATTTTAGTCATAACATACTTCTTCCCATCCTAGGATAAATAATACATAGAATGGTGTGAGCTCAGATGCTCAGTAAGGATAACAGTATAGCGGAAAATTTCACAAATAAGCATAAGCATTTAAGGAAATGTATAAAACTAAAACAAAATCATTTTCAACATAAATTTAATCATTATATATAAAATATAAATCAAAATAATTCCACTCAATTACTCAAATGGATATTCTACTTGTTGAATAATCACATGGAATATCTATAGAAACTTTCATATTGGTGGAATACATAATTCTTGAATTCATAACCACATATTCAAGGCCTTGTGCCAAGAATACAAATAAGATTTTGTCAAGGCCTTGTACCAAGACACTAGTTTTTCACATGAGACCTACTGATGCATCAAGGAGCTATAGTGGGATCCACCTGAAACATAATAATTCTAACGCATTTCTCATATGTAATTTTTTAAACATAATGTAATCATTTGTATAAAAACTAGCATATGAAATTTCAATACTTCCTCTATAAACCATGAATGGTAGAAAAATAACACATCCATAGTAAAACATATCACAAAACCTTCAATACAAAATTGATGATTTGTATCATAATAAAATAACTTCAAACAATATTAAAATCCATTAAAGGATGTTGGCATATATGAAATCAAAAATTGTTTGAGAGACGTATCGCATTATTTTTTTTGAAGTCATTAAAAGATAAATAATTATAAAAGAAAACATTTATTTATAAATAATATTCTAATCTTGTAAGGTAAGCTTTGATGATGTTATAATGGAAGAATATAGCCGCACCCGTCGTATAAGATAAAAAACATTCTTACATTAATTTTGTCGAAAAGGTCATAAAGTAACTTGTTTGGAAAATGATGGAATGATTCCATTCAAAACATATAAGGTCAAATAAGGGTATAAATTGCTACAACCCAGAAGATAGTAAGTAGTAAAAATGTTTTGGAATACATTTTTAGTAAAACAAAGATGTTGATGATAAAGAGGTCCCAGTAGATAATTACATATAAACAACCTTGAATAGTGAACATGTTGTAGAATTAACCCTTACATTGTACTTTTCCTTGGTAGAGGGTAGTTTGACCCCTTGTATAATGATACAATAATTTTTATTAAATTATACAAGAATCATATACATTAATATGATATTATATATGAACTTTTAAAATTTCTTAGTTAATGATATTTCCGAAGTATCATCATTTTGGGTGTTAACTGATTCGTATTACTTTATATAAATTTTTATGTAAGTAATGTTTTTTGTGGATTTGATGTATCTTATCCAGATTAATAACTATATTATGTCATTAAAAATTATTTTTAATCATCAAATGAAAATTATTCTTGAATGGATATGAGGGGGAATGAATCTCATCGCGTTCATGGAGATGGTAATCCTTACGTACACACGAGCGACAATACCTTTCTTTTTATATTAAAATAATATAAAAATGGATGTTATATCATATATTTATAATAATTATCAGGTTATATTTATTATTTACATCAATTAAACATCATTATTATACCCATCCAATAATAATGTATTGAGTAACAACTACACCACGACGTGGAGACGGTAAGACGTACGTACACACGTATAGTGACATGTCATTCCAAGGATGGATAGAATAATGAATATTATTTTACCATATTTATAATAACTTCATAGTATATGGAAGATACTTGTGTTTTTATTTTATAATGGAAACAACAAATAAAGAGGAAGTGGAAGAAGAAATGAACTTGAAAGAGGTGATGAAATATTTACCTCTTTTTCAGGTTCTTCCTTTTGATTTGATCAAATGGGCTATATAGGATGGATTTATGACTAAATGAAGGACTATGGGATGAAGGGAGGACTATTTAGAGGGTATTTGGTCAGGTTTTGACTGTGACAAATGGATTTTAAGGTGTGAATTAGAGACAAGGGAAAGTTTCCTTTTATAAGCGGGGTTAGGGGCACTTTATGAAAAGATTGATATATTTTTTCATAATAAAATCATTATAGGTTTTTAATGGATCCAAAATAAATTATTTAAAGGCTGCGGTGGGGGTGGTTCGAATACCACTCAACCAATAGGTTTTAGACAGTTTGGGTCACTATATTAACCTTATCTTTTATATTTAACTCTTAGTTCAATAGTTTGACATTTACCATGTCTCTTTGTATTTTTATATTATATGGTTAATAAACCTACGATAATCATCCAACCGAACCTCAAGTGGTTCATTAATGACATATATAATATTATTTAATACCTTTATTTGAACCATATATTTTTAGGAATAGAAAATAAATTATCAATATAATATTTTTTTAAAAAACTATTTTATTACAATTTTGACACTATTTTCATTTTTTATAATTTTAAACTACAAACCACATTTTTACTTAAAAAATTTATTTAATCAATCATAACATCTCAGATTAACTTATAAAATTATTTTATGGCCTCAATAATTTCAAATTATATATATTTTAACATCTATAATACCATTTATTTGATTCCTTCAATAATAAGGAAAATACTGCATCCTCATTTTGTCATAAATAAATTAAATTATTCAATTTCTAAAAATTATAAATAAAATACCATTATGTGGGAAATAGTTTTAGATTTCTAATGAATATTTATATTCTAAGAGATAATATATATAATCATAAGTAAAAGTTGTTTTACTAAAAGATATATGCTTCCATCATTTTGGTATTTACTATAACTTAATTATTATAAGGTGTCATTATCACTTACAAGTGGCTCCATGTCATCCAAAAATAGACCCAAATATTCCCATGGAAAAACATGTATTAGAAAATATGGTTAGGATATGTGTTATGATAATTTAATATTATGATAATATTATTTTTTACCCTTATTTACCGGATTTACCCTTTAACCATGGTAAATAAAGTATTTATCGAAGTAATTATTCAAAATATGTAAAAATAAAATTTTCCATTTTACACAATTTGGACCTCCTGATTCTAAATATGGAATCCATTTTTATAAATTCAAATAAAGAAGTGGCAGAAGTTAATTTAAAATTAATTCCCGTTGTCAAAACAAAAACATGCTTTTAAGAAATAATAACTATCAAAAGATTGACAGTTACGTATGTCCAGTTTAATTGTGAAATTGAATCCAATGACCATCATTGGATTAATTGGTAAAAATATAAACTAATTATACTTAAAATCCACTCAATAGTTTAATTTAGTATTATAAATTATTTTTGATTAAAAAATTTGTTTTTAATTAAAATTTTACATTTTCACTATTCATCATACATTGAATTTTTTCAGAAGAATACCAAAAATTTACACTTAGCTAATTTCAATATTCTAAACCCAAAAATGAAGTCCATTTTGAATGATAAAATTTATAAAATTTTAAAATGTGGGTATTATTATTCATAACGTCTAGTTTGATTGGTTGTGGTGTGTTAGAACTAAAAGTTGCGTACAACGCAAGCTATTGCGTTATTCAAAGGGAAGCATATCGGGGAAGCTTGGGATATTACATTCTACCCTCCTTCAAAAAATTTCATCCTCGAAATTTCTTGAATATTAGTGCATAAAAAGACTCGGGTGGTTATTCATCATAAGTTCCTTGGGTTCCCATGTTGCCTCTTCCATCATACGGTGTCTCCATAGAACTTTTACCAGACTAGTCTTCTGGTTTCTCACCACTTGTTCTCTTGTATCAAGAACCATGAAAGGCTCTTCGCAATAAGAACGTTTGTTTTATAGTTCTAATTCCTCATAGGTAAGTACATGTGTTGGGTCAGACATGTATTTTCTCAACAGTACTATGTGGAAGACATCATGAACGTTGGGGAGACTTTGAGGAATTGAAAAATAGTTAGCTACAACCCCAATTAATTCAATAATTTCGAAAGGTCCGATGTACCAAAGACTTAATTTTACCTTCTTACCAAAACGTATAACACCCTTCCATGGATATACCTTCATGAAAACATGATCTCTTACCTAAAATTCCAAATCCTTCCTTCTGTTATCGGCATAGCTCTTCTCCCTACTTTGAGATTCTTTGATGTGGGTTTGGATTACCTTCACCTTTTATATAGTTTCCTCCACATGTTCTGGGCCTACATGTTTTCTTTTACCAATATCATCCCATGAGTTTAGTGTGCGACATATCGTTCTATATAACATTTAATATGGTTCCATATGAATACTTGAATAGAAGCTATTATTATATGAATGTTTTAACATAGGTAAATATTGATCCCACATACCTTGAAAGTCAGGTGAGAAAGATCTCAACATGTCTTCTATAGATTGAATAGTATGTTCTGATCATCCATCGGTTTGGGGGTGGTAGACAGTTCTCAAACAAAGTTTAGAATCTAGGTCTTTCTAAAGACTTGTCCAGATTCTTGAGTTAAAATGTGGATCACAATCAGAAACAATCAACAGGGGTACTCCATGAAGTCTCAAAACAACATTAATATATATTCCATCTTGAGGTTCTAGTGGTAAATCTTCCCTTATTACAAGAAAATGTTCTTACTTGGTAAGACAATCAATAATGACTCATATTGCATCGTTTTGTTTAGGAGTTTGGCAGTCCCATGACTATGTCCATCGTAATATTGTCCCATTTCTACTCAGGTATGGGAAGAGGTTGCATGAATACTCTAGGTTGTTTCCTTCCAACATTCACTTGTTGACAAACCATACATCAAGACTCAAAATAAACAATCTCTCTCTTCATGTGGTCCCACTAAAAATGTTCTTTCAAATCTCTATACATTTTAGTGCTACCAGGGTGTACAGAGAAATTGAAACTATGAGAATCATCCAACAATTCCCCTTTTAGATCAGGTACATCAGGAACACAAAGTCTCTACCCAAATTTCAAAATTACATATTCATACACAAATTCACTCAATCCCCCATCATTCACATCTTTAATTTTTTTTTTGAAACTCCTCATCATCAGACTGAGAACTTTTTATCCTTTATAGTAAAGATGGTTTTCAACCATTTGAAAAAGAATTGATGTTTCCCCTTCCATGGTTATTCCCATATCCATATTTACTAGATCCATCTAAATAGGATTCTTTTCTACTCTCATCTTGTTCCAAAATACATGATCCTTTCTACTCAAAGAATCTACCACCTAATTTTCCTTCCCCGGGTGGTAGTGTATAGTGAAATCATAATCCTTGAGCAGGTCAAGACATTGCCTTTGCCTCATGTTGAGTTCTTTTTGTTAGAATATATACTTCAAACTCTTGTGATCAGTATAAATATCATGTTTTTTACCATAGAGGTAATTTCTCCATATCATGAGAGCAAGGATTACAGCTGCTAACTCAGGATCATGAATAGGATAGTTTTTCTCATGATTATTTAGCAGTCGTGATGCATAGGAAATAACCCTATTATAAAGTATAAGGACACAACCAAGTCCTCTCATTGAAGCATCTCTATAAATAACAAACCAATAATTTTTCTGATGGTAGAGTAAAGACAGGATCATTGACTAATCTTCTATTCAATTCTTCAAAAAATTGATCAGAATTTTTTGTCCAAACAAATTTAACCCCTTTGCGTGTGAGCTTCATTATTGGGTTAGCCAATCGGGAAAAATTTTGGACGATATTCCGATAATAACCTGCTAATCCAATAAAACTGCATACCTCAGTTATACTTGTCAGTGCCAGCCATTCATGGATTTCCATGTTCTTTTAAGGATCAACAAATATTCCATCCTTAGATACAATATGGAAAAGAATATAAATCTCTTGAAGCTATATTCCCACATTCTATAAATCCCATATAATTCATGTCTTCTAAGAGTATTTAAGATAATGTGCATGTCATTTTCATGATATTTGTAGCTCTTGGAGTAGACCATGATATCATCAATAAACACCACTACAAATTCATCAAGATATTATTTGAAAACTCTATTCATTAGATCCATGAATACATAGGGTGAATTAGTCAATCTAAAAGGCATTACTGTAAACTCATAATGCCTGTACCAAGTATAAAATGTTGTCTTCAGAATGTCTTTCTTCTTTAAGAACAATTGATGATATCCAAATTGAAGGTCAATCATCGAAAAGTTTTGATCTCCATGAATTTGGTCGAAAAAATCAACAATGAGAGGTATGGGATACTTTTTATTTATTGTTATAGCATCAATCTCCCTATAGTCAATGCACAACCTCAAAGACCCATCATTCTTCTTAACAAAAAGAATAGCGTCTCTCCATAGGGAAATATTCCGTTGAATAAATCCCTTTTTACTCAATTCCTCGTGTTCTTTCTTTAGTTCCACTAATTCTACAGTGGACATTCTATAAGGGGTCGTCGATATGGGCCTTGAACCTGGAATTAAATCAATGGGAAACTCAATTTCTCATTCGGGAGGATATTCAGGTAACGATTCTGGAAACACATCAACATATTCTTATACAATAGGTTCATACCCTATTTGAACATTCCTTTCCTCACACACAGTTATTTCATTTTCTTCCTCCCTAATAATTTAATATAACTAAACAACTAGGGGTGGATCTAGATAAGAATCAGGCGGTGATGCTTCAGCTCTAATGATATGGTGTTTTTTATCACCGTCATTGAAAATAGTAACGTCTTTCTTCTTACAATAAATTTTGGCATCATGGTCTGAAATCCAATCCATATTAAGGAGCTTATTAAATTCAATCATGGGTATGATGATGAGATCAGCAGATAAAGAACAATTATTTTCTCTAATGGAATCTGATTCAAAAAACATTGTTGCGATGATACTTTCCTTAAGAGTTTTTACGGATAACTCTCTTATTAAATCAATCTGTAAATATCTAATTTTCTTAGAAAACTGGGAAGATATGAAACCGTGTGATGATCCCGAATCAAATAAAGTATTTTCTAAACATGAGGAAACCATTAAATTACCTTCCACCACATCTTTCGGTGCTTCAAACTCAGCATTTGTGATAAAATAATCTTGGCCTTGATCCCATGGCCTTTTATAGGGAATGTTTATTTAGAGCTTAGGTCATTCATTTTTATAATGTCCCAATTCTCTACAATTTTAATATTCAATATTCACAGCCACTTTATTTCCCTTACAATCACGAGCTTGGTGGATTTTTTCACCACTCTTGTAATAGACTCCCATTCCCTTCAGAGAAGTTCCAGGGTGTTTATTCATGCATTTACTACAGTATGGATATTCAACATTTCCTTCTTCCCCTTATTTCCATTTCTGTAGTGTTCACCAGATCTCTTCTTCTCTTTCTTTTCTTTAAAGTCATGATACTTAGAGGATTATTTTTCTATATTGACATCCCATGAGACAATATCTTCATACGAAGAGAAGGATTGTGAGACTAATGATCAATAGGGAAATGGTTTTATCCCATAAAAGAAACGATAAATCTTACTTCTTGGGTTTTTTATATAATCTGTATCATGCCTTGCTAACCTTGTAATGTTAGCCTCATATTTTTCGAAATTCTCATCCTCCTTTTGACTCAGATTCAAAAATTATCTTTCTATATCCGATCGATGGTCATGAGGAAAGTATTTTTCTAAGAAAAGTTCATTAAACTCTCTCCATTCCATACTGGACACTTCATCATCTTCCATTGTGTTTTGAATCAATTAGCACCATTTATCAGCATCTCCAGTGAGGCGATAAATATCCATGAAAACTATTTCCATTTATCTACTCCCCAAAGCATGAAATATATTCTCTAAGGAATTTATCCATTTCTCATATACTAATGGATTTTTACTCCCATTGAATTTTGGTGGTTGTTTACTCATGAATCAGTCTAATATTGATCCTCTGCGTTTTGGATCAGGGTTCTCCATATGGGTAAGGTTATTATTCATAACATGAGTGAATTGTCCCAGTATAGTGATAAGATGATCAGGACCAGTTGTATCACTGGATCCTCTATAATTATCTTGAGCAGAAAGGAAATCCTCAAATGGAGTGTGTGCATTGATATGGTTTACAATCCCTCCAGTAGTCACCATTTATAAACAATGGCATACACTAGATTTGTTTTTGAATCGCAATACATAATTCCAAATATATAACATTCATAACATAAATTGAATAGTTTATGGATATAATCCACAATCAAAAAAAAATTCTTTGAAGAGGTATAAGCTCACAAATCGTTCATAATGGATTGGAAAAAAATTGAATTATCCAAAGCATATCCCCCGGGAGTGTAGTAATCAAGAGTGATGAAGGGCCCATTATCATGCACCAGTTCCCATTCGAGTCTAGCTCAAAGTGGTGTTTTTGGGGTTTTATCCCTAGGTGCATCTTTTCCAGAGCTGCCTCTACCTTCCCGTATCCATACAGGGATGCATTTCTTGGAAAATACACAAAATCTATACAATACCAATATTCTAGAAAGTTCTTCTATACTAATCCTCAATTTCTATCTTAGGGTAATCTCCTATAATCAAAGTTTATTAGAATCTTGTTTCCATGGATTTTACTAAACTTCATCTGATACCAACTATAATTCCCCGACCCCAGTTTACTAGAGTCTGTGAATTATTAAATAACAATGGAATTATCATAGGATAATCATGTCTCGAAAGGCCGATTATTTTAGTATCCTTGGATGTACTAGATACATTCATAAGTTTTACATTACATTATAAAATGGAAAATTACAACAACATTGTTTCCATAGAAAACACTGAGATCCCATCGAATATCGTTGTAGGTCATTCATAATATACTTCTTCGCATCCTAGGAAAAATAAAACGTAGATAGGGGTGAGCTCAGATGCCCAGTAAGGATAACAATATAGCGGAAACATTCATAAATAAGCGTAAATATTTAAGGCAATGTATAAAACAAAATCAAAATCTTTTTCAACATAAACTTCTTCATAACATGGAAAATATAAATCAAAATAATGCATCTTACTTACTCATATGGATATTCTACTACTCGAATAATCACATGCTATATCAATAGCCACTCTCATAATGATGGAATGCATAAAGCTAGATTTCATAACCACATAGTCTAGGCCTTGTGCAAATAATACAAATAAAATTTTGTCCATGACTTTTTCTAAGATACTAGTTTGTCTCAAGAGACATACCGATGCATTGAGGAGCTACAGTGGGCTCCACCCATCACTTAATAAGTGTAATGCATTCCTCATATGAAATTTTTTAAACATAACATAATCATTTATATTAAAAAAATCATATGAAATGTCAATACTTCATCCATAAACCATGAATGGTAGAAAAATAACACATCTATAATCAAACACATCACAAAACCTTCAATACAAAATGGAATATTAGTATCATAATAAATCCACTTCAAACAAGATTAAAATCCATTAAAGGAAGTTGACATAGATGAAATCAAAACAGTTTTAGAGAAATATCTCATTCTTTTTTTAAATCACTTAAAGATACATAGTTATAAAAGAAAAAATTTATTTTGAAAATATTCTTATATGCTTTTAAGGGAAGATTCAACAATGTTATAATGGCGGAATATAGCCATACCCGCCATATAAGTTAAAAAACATTGTTACCTTAATTTTGTCGAAAAGGTCATAAAGTAACTTGTTTGGAAAACGATGGAAAGATTTCTTATAAATATTATAATGTTAAATATGTGTATAAATGACTTTAACCCATAGTCCAGTAGGTTGTAAAAATGTTTTGGAATACATTTTTAGGAAGACACGGATGTGGATGATAAAGAGGTCCCAATAGATAATTACATAAAAACAACCTCTAATAATGAAGAGGTTGTATAATTTACCCTTATATTGTACATTTCCTTTGTCGAGGGTAAGCTAAACTCCTATATAATGGTGAAATAATTTTTATTATTTTATACAAGAATCAAATAAATTAATATGAAATCATATATGATCGTTTAATATAGCTTTGTTAATGATATTTCAGTAGTATCATTGTTTCAGGTGTTAACGGATTCGTTTTCCATTATATGCTTTGTTACATAAGTAATATTTGTTTTGGATATTATTATTATTCATTAGAATGATATTACATCGTTAAAAATTATTTTTAATCATCAAATAAAAATTAGTCTTGAATGGATACGATTGAGAATTAATCTCATCGTGTTCGTGGAGACGGTAATCCATATGTACACACGAGCGACAATATCATTCTTTTATAATTAAAAAAATATATAATTGGATGGTATATCATATATACATATTCATTATCGTGTTATATTTTTTATTTACATCAATTATACATCATTATTACACCCATCCAAATAAAAATATATTGGATAACAACTACACCACGATGTGGAGACGGTAAGTCGTACGTATACACATATCGTGACATGTAATTTAAAGGATGTATAGAACAATGAATATGATTTTACCATATTAATAATAACATCATATTATATATATAATATTTTTGATTTATTATTTTATAATGGAAACAACAATGAAAGAGTAAGTGGAAGAAGAACGGAACTTGAAAGAAGTGATGACTTATTTACCTCTTCTTCAGGTTATTCCTTTTGATTTGATCAAAAGGGAGCCATATGATTTCTTTCTGCCTAAAAGAAGGCCTCTAGGATGAATTTAGGAGAGTATAGATAGTATTTGGAAAGATTTTGGGGAATAAAAATGGCTTTGAATATGTGAATTAGAGAGAAGGGGAAGTGCCCTTTTATAAGAGGGGTGAGGGGCACTTTTGGAAATGATTAAAATATTATTTTATAATAAATTTTTGTTCGGTTTATAATGTCTCATTAATGAATTATTTAACATATAAAGTGGTTATGGGTCAAATAACACTCAACTAATTGGTTTTAGATAGGTTTGGTTCACTATATTAACCTTATCTTTTAGATTTAACACTTAGTTAAATAGTTTGACATTTACCATGTATCTTTTTGTTTTTATGTTATATCTTTAATAAATTTACTATAATCATCCAATAGAACCTCAAGTGCTTCATTAGTGACATATATAATATTATTTATGACCTTTTTCCGAACCATATAATTTTAGGAATAGAATGACAATTAATAAAATAATGATTTTTTAAACAACTCTTTAATGTCTATTTTGAGACTGTTTACTACGTAGTTTTTTTAAAATTCCTATCAGAATTATTACTTCTAAAAAAATCATTTAAACAATTCTAACATGTCACATTAACTTATAAAATTCGTGGATGGAATAAAAACATTCAATTTATATTTATTTTGACTTCTATAATACCATTTATTTGATTTATTAATTAATAAAGAAAATAATGCCTCATCATTGTGTCATAAATAAATTTAATTATTCAATGTCTATAAATTATAAATAAAATACAATTATATAGGAAATAATTTTATCTTTTTAATTAGTATTATAGTCTAAGAGATAACATATAAAATCATAGGTAAAATATTTTTTACTAAAAGATATATGCTTTTGTCATTGTTGTATTTACTTTAAATTAATTAATATAAACTGTCATTATCACTTACTAGTGGCTCCATGGGGCCTCAAAATAGACCAAAAGATTCCCATAGTTGGAAAATTACCAGAAAATAGGGTTAGGGCACATGTCAGGGTAATTTAATATTATTATAATATTATTTTTTTACCCTTATTTACAGGAATTACCCTTTAACCATGTTAAATAAAATATTTACGAAAGTAATTATTCAAAATGTATAAAAATAAAATTTACCTATTTAAAATATTAGGACTTCCTAATTATAAATATGTATTTAATTTTTCTAAATTCAAAACACAGAAGTTGTATAAATTAATTTAAAATTAAATCTCGTTCTCAAAACAAAAAATGTTTTTTATGAAATAATTACTATCAAAAGAATGACACTTGCTTATATCCAGTTTAAATGTGAAATTTCATCCAACGAACAACAATGGATTAAATGTTAAATATATAATCTAATTATTCTTAAATACTACTCAATAGTATAATTTAGCACTGTAAATTATTTTTATTAAAAAATTTGTTTTTAATTAAAATTTAGCATTTTTCACTATTCATCAAAAACTGAATGTTTTTAGAAAAATACCAAAAATTCACCCTAAGTTAATTTCGATATTAAAAACTAAAAAACTAAGTCTATTTTGAATGTTAAAATTTATAAAATTTCAAAAAGTGTGTATTACTATTTTTAACGGCTAGTTTGATTGGTTGTGGTGTGTTAGAACTCGAAGTTGCGTACAATGCAAGGTATTACATTATTCAAAGGGAAACGTACCATAGAAGCATGGGGTGTTACATATATGGGGTTTATCAAAGACTTATATTGAAATCATAGAGGATGGATATGCTATTTGGAAAATAAAAAAATGTGAATTATGCTTATAATAAGATTCTTTATTAGGAAATATTGTATCCAGTGAAGGAATCTTGGTTGACCATGACATGATAATAGTTTTTGGAGGAGTGGAATCATCCTACCACAATAATTGAGATTCATATTTTCCTTATCTTAGTAGGATATTAAAGAAGGTTAGTGAAAAAAATTCCCCACTTTTTAATCCACTAACCCAAATTACTCCAAAAGAAGATATGTTCATCTAAAAAAGGAGTGTGAATAATGTTTCAACGAATAAAAGATGATATTGGATACCACACCGATGTTAACTCTATCATCTTTCAAGGAAGTATTTTTTTTCAGTTATGAATCTCTGGATGGGATTGGATGTTTCCTCCTGAAAACTGATAAGGTGATTTCTTTTTCATATCAATAGTCAAATCCTCCGGGGAATAATTATACAATGCATGACCGAGATCTTGATACAGTGTTTTTTTCTTTGAACACATAGAGGAATTATATATTTTTTGGGGGAAATGTGATATATACACAACCCACCAATGTTGTATGTATATATTCACATAAAAGTAATTGAAAATTAGACAAATTAGATGGTTGAAACTAATTAATGACTATGACTATTCAATTCATTTTCATCATGAAAGAGTGAACAAATCCACTAATCCATTATGTAGGAAATAACCTATGGTGATGTAAATGATGAGGATTCCAGGAGATCCATTGATCGGGGACCTAGTAATGTTTGATGTGGGAATATTGATTCAAGGTACATCAACAATATTATCCTAAATCATTTATCAACCATCATTACTGGAGATGATCAAGAAATATCAAATAGATGTTCTTTCATTACAAAATAATATATAGGGTGTGAGGAATGGGATGTTTCAGGAGTTCAATATAGATCCAGAAGGTGTATTTAAATTTCATACAAGGATAGGTATTACATCTATTCTAGAGATAAATAAATAACTAATGGATATATCTCATTGATCAACATTATCCATATATCGTGGAAGAAATAAAATGTATAGGGATCATCATTATCAGTACTGGTGGTATAATATGAAAATGGGAATTTTTTACTACACTATAAAGTGCTTATAGGATAGAAAGTGAAGGCAGAGTGATGAGTTCATAAATGGGTTTTGCAACCACTACCCTTAGTAAAATGGATGTGGTATAATATAATTATGTACTTTGTCACTTGTCTCCCAAAAACATAAATTGGAAACAATGTGATATGGTTTACAGTGGATGGACTCACCAAGACATCCAATTTTATCACTATTTAGGGATATTTATCTCCATACCAATTATCTAAGATATTCACAAAACAAGTGGTGAGGCATCACGGGGAGCTACATTATATCATTTCATATCATGAGACAAAGTTTACTTATAAATTCTAGATAAGTATTCAACATGATCATAATATTGAATTGGATTTTAGTATGACCTATCACCCCCAAACTGATGGACAATCTGAATGGATTATTCATACACTCAAGGATATACTAAGAATATGAATAATGGAATTTAAATGTGTATGGGATCAACACCTCCCCTTAGTGGAGTTCTCATACAACAACATCTTACACTAGAGTATTCAAATGAAACTATATGATTCTCTATATGGTATGGTTTTTTAACTCATACAAGATATGATAATGTTGGTGTGAAAAAAAATTATTCGGACTGATATTTTTCCAGAGATGATAGAAAATGTTTATTCCATACATTAACATATAAATTCTGGTTAGATTTTGAAGATGATATTTCATTATAACCATTGAAGTGACATGGTTTTTGATGTTTGAGATAAATTTTTCCTTCAAATATCGACATGGAAGATATTCATTTGGTTTGGGAAGAAAGGTATTCTTATCCCTATGTATATTGGACCCTATGAAATTATTGATCATATAGAAGAAGTGGAATATCATGTAGCACTTCCACAAAATCTAGATCAAGTTCCAGATTCTTTTCATGTATCTCTATTGAGAAAGTACATACTTGACCCCTCACAATCAATGAATCCAATGGTGGTACAAATGGAACATGAACTCTCTTATGAGGAGCATCTGGTGGAGATCATTTACCATAGATATATGGTTCTACACAACAAGGCTACCCACCATTTCAAATTTGTGTGTAGGAACCATAAGTTTCAATATGAAACATGGTAACCATAGAAAATAATTATGTAGAAGTGACATCACCATTTCTAAACTGGGAGAAGGTGTTAAAATTTCATGGATGAAATTTATTGAGGGGTGAAGAATGTAATGACCCGGAATTTTTAAATGATTTTTTTTCTTGAGAAAAATATTTGTTATATTATATTATACTCAAAAAAACATTCTATCTAATAATTATGTATACATTAGACATATAAGAAACCGATAAAATTCCAAACATTATTAGTAGACAAAAAAACTAATATAAAAAATCCAAAATAGGAAAATATGGATTGATCCAATCTATTAGAATCATCCCCCCTACTACTAAAACTACAAAAAAATAATATTAAACAAATAAACATCGTAGTAAATGAAAATATAAAACCTTAGAAGGAATTTTATTGAATATTGAATGAAATAATGAAGATTTTTTTTATAGAGAATAAAGTGAAATGTAACCATTGAGATTTGAAATTTTTTTGACCATTGGTAAATATAACCATTAGACAATTTGAACATTGGTAACTATACCCATGAGTACAAAATTTAATGTTATATATAGGATTTATAAGTGGTAATGGAAAAGGATAGTTGATGTAGAATGGATAATCGATTGACCAACCAATAGATTCTTGGCTTATGAAGCCTATTTTTTCTTAACATGGGAGGGAGTTAGTGTCACTTGGGTTAACCCATAACTAATCCCTATTTGGTATGTATTATGTAATGCTATAATGAAATAGAATATTGGAGTAGTTTAATTTAGTGTAAATTACCACTTGGTCGATGTTAGCCAAGCCACCCCATTAATTTATCACTACCGTACACCTTACCCTTAGGATGTATGCGGGAGTTATATGTGGTTATTTTTATGGGACTTAGTTACTTAAAGCATAATTAATTTTTATAAATAATATTTTCATCCCGTCATATCAATTTTAAGAATAAATATTCATTATAACATATATAGTTTTAATTAATACGATGTTGAAAAATTTATTTTGCAGACAAAAATAGTACTTTTAAGGAAAGATGTAAAATTTAATAAAAATATAATTTATTCTAAATAAAATTTATTTTAATTAAATAGAATGTTGAAATTTTTTTATTTTACTTTAAATTATATAATAATTGTATTTTTTTCCTAGGAAATTTTTAAGTGTTAGAAATTTGACTATGCCTAACAACATGATATTTATTTATTAAATAATGATTTTTATATTTAAAAGTTAAAATTATCATATTTAGATGATTAAAAAAATAAAAACAATTTTTAAATAAGAATTTCAAAATTAGGTTCGGATGAATTTATGGGAATTTTCAAATATACATTATTTTTCAATGAATAGTAAAAATATAGTTTGGGTTTTTTGTATGTTTAATGAATTCATAATTAGGTCATAGTGATTTAATTAATAATTTACCACAAGACACCAAATTAAATAAGCAATTTCATTAAAATCATGTATTTAATAGATTTGGATCAATTTCCAAAACCTATAAGCGACATTCCAAAGTTTAAAATGGAAAATTTAACATTAAAAACATTACGTTGGAAAAACCATAATTTCATATGAAAATGAATTAATAAAAACTTATGATATTCTATTATGCCTTAAAATAAATAAAAACGTGACCCAAATGTCCAAAAACTATGGCAAAACCCATGGGTAGGCTAATGGTTTTTTATTTTCGACAACATCGATTTTCAAGGCCTATATTTGAAGATTATTAAACAAATACCCCATTTTGTTATAAATAACCAAAAATTTCTTCATTTACATTCAACTAAATCCATCCTCTATGAAGTTTTGGTTTTTTTGTCCCCCATTAGGCTACAAAAGTTTCCCTCAAGCCTCTATGGTTCCATTCCTCAAGATTTTGGAGTAACTATTCATGGTATAGAAATTATCATTGTTTTATCTTCAATTGAAGAACCTATTTTTCTATATGTTTTATAAATAGTATGGTAACTCTATTTTATAACCATTTTTTTCATAACCATGTTTTCAAATTATATTTTGTTAATGGTATACCTTTTTCCCCTCTCATTTTACCCATTTCTGAAACCACATTTATACCCTTAATACTAAAACATTTACTCCTCAAAATTTTGCACTTCTCCTTAATAAATTCTATTTTATTTTCATTGTACGGATAACCAAATTTTTTTTTCCAAGTATATTCAACTTTTTGTAAAAAAAAAATTATTTAATTTGTGTATTCGCACATAAAAAACTCACATTCTCTTTTCATTGGTTAAAAATGAAGAAATGATCATTTTTAAGCACTTTTGCACGCCATGATTTTGATATGAAACACATTCTTTATTTTACATGGGTTATTAATGAAATTATTGATTAATATCTACGTAGATCACATAAATTATGACATATGAATTGTGCACCATGATAGTTATCTAATTCATTGGGAAGAAAAATTAATCTCTAGAGATCAAATGTTTTATAATACCTTGGAAAATTATAATAGTAATATTAATTTATTAAACCATTATTATAAAACATGGTGATTAGATTCTGAATGTCACATTTAAATATTGTATCAATATTTCTATGTTCTGATTCCTGATTTTTTAATTATATGGCTCATGTTCTCTTTATCTTGCTATAATTATATTTCTCATGTTCTTATTGATATTCCTCATGTTTTTATTGATATTCTATATGATCCCAGGAAAAATGTTTACCATACTGAGACTCATGGTCACCCATTTCCTTTGATGAATTTTCCACGGTTATGAGATGTAGTAAATATAACATAGGATGATCCCATAAATAAACCTATGTTGTTTTTTAGAATAATTTTTTAATTTTTCATGTATTATGTTATCTATTTCAATGAAACTATACATTTAATGATACTCTATTTGTACCGTGTAAATGAAATTATAAAATAAAAAGCTGAGATTCCATACAATACATTATATAATCCAACTATCATGGAATTTTTCTTGTATGAACAGCCTGAATACCCCACTCACATTGGTTAGAATAATGTCCTCCTTTGGGAGATATAATGAAAACTATTCTCTAGTGACAATTGATAAGAACCTTGTATAGAACTAGCCAATCCCTAAAATGAATCGTCTTAGAAATTTTCGTTCCCAGAAAAAATTCTTGCGAAAAGAAAATGTAACCCCCAATCTCTAGAGAACACGCCATTCAATGTTTGATATTCTCTGACTGCACTCCCAAAGGTTTATAAATGGTCAAAATACCTTCAATGATTTCCACATCCATGCTCTAACAGTTGAAAAAAATTGTGGATAAAAAATATTATGATGATCCTATATCAAAAAATACACGTGAAATGTAATATTACATAAGAATCATACATTTGGAAGTCGACAATCATGCATCCATAATTGTCTAAGTAATATGAAAAACATGCAACTGACTAGACCCTCTTCTCAAGGATTTATTCTAACTCCCTGGATCAATTAATTCTTCCTAGTACAACTATTTCTATAATGGGTGACTATGTATCTTGCCTCAACCAGAATGACTTATAGAACTCAAGCTATTGGTTTTATAAGGAGTAACTAGTTCATTACAATACACTAGTATATATGATGATCCCATTCCATTGCTCTACTACTTCACGCCCTTAGAAAAACATTGTTGGTGGCCCATCCTGCTACAATAAAGACACTTCAATATAGGGTACAAACCATGTGGTAGTTATTGGCCCATCATTACACTAATAAAAATACAATGGAACACAATTCTAAGATGGATTAACCCTAACATGAAAAATTTGACCACAATTTCCCTTATGAAAAATGTCATAGTGATGATTCTTTACATTTAAAGAAGTTTTCATATTTCAGCCTTCTAAAATAGCCTAGCCACTACTCGGGGCATCTCTCAAATTATTATATGTGATTACTGCCTAATTCATCACATCTGAAAAACTACTCAGACAAAAAATGTCCACCAACAACCTAATCAAATAACGAACCATATCAAAACCAATGTCTTGCACTTTATATCTCATCAACTACTAAAGATGGCATGAAGAACTTCATGTTGGTGAATCAATATACATAGTCTAATGCAGACATTACCTCTTATGCTTGTTTCCTGAACACATAATCCATCTCATGACTCAAGATATTAGGATATAAATAGTTCAAAAACATCATCTTGACATCCTTCCATGAAAACACTTCATTCCACCATGACTACTCCAAAATGTCCCACCAATGCGTGATTAGTCCATATAGTATAATGGAACTGGCCTAACCCAACAATATAAGGGTGTCATAATATTCTCAAAGATTATTCGGACTGACTCGATACAAAACTCATCTCCCTAGGGTACTCCTTCCCAAGTAAACGTAAGCATGTTCTGCAATTGAAAATCATTAATCAGATCCGACTTTAGAGACATGATGTGAATAGTCTTCTTTTCTAAGGATCTCATGACCATTAGAATGTTTTCCTAATGATTAAAATATAAATGATCCTCAAGAGCTATAAGAATCTTGGGATCATCTGTGACAGGAGTGGTTTGATTCCCACACTCTTGACACTCAACTGGAAGATGATGCAATGAAACTTTCACTACATGAAAAGCATACACCTTAGAACATTGGATATTAACAATGTAAAACTCAACATGTTATAATAATAGATAACCATTGACTCATGTTCCCTCAAAACATGTTTTAAATTTTCCTTATCATGGAATAAAAATTTATTTATTTCATTTCTTGGATATAAAACATATCTTATCTAACAGTTCATATCGAAAACAATATATCCCATGAAGATAAATATGTCCCTATCACGAATAATAAATATCAATATATATCCATATGTACCTATCATGATGCATGTATACTCATCTCTTCCCATTCTAGACCATGAGTAAAACTCTCACGAATAAATTACATCATTACATAATAACCACCCACAATATATGAATCACCCTTGGTGAAATAACATTTACTATAATAGTTGAACAACATAAAAAAGAAATATCATCCCTTTCCATTCATATTTTCACCCGTATATGAGTTAGCTACTCCCATGCAGAATATCATAACCATGTATAAAAAATACTAGTATCATTTTAAAAATTTCGTAATTATAATTAAATGGTAAATAAACCTACCTCTAGTACCACTTTATAACATCCTGTGGTCTAGAACACCATCAAGTGGCCAAAACAGGTTGGTTATAGGACCTTCGACATGTCTATTCGAATGTTATAAGTAGTCGATTAGCTGTGGGGGTGTGATAAGTATTATGGGGAGAATATACACTCTAGTTCCATAGTTATATCACAATTAAATAATCTAATAACAACAAAATATCGGAGTAGATGAAATGATTGAAACTATACCATATAATGGAAAAATCAAAAAATTAATGTCAAATGAACAAAGTAATAAATAATAAATGAATAATGTAATGATGGGACAAAATGTAAAAAAATTTAATACTAGATTTAATAAAAATAATGTACAAGAATACTAAAATAAAGACTCAAATGAACTGAATCCTAATCCCCATGTGGGTCCCCTCTCCAAAATCCAACCTATATGTAAGCAATAATAAACAGAAGGGTCACATTCCCTAGTCCAGTATTTCATCCATGTAATCTACTCAGGTACCAAACAACGAGCCGAGTAGGGTGTGAGTATAACTCATTAGTTAGACACCACCATGTCTAGATAAAACCAATATGATAATAAGTGTATACAATAATGATTCAAACATGTCTATTAATTTATTAAATAATTTACTAAATACCAAATTAACCTACTTCAGAACCATGCCATAATGTCTCTATGCATGTCTCATTACAATGTTATCCCTAACCATATAACCATGGTAAAACATAACATACCTCAGTGTCATGATGGAATGTCTCTGATCATATCTTGAAAACATGTAAATCCTAACTATATTCCCATCGTATAAATCACAATAATCAGGGTCAAGCAATCTATATATTAATTTCACTAATAAATCAAGGATGTGGCCGATATATAATCATTACATCATGTGTCAGGTATCTACCTGATATGTAATAATTTTAGCATAATTCTTAGCCAAACATAGTATATAAGCATTAAAAACTATATCAGGTCTAATCATGATATATAATCATTAAAAAATGAATTAGTGATAATCCCATTATATAATAATTATAACATGAATCATTGTGCATAACACACTTTATAAGTATCACACTAGTTATTAAAATAAGTCATAACAGCAAGGATGTCACAATATCACATCATAAGGATCAATATTTAATTATGGAAATTACCATTTTATTTCAATTACACATTTCATTTATCATTTGGTCATAAACCAATATTATGTAAGTCATAGAAATTATCAGTTTAATCCCTGGAGAATCTATATTAGAAAATCACCCAAAACTCATGTCATGGTAAACACTCACAATCCATTTGAAATTTCATTTATAATTATGTTTTCACTCACCTGATCAATATCTGTAATCCATGTCAATAGAAATTTAATCGAAAGGTATTTCATGGAACTATCCAATTCATTATTCAATCAACATTAGCATAAATTATGTTGTTGGAATTGAAATATTTCAAATACTTGGTATTTAAATTGACAACAGAATTAATGTTTTGACCACCTACCTTTTAACCAGTGACTAAAACAATAATTGAAATGGGTAAAAAAATGTGTTACAAGGATTCAACTACCATAATAGGGAATAATAATAGATGAATGGGAAAACAAGTATATAGACTTACCAGGGATCATTCGCTAGAATATGACTTCCAGAAAATAGAATGGTTCTATAAAATAACATGGGATTACATCCGTGGTTAAGAGGAGAATATAAAATTAATGAATGAAAATAAAATCATCAGCACAATAATCTTAAAACTGTTTATCATGATAAATACATGGTGTTTAATCCATTTAATCCTTATGTATTCGTTTTGAAAGGGATAAGCTGAAAACCCCATTTCCACATTTTAATATTTATACTAATCGAAATTTACATGATGTGAACTAGGTAAAAGATTTGTAACGACTTCACATAATGAAGTTGTTCATGACATGGGTCTGGTCACAACTACACTTTGTGTAACATGTACACATTGTATAATTGCATATAGTTGATTTTTTACCGCATTCAAGAGAAGGAAACAAACCACATAAATAGCCTTCCAAACCATGAAAAAATAATAAAAACCTATTTGAAATGGTTTTATCTAAAATATATTAATTTAAATAACCATACATTCTTAAACATTAGGTCATTATCCCCAACAAAGGCACCCCATATAAGAACAAGACTCAGCTACCACGGCTCAAATGAAAAACTCAAAGAGGTTCATACCTAAACAAATATGGGATATTACATAAAATCATACATAAAAAATAACACAAATAGACTAAAAGAATATTAAACAAAATTAAACCATGAACAATATCAATATACCATGTGAGTTAGTAATGTCTAGCTTGGTCACTAACAATTTCCTAAAAATCTGAAAAATAGATATATATAGAAGTGAGTGATCATTCTCATATACTCATTTGGATATTCCACAAAACCAATCTTGAATAGGTGGATAAATATACTAATATCTTAGTTAATAAACATAAGAACCAACTCGTTATCTATACTATGTCAACTATCTCTCAACCACACAAAGGCTCACCCATAAAATCTACATACAAGGCATTGTAACATTAAATTAATAGAATATATATATATATATATATTAATAGACTATTCTACAACAACTTCCCACTGATTTAGTCACTCTCACGCCCCAACAACATCTGCCTTATGCTCCAATACCTTCCATATCCACATATCTATATAACCACACGCCACATATTAACCATAAAAATATTTACGCCAAGACATATGACATCAAAACCGCACATCACATGCTTATCAATGTTGGGTAATGTGATCATGAGGAACATCAACCCCATGCCATCTTCCTTCAAGGTACACCACAATCACATATCCCAATCACAACTATAAAGTCATGTAAACCAATATATATATATATATATATATATATAACCTCAATCCATTTTTCCCCAATATATACCTAAAACCTCAATATATAATTTCATAACAACATCTGAAGGTAGTGTAGGGAAGATGGATTAGTAATCCATATATTCCCTCTATAACATGAATTTCAGATATGATACCTGGAATACTTTTCCTCATACTATAAAACCTATGATTTCCCAACTCTAGTGGTGTTATGTATAAGAAAATACAACTTATATAATAAGACACACAACGCTAACCAAGGGGTCAAGTCATAAATATTTTTCCATTTATTACTACAACTCAGGTAAACCACAACAACCTATCTACCTTGCACCCAATAACTTACTACCACAACAATAATCAAAAACTAACCACACCCCAACCAATAGATAGCTTCACATCACAAAAATACATCCCATTTAATCATATCATTATTATATTCTATATTTACCATTTAGAACCCACATTACATTTATTTAACAATAATTTTAATTTTGATAAATTATCATTTCATTAACCAAGTTTATTCTAGTGATAACATGATTCCTTTCATCCTTGAATGGTTCAAATATATCATCCAATATCCCATATTTCATTCAAACAACCCACTTTACCAAATATCATTAACCCATCACATTATATAGTAATTACAAATCCTCATTAACCTATCCAACCATTCTAATTTCATTTAGGTTATCATTTTCTTCATTTACTTCTAGCATCAATCCATGTTATCACGAAACTGTGACACAACCACAAAATGATTCCACAAAAGCCGATCAACTTCTACACTACCACAAACCAATAACTACTATAAACACTAAATTTTTGCGATTTAAAATACTATTCATATAAATGAGTATGTTCACAAGAAATGAAAACATTGATAACCTTTATGCTTTATTGGTGCAGTGAAAATAGGTTTTAGTTGATAAGTGATGTGTTAATCAGAAGGTGTGTCTAGTAGATAGATTCTCACCTAGTGTTCATCTCACTAGATTATTGAAAGAGTGTTGAAATATACATATGGTGGCAGTAATTGTTTATATAACTCTTTATCAAACAAATTTTTTGTAAATATTTAGTTTTTAGGAATACCATTTTCTTAATAATTATATGTGTTCAGACTGAGGAGACCTATATGGATTCAAAAATTTCAAAGAGCAATAGATTGTTGTCTAAAAATTTAGGAAGTCGGTCATATCAGATGATCGAGTGGGAACCTATATATCTAGGGGTGGGGCAATTATTCCATAGTGGTAAATAATTAAATGATATTTTGATCCATGTGGCTTCTTAGTCACTATAGATTGTAAATTTTTTACTTGTAATGTAATTAAAACTTATGTTTATCCCCATGGATGCAGGATGGAAGTATGAACCACTCAATACCATGTTTTTTCTTTTACATAATTTTTTTTCATTTCCTATTTAATATGACTATTTTTGTGAAATTATTAAAAACATGATTTATGATGTGAAATTTAGTGTGGTGATTAGACTGAAGGATTTAATTCGTAGTTTCGGTACAAAAAAACATGCAATATTGCACTTCTGTGGATCCTCTCATACTATTATGATCATCCAGTGTAGGAATTATGAACTATGGATTAAATGAGGGACTCTACATAATTGGTGTCATTGAAGTACACTATTTTATCCGAAGATCAGTGGTTAAATAAACAATAACTCATGTAATATTTTTTTCTTACAAAGACATATTTTTAATCGATGGGATTCATAGTATCACATGGTGATGAAATAAAAAGTTATTATGGTATGGATTGAATGATTTTATTGAATATATTTAATCATATGAAGTATATGATTAAAGTAATATCTCATCTATAATGAAATGTAGTTTTTATTTAAATTTGTTAATGTTTAATAAATAAATTATTATGAAGTAGACAAACCGGATAGAAATGATTTATTATGGGGGAGGATTCAATTAGAATGAAATGTATCATTGAATATTTTAGAGAAAAAGTAAATGATTATGTTGAAGGATGCATTGTAATACATGTATGATAGTCCTACAACACTGAATAAGGTGTGATTAATGTGATTGGTGTTCATATTAAGGTGTTCAAAAGAGATATATGCCTTTATCATGTGAATGATGTCAATATTATCAGAATCCAACTCGAGTTTATGAAGCTAACTTTCATGGAATATTTTTGGGTTATTTTTTTTATTATCATCGTTTTTTTAATTTTGGGATACAATGGTGACACCTATGAGTAAATCCAATGGAAATAACTTCTCTTAGACATTGAGGTTGAATAAAACATGATAATGAACCAAGAGTTATAACAAATGGAGACTTATTCATATTCCATGATGCATTAAATTATAATGGAATAAGGAACTAAACATATCAAATAATTTGAATACATACATAATGTTAACTGAGAGAGCTATGTAGAGGTGAATCTTATAGACCCAAACTAGCCAGATGGGATTGTGGGAATAGTGGTCATCTCAAGAGAGATTGTCGGGAAAAAAAGATGCAATTTCAAAAGAACAACTCATAGAGGATTGAATTCCATGAATACTGTAGATGAGATCAGTTAAAATCTATCCATAAATTCCAAGACACGTGTTGATTCTTGGAACTTATAATATGATTCATCAATCCACTATTTTAGTGAAAATGATTGCATTAGGAATTATTTGTCTTCTGAAGGTTCTAAGCATTATAGATGGACTGGGGGGGAAATCCCATGCATAATTGTTTCATAGTATATGTCTAATTCAAGATTTATGTCGATGATTAATTCCATTACTAACAGAATGAAAAAAATATTAAATAACATTAAAATTTTAAAACCAAATGCCTGATCATCACATAATAATTTATAATTTTTTATTGTAGATAAAAATTTTCATTACATTGATTTATTTTTTTTATTAATAAATATGAAAATTATCTAGGCCATACCATCATTACGTAATAGGGATCAAGTATAGATTACCTTTAGCGGTGATCCACACATGTACCATGAACCTATAAACATTTTCATAGGAATATCTAAGCCCTAGAATTAAAAATCATTATGCTCACATTGTTCGTCCATGATTATTGTAGAAAAAATATGGTTAGTGGAGGTTGATTTATTATTATTATCAATAGAGTTCATGAGGATATTATCTCTAAGTTCTGAGATAATTATCCATGAGTCGTTTTGAAAAGTAAAAACAATTTGAAACCCCTTTATTATTTAAAGTAATATAATTCAGTTTAAATAGTTCAAGGTTTATAAAATAATAATTACAGACACATAATTATAATTTATTTAAATCATGTTTAAACTGAAGCCAAATATCAGAACAATAATATTATTTCTTGACTTGCACCAAACCAGCAAATTAATAAAATATTAATTCTTGAATAATTTTTTTAAATTTTATTCAAATAATATTTAATATATTTTAATTCTATCTTGACATTTAATATATATCATTAATTTCCCCACAATATTTATTAGATCATCAATAATAATTATTTACTTAATAATTGAATATCACTAATAATATTTCCCAATAAATATATAAATATTATATTCACTAAAAAATATTTCTTAAGTATTCAAAAAAATAGTTATTATGTTAAATAACTTATGGATGAATATAAGTGATTAACGAAAAATTAATAATTATTATACCACATATAGGAATAATATTTTATCAATATAATAAATTTTAAATAATATTGTTATTTAACTTAGGTTCTTCATACACATAATCTGTGGCACAATAGGCCTCTTTCTCAGTGCAATTAGGCAGGGATTCCCAAATTCTATGGTTAGAATCTAGAGACATCCCATGAAACCCACAGATAATGAATTTAATGAATCAAAAATATAAACCCACATACATAAACTTATTATGTACTATAACCCCTTTATTGTGTTATCTCTATGAAAGCAGGTTGTATGTCGATGTCCTCAACATATGTACAAATGGTCCCTTTCTTTTACTCTCAATAAATAATTCCTCCCACAAAAAACATTGTCCATTGATTTATTTGGGATGATTAATTATAATAAATGGAATTGTGAGATAATCCTTCATTATAGAACATAAGAGGCAAATTGTTTCCCACATTACCCATTAATTCAATATTACACATAATGTGACCAGTGTATTCAACCACACTGTGAAGATATGTGTCCACAATGTTTTTCAATTCAAGAAAGTACATGACAAATAATATTCATTGATAATAATATTAAGTTTTATGTACAAATAGACACATATATAGATTAGAACATCAAATGACACATAAAAATGTGGATTTTTTACTACCGGGTTGTGGTCGGAAAATCTCATACACTGAAAATCACAAAGGGAAAACACTATAATAAATCGCCACAAATACCTATCTGTCTCCAACCATGATATCCTATATTATTTGTAAACTACCAAATTTTATAATCAAGTTGTAGAAAATATATTTATGAATATAAACATTTAAATTTTAAATTGTCATTATAGAGGGGAATAGTTATGAATTTTTTTTAAAAAAAAATATCTTTGGATATTATCACATGCTATGACACATGGAAGAATAATCATGATATTATAATTATTTTTTAATACTAAAAATATTAATAAGGGTAACCATAAAATACATAGAATTTGTTTCTAGAGAACCAACTCCAACATCAAGAATATTTAGGAGAGTACATCTAGTAGATTATAAATATCTTAACACCATTTGGAAGGGATATATAAAATTCCTATTGAATATTATTAGTTTCTTTGAAAAAAAATGATCCAAATAAATTCTAGGTATCTTAAAGAGTCTGATTCCAGTATGATAGTTTGATGAATTTGGATGTAGAAAAAAACTTACTAAGGTAGTGTGGAAAATAACATTTGATTAATTTTTCATAGATAGTGGTGTAAAGAATATAATGTTGTATCAAAATAAAATGATGTGGGAGAAACTGTCAGTGAAGGTTCTACTTCTATATTTAAATATTTTTCACACCATCATATTAGTAACCTTAGTGAGAAATAGGTGAAGGTTTTGGTAGGGAATGTAATGGTGAATATGGAATATAAAATATGAAATGGTTGTGAGAGTTTCATACATGACAAGAAACAGAATTTGGTATTTATCTTAATCCAAATGAAAAAAATGAAATTTAGAGATTGAATATACTAATGTCTTGGGAACACTATTAGATAAATCTCACTTAAATTTACAAAAAATTGTGACATTCATGGAAAAATGCATGTGTAAAATTTTAATATACATCCTGAAACATAAATCAAAAGTGTTTATAGTGTTCATGTAATGGGAAAAAATGTTTGATGGAAAACATGGTGTAGTATGAAATTTCTTATATCCAAAAATAGAGGTTAGTATATGAGAATAAGACACTAGAACTGCTAAATATGAATATGAATTCAGAAAGACAAGACTATTCTTGTAAATCCTATGAATAATGGCATAGTAAGAAATATAAATTTTACATTAATGGAATTGAAATGGAATTAGATACTTTAGTCGGGGTTTCCTAAGGTTTTCTGGGAAAAATTAGTTAGTATAGTGGCAAAATTAATCAATTTAATCCCCATGGTCCCAATAAGATAATAATTAATGAAAGCATTACAGATTGGGAAGTACCCAAAATTAACTCACATCAAGGTTTTTTAAATTTTAAACTATGAATACATTAATACCAAGGATCATGTTAATATTGTTGTGAAATCTTGTTTGTGTCACTTCATTGGTTATAGATACTAAAATATCATATTTCTAATTTGGTATTATGATAAATATAATCCAAGAGAATTAAGAATATGTTTATTAATGAGTAGGTATTGTGGAAGGATTAAAATTTGGTTGAGAATTAATTTGAATTCAATGAATCAACTTCTATTCAAATTGATCTGAATGAAGGCATAAGATGTTCACAATATCATATGAGTTCAGTTTGATATGAGCATACCAAGGATTTTAAATTTCTCAATGGAAGTCTATGGGGAATAATAGAAGGTTTGAGGATGAGATAAGTGGGATATATACATAAAATATCATGTTATAGTGAGGCTAGTTCTAGATTCCTAGATAAATAAATTTCAGAGGTTTTTGTTGGGATACGATAAAAGCCACCTGAAAATTTGAAAAGATCTACAATATTTAGATAAAAACTACACAAATTTGTATATTTGTTAATATTTTTCATTTTATTTGATGCAGCAGAACTATAATTCATTGAATAGGCGGCACAACACATAGATTTTGATATGTGGGAGTTGTCTATGGAAGAGGAGTTGGATTTAATTCTTGTAAAAAATACATATGAGCTAGTGGAACTATCACTCGGAAATAGGGAACATTGTGAAAAGTGGGTATTATATTAAGATGATGAAGTTGAAAAATGTTAAAGTTATATGAAAAGTTTTGTTGTCAAAGGTTTTTAATAAAATGAGGGAATTTAATATTTTGAAATATTCTCTCTAGTAGTTAAACATACTAATTTTTAAACGTTGCTTAAAAGGGATACTTCTAAAAGATTAAATCTCGAATAGATGGATATAAATATGAGTTTTCCTCATGGGGATCTAGAAAAAAGAAATATGTAAGAAAAAACCTCAATACTTTCATGGATCAATGGAATTAGGGATGGTTTGTAAAGTCAAAAAATGTATCTATGGGTTTAAACAAGTTCCGACATAGTGGATCTGAAATTTGAACACATTCGTAGAGGGAAGAAATTTTATAGAGATAAAATTTGACAATTGATATAAATATAATTATTAAAAATTGAGGAATATATAATTCTATTATAATATTTGGATGATGTTCTTCATGAGGGTTTATCAGCTCAATGGATTTAGGATCTGAAGAAGCACATATCGAGGATGTTTGAAATAAATGATTTTGATAAAGATATGTTGATATTAAGATTGAGGATTGGGTGAATAAGAAGCACATATGATTGGTTTTATGTCCATAATATTATGTTTGGATTATTATATAAATTTTATGATAACGATATACTAATCAATTTTAAATCATATTTCCAGAAATTATAAAATCTATTAGGTTTATTCTCCATGAGAATAATATGTGTAGAATTATATAGTCATAATACTATATGAATCAATGGTATAATTTGTCATGTATTACATGGTTTAAACTCAAATAAATATTATCCATATATTGGGCATGGTTAGTAGGTTCATATCAAATTTAGGGAAAGAACATTGGGAATTTGTGAAGTGGATCTCAATATATCTCAAAAGAATAAAATATAAGATCCTTAGCTTAAAATATGATGAATAATAGTGTGGGAATATAGATATAAAATTTAAGGGAAAAATTTCACAGATTATACAAATGGGTTTTTTTAATTTTGGTGTAACCATGACTAGATAAATTCAAAATTTGTAACTAGTGATTTCCTTATCCAAAAAATAATAATAGTATGCTGAAGATACATAAGAAAGTAAGTATATGATGTTGGTTAAATTTCTAGTTAAGAGATCTGATTCTGATAAAAAATTATATTTCTCTATTGTGATTTTTATAGTCAAATATACTTGGAAAATATATGGTATTCCATTCCAGGATGAAGTATATCATCAAGAATTACCATTAAATATAGATGTTGCTAGAAGATGGTTTGTTGGGGTTATAGAAGATAGCTCGGATGTTAAACTAGAAAAAATATGTTCACTAATGATTTAGTATAAGATAGTTTGAGGAATTGTCATGCCTCAATAAGACTAGGGTGAATGAAAGGATTATGAAGAAGTTTTATATGATGATAAACTATAAAGGATAAAAATATAGAAAGTGATGAAGGAATCCATGATGTAGTCTTCAAGTGGGAGATTATTGGGAATGTGATGACTCTATATGTATGGGATTATGTAATCATTATAGAGAATCATTATATAAAACTTAAACCCTTTAAGATAATTGAAAATATATTTTTACAGATAAGGAAAGAGTTGATCAAAAAGATTTTCGTTCTAATAGATGCTCAGCTAGTGGTCCTCTCATCAAAATATCATCATGTGTTTAAATTAACAAAATGAGGTAGTGAGTGTTTGAATCACTCTAGAAGATGGAATTTTTTACAAAATTTTGAGGTTCTAGGAGTAATATTGTTATACCAGTAATATGTAATCAAATTGTGGAAGGCTTCATAGAGTTGTTGGTTTCACATTGTAACATATGGGTTTCAGAAAATATAGGAATTCATAGTTACTCAATATTCATGTGATATTCACTATATCTGGGATTGGGAAAACATTACTAAGGTTCCAAACAATTTTATTATTTAGTGATCAATGTGAGTATTAGTCACTGTATATTTTAACCTTTTATTTATTATTTAAGGGAAAGTGATGATTCTCGCCATGGATGTAAGATGAAATTCCAAACCATTTAAAACCTTATTGCGTCTTTAAAATGATTTTATTTCCATTTCTGTTATTATTTGATGTTTCTATGATTCTTATTAAACAAATAATGATTTTGAAAAGTTATCATAAAGTGGTTTGGGTGAATGATTTTATTCCATGTTTAAGTATACTAAACCTTTGAGAGTCCACATTTGAAAATATGTTTCTCCTGTTTTGATCATCTAATGGTGAAATTTTGGTGGATTCTCACCATTCATCGTACTGACATCATAAAAAAAATTCAACCATACCTTCCCCAATGTAAACAAATAATCCTAACATCTGAGTACTAACCACTATAAACCATATAAAATCCCACTAGAACGACAATAATAAAGAACAAAACATGCTATCTACCATCAAAACTATATATAACAACATACCAAATCAAATATCGCTTAATCACTCATACATCCGTATTAGTTAAGAACATATAGAATAAACTAATTAATTAATGTTAATTATTACATTTATAGTAGTTTATTATCATCCTTATGTAATTATTTAATTTTTATATGAGATCGTAGATCCAAGAATATAATAAAAAATAATTTTACAATATATGAGATCTTTCATGAAGTGATAAAAAAAATGAAATATCATGAAGATTTGTAATGCCCTGAATACAGTAACCCAGAGTCAGTGCCTTGTTACATAACATTGGCATGATCACAAGGGATCAAAATCCCGAAATACTGATCAATTTAGTGTCCTTGTATTTACTATATACATTCATAAGATTTACATTAAATTATAAAATGAAAAAAAAACAATATTTTCTCCATTTACCACATTAAACCCTTAGACTAACCCTGCATGTCATTCAAAATATACTAAAACACATCTTGGGAAAAATAAAACATAGAAAGGGGTGAGCTCAGATGATCTGTAATGAAAACAATATATAAGAAACATTCAAGAATAGAAATAAAAATTTAAGGCAATGTATAAGACTAAAACAAAAGTATTTTAAACTTAAACATAATAATAATATGGAAAAGAAAAATCAAATTATGCCATTTACTTATTAACATGGATATTCTACTAGTCTAATAATCACATGTGATATCAATAGCCAATTTCATAATGATGGAATGCATAATGCCAGACTTCATAACCACATAGTCAAGGCCTTGTTCCAAGACTTAAATTATTATTTTGTCAAATAATTGTGCCCTGACACTAGTTTTTCTCATGATACCTATCGATGCTTCGAGGAGCTATAGAGGGCTCCACCCTTCACATACTAAGTCCAATTCCTACCTCATATGAAAAGGTTTAAACATAGTATAATCATTCGTATTAAAACATGCATACGAAATGTCAATACTTTATTGATAAAAAATGAATGGTTTAAAAATAACACATCCATAGTTCAACTTATCACAAAACCATCAATAAAATATAGAAAATTTGTATCATAATAAATCAACATAAAAAAATCTTAAAATCATTCAAAGGATGTTGACATAGATGTAATCATAACTTTTTTTAGAGAAACACCTTTTTCTATTTTTAAATCATTTAAAAATAATATAATTATAAAATAAAACATTTATTTTGAAACTATTATTATAAGATTTTATGGGAATCTTTGATGATGTTATAATGGTGTAAAATAGCCGCACCCGCTTTATATGATAAAATATACATTCTTATAATAATTTTGTAGAGAAGGTCATAAAGTACCTTGTTTGGAAAATGACGGAAAGATTCATTTAAAAATATATGTGGTCCAATAAGGGTATTAATGTCTTTAACCCATAGTCATGAAAATATTAAACATGTTTTGAATTAAAGTTTTAAGAAAATAGGGAGGTGGATGATATAAAGTTCCCATAAGATACGTATGTATTAACAACCGCAGATAAGTAAAGTGGTTGTATAATTAACGCATAACTTGTACTTTTCCTTATTCAATGGAAGGTTAGCCTCCTATCTAATTGTTAATTTTTTTTATTAAATGATAAAATAAATATATATATATATTTGTTATCATATATGATCCTATAATTTTTCATTATTAATATAATTTCATTGTTAATAATATTTCTTTAGTATCACCGTTTCTGGTGTTAAATGATTCATTTTCCTCTTTATGCATGGTTACGTAAGCCATTTTTGTTATGGATAGGATGTATTAGATTCATATTCAGATTAATATAATGTTCATAAACTTTATTTTTAACCATAAAATGAAAATTATACTTGAATTATTGCGATGGGGAATGAATCTCACCGCATTCGTGGAGACGGTAATCCGTATGTACGCACAAGTGACAATATCATTATATTAATGGTTAAATAATATCTAATTGGATGGTATATAATATATAAACATTCAGAGTCATGTTATATTTTTTATTTACATTAGTTATACTCATTATTATACCGATGTTAATAATGATGTGTTTGAATAACAAACTACATCGCGACTTGGAGATGGTAAGCCTTACGTACACATGTATGGTAACATTTTTATTTGTAGGATGGAAAGAATAATGAATATGGTTGATAAAATATTTAAAATAAAATAAAATTATGTAGAAGGTACTGGAGTTATTATTTTTCTATGGAAACTACAAAGAAAGAGAATGTTGGAAAAGAAACGAACTTGAAAGATGGTGGTAAAACTATTACATCTTCTTTGGGTGTTTCTTTTTGAGTTGATCAAAAGGGCTCCATAGTTTGTCTTTCTGATAAAAGTAAGGAATATAGGTTGAAGGGACACTATTTGAGAGGATATTTAGTGTGGGGATGGCTGAGAAAAATGGATTTGGAGGTGTAAAATTAAGAGAAGGGGATGTACCCATTTATAAGATATGTTTCGGTCACTTTCGGAAAAGTGTGAATTATTATTTTATAATAGAATAATTTTTTGTTTCTAATGGCTAAAAATTGATTTATTTCGATTGTAAGGTGGGTATTGGTAGAAAACCTCTCAACCAATTTGTTTTAGATAGGGTTAGGACACCATATTAGCCTTATCATTTAGATTTAACTCTTATTTAAATAGTTTGACAATAACCATGTCTCTATGTAATGTGATATTATATGGTTAATAAACTTATATAACAACCCAAGAGAACCCCAAGTGGTTCATTATTAATATATATAACCTTATGTATTTCATTTGTCCAATCCAATGATTTTTAGGATTATTATATCAATTAATAATATAGTATTTTTTAAACTCAACTATGTCAGTTTTGCCACTATTTAGTCTTTAATTTTTTTAAAAGACATGAATATTTTAATCAAATATATTAAAATTTATTTAATTAACCAAAACATGTCATATTAACCTATAAAATTTTTCTAATTCATTATAAGTCTTAATTTACATTTATTTGGATATTTATATTTTAAATTATTTTAATATTTCATTATTAAGGTAATTACTACATCATCGTTGTGTCATAAATAAATTAAATTATTTAATGTCTAAAAATTATAAATAAAATACCATTATGTGGGAAATAATTTTATATTTCTGCTGAATATTTCTTGTGAAATTTATATTGACTGTAAACATATATTAAAAATTGTTTAGTTATTAAAAATTGAATTTAACTCATTTAATTCTTCTTTAAATAAAATAATAATAAATGTTCTAATCTAATCGATGTGGACCAAAGAAGATTATATTTTATTCTTATGGTTGTTTTTTCCGAATTATACTTATCATAAAGAATCAGTACATGTGTTATGATAATTACAATATCATTTTTACTCTTAATTTCCCTATATACTTTTAATTGTGGTAAATAAATGTCAAAAGTTAAAATTCCCCAAAAATTATTTTCATCTTATTAAACCACATTTTACTCATTGATGTCAACCATTTCTCTCAGATTTTCTAAATTCATCTGAGAGAAGTTGTAAAATTATGTTTTATGAAAATTTTCAAATGCTCTTAGAATGTGGATAAAAGACGGTAAATTGTTCAATACAATTTTATATATATAAACATATTATAAAATGAATCCAATAAATTAAATTGAATATATATAGGACTTATGTATCTATTTGACCTAAAATAAATTATAATAAAAGAGATGTATTTCTTGTAAAATACACAAAATCTCTACATTACCAAAATTGTGGAAATATATTCTATCATAATCCACAAAGCATATCTTTGGATAATGTTCTCTAATAATAGTTTATCTAAATCTAGTTTCCAATGTTTTTACTAAAACTCCCTCTAATACCAACTATAACACCCCGAAAATAGTTACCCAGATTCAGTGATTTATTACATAATATTGGCAGGATCACAAGGGATAAAAATCCTGAAAGACCGATATGTTTAGTGGCCTTGGAAGTACTGGATATATTCAATAGTTTTACATTATATTAGAAAATGAAAAAAACCTACAACATTATCTCCACTAACCACATTCATCCCTTAGATTATCCTTGAATGTCAGTTATAATATATTTCTTTGCATCCTAGGAAAAATAAAACATAGAAAGGGTTGAGCTCAGATGATCAGTAAGGATAACAATATAGTGGAAAATATTAAGAATAAGCATAAAAATTTTAGACAATGGATAAGACTAACACACAATACTTTTACACATAAACATCATCATAATATGGAAAAGATAAATCAAATAATTCCATTAACTTATTCACAAGGATATTATACTAGTCGAATAGTCACAACTAATATCAATAACCAATTTCATAATGTTGGAATGCATAATGCCAGAAAACATAACTATATAGTCAAGGCCTTGTGCCAAGTCTACAAATAAGATTTTGTCAAGGCCTTGTGCCATGACACTAGTTTGTCTCCTAATACCAGCCGATGCATCGAGGAGCTATAGAGGGCTCCACCCATCAATTTCTAAGTCCAATTCATTCCTCATATAAAAATGTTTCAACATAACATTAACATTCCTATTAAAACTAGCATACAAAATATCAATACTTAATCCATAAACCATGATTGCTGTAAAAATAACACATCCACAGTCAAACATATCCCTAAACCGTCAATTCAATATTTAAGACTTTTATCATAACAAATAAACTTCAAATTATATTGATATCCATCAAAGGATGTTGACATAGATGGAATCCAAACTTTTTGTAGAGAAATATCTTTTTCTATTATGAAATCATTTAAAAGTTATATAATGTTAAAATAAAACATTTATTTCGAAAATATTTTTATAAGAGTACATGGGAATGTTCGATGATGTTATAATGGTAGCAAATAGTCGCACCCTCCGTATATGTTAAAAAAGACATTTTTACCTTAATTTTATCACTAGGGTCATAAAGTACCATGTTTGCAGAATGACGGATAGATTCCTTTGAAAACATATGTGGTCAAATAAATGTATAAATAACTTTAAACTATAGTCTATTAAATATTAAACATGTTTTGAATTTAATTTTTATGAAAACATGGATGTGGATGATAAAAGGGTCCCTGTAGATACATATGTAATAATAATCTCAGATAAGTAAAGAGATTGTTCAATTAACCCTTACCATGTACTTTTCCTTAGACGATGGTATGATAACCTCATAATAAAAGGTAAAAAATTGTTATTAGATTATAAAAGAAATTTTAACGTAAATATTCTATTATATATGATCATAAATATTTCTTTGTTAATAATATTTATTTGATTTTAATATTTCAGTAGTATCATAGTTTCGAGTGTTAACTGGTTCATTTTCCTCAATATACTTTGTTATGTATTCCATGTTTGTTTTTGATTGGATGTATTTTATTAATTTTTAGAATTATAATATGTTCAAAAACATTATTTTTAATCCTAAAATGAAAATTATTCTTGAATGATTTTGAAGATGAAGGAATCTCATTGTGTTCGTGGAGACGGTAATCTGTACGTACGCACAAGCGACAATATCATCGTTCCGGGAGTCAACTGGTTTTTTTCCTCTATATAAATAGTAAATAAGCCATGTTTGTTATTGATAGGATGTATTTTATTCATTTTCATAATTATATTATGTACAGAAACACTATTTTTAATCATAAAATGAAAATTATTCTTGAATTATTACGAAGAAGAAGGAATATCATTTCGTTCGTGTATATGGTAATCTATACGTAGGAACGAGTGACAATATCATTATATTGAAGGTGAAATCATATGTAATTGGATGGTATATCAAATATAATGAATCATTAACATGTTATATTAAATATTTATATTAGTAATAATCATTATTATACCCATCCAAATAATTATGTGTTTGAATAACAACCTACCCCACGACCTGGAGACGGTAAGCAGTACGTACACACGTATGGTGACATGGTCAGTTATAGGATGGATATAATACTTTATATGGATTTAACATATTTATAATAACATCACAGAATGTATAATGTACTAGGGTTTTTATTTTTGTATGGAAACATCAATGAAAGAGGATGTTGAAGAAGAAAAGAACATGAAAGAGGGTGGGTAAATTATTATCTCTTCTTTGAGTGTTTTCTTTTTAGATGATCAAAAGGGCATTTTAGGATGGATTTCTAATAAAATCATGGCATATATATTTATGTTAGGATAGAAGAAATAATATTTGGGTTAGGTTTGTCCGATACAAATGGCTTTGGTGGGGTAGATTAAGAGAAGGGGATGTACCCTTTTATAAGAGAGGTGAGGGTCACTTCAGGAAACGTTTCAAATATTATTTTATAATAAAATAATTTTCGGTTTATAATGTATCCAAAATAATTTATTTACAAGCTAAGGTGGGTATGTGTCAAATACCTCTCGGCCAATAGGTTTTTTATAGGTTTAGGCCATCATATTAACCTTATCTTTTAGATTTATCTCTTTGTTAAATTGTTTGACATTTTCCATACCTCTTTATATTTTTATATTATATGCTTTATAAACATACAATAAAAAGAAAATAGAACCCCATGTGGTTCTGTATTAATATATTTATCCTTATAGAATTCCTTTGGTAGATCCTTATATTTCTAGGAATATTATATCAATCAATAATATATTATTTGTTTTAAAAACTCAATTATTTAAATTTTGACACTATTTACTATTTGATTTTTTTGAATGCCATATAAACTTTATTACATCGAATAAAATTTATTTATTCAACCATAAGAAGTCATATTAAGATATAAAATTATTTTGATTTATTATAAGTCTTAATTTACATTTATTTTGATATTTATCTTATCAATTATTTTAATATATCATTTTTAATGTAATTACTACATCATCATTGTATCAGAAATATATTAAATAATTTAATGCTTGAAAATTTAAAATAAAATAAAATTATTTATGAAATATTATTATAATTCTAATGAATATTCATAGTAGAATCTAAATTGTGTGTATCCCAATATTATAAATGTTTTATTTATTAAACATTGAAATAAACTCTTTTAACTGTTCTATAAATAATATAATAATAAATGTCCTAATCTAATCCAAGTGGACCATAGAGGATCACAGTTTATTACTATGGTTTTTTTTGGTCGAATTACACTTATCCAATATTATTAGTACATGTTTTAAGGTAGTTATAAAATCATATTTACCCTAAATTACGCAATTTACTTTTAACTGTGCTAAATAAAAGTCTAATGTTATTATTCACCAAAAATTATTATCATCTGATTAAACCAAATTTTACTTTCTGATTTCAACCATGTATCTTAGTGTTTTAAAATTCAACTCCTAGAAGCGGTAAAATTATGTTTTATAAAAAAATTCAAATGCTCCTAGAAGGTGGTTAAGAGGTTGTAAAAAGTTCAATAATATTATGTATATCCAAAATTATTATAAAATGACTCCAATGAATTAAATTGAACATTTATAGGTTTTATGTATATATTTTGACCTAATATAACTAAAAATAAAATAACTAATTACTTAAATAAAAAGTCTGTTGTTAACAATATCAGAGCGTTTTCCACTATTCATAAAAAATTTATAGTTTTTAGAAAAATACCAAAAATTCACCCAATGATAATTTCGATATTCCAAACTCAAAAATGATGTACATTTTGGATAATAAAATTTATAATATTTTAAAACATGGGTATTACTATTCATAATAGCTAGTTTGATTGGTGGTGGTGTGTTAAAACTCCAAGTTGCGTACAACGCAAGCCACTTCATTATTCAAAAGGCAATGTATTGTGGAAGATTGGGGTGTTATAAGACACATAATAAACATAAGTATTACCCTATTTCCCTTTAATTTCATAATTTTATTTGTTATATTATTGCGGTTAGTCTATATAATCCACCTAATTAAATGAATAAAATGGAAAAAAAATTAATTATTCATCAATAATAATGGAAAAATCATGAATATATTACCTTAATCGATGATTTGAGAAATATAATAATATATTGAGGAGTTAAAGGTGATCATAACTCCAAGAGAAACCATGGCATGATACAAAAATCTATAACCCAACAACCACCATCAATCAGTCAAACCAACCTCACCAAAACCAAATTATATCCACTTCTATAACCCCATAGAAATAATAATTGATGGAAAGTAAAGAGAAATAGATGAAATTATGTAGAATGAAACCTCAATTATAACAATATCAATCACACTACTCTAAGGATCAAATTGTCAAAAAATGATACAAAAAGGATGCTCAAGGCAAGCATCACAAGACCAGGGGTTCAAGGATGGTTGATGGTTTTGGAAGGAATATTATTCATCACCATATTTTTAAATAAAATTGAACAATATAATATAACAGCGAGATAGGGGTTGTCATATTCCAATTATGGAGAAATAAATATTTCATGGTGTTATATCCTCTTATACCAGAGATTATATGTTCCTAAAATTAAATATATATAAAGAAGTAAATAATGAAACACTAAGGCATACACAGGAACACTTCAAACTCCAAGGGACATAGTGATATTATCTTCCATTTCCCATAAAACAAATAAAACTTGAATGATAATCATAGTGAAACCATAAACACAATATTATGACAATATTAAAAAAAGAATAACCTATAAGTTCCAATACCATGATCTCTATAATGAAATTAACCTAATCACAATGCAACACTCCTTTCATAAGATAAAACAATGGAACATCATTTCGAAACTATTCTCACCATACTTCAACACAGCTACTTCATCCCAAAATATATACTCTTAAATATAAAGGAGAAAAATCCACACAAAAACAAAGTCCTCATTCTAAATAACCAATAGTCATGGTGAAATTCATGATACTACAATAAACATTCTTCTCTTTCTATTTAATTACCTTATAGCTACCGTGGTTGAGATATGATCCATGCTTATAAATAATAAATTAGCTAACAATCATCGTTCCTTATGCTAAAATCCCCCCTAACACCACTACTACATGGTAAATACAAAGTAATTGTTTTTAAAATCCATATATTTACATTAGAAACCTATCAAATGATTCTTTTTTCTAAAATTGAAAACCAAACCAGAATGGAAGATAAAAACCCCAAATATAAACAACCATTGGAGATACATGTCAAAGTGGGATCTTGATACAATGAAAACACAAATAAAATAAAATAAAATAAAATAAAATAAAATAAAATAAAATAAAATAAAATAAATAATTATATTTGTTCAATGTAAAAAAGAATATAAACTTTAAAAAATAATTTAAAAAAACTCAGGATACTAATCATGCATCTACAAATTATGATATCTCATACACACTTCCAAGCCACCATGATTCCACAAAAAATGATCCAAGGGAATGAAACACCGAAAAAACCTTTTCCCAAATATACTATTTCATTATAGGCTATTACAGGAAAATAAAATCATCCACAACATCCAACTATCCCCAATAAATTAAATGAAATCCTTCATGAAGATACCAATGAAGTTGTGACATGTGGAAGATACCTAGTATCCAATGTAACCATTTAGGAATAGTTAAATGGTATGGAACCTTGCCAAAATTCCCCAACATATAGAAGCAACTGATAAATTAAGGTGAAATATAACTCTATAAATTTAACATCCACTTCCCATGATGAGAAACAACCTTTCAAAACACAAAATATTTTACCTTAAACTCCATTTCCTCCTCCTTTGATCATCATAATAGTTATGATGTTCTTTAGAATATTTTATCAACTCATGAATCATCTTAAACGTCAATATTATACATCGGAAAAAATATATTGTAATGATATCCAACCCCCGAAACTCATTCCAACATGATGATAATCTAAATTTTCACCTGTAAAACTCCCCAAATAGAACCATACCAATAAAATATTGATTTCTATAATTAAGGTAAAACATGTAACACAATAATCTGAATCACTGTGTCTAAGATGGAGTGAAACATGGAATCATGCATGCCTCCCCGTATGAAAGTGGTTTCTGACTATTGATGAGGGCTTAGGTCTTATAATAGGGTGACTATCACCTCAATATTAGTTAACAATCAAACATAAACATAACAAAATTTGTAACAAATAGACAACAACATAAGACAAGTATGGTGGAAAAAGTTATATAACATCACATTAATTAACAAAATGAGTCAAAACCTTTAATAAATTCTAGTCAAAATGATCCTCACATTCAGAAATTAAATACATGTAATATACAAAAGTATTGAAGAATAACAAAGGCATAACAATAAAAGTCTCCAGGATATGTTATGTCATTGCATCACAAACTCAACCAGTTCCACATGATTAGTAGAACGTTATAGGTTCCATTGCATTAGATAAATCCCTAATATCAAATTCAAAATGTGCATTGGGATTTCTACATAGGGTGTGAATATAAAATCCAATAAGATACCAAAATTGTGTCAATATTGGTGGAACAAATATATGAGAATATATGGAATGACGAAATTATAAAAATAAACTACTTATAACTATTTCGGTTCATCAAGCACAAACTAATCCCCCATGAACCTCGAACAACATGCATCAAATCCATTCCAAAATTTAGAGTCATCCCAAACTACAAGTAAAATCCCATATAGTGATCATTACATTCTCAATCAAGTTATGGTCCCACATCAAGTGTCATACCACCCCTATAACTCAAAGAAGGATACACATAAGCTACCAAAGAATCCCCTCTCCATTACAGTGGTCCATCCATTTGGTCCCATGACATCCCCTCTCAATTAGGTAATTCTACACATTAAGAATCATACCATCCCCTCATACTCAAGAGATATAACACATCCTCATCTCTAGCACAACCCTACCACTCAATTTATCCTCAATATACATGTGACCATATCATAACATCTTAAACACAACCTTATCTCTAAGGATAAGGTCAAAAACATTAATCAAAAATATAATAAACCATGAACCAAGATCATCAAATCAATGTAACAAGGTATATGGTCAATCACTAGTCAAACAAATCATCCCAAACACAAAACAAATTTAATAATAACCCATTAAATTCACCTAACCAACCTAAACGAGTTACTAAAATGTTCCATTTCTGTGAAACCTCCACCATTTCATGTGAAATGACTTTTTACTCTATCCTATATACAAATATAATAGGCCACCCTATCCTAATCCAATCCTCAGTTTATTATTCTAGGAAACATTAACCCAATATAATAGCCATATATATAGAAATGGAAATATGCATGGTTTCACTACTTCAAGACCATTTTACCCCAATGTACCCTCTAATGGGTTAATAATTTTAATTTAGACACATTAGGACCAATTAATACCAAAAGACAAAAAATATCAGGATAACTAATGAACCCTCATGCCAGTCATGTAATATAACCACCTATAAATGTCGTAAATGATAATTATTTACTACATTGAACATAAGAGTGATTTATTTTCAAAACATGCCCCCCCCCCCCCCCGATTCAATATCAAACCACCAGATCCATAAAATCATCCCCAAAACAATATAATTATAGATTTATGATGTGAAACAAAAAAATGGAAGAAAATCAATCTTGGGCATATGGAGCAAAAACAAACCAATAGAGGATCCCTGTGATGAATGTCAGTTTAAATAGAGGTAGTACATGATTTTAGGATATTATATTTAAAATATTTAGAATAAATTCTTGATAAATATAAGTGAGGGTCGAGGGAGGTGGAGAGGTGGTTATAAGGGGGTTATGGGGGGAATATTAGGACCACATCCTAAAAGTATCTCAATGGTATGTTGCAGTGTGACCATGTTGGTCACAATAAAACATAGCCTCCCAGGTCCATCGTTTCGTGTGACCCTACACACCATAATGAAACATACCTATAATATATAGGTGTTGATACTATATATACCACCACTATGACACCATAATTTTTCTAACACTATAATGCGCAACACATCATCGACATTGTGGTACAACCACCCTAGTTTCATTGTGATCTATCCCTAAACAAAAATTTATGTTTATATAGGACCACACTCTTCACAACCCATAACATTACAATGTTATCTACCCTAACACCATAATATTTTAATCTAATATACGATGAAATCACACTATATCCCAAAACACTATTTCATGATCCCATATATGTCTTATTATTTTAGTCTTGAACCTCCATGACATCCCTCGTTCCTAACCCTAGGTCACCACCAACACTCTAATGTAACATAACTTATCATGATCTACAATATTTCATATAAATTAAATTAAATACAACTTCATATTCTAGTGGAGTTACAAACTCCAACCAAGGGCTTCTCATTCGCAATAATAACCTCTTAAGATCCACTATATATAACTCCAACAACTAAGATCAAACATCTAAATGTAACTATCATGTATCCCCTAGATGATTCAATTAAACTCAAACAATAAGAATTTTATTCCATCACAACACCTTCTTACTCCTATAAAAAATATGAAATGGGTTCCATTTAAACATTTCATCTATATCCAAATCAATATCATCAATTCAAGTCATGTGTGTCAAGTCCATCTCATAAATTAGTAGATAGAACACATGGAAGAAATCATGAATATCATGATATTATCAAGTAATAGAAAACTGATAACCCACTCCTAAATTCTCTACAAAATCATGAATATAATAACAAATAATGGAATAAGCTTCCCTTTCCCCCTCATGCACTAATGACCCAAATGTGTTGATACCCAAAGGAATACATAGACACCATTTTTCAACATGGATATTTGAATCTAAACAAGGAGAGGGGGTGAATCAATGTGCATGATTTTCTATTACAAATACCTTTCCCCTTTTAAACTCTCCACCAATTCAATTAATTTTTCATCACACCATGACCAACATGCATAAAATAGTAAATAGAAGATAAAAATACAATATAACACAAGGATTCGATAAAGGGGATAACCACCATTGTTGATGACTATATCCCTAATGTATGGTTTCTATTATCCCACTCACAAATATAATCTATTTGTCTATCAATACAAGGCTCAAAAAGGTAATATCCTTCACCCTATACTCATAAAACTAACCACATAACATTCTAGTATCGAATATATATTTTATTGATTATGGAACCAACAACGTATTCTTCTCTAAGAATAATATTTGGGTCGATCCTCCATGAAGTATAATTAGTGAAATGAAAAATTATCATTAATATAATTCAAGAGATATTATATCCTTCCTTAGTTACAAAAAAAATCACAAGGATGCAACTTATTTACAACAATCATCATGTAGTAGTCTCAATCAACTCTATAATTTATGATATAGAGATATCATAGGTTTTTTTATTAATTCCTCTTCTTTTGTAAGAACATTATCAGATCATAATTTATCAGTTCCCTCTCTCCATTTATTCCTCTTCATCATCGACATGAAATGATGATCTCACACTAGCCACAACATGGGTTATTGCCACTTTCTTTGGAAAAATATAATTATAATGTAATAAAGGTGTCATGTATATCTCCAATTCATTGATTGTAGTGAATATCAAAATTAATCAAACATTGATATATATATCTTTCATAATCAATATATTCATCAATGTTTAATATCATATTTTTATATATCCCTTGCACTATTTCATTCTCTTCTTCTTCTTCTTCTTCCTCATTTTATTTTTATCTTCACTAAATCATGGGAATATTATTTTCATATTCAAATATAATTTTTTTTCATATCATTGTCAAGTGGTATCTCGTTAAATCTTCCATAATTCTCTACATTACTTCTCAAACTATATTCCATATTAAATACATGAATACATGACCAAAATGTGTCCATGACAGTCTCCAGGATTCATGGACATTAAAAATTCAAATAATACTATTGAATGATAAATAATCATTTTGAATTATTTTAAATGTAGATAACAATCATCCCATAAATATCAACATCTTCCCCTCATCTCCCTCATATTGTTTCCCACGAAATATTCCTTTTCATTATTTCATAAACACATGTAGATACTATTTCAATTTGGTATCCCATGTCATAGTAGAACATTATTTCCCAATTCACATTATTCATATTCTGGCCTTGAATCTTGAATAATCACTAAAAAAATAATTTTTTATAAATCACTTAAAATCATCCAAGCATCATCATAATTTAAACAAGAATTATTTAATTTTTCAAAACTAAAAAAACATACATCAGCGATAGATTATCTTATGTAATACATCAGTAAGATATGGTAAATTTATAATTTTCCCCTTATATTAAAGATATAATGTTTCAATGAATATATTATATACTATATGAAATATGTTACCCCTTAAAGTGAACTCCAGATATGTTTCCAATTCTTGATAATATCTTTTACATCATTCTTTGAATATATTAATTATATCAATGATATTCAATACTTTTTCTCATAATTCATATATAACTCAAAAATTATCTTAATTATGAAACTTTAAATGTGATCTAGAAAAAGTTACCTATACATGAAATAGTCTAAGTTATCCTTATGTATGTGTTGAGTTACCATAAATATCATTGAGAAACTCCATGATTTTCTAAATTCTCAATAATCCCTATTACATCCTTTGCAGAAATATATTAATGCATGAAATATACAACCCTTATGTATTTAGACCTTTTACATTTTAGAAAAAATTGAGAAACTATAAGTTATCTTATTTTCCTTCATATTTTAATATTAAATCTTTTTTATAGAGTTATTTATCATATTTTTAGCATTCCAATACTCTAAAATTTTTAGAACACATATTCATATTTATAAGGAATTCTAAAAAAACAATTATTCAAAACATCTAATGGAATCTTTAAAAACCATAGAAAATTCCAAATAACCTTAACAAATCTTCAATTTTTTTACCAATATTCGAATTTTATTCTATATCCTTTTACATTATAACCCACCCTATGTTACATGGATTATATTTCCCTACCTCATAAATGTTCAACACTTCTTTATAAATCATCCATGTATCATCTTAAGGAAACATCGGTATTAAAAACAATATCATAATTAGGATGGAACATCAGACCTAGATTTTCTCACTTCTCTATAGAGATATAATATCCATAATTAATAACACTATATGGAACTATATTTATTCACATTTAAAAACATTAATAAATAGACTATTCATATTAATCCTCATGAAAAAACATCAAAATTTATTTAAATTTTACAAAACATAACTAAATTATAATCATTATGAAATTTGGTAGAAACTAAAACCTTTTTATAATATTTTACATATATTATTGGATTTAAAAACATATAAAATGAAATATGTTCTTTTACCAATTGAGTGATTGTTGAAAATAACTTCTATGCTCCAAATTGATTCTTTAGTCTTCTTTTATTATCTAATACTCAACATATAATGAAACATTAATTAAAAAAACACAAACATTTTGATATCAAAATTATTGGGTACTCCAAACTCATTTGAATGATTTTATTCTAAAATATATAAAAATCATTCTTATTGAACTACTAATCATCGAAAAAAATTAAACATAACACCAAGTAGGTTCAACAACCCCCTTTGGATTTTTTGTTAATAACCATATTGAAAATGAAGGTTAATATTTTTTTATTCCATTTTATTCTCTATACCATTTATATATAATAAATAAAATGAATATCGATAGTGGGTGATCTTAATTATGTTAATGTTATCTGATCAATTATCTGTTTAGAAAAATGAGGGTCTAATTTAGAGAAAAAAACTTACCCATAACCAAATTTGAATATTATAAAAAGTCCTAAACATTTATTGAGGATATTCAAATATATTTTCTAGAAGATAAAATTATTTAATACATTATCATAATTTTTTCTTCAAAAACCATTACCATTATCACAATAATATACTAAAATCATTCAAGGAAACTAGATATATTTGTTTCTGAAATATTACCTCGATCATCTTAGAAATTCCTTCTTTTATCTTTTAATTGATCAATATAACTTATCCCACTTAATATGACAATTTACTATTTCAAAACATGGATGAGATAGTATTAATACATTTCTTTTTAAATTAATATTCAATCAATATTCCTTGAATTCCATATTTTCATGAAATATAAGATATTGGATGCATTCATGCAACCCCCAAAAAGGGGAACATTATAGCTTCACATAATAAAATAATGTTCAAGAAACCAAAAAATCCCCAGTCCAGTTCACTCCCCAGTAACATTATCAAGTTTGTTAAGTGACCTTACGAATGTATCCATGTATGTCGAAGGATTACAACTAGTAGTGAGGGTCTATTATGGAAACTTGGGAGACTATACCCTCAAATTATAGTCATAAATAATAGTATAAATAATGTTAATTACATTCAACAAGATAAATAAAATAAAATGATCATCATGACATAGAACAATAAAGATATTGAATAACAATATCTATAACAAATTGGATGGAATAAATTTCATGTAAGTTATACATATAACTCAGATACCCCTGTAGGTGGATTGAATAGATAAAATCTCAAAATAACTAAAAATAATCTAATAGGAGAAGTCCCCAAAACTAGTATTGAGTTTATTCCTGGTCCGATCATCCATGATACAGTACAGAATCACTATAGGAATCATCGATTATAGGGATTATTCCCTTTTCATGTCCTATATCCATGATGTTTTATAGGGTACCCATGGTGGCTTATGTAGGGTGTGAATAAAATTTTGCATGCCGCTACTAATGACATCCGAAGATATATCTAGTCTCAAATAATATTCAATTTAATGATCAATAGTAAAATGTAACTAAAATCATAATAAATAAACAACTATCATCCCCCGGGTTCTGATATGACCCTAGAGATTGACCATACCTTCTTCGTCCAGTGCTATATGTCATCAAAGTATTTATATAACTAATAATGTGAAACATGTACTAACCTATAACCATGATAGAATCACCCAAGGGGGAATAAATTCAACTAAAAACCCATTATTTTATCTCTCGGGGTGTTTTATGTCCATCTTTGAAACCAATAGAGTAACACCATATGAAATCTGCATTCTGCATTAGTTCCATGAGAGTAAAACCTTGGGGGAAACAACTCCATCCCCTAAATTTTGGGAGTAACACCCATGGAGAATATTTATAGTCATAGAATCATTATATTAAAACCATATTGGAACCATGTCCAACCATAAAACTATAAGGGCAACCCCTTGGGGGAACTATTTCCAACTCCAAAACCATGAGAGTAACACCCATAAGAGACCATGTGTATCCCGCGAACCATGATCATATATATTGAACATTTACCAAATAATATATGACAAAATTTATTTACACATCAATCTATCACGATTTTTTTATTATAAACTCATTTGCTTCCTCTCTATGAGAAACATGATTTTTTTAAGAAACCACATAGAATTCCTCACAATTGTAACAATAGAATAATATTGGGATATCCACCATTAGAGTCACGGGATATTATATTTTCTATTATAAATAAGTATATCACATTGTAAATAGTGTAATTATTCACAAGGAAAAAACCGAATATTATTTAATTAGTTTTCATGTCAGATTTCATTAGGCAAGCATGACCACACATTATATGTACTAAAAAAAATAGAATTTGACTTAGGGATTATAGTGAACCAGGCATAACATATGTGGATAATACATCTTTTCAGATGAATATTCATCACATTTCAAATGTACATGCTTGATGACAATAATATTTTAGTGTCTTTGGAATCATGGAGCACAATATTTTAAGATATTAAAACACCTTTAATGATTCCCAATACAATATTCCCATTAATTACCCTAACATAAAACCTTTATTAATAATCTACGTAAGGGAAACATAATAATAGACAATCACATATTCTTAGTAAGGATAAATTGAGCAGATATGTAAGCATAAGATAAGGATAATGGTAGATGAAAATGATAACCACTTTGAAAAATCATACCCTATATATCAAAGAGCATAAACATAAATCATGGTATATATATTGTTTTTTCATAAGACATGAATCATAGGTTAATTAAGAGCATAATCCATGAAATCATAACATTGGAAAAAGACATTGAATTTGTGGCATACACATAAGCATATAAAGTCTTTCCCTATTAATTATAACTTATTTCCAAATTCTATCAGGGAACTTCATGGGGGATAAACCTAATAGGTGGGATACACCACCATCCCTAGTCACAACCCATTCTTTTTAGTGGAATTGTTTCCCTACCCAAACCACTTAGTCATCATGTTCCACTCCCAAGACTATAATTTCAGTCAATGTTTACTCTGAAGACCATCTTAGTAGTGAAATTCCTTTACAGAACTATGTTCACTCCCCATATAATCCATGTTATCTCATGAGATATAAATATTTACCTAATTCATTATAGGTAGATAAATTTCCCACCCATAACATAATGAAATCACACATACGTTCACCATAATATAATAAAGAATTCATCATATAAGGACCTATTAAAATATATGGGTTTCGTAAAGATCATATCATAACCCCTGTAATGAATCCAGTATATTAAACATTTTATCATATCATAACTTATGACAAATATATTGGTTTCATATCATTTTTTCATTTAATGAAATCTTAAATTAAGTAGGATTCATAAGTGTTTTATGATGAAATAACTTTTGCAAGGGAAATGGGTTTCAAAAGTACCTTGTCATCTAAAAAATGAACCATTCAAAAAAGTAATAAGAATTGTGAAGTTGGATTATATTCCAAGAAACTAATAGAACATATCAAAGTATGAAATCATATAATGGAAATTATTTTTAAGGACCACTGGAAACAATTCCAAATGAAAATAAATCTTATTTGAAAATCAATATAAAAAAGATGATTTATTTTAAAAATCCTTTTCCTAGAAAACCACATTGAAAAAAATATAAAAGTTGATTTTCAAATCTTTTAAAACACTTTTTTAAATAATTTTTTTATAACATTATTCATTGAAAATAAATAATGGAAGCTTTCAAAGTTATTTAAAACACTTTTTTAACATAAAATATTTTTGAAAACATTTTTCCTTGAAAACATATATATGACAATTTGGAATTCATTATAAAAACATTTAAAACATAAAAATTTTATGAAAATAAAATTACATGAAATAATATATATGAATATTTTAAAATTATTTAATATTAATTATTCATAAAACTATTTTGAAAAACATAAACCTTCAAAATATATAAATAAATATTTGAGAATCATTTAAAAACATTTTTCAGAATAAAACATTTTTGAAGAATGTTTTCCTTCAAAACATATAATGGATGACTTGGAAATCATTCAAAAACGTTTTAAAAATACAACATTTTTGAATCCCTTTTTCCATGAGAACATATAAAGGATGATTAGGAAAATAATTATAATAAACATTTCTTTGAAAATAAATTTGAATCAATAGGATGGAATCTTCAAAATATTTTGAATTTTTTTTAAACATATAACACATTATATTAATTTTCCATTAAAATTATCTTAAATGACCATTTAAAAACATTTGTGAAAACATTCTAAGTAAAATGGTGTTTTTAATAAAATGGATTTACGAACGAAGAGAGAAATAGTGTCCTATTTAAGAAAACAATTCTGAATTATTTTATGTACCAATTAGTGAAGAAATGGTACCATTACGTTGAGAGAACTTGAATTACTATAGGAGATTACAATTGATGATAATTATTGAGACATCGATCGTATTATTTTTTCAATGGAAGCATAATCATAAACGTTCCTGATAAATAATAGAATATTAGCAACAAACATTTATCACATTTGTAACATTGAATCCTATACCACATGAAATAATAAAATTTATTAAATATTCAGATATAGTAAAAATAATTATATTAAATATAAAAAACATAAAACGGAAATATATATACCATGTAAAATAATATATGTTCATAAAATAACATGTGTCTCAAAATAAGAAAAATTGAGACAATATCACCTTATCAATTTGGAAACTTCTCAACTATAAAACCCATGAATGGTATATTTTAAAATGGATATAAAAATGCCCATATATATATGCATAATAATTATATATTATTGTAATGGTAATTATATAGACCACGCAAAATAAATTAGTGCTGAATAAGGCACATGTTTCAAAAAAATAAAATAAAGATGAGGAATCCCCATACTACATTAGTAAATTATGGATCGAGAAATCCATGAATGAATAGAATAAAATAAAATTTCTAATATAATTATTTAAATTATATTTATGCGATCACATTTCATAGGTATGTATATTCACCTAACAATAATAATAAGTTGTGATTATTTCATATATATCATAGAAATAAAAGTGACACAAGAAAACTCATACCATAAGTATTGACATTCATTCTACACATTCAAGCATAATATATAATAAATATAATTTTTTTATAAATATAACCTAAGAAATTATTCTTAAATTTGACATTATATATTATTTTATAATGACATTTTATTACCTTTTTATTAACCATTCCATGTTAAGGATATAATATAGGTAACATCCAATTTGTTTTTCATACATGATTTGACATTTTATTCTTGATCCTCTTACATTGATTATGGTATAATTATTTAAAGAATGTAAATTATGTTATAAATAAAATATATATTAACTATATATTTATTTATAAATATATTTAAATATATAAATATCAAATTCAATACATAGTTCATTAGATTGTAGGTCGTACGTATGCATGAACACCATTTCAAATTTCATATCATATTTTCAAATAATGAAAAGTAAATGATATATATATATATATCTGTGTGTGTGTGTGTGTGTTTTCATTAAATAATAATTGTTATTTCATATACATAATATAATATCACTAAACAATTCGTTAATAAATTACATGTATAGTCTGAAAGAACAACATGGTTTTGAGGAGGTGGTAGTCCATACGTCCACAAACGATGTTATAATTTTTTAGAAAATAGATATCATGAAGGTATGTGAAATATATTAATTAAATAAGAATAAATAAATAATATTTATCATATATTTCATATATAAACATAAATTAAATAATTATTACCAACCATTAGAGGTTGAAATCGAAGAATGAATGACATCGGTTTGCATGGTGGTAGTCCACCGTACACGCAAATGATGATTGTGTATCTAATTTTATAGAATTGTGTGTGAGTTTAGTTCATACCATTAACAAAAAAACATATCTGTATTTTATGGTACATAGGTTAATATATAATCACAAAATAATTTGAATTTAATTTATCATGACAGATATAAAACAAATGTTCTGGTAAATAATGTTACCTCTTCTTTGGGTAATTCCTTTTGGTTTTCAACGAAGGGTTTCCTTGGTTGGATTTATTCCTAAAGAGGGGATTATTGGATGAATGAAGGTAATTTTTCCACTTAAGTTTTCATTGTTTTGAATGTAAAATGGTCTTGAGAGGTGTGATTAATTGAGGGGGGGGATTCCCATTTTATATTGGATGATGAGTGTCATTCTTATAAATATAACATGGTAAAAACTTTTTGGAGGTCTTTCATACATCATGTTCATAGAATAATGGTACATTTTATATATAAGGTAAGAAATGGATTAAATTGTTTCATCCATTATCTTTTAGATATGTTTTTATTTTATTTTTACCCTCATTTTAAAATGTAACCACTATGTAAACCCAATTTTACATTAATCACTATAATTATATTTAATTACATTCAGTAATATTTTTGGGAAAAATATAAGCTTAACATATTATAAATTATAAATTATTATTATTCCAAATATTGGATAAATTTTTCCAAAATTAATGACACATAAGTGTCAAAAAAGTAATTTAGAATTAATCCTATAGGCATAATGGGAAAGTAGGTTCTTAAAGTGAAAAATTAAAATTTTTCAAATGTTTTTATATCCAATTTCTACTTGAATTTGATTCCCATGAACTAAATTGGATTTATTGTTTTATAAATAAATAATTTTAACTTTAAAAATAATTTAAAATATAATTTATTTATATAAATAAATTATATGAAAAAATAGATGTCAATCAAAATTCATTGTTTTTAACTAATTCTAAAAAATTGAATCTTCTCACCGAAATTCCAAGAAATAACTCATTGTAAAATTTGATACTGAAATATTAAAAATATAGATTAATTTTTGAAATAAAAATATATATTATATTCAAAAAATTTATTAAAAACAGGTTCTCAATTAAAAGGCGATAGAATTACCTTTTAGGAAAATACTTATTTTTATTCATGAAATTGGATTTAGTCTTATCATATACATATCAAATATATTAAAGGAGTTTTAAAAAATTGAGAAAAATCATAATATATAAATTTTATTAAAAAAATTAATTAAATTTGATTTGTTTAATTTATTGAGAAAAATATTTTTTGTACAAAAAAAATTGGTTTCTTATAAAACTGATTTATTTATTTTAGAGTTGTTTTTACATTAATTTTTAACTATTTGACAAAAATGTAGACACTTTATCTTAATTTTTAAATCATATTTTCACAATTTAGTCAATCATATTTATTAATTCCATTACAATGGCTAGTTTGTAAATGTAATAATAATTTAATATCAATACTAATAATATATTGTAGTTCGGTAAAACTTGTCCTTGTGGGTAACACATGCTATCTAAGGTACTCGACATTGTGTGGCAAAATATTCAACCATAGTCCTAATTGTTAATTAAGTTATTCTTTATTTTTAGTGAAATGAAATATTAGTATGGTGTTGTTTGAAATGCAAGAAAAACTTAGTGTTATCATATAACCCAATCTATATTCAGTGTTGCATGAAATGTAGAATATTGAAAATATTAAATTAACTTGAAAAAAAATATTTTAAAAAATCAGAATTGGTAACATTATATCCCCCTTAAAATTAGTTTTACCCATCTAATTCAACTAGCTTATAAATGTTTTAAAACTGTATGGTTCCTTTCATAGAAACATAAATCTTAAAAATGAATACTAAAACATTCTTTAAAAAGGGAATGTGGGAAACATAATTATTACCCAAAGTAACTCATATCTATTATTCCACATAGGAGAACATATTTGATGTTTTATACATATAATAAAAGTGAAAATATTTATATAGAGTGGTAAATATGACAAATCAAGAGAACGTGGGTGATCCAGACAATTTTAAAAATCACTAAACCAAAAACAAAAGAGGTATGAAAGCGGTCATTTATATAACAAAAAATGATGAAAAATTGAAAAACTTTTATTTTATGATTTTATATAAAAGATGTAGTATATTAAAAAAGATATATAGTTAATTTATTTCAGGGGAAATATTATCCATTGGTTATTCCTTGACCAATTTTCAACTTCATTTTTTACTCTAAAAATGAAGGTGAATTTGATAAACCTCATGCACTAAAGGATCATAATTTACATAAAGGATGATAAGTTATTTCATCTACATTTAGTATTTATCATAGAAAAATGGTTTTTACGGGTTGTCTAGTATGAATAAACTATCATATAGTGTGATAATACTCTAATATCTAAAACTTCATCCAATGTCTAACTTAAATGATTCCATAAATGGTTAACCATTTAACCATTACCAAAGATGAAAATACAACACATTATAAATAATGTCACTAACTATATGAAAATCACATTAACATGTATCCCCTATATATTATTCATTAGATCTTGGTTACGAATATCCAAACAGGTGAATACCTTCATCATATATTGTAACACCCCAGGTAAATAAAGAATATTACATTTTAATATTTATCCATATTTGTGAATAAAATATTGATATGACTTTAAAGGGGACTCTGTGCTCGATGGCGTACCCAACACGCAACAACGAGTTTCTTGGGAATCTTACGTTGCACTCTAATTATAAAATAATATTATTTTAAATGGTAGTTAACATGTAGCCGTTGTAATGGCGGGAATGGACAGAAATAACTAAAATATGATTATATATGATTTTAAATGTTTTTACATTTATACAATAAAAGATAAAGGCTTAAAATACGGAAAGAATTCAATTTTAGGCGTATATGCCCTAGTTTTCCCTAAAGGTTCACTTGTCTCCTTTTGATGGCGAACCGTCATTAAATATAGTTTTGATCACTCTTATACATTATTTTGGACCAAATAAAACTCTTATTAAGAATCGGGACATCAAATTTTACTTTGTGTAATTTTTTGGTATTTTCCGATAAAGTTCATTTTTTAATGAATAGTGTAAAATGTTGTGATTTAATTCAAAACCTCTTTTTAATCTAATATATTTGTATTATTAGATAATATTTTTAATTGGTGTTAAAGTTAAATTAGAAAATATTTTTACCATTAAATCCAATAGTGGTTGTTGGAATTAATTTCACTTTGAAATCGGACTTAAACTAGTGTCAATCTTTTGATACTTATTGTTTCATAAAAACACGCTATTTGTCATGCCAGCAGGAATTAATTATTAAATTAATTAATGTGAATTATATGTTTTGAATTTTGAAAAACGGAATTCATATTTGAATTCAGAATATCAAGTATAGCTTAGGGTGAATTTTTGGGATTTTTCTAAAAAACTTCAATTTTTGATGAATAGTGAAACCACTAAGTGGTACTTATAAAAACTGATTTTTCCGTTTAAATAGAATTTTGCCATCTTTGTGTTTTGAATTTCAAAAATCCGACATACATGGTTGTCATTAAGAAGTAAAATGTGGTTCAATGGGATAAAAATAATTTTTTGGTGAATAGTAACTTATTAAGTTTTTAATCGCGATTAGTGGTAATTAGTGTAGTTTAAGGTAAAAATAATGCTTTAATAAAATGAAATGAACTTGACACATGTCCTAACCTAATTGGATGTGTAATGGTCGACCAAGAAAAGTCATGGGTCAACATGGGGACCCCATGGATCCACTTTGGTTGGGAAATGACATAAATAACTTTTTTATTTAATGTAAAAGTAAAAATGACACAAACATGATATGTTTCACTAAAACAATTTTTAAGTGGGGTTATACAAGTAAGATGTTTTACTATAAATAGTAATTGGAAAGCTAAAAATATTTCCTACATAATAGTAATTATTTTATAATTTTTAGACATTAAATAAATTGAATTATTTATGACATCATAATGATGCAGCGATGACATCATTATATGACGATTTAAATAAAATGAGAAGATAATGTAAAAATTATGACCTACACATGTCAAAAACTTATTGGATGGGTGGATTTCGAACCCTTATCACCTTATCCACGAATTATATCAATGTGGGACCTTTTAAAACCGAAACACATTTTCAAATAAAGTAATATTTCTTACTTTCCAAAAGTACCCCTCCTCTCCTCTTATAAAAGGCCCCCACCTCTACCTCATTTCACACACTCCTCAAGCCTTTGGCTCGGCCAACCCCTGCCCATTTACTCTCTCCACATTCCTCTCCTCATCCTAGAGGATTCCCTTTGGGCATAATCCTTTTAAAGGAAGCCTTTAGGCTCAAATCAAAAGGAGTTACACTTTTAAAGGTAATTCATTCTCTCATGTTCATTTGTTTTATTTTGCTTCTCCAACCCCCTAAACACTTTTTATTTACTTATTTTTTAACAAAAACAGTATCTTCAATATACTATGATGTTGTTATAAGATTTATTCGAGCTACACTCTCACACAACTACATCAAATGGTTAAAGAACATACGGTTTCCGTGGATGGCGAAATTCTGCCTCCCGAAACGATGATTGTTCAATACACATTTAACACCTTCAAAGGTGGACATTATGATGTCACTATTTCTATATATGATATATAATATTTTTATTTTTTCCTTAAGCTTCTGTTTTTTTCATTTTGGTCATACCTTTATGGTTTCCATTATGGGTAAACGCGATATCTTCATTTAAGGAAGTGCGGACTACCGCCCCCTCAAAGTGATTTGATTCGTTAAATACCATATGTGGGACGTATAAAGGATGGAACTATGATATTATATATGATATTATACTGGAATTATAATATACCTTTATATCATTATGATTCCATTCTATAAAATACGAAATAGAAATGAAAGTAGCGTTCATGCGTACGTACGGCTTACCGTCTCCATGAATGGTGCATTTCATTTCTTACATTTAATGATTATGTAATGTTATAAATGCATGCATGTACTGGATATATATGAAATCTATGAAATCTATATCATAAATACAATTCTGGATATAATAAACATTCGGCCACACGAACAACATGTAATTGTAAGAAGTCCACTTTCGACTTAAGAACAAAATATCGGCAAAACAAATATTATTAACTTAAATGATTACATAATGTTTATGACATGGTAATAAGTGATATAAAATGAATAATGAACTTGAAAATGGTTATTAAGGAAGTAGAAATTAACTCAAGTTTATTATTCAGGATATTAAAGAATGATCGAGTCAAGTCGGACCCGAGGTAAGGGACCCTACACCTCTCTTTCTTTTTTAGTACAGTCTTTTATGTAATTCCTTTTAAAGCTCATATTTCTTGTTATTGGGATGATATTTTATATTACACCTACTGTAATTTTTATGTTCATGTGATGAGAGACCCTATTCTATCTCATCAATCCATTTTGGAAGTTTTGAGTGGCACTGTTAGGCTGCCGAACGTTCGTAAGAGATCTAACCTCTCTCTTTCTTTTTAAGTACTCTCCTTTATGTCACTTCTTTTAAGCTCCTATTTGTAATGTTGGGGGATGTTCTTTTATATTTCTCTTGCTTTATATTTTATTTTAATGTGATGAGATACACTATTTGATCTCATCAATCCATATTCGGACGTTTTATGTGGCGTCGTTAGGCTGCCGAGTTTTCATAAGGGATTTTTCATCTCACTTTTATTCCCGTGAGATTTATGCTACATTTGCCACAAATTCCATTGAGTGGTGTATGTACTTCCCATTATTCTACTCTTTGTGTAATATAATTTCGTTTATGAGTATTTACATCAATGATCTATTTTCCTTCTTTCATAGGGTGTATGTTTTGAAAGATACCCAAGTCGGTAAGGGAACCTTTCACCCTCCTCTTTTTAAAAGACTTCTTTTGTTGGGTATTTTAATTTACATATTTTTATGTTGGGATATGTTCTAATATATCCTTATTGATGTAAATTTTATGTCCAAGTGATGAGATACACTTTTTATCTCTCATCAACTCATTTTGATGTGATGCCGTTAGGCTGTCAAGGGAACTTTTTAACCCAATTTCGATTTATTTGGGTTCAACATGTAGTCATTGAATATGTCATCCATTGAATATGTGTGAGTGAACTTTTATTGTTTTACAATTAATATCCACTTATATTGGGTGTATTTATATTTTTCACACATATTTTTGAGATTGATTTGTCCTTAATTTAAGGATACATTCTTTATAAGGGATTTCATCACATTTGACATTTCTATTGAGGGTTAATTGTTGTTATGCACCAATTCAATCTTATATGGTGTATATACTGTCCTTTGGAGTATTATATCATTAATCCATTTATTCTCATGATCTTATAAAGTTCTGACTAAATGTTATTCCTCAATTATTGTATTCAAGTGTCTCTAATTTTGGTAAAACCCCTTTAACCAAAATATCATTTTGTATGTTTTAATTATTTGTTCTTATTAATATCCATGTTTTCAAAATTGTTTTAAGGATTTATTTATATGGATATTAATGGTTTAAAATTTTAAGCTTCAAGGTGGTATGGGACACTTTGATTCAAAAATCTCTTTATTAAATGTTTTAAATGGTTTTGGAAATGGTTTCTTTTTGAATGGATTCATTATTTCAATATACTAAAATGTTATATTGTGATTGAAATGTGGAAATGTTATGTTTCCTTTATGCATGTTTTATGTGATACATTTATGTTATGGTTCTTGGGAATTATTATGAAAACGGGTGGTTCCATGATAAACTATGGGCGGGTGAGCCCGATATAGCTCTCCAATGCATTGGGTAACGCGAAGGAGTGAAACATTGAGGTTTCTCCGAAGAGATTTAGGGAATATACTGTGATGGGTATTCCAAAACGTAACAAAGAGGGTTACTCCCTACGTAAGAATGTTATGAATGCCTCAAGTTACCTTTTATGTCTTATGATTTCTATTATTTATTCATGATTTGATATGCCTATGTTTTATGGGTAAAGTATGATTTCATTCTTATGTATACATGTACTCATGTTTCCTTTCCATATTTTTATATCCCTTATTGAGCTTTTTATGCTCATCCCAAGTTTTTGAAATGTTTTTCACAGGTCAAGGGAAGGGTACATGATGTGATGATAGTGTCAAAGATGTGTCAAGAAAGAATCCATGTTTTATTTTAAATATGTTTCCGTTGATGGGAAGAATGAATACAGTCTTTTATGTAACCACTTTGTTTAAATATGGAATGTAATGCAAGTTTCATTATCTAATTCTCTAATACTCTAAACCTGAAAAGATCCTCAATGTGTAATCTTGTAATAACTCAAGATTAAGTATGGTTTAAGGCTGGGGCCTTATAGTTGGTATCAAAGGTCTGTTTAGATAACTTTAGAGGTTAGGGTATTCTTTAAGCATAAGAGACATTACCATAATGGTTAGGATTTCAGAAAGAGTCCTAGTTTTAGATAAAGTGAATGAGTAAGTATATCTTAGTGTTTATCTCACTCATTAGTACATGATGGTTTTGTTGATATACTCACACTGACCTTTTTGGTTTTAGTAAATGGCTGGATCTAGCAGACACCAAAGTAACAGTGGATGTGAAGGAAACTGTGATAGTTTTTTGAGCAAGCAACTGAATGATATCGGAGATGCAATGAGAACTCTTCTGATTATCTTCAACCATCTATCTGGAGTCATGATTGACCACCTAAACCTTGGAGATTTCTCTAGGGCATCATATATGCAAGAAACAAATCCCTACGGAAGTACAGGTAATAATCATAAAGGTAAGTGTGTTCAAAAACCTATGTGTCAAAGATGTGGAAAGAAACACCTAGGAAAATGTTTCAAAGGGACATAAATATGCTATAGATGTGGAAATGAAGGTCATAAAGCAAGAACATGCCATGGAAAAAGGAATCATCCATTTGACTCGAGGAAAGGGAAAGAAGTTCTTTCTGAGGGATCAATTGAATGTTTTAAATGTGGTGTGCATGGTCATTATGCAAACACATGTCCTATGAAGAATTTTCGTGAATGGGGTCACCAAGAGCGTACCAATATTCGTTTACCAATACCTAATGCCATTCCGATTGAGGATGAAGAAACTGACAATGACCAATCAAAGGTATGTACTATTTCATGACTATTGTTTTACTATTTTGGAATCTTAGGATATGATTCATGATTTTGTTTGTAGGAAAGAGGTAATTCAGAATAAGTTGGAAAGGAATGGATACTGGATCATGAAGAATGTTGAATGAGTAAGATGTCAACATATAAGGGCTTCAAGAGTTATGGTGAAATTCTTAAGAGTATTAGGTCTCTTTTGATGATGGGGTTACATTAGAAGACTTTTTATATTATGTGTAACCCTGATGTTTAATATAGTCAAATTTTATTCAATTAATAGTTATCGTTTCTTTTGTGGACATAGTTATAAAGAACCATTTGGGTTTATATGATCCTTACTTTTGAGGTAATTATGGGTTACTATATGTTATGATGGAAAATGAAAGGCATGAGATAAACTTGAGGTTAAAATATGTTATGATCATCTTTGAAGGTTTTATCTCATTTTGGGGAATGTTTTAAGAATTATATAGTTTTGGAAAAAGGATGACACGCAGACCGTGTGATTACCTGTCGCGTCGGACAAAGCTGTGGGAATCGAACCCACAACCAAAGTGCGACCGGTATTAATCACCTACCACTGGACTACGTGAAGTCCCTGGTTAGTTTGACTGATTCCTTTTAGTTATATGATTTTATAAATTAAGAGTACGTTGATTTTGGGTTATTTATGAAAATGATTAACCTATCATAGAGGATATGTGATTAGGTTAATTACTTTTCAATACGAGACTTTAGGAGCAACTAATGTTGTTTGGAGATAAATGTTACAATTTAACATGGAAGACTATGTGACTAAATCCTTCAAATATTTGGGTTTCAATCTAAGATTGGTTTAATTTGAAGAATTTTATGGACAAATTGATTATAGAATGGTCCTAGTTGAACTTTTGGTTTTGTTGGAAAAATTTTGGAGGTTAAGAATAGATTTTCTTTTTATAAAGGGTTATCCTTTTCTGGATTATCTGTTCTTGTACTAACCTTTTGGTTTTGGTTTTGGTTAAAACCTAAAGAAATGGGAAGTATATAGTTCTCTTTTGTGGATTAGGTGATTCTCTAGAAGTTGATTATAGTACTCTTAATGCGAACAAGTCTCCCTAAATACTCGTCTTTTGGAAAAAATATGAGTTTGATTAAGGAATCTAGTAAAAGTTGAAAGTCAACATGATAAGTGATTATGTTTCCTTATGAATAAATTCCTCAATAAAAAGTAACTTAAAACAAAAATGTTGTCTATTAACTTTTCCTACTAGGGAACCCAACACCGTTTAACCCATCACAAGTTTGTGATTTTCTCATTGTTAACTTTCTCCTAAACATGTTTTCTATCACTCTCCATCAGAACATGACCCTATGTTTTCTCCTCCATGTCCATGTTTTCCTACATGGAGTCCTAGTATGGGTTAACTCGGCTGACCTTTGTACTTATCTTCCTTTATTTTAAAGTGGTTGTTTTACCGACTCTTGTTCTGATGTGAGACTTTCAAGGATTTTTCCAAGCGCAATTTTAGAATTGCGAGGACGCAATTCCCAAAAGGGGGGAAGGATGTAACACCCCAGGTAAATAAAGAATATTACATTTTCATATTTATCCATATTTGTGAATAAAATATTGATATGAATTTAAAGGGGACTCTGTGCATGATGGTGTACCCAACATGCAACAACGAGTTTCTTGGGAATCTTACGTTGCACTCTAATGATAAAATAATATTATTTTAAATGGTAGTTAACATGTAGCCGTTGTAATGGAGGGAATGGATATAAATAACTAAAATATGATTATATATGTTTTTAAATGTTTTTACATTTATACAATAAAAGATAAAGGCTTAAAATACGGAAAGAATTCAATTTTAGGCGTATATGCCCAAGTTTTCCCTAGAGGTTCACTTGTCGCCTTTTGATGGCGAACCGTCATTAAATATAGTTTTGATCACTCTTATAAATTATTTTGGACCAAATAAAACTCTTATTAAGAATTGGGACATCAAATTTTACTTTGTGTAATTTTTTGGTATTTTTCCGATAAAGTTCATTTTTTAATGAATAGTGTAAAATGTTGTGTTTTAATTCAAAACCTCTTTTTAATCTAATTTATTTATATGATTAGATAATATTTTGAATTGGTTTTCAAGTGAAAATAGAAAATATTTTTACCATTAAATCCAATAGTGGTCGTTGGAATTAATTTCACTTTGAAATCGGACTTAAACTAGTGTCAATCTTTTGATACTTATTGTTTCATAATAACACGCTATTTGTCATGACAGCGGGAATTAATTATTAAATTAATTAATGTGAATTATATGTTTTGAATTTTTTAAAACGGACTTCATTTTTGAATTCAGAATATCAAGTGTAGCTTTGGGTGAATTTTTGGGATTTTTCTAAAAAACTTCGATTTTTGATGAATAGTGAAACCACTAAGTGGTACTTATAAAAACTGATTTTTCCATTTAAATGGAATTTTTCCATCTTTGTGTTTTGAATTTCAAAAATCCGACATACATGGTTGTTATTAAGAAGTAAAATTTGGTTCAATGGGATAAAAATAATTTTTTGGTGAATAGTAACTTATTAAGTTTTTAATCGCGATTAGTGGTATTTAGTGTAGTTTAAGGTAAAAATAATGCTTTTATAAAATGAAATGAACTTGACACATGTCCTAACCTCATTGAATGTGTAATGGCCGACCAAGACAAGCCATGGGTCAACTTGGGGACCCCATGGATCCACTTTGGTTGGGAAATGACATAAATAACTTTTTTATTTAATGTAAAAGTAAAAATGACACAATCATGATATGTTTTACTAAAACAATTTTTAAGTGGGGTTATACAAGTCATATGTTTTATTATAAATAGTAATTGGAAAGCTAAAAAGATTTCCTACATCATAGTAATTTTTTATTATTTTTAGACATTAAATAAATTGAATTATTTATGACATCATAATGATGCAGTGATGACATCATTATCTGACGATTTAAAGAAAATGAGAAGATAATGTAAACTTTATGACCTACACATGTCAAAAACTTATTGTATGGGTGGATTTAGAACCCTTATCACCTTATCCACGAATTATATCAATGTGGGACCTTTTAAAACCTAAACACATTTTCAAATAAAGTAATATTTCTTACTTTCCAAAAGTACCCCTCCTCTCCTCTTATAAAAGACCCCCACCTCTACCTCATTTCACACACTTCTCAAGCCTTTGGCTCGGCCAACCCCTGCCCATTTACTCTCTCCACATCCCTCTCCTCATCCTAGAGGATTCCCTTTGGGCAGAATCCTTTCAAAGGAAGCATTTAGGCTCAAATCAAAAGGAGTTACACTTTTAAAGGTAATTCATTCTCTCATGTTAATTTGTTTTATTTTGCTTCTCCAACCCCCTAAAATCTTTTTATTTACTTCTTTTGTAACAAAAACAGTATCTTCAATATAATAGGATGTTGTTATAATATTTATTTGAGCTAAACTCTCACACAACTACATCAAATGGTTAAAAAACATACGGTTTCCGTGGATGGCGAAATTCTGCCTCCCGAAACGATGATTGTTCAATACTAATTTAACACCTTCAAAGGTGGCCATTATGATGTCACTATTTCTATATATGATATATAATATGATTATGTTTTACTTAAGCTTCTGTTTTTTTCATTTTGGTCATATCTTTATGGTTTCCATTATGGGTAAACGCGATATCTTCATTTAAGGAAGTGCGGACTACCGCCCCCTCAAAGTGATTTGATTCGTTAAATACCATATGTGGGACGTATAAAGGATGGAACTATGATATTATATATCATATTATACTGGAATTATAATATACCTTTATATCATTATGATTCCATTCTATAAAATACGAAATAGAAATGAAAGTAGCGTTCAAGCGTACGTACGGCTTACCGTCTCCATGAACGGTGCATTTCATTTCTTACCTCTAAATGATTATGTAATGTTATAAATGAATACATGTACTGGATATATATGAAATATATGAAATCTTTATCATAAATACAATTCTGGATATAATAAACATTCGGCCACACGAACAACATGTAATTGTAAGAAGTCCACTTTTGACTTAAGAACAAAATATCGGCAAAAAAAATATTATTAACTTAAATGATTACATAATGTTTATGACATGGTAATAAGTGATATAAAAGGAATAATGAACTTGAAAATGGTTATTAAGGAAGTATAAATTAACTCAAGTTTATTACTCAGGAGATTAAAGAACGATAGAGTCAAGTCGGACCCGAGGTAAGGGATCCTACACCTCTCTTTCTTTTTTAGTACACTCTTTTATGTCATTCCTTTTAAAGATCATATTTCTTGTTATTGGGATGATATTTTATATTAAACCTACTGTAATTATTATGTTCATGTGATGAGAGACCCTATTCTCTCACATCAATCCATTTTGGAAGTTTTGAGTGGCACCGTTAGGCTACCGAACATTCGTAAGAGATCTAACCTCTCTCTTTCTTTTTAAGTACTCTCATTTATGTCACTTATTTTAAGATCCTACTTGTAATGTTGGGGGATGTTCTATTATATTTCTCTTGCTGTAATTTTTTTTAATGTGATGAGATACCCTATTTGATCTCATCAATCCATATTCGGAATTTTTATGTGGCGTCGTTAGGCTGCCGAGTTTTCGTAGGGGATTTTTCATCTCACTTTTATTCCCGTGAGATTTATGCTACATTTGCCACAAATTCCATTGAGTGGTGTATGTACTGCCCATTATTCTACTCTTTGTGTAATATACTTTAGTTTATGAGTATTTACATCAATGATCTATTGTCCTTCTTTCATAGGGTGTATGTTTTGAAAGATACCCAAGTCGGTAAGGGAACCTTTCACCCTCCTCTTTTTAAAACACTTCTTTTGTTGGGTCTTTTAATTTACATATTGTTATGTTGGGATATGTTCTCATATATCCTTATTGATGTAAATTTTATGTCAAAGTGATGAGATACACTTTTTATCTCTCATCAACTCATTTTCATGTGATGTCGTTAGGCTGTCAAGGGAACTTTTTAACCCATTTTCGATTTCTTTGGGTTCAACATGTAGTCATTGAATATGTCATCCATTGAATATGTGTGAGTGACCTATTATTGTTTTACAATTAATATCCACTTATATTGGGTGTATTTATATTTTTCACACATATTTTTGAGATTGATTTGTCCTTAATTTAAGGATGCCTTCTTTATAAGGGATTTCATCACATTTGACATTTCTATTGAGGGTTAATTGTTGTTATGCACCAATTCACTCTTATATGGTGTATATACTATCCTTTGGAGTATTATATCATGAATCCATTTATTCTCATGATATTATAAAGTTCTGACTAAATGTTATTCCACAATTATTGTATTCAAGTGTCTCTAATTTTGGTAAAACCCCTTTAACCAAAATATCGTTTTGAATGTTTTAATTATTTGTTATTATTAATATCCATGTTTTCAAAATGGTTTTAAGGATTTATTTATATGTATATTAATGGTTTAAAATTTTAAGCTTCAAGGTGGTATGGGACACTTTGATTCAAAAATCTCTTTATTAAATGTTTTAAATGGTTTTGGAAATGGTTTCTTTTTGAATGGATTCATTATTTCAATATACTAAAATGTTATATTGTGATTGAAATGTGGAAATGTTATGTTTCCTTTATGCATGTTTTATGTGATACATTTATGTTATGGTTCTTGGGAATTGTTATGAAAACGGGTGGTTCCATGATAAACTAAGGGCGGGTGAGCCCGATATAGCTCTCCAATGCATTGGGTAACGCGAAAGAACGAAACATTGAGGTTTCTCCGAAGAGATTTAGGGAATATACTGTGATGGGTATTCCAAAACGTAACCAAGAGGCTTACTCCCTACGTAAGAATGTTATGAATGCCTCAAGTTACCTTTTATGTCTTATGATTTCTATGATTTATTCATGATTTGATATGCCTATGTTTTATGGGTAAAGTATGATTTCGTTCTTCTGTATACATGTACTCATGTTTCCTTTCCATATTTTTATATCCCTTATTGAGATTTTTATGCTCATCCCAAGTTTTTGAAATGTTTTTCACAGGTCAAGGGAAGGGTACATGATGTGATGATAGTGTCAAGGATGTGTCAAGAAAGAATCCATGTTTTATTTTAAATATGTTTCCGTTGATGGGAAGAATGAATAAAGTCTTTTATGTAACCAAATTGTTTAAATGTGGAATGTTATGCAAGTTTCATGATCTAATTCTCTAAAACTCTAAACCTGAAAAGATCCTCAATGTGTAATCTTGTAATAACTCAAGATTAAGTAAGGTTTAAGGATGGGGCCTTATATATATTCTTTTCAAAAATGGTTATAACATTAATTTCCATAAATTCTTTTGCAAAATATGCATGGTTCCTTATTCGAAATATTATTGGTTATATTAATTAAATCCTTTAATGTCATAAAATCCATCAAGGATAGCTTAAACGGATTTATAAAAGAATAATTAACCTGTTATGAGGTTATAAATACTATCAAACCTACATTATCTCTATGAATAATCTCTTTATCCAAGATAATATAAATTGTTTTCAATACCATTAACAAACATAGGGTTACCATACATTAATCAAAATATCAATTCTCCATTTATTATATTTTCAATTTCATAAGTGTAGTTTAATATATTTTGGGAAATCCATAATGAAAAACATATAATCCATAATAAAAATAACATAATTTATGAATTTTGATATCTATAAAATTAAATCATCCAAATTTATTCTTAAACAATTACTTAGGAATCATCAACTTTTTCGTTAATACCCAGTTCATAGTATATGAAAAAATGAATCAAGTCTTAAGGATTCTTAACCTCAATTTAATCACGATTCTTACGTTTAATGTAAACAATACATTTAGAACATCCTATACCTTTAATTTTGCATTATTTTTCTCTTTACCTTCAATATTATAACTAATACTCCAGAAAAATTCTAATTAAATTCATGAGATTTCTACATATGGAATCGATTTGAATAATTCTTATACATTCAACATCTGAAACATTCAATGTTATCCCAGTTCTTTCAAGTTCTCAATATTGAATAAGACCAAAATTCATAATGTGAGCAACACATATCAAATAAGAAAACTACATAATCATTAAATATTAATTATAAGAAATCAATGTGATGAAATTTTATTTATAATATAAGAATCCTTTGTCTTATCCATAGAGAAATCCCTATAAATATCCATGAAAATTTTCCTTACGATCTCACTAAACTTTTCCCATCCTTGTTTTTAGTAGATAACTATACCTTTCATTTTAAACCAAATTTAGCGACCCAGACATAACATAAATTGATATTACATCATTTTATATTTATATTCTCCACATCAAAAAAGTTCATACATGTGGACTATAATAGTTAAGCGTATTTGGAATCATGGAACACAATATTATAACATTGTGAAATATATTTAATGTTTCGCAAAAATATCATCTCATTTAATACTCCTACATAAATCCTCTCTTTATAAAATTTGTAAAGGAAACATAATAATGGATGAGAATAGATTCTCATTAAGGGTAAATAAAGTAGATAAATAAGTATAACATAGGAATAAGAATATGAGAACAGGATCAAAATGTTGTAAAATCATACCCTATATATTAAAGAACATAAAAATGAATAATTGGATAATTATGGGTAGTTCAAAAGACAATAATCATAAGGGAATCAAGTGAATTATACATTAAATCATGACATAAGAATAAGATATTTAATTTGAGTCATATACATAAATATATAAAATCTTTCCCTATAAGTCATGGATTATTTTTAAAACATATTAGAGAACATCATGGGGTATACACTTACTGGGCAGGACACACCACCATCCCAAGTGGAAAAACATTTCTTGTTGTTAAATGGGTTCACTCCCTAAACCATATGAGAAATCATTCTTCACTCCCAAGACCATATTAGAATACAAGGTTCACACCCAATACACCATAGTGGACAATGTCCATTACTGAACCAATTTCACTCCCCATTCCACCAATGTCTATCTCATGAGATATAATATGTTACACAATGAATTAGATTCATATTTATATCCCACCCATCACATAATGAAATAACACATACGTGTTCCATAAGATAATAAAACACTCATAATATCACGACCCTTAAAAAAATATGGGTTCCATAAATATCAAATCATGACCCATGAAATGAAATTATTATCAAAAAAATTTCTCATTTCGTAACATGTTGAAAACATATAGGTTTAATAATAATTTAACATAGAAAAACTAGTGAATAGAATATGGGTTCACATGTATTTTATCATGATATAACCAAATGAATGGAAAAAGGACTCATAAAAAATGTGTCATATTAAACATAAACCCCTCAAAGAAGGAATAATAGTGGAATCGTTGAACAATATCCCTAGTAAATTAAAAAATATATTAAATAAGGAAATATTATTTGGAGAATGATTTTGATATATCACATCACACATTTCTCAATGAAAATAATACTTCATTGAAAATAGCTTTTAAAAACATGAAACATTATCAAAAAAAATTCTTTAAAAAATCATTGATAATTTTATAAAGGGATTATTTAAAATAATTTAATACAAAATTCAAAAATTAAACGATTTTAAAATATTTATCCTTAAAAACTTATCATATAATATTTTAAATTCACTTAAAAAACTTTTAAAACATAATAAAATCCTTTTTCCTAAAAATCTGGTAATAAAATATTTGGAAATCATTCAGAGAAACATTTAGGCATAAAACATTTTTAAAATACTTTTTCTTTTAATTATTATAAAATAATATTTTATAATTATTTGAATAAACTTTTTAAACAATAAACCATCTTGAAAACCATTTACTTTGAATTCATAAAAAAAGGTTTGAAAATCGTTTAGAAACATTTTGTAATATAAAAAATTATGAACACATATTTCCAAGAAAACTTATAATGTAAAATTTTTAAATCATTTAAAACACATTATAAAAATAAAACTATTTTTAAAATCATTTTCCTTGAAAACGTATAAAATAATCTTTGAAAATCATTTTGAAAACATTTTCATTAAAAATATCATTTCAAAACTTAAAATGAATCTTGATAAAATTACGATAAACTTTTTTTAAAATAATAAAACACTTTAAAAATCCATTTCATAAAAAATTATGTAAACATATAATTCAAAAAATTTATATAAATTATGGTTATTTGAAAAAAAAATATTTCTGACCGAAGTGAAAAATAATGTCCGGTATTTATTTATATATTTTATTAAATATAATAAGTTCCCGAGAGTGGAAAAATGGGACCCTTATTCATGATAATTCTTTTGAGATGATTCATAATATTTTTTCAATGGAAATATGATAAAAAACAATCCCAATAAATATTGGGACTATAACAATAAAATCTTACCAGAAGGGTAACTTTGAATCTAAATACCCACAAAATATTTACATTAAATTAATATTAAAATAACCTAAAAATAATTATATACATTATATTACATGTCAAAGGGTCGTATATACACCGTATAGTATAATATTGGGGCATAACATAACATGTGTCATAAAAAGGGAAAATAGAGGCAACATTACCTGACTGAATTGGTACATTATAAACCATAAAAACCATAAAAGTGAGATTATATAGAGGTATTTAAATACCTATTAATTTAAGGATGATAATTATATAATATCTTTATGGGTATTATATACAACTAATAAATGAAATGAGCGGTGAATAAGGCATAAGTCTCGCAGAAATAAAAGTGAGATGATAAAAATCCCCTTACTACTTGAGTAAAATTTTAATCAGGAAATCCATGAATAAATAAAAAAATTGAACGTTTTAATATAGTTAATTAAATTAAACTCATGATAGAAAATTTAATAAGTAATTTTATACATGAATCAAAATGAATAAGTGGCGAATATATCATTTATCTCACAGAAATAAAAGTTATATGAGAAAACCCATTCATTAATCTTGACTTTCATTAAAAAAAAATTAAAACACATATATAATGAATATAAGATTATTATAAATCTACTATATACCCATATTATTATATATCATACCATATATTATTTTATTATGGCCTCATAATACCTGTTTAATAAGAATTCCATGTTATGGTTTTGTTTCGTCTCATAACAGCTTTTTTTCGTACATGATTTGACTTATTATTATAGTTCATCTTACATAGATAATGATTTAATTATTTAAGGAAGGTAAATAATTGTATAACTACCATATATATTTATTAATTATTAATGTAAAATAATATATAAAATATAGAAATAAAAATGAAATTCAAAGTTCATGGATACAGTAGGTTGTACGTACGCATGAATGTTATTTCCATTTCCATTTCATATTTTCAAAGAATGAAAAGTAAATGATATATATATATATATATTTATTTAAATATTGTCTTTTAATTAGAATTATTGTTTCATATATATCATTTACGTTCACTAAACCCATATTTAATACATTTCATGTAAAGTGTGAAAGAATATCATCTCTTTGATGAGGCGGTAGTCCGCACGTTGACAAACAGAGTTATCATATTTTCAAATTTGAAATAATAAAGTTATGAGTTATATAATAATTATAGAAGCATAAATAATACATATATATTATATATATCATATAAAAATATATCTTTAAACATTATTCCCAACCATGAATGGTGGAAATTGAAGAATGAAGGACATCGGTTCACTAGGCGGTAGTCTGCCGTACACCTAAATGATTATTATGTATCGCATTTATCGAAAATGGGGTGAGTGTAGGTATCCAAATTAACATAAAAATATATAATTACATTTATGATACAGATTTTATTATATAATCATGGAATAATAATAATTTATGGGATGTAGAAACAGTTTAAACAAAAGTTATTTTTGTAGGATGTTACCTCTTCTTTGAAAAACTACTTTTAGGTTTCACCAAAAGGATTCCTTGGTTGGATTTATTCCAAAAGGTTGGACTATAGAATGATGTATTTGCGGTTTGAATCCTATTTGGGAAGTTTTATTATGATTCAAAGGGAATGAGATATGTGAATAACTGTGGGGGGTTAGTTCCCTTTTTATAGTGGAGGAGGAGTGACATTCTTATAAATATAAAAAGAAAACACTATTTGTAAGTATTTCTACCATAATTTTCCAACAAATAATTTTATAATTTTAATAAAAGGGATTATATGGTCTAAATATTTCAAAAAAATAGAATTTTGACATGTTTATATGTTATTTTCACACTTCTGTTAATGTTTAACCGCCATGTAAACCCTTTTTTACATTAATCACTATATTTAATATTAATTAATTTCAATACTATTTTTTATAGTAAATTAATTTAACCATACTATAAATTATATGTATTTGTAATTAAAAATAATAAATACATTTTTTCAAATTCATAATACATAATTATTGAAAATTAATTTAAAATTAATTCAGCAGATGTGATAGGACAGATGGGATTTGATGTAAATCATTCAAAATTTTCCAATGTTTTTATTTAAAATTTCAATGAGAAATTTAGTCCAATGAAATAAATTTAATTTATTGTTATATAATTTAAATAATTATACATTAAAACTACTTTAAATATAATATTAATATATAAATAAATTAGATGAAAATGTAGATTTCAATTATAAATATGTGATTCCCTTATTCAGTAAAAAATGAAACTTCTTATAAAAATAATATAAATTCACCCAGAGTAAATTTTGATAATAAGATTTATAAAATTAAGTATATTTTTTATAATAAAAACTATAAATTTTTGAAAATTATATTTAAATAAGGGCTTCCATTAAAAGGCGATAAAGTTACCTTTTATAAAATTACATCCATTTAATCAAAAAATTTGAATTATTCTTATCTTATATAAATAAAATATATTTGATACATCTCAAAATAATTATTGAATTTATAATCTATAAATTTTGTAAAAAAACATTTAAAAAAATAAATATATTTAATTTATTAAGTCAAAATTGTGTTTTTACATTGAAAAGTATTTTTCTAAGAAAAATAATTACTTTATTTAAAAATAGTTATAATTTCATTATTAGATAATTGATAACCAAATGATTAAATTTTTATATATGTTAAAAAAATATTTTCATAATTTATTTTATCACATTTTTAACTTTAATTCTAATGGCTTGGTAGTAAATATAATAATATTTTAATAACAATATTAATAGTATATTGTAGTTCAGTAAAACATGGTCTTGTGTGTAACAGAAGGTGTCGATGGAACTCGGCAATGAGTGTAACACAATCCAAAAAAATAGGGCTCCATGTTCCTAAAGGAAAATTAATGCGTTTTGTGAAGTTAAATATTAAATTAGTGTTGTTTGAAATCCATGGAAAATATAGTGCTTTCATATAACACAAGTTATATTCTATCTTGTGTGAAATGAAGAATATAGAAAATAATAAACTAATTTGGATTAGCATATTTCAAAAAATCTATGAGTGTTACATGGATAACATAAATACCTCCTACCTTATACTCATAGAAGACTTCTAATTTAATATTGACCACTGATTTGAGAATATGTAGTGGAAATCATGGAACCATATGAATCCATAAAAATAATGGAAAATGATAATAACTAGCATGAGGCCACTAGACAGTGAGAACAATATAAAAGAAATCAACCTGGATTGAAATCATTTACTCTATTAATCCCTAAAATTTAATGGTAATTGAATATATTAGGAAATTATGTATGAATCACTTTAGAAAAGAGGATCTTGATATAAAGGCAAAAGTAATGTTGTGTATACCTTAATAACTGGAAAGTCCTCGTATATTTTTAAACAAAAATATAACAATTTAGTTAACTAAATTATTATAATAACATAAAAGTGAACTTTTCATGGTGTAACCATAGTGTTTTGGGATAGACGACCCACTCGTGGTCTCCCTATAGCATGACCCTTTTATAAGTGACATGACATGATGTGTCCCTCCCATACATAGTTAATGAAGCCCACAAATTTTGGGCCCCACATCATGATTCCCGTAATTGTGAAGCAACCCACTTCACTTAAAAAATATCATAATGTCAAAAACATAATTTTTATCATGGGTTTATATAAGATGTCTATGAACTTCATAAGAGTATTTTTATATTTTATGGGAATCGTGTTCATTGTGTGACTTCTTGATTTAGGGTGCGACCATGGTTTTTCTTCTAAAACATAAAAATGAAATGAATGGTACATGTTAAAAATGTATCTTATGTAATATTCATTGTGGATCGAATCTGTATGCTATAATGAAACCCTTCAGACTATGTAAAAAATATTTTCCCCGAAATCCTCTATAGATAAGATAATATCTGCCACAACACAATTCCCCCCAACATTATTTTCGAACCACAGTTTATGTTATCTACCTCAACCACAACCAATGTCTTATACAACTCTTATTCTTCAACCAACAGCCTAGAAATTTATAATAGTGTAAATATAAGACAGTTGGGGAAATTTTGAATGGATTTATACCATAAAAATATTTATTATTTTGAATCCCCCCCAAAACTCAACTACTCATCCATGATTTTAATTCTCTAATATAACCAGGAATCATCTGTGATCAGTTATGGTTATAGATCCCATATATCAATCTTTTTCTCCCATGTCTTCTCCTAGATAAAGATGTGCTCCCATTACAAACATATATGGGGAACCATCATCCCCTGTATAGTCTTCTCACTATGATCCACTATCTAAACTAAAAAATAATTAATAATTCATTATAATTGGCAATGAAATCATTATAATTGGTCAAATGAAGAGGTTCAGAATAGTACCAATGATGTTACAACATAGGAAATACATCATATATATCACTTATATTCTATGGAAGATATAACGAGTATTCAACTATAGAAATTCCATCCACAATCACAAATTTCCCCTTATAACTAGTGTCATATTCCCCTACCTCTATATACACATATGTACATATCTAGTATATACCTATATAAATACATGATCACCCACCAAAAATCAAATATGTAAATATTTCTAGTATGTATATAAACTTTTCCTACCATGATCCCCCATTAATTCCTTAGGTTTTCTTGAAAAACTATGCGAATAAGTCCAATGTCAAATAATCCTACTTCTAATTTAGAATTTTAAGTGAATAAGGAAGGATAATGAGCTTCTAATTCTCGACTTTCTCCCAGTGACTAATGTAGCACCACATGATGAAACAAAAAATATCCCTCATCATTTAGAACCACAATACTCACTGCAAATATCATGGTGCAACTTCTTCATCATTATATGAAAAACACACTAGGAGGCATGGGTTTCCCATATCATCAATTCAAGTATGTTTTTAGGGACCACAATTAGACCTCAAACATATATAACCTTTTCATTGTCAAGAAAAAAATCTGGCGGTGTCCACCCACTATATATATTATCCCTCGTGACCATATAGTGCGAATCATAGAACTAATTTCTCACTAAATTTATGATGAGTGAATAAGTAATAGATAAATATATAAGATTCACCAAAAATTGGAACTCATACATATCAAGTCATGTCTCAAAGGAATATAGATACTTGACCCATCTATGATGCCAAAGGTTTTGGCCCTATTATGAGAAAATGTACCTTGTACACTTGTGATTAGTGGACACCATGAACCTCTTATCTAAAATATATTTTCCTCAACATCTCATTGTGTGAACCACCAATTCTATATTTAGATCATGTTTATAGTTTTTATGATAATTTTTTCTCACTATCTTCGACCGATAAGAAACTACTTGACCATCTTGTAGTATTACTGCTCCTCAACCAACTCTTGATGCATCACAATAAAAGGTACACTCCTTACCCTTCCTAGGTAATGTATGGATATATTCTATAATAAACCCACCTTTCAAATACTTTATGTATTTCTCAAATATTTTTTACCAATAAAAATAAACACCTTCCTAGTTAATATTTTCATTGGCACATCCATGTATTACAGGCATTGAATGACTCTCTGGTGATAATCGAATAGTCCCAATAGTATTGAAGAATTGTAAAATTCTTGGTATTTTTACTTGAAACCAGTACCTTAACATTATTATTCACTATTGGTACTATAAATTCTAATATCATGTTCTCTAATAAGTTCACTCAATTGATCCAAAAGTGACATTTTGAGACAATGACATTTAGTCAATTCTCATTAAGTTTACTCAAAATTATATGTAGATATAATGTGAGATCCTCCATTATCCTATATTATATAAGGAAATAATTAATTATACGAACCAAAAAAGTATCCAGGTAATGATGGAATAATCTATTCATTATGTCCATAAACACCACAAGTATATTTTTTATAATAAGAAAAATCCACATGTAGTTATATAGATCATAACCACTCATAAATATAATGCGAGGAATACAAAAAGTACTCTCCCTTATCGAATTATAGATTAATATAGATTTCATCATAGGTAACACTATTTATATTTTAAATTAACAAAATAATAAAATATTAATATGATGTGGTTATCAATTCTTGACCATCACCTAGTTTATCCTCTGATAATTAACACATAAACTCAAAGAGAAAACTACATTCATAGATAATCGGACTGGAGCACCTGAAGGGGACATGATCGAGTGCATCAACCCCTTCACCTATAAGACCTCTAACCGAACATTCATTCATCACATATCCAAAAGATCTATCCTACTTGTGTAATATGAATAGGCTTCACATTTTCCATGAGCTCAATCATAAAATAAAAGTCTCACTTATGTGGAGATACTAATAAATAATTAGGAAAAAAATCATATAACTGATCAAAGATAGGATGGAAGACTTCATGATGTCCCTCCCCATTTTCTAAATTGATATTAATTACCTTATTTTTGATTCTACCCAGCGACTAAAGGCTAGGCACAATATGACCTTATTTTAAAACCCACACTCCAATATAGATATAACTACCACCATAATAAAATGAAAATTAATTTCCTCAATGATAAATGTAATATTCATTTGAATACTAAGATAAATAATACTTCCCAAGGATCACATCAATGTTGATCATCTATAGTGAAATTAATTACCAATGGAACCTATAGCCACCAATCACTAGGGCCCAATCCCAATATTGATTATTGCGCTTAGATGAGACCCCCAAAGGCATGAAAATCAATATGACTACATATAAATACTCTATTCACAAACCTAAGAGACAAAAAAACAAGGTAGATATAAATGAATGTGATAAACCTATTTTATACAAGGTGGATGGTAAGGTAGAAACTATTAAGATCGTACATCATTTGGTAGATGGTCTGATATCTAGATCTATAGGTACAAAGTAAATAACTAATAGTTTTCTTGATACTAATACCAATGCTCTAACATGACTGCCCTAGACAGTACTCCTTTTTTATCTCTTCATGACCTAGTATGGGGTACCACACCATCCTCCTCAACGTGAATGGTCAGCAGAAATACATTACCTATTTAATATGTTGTACGTACTCTATCTGACAAGACCTATATATGACTGGATTTTTGACCACAATTAAACCTTTGAGAACTAGTAAAAAACAATTATAGGTTCCCAATTTCACCTCAGAATAATCACTAAAATAGTAGACATGTGCATTAAGGAATTATTTTACATAATCATCCACACATATAAATCTTAATATAACAATATCCTCATGGAATAAAAAATGAATAATTATCTCAACAACAACGTACACCATTACCCACGATTAAAAATAAAAAATAATAATTCGTCCAAAAATAATATACACCACCGGTCTTTCCAGAATAAGTTATATTCCCTAATAATCTCCCCTAATCTAGGTTAATCTATGTAATGAGTTCCTCAGTTATGATATTTGATAATGACAAATGGGAAAAATTCCCCTTGATCATAGATATCATATCTCATCTTATCCTCAAAATATATCTCCTTGGCTATCCCATCCCTAGCTCGCATTAGGGAAAAGTGCTATAACATATAAAAACACTGCATAATTTACGACTCACATCCCTCACAATGACAAATACATGAACTCTTGGGAAATGTATGCCGTCAACATCTCCAAGAATAAGTGATCATAGAACTAGATATGAAAATATCTCTATGATAAACCTAAAATAACAATCCATTGGGTCCAAAACATCAAATTATTTAATTGATGGGACTCTAATAATATAAAATAATAACATAAATCTCTTCTCATGCGGTGTATCTAAATATTCTATGATACTTTGAATACAATCCACCTAGAGCTCTATTTCTTATAGTCCACCCCAAAATTAAATAATGTTTTGTAATGCATCTATAACTCTCATATTAGATCGTAAATTGTTGGTTCATCTCATAGAGTCTCATTCCATATATAACACATCTCTTATAAGAAGATCTGAAAAATTTAGTCATAATTGGTCATTTATAATTCTATAAGATGCTGATGTCTAAACACTAGTAGAGAATACTCCCCATCACCCTCCATCCACATTAGCAGAGGTCATGATGGATGAATCCCATTACAATTCTAAATACACACCTCAAAATAATTTTCTATTATATTTATCGATATCATCGTTATGGAAAAGATGTAACTCGCCCAACATCCCTCTATCCAATACAACACATAATATAAATTTATTATAGATTATGTTCTCTCTCTATTCCCATATACATAATCCTAGGGTTTTTGATAACTTAATACAAGATGACATCACTCTTTTAATTTTACATTTAACAAGGATTTCACTTCTCTCTTGGTAAAATGAAATTTCTTTTACATGTTATAGACGAGAAGACTTTATAATTTTCTATTGAAATTTTATTTATACAACTCCATGTATTAAATAAGTTATATTATTAGAATGCATTATAATAAAACCATAAAAATTATTAGATAAATGTTATTCCACCATCTATTTATATATGAAAAGACATTATAAGTTATTTCGGTATTTTTAAATAACTATCATGGATTTCATAATTGAATTTACTAAACACTAGAAAGCACAATATGATGCATATTATGAAAATTGAATCCTATATGCATAATATTATATCATATAAAAATCGAATCCTAAATGAAAAATGTATAATATGTGGATAATATGATTCAAGAACCCATACTCACATTCTATTATAGGATACAAGAAAAAATCCAATAAATATTATATCCAAAACCAATGTGTGTTACTATTATTGAAGTTATAACCTATAAATAAAGAAACAAAGTATAATAATTACATTACAGGTAACTTAGACTTCCCTCATTGGACAGTTAGCTACTTCAGGATCCATTATTCATACAATGTTTTGAAAATGATTGATCTCCTTTGTATCTTTCCAAAATAGTAATCAAAAGGAAAAAAGTTTCATCGATGCCCCTTTGTTATATCCACCAACCTAATAAATCCACAGTAACCAAATTGACTATGTTTCATTACCTTTTAAGCACCTCACCCCATGATAGAGGCTATCAACTAACAACAAGGGTCGAAGGTGATACAGTGGATAGACTATATCCTTATATCAGAGTACAAAATAACAATATAAATAAAAAAACATAAAACCAAATAAATTAAATTCAAGACAACATCATGATAATGATTAATAATCAAAATACACAACCCATTATATATCAAAATTAATGGTATACATGTCATATATACTACCTAAATTCCATGTAGGTAAACTATATACATCATAATTTCACCATAATAAAAAGTGAAAAAAGAAGTCCCAAAAATTAGACATGAATCCTATCCCAAAATTATCCCCAAGCTCTATCCTATCCATTCTAGGTCAACCATCCATAAAAGGGATTTTTTCCTTGTCTTGTCTTGAAACTATGATTACTTTTTTACTAACAAAACTGATACAATCTGGTTAAGAGTATAACATACAAGGCCAATACCAGTGATTTCTCAAAATACATCTTGTTTTAAATAAGAATCCTACTAATGTTTTATAGAAAAATACAACTAAAAGAATAAAAAAATAATATAACATTGTTTCCTAGGATGTAAAGGGACACCTAGGATTGTCCATACCTTTTTAGTATAATTCCAAATTTCTATGAAATAGTTATATAACTACTAAGGTGAACCACATTAAAAATCATTCCCTTCAGAGCATCACCCAATTAGAAAGATTTCCAGCTATACAACCATAAGATTATCGCATAGGGGGAACCACATCCTACCCTAGAATAAAGAGAGTGTCATCTAGGGGGATTCACATCAATATTATGAGAGTAACACCTAGGGGAAAATATATTCATCACCAAAATGATGAGAGTCATTCCCAAGGAGAAACAAGTACATCCTTATAACCATGAGCATAACACCCATGAGATTCCACATCCATCCCTTATAACCATGATAGAAAAACCCAGGTTATACAACATCTATCCCAAGAACCATGATATTATTTATTCAAAAAATTTCAAATCATGTACTTTTTTATTTTGTTTACACATCTGTCCTTCCACATTTAACATTCCTAACTCCTTAGTTTCCTTCATAAAGGAAACATAATTCATTTTAGAGAACCCCCTATCGTTCCTCCAAATACTTACCATTAATTAATTTATGTATCACCACCATTGGAAGCCCATGTTCATAGATTTTTATTCATTAATTTAATTCTAATGGCCTGAATGACGAAATATTTATAAGAAAATGAACATAAATCATTTTAGTAGTTTTTAGGTCAATCACCATTAGTTCAGTGTAACCACACGCCATAAACATTATAAAAATGGAATAATACTTATGGGTAACTTAAGAATCACATACATTATTCTAATACTATACTACTAATTGAATATTGGATACTAATATAAAATTATTTAGTTGAAATCAAATAACATGAAGAAATCCCAAAAATAGGCCACAATAAAACCTAAATGGAATTAAATGACTATAAAGTAAGGGAATATAATAATAAATCATTCATGAGTGATAAGAATGCCTCTAGCCACCACTCAGATTGAAATATGGTCAAATCCACTAAAGAATTAAGGATATACCACTTTGGAAGAGAGCTACATAAGAAAGAGGGAAAATGATATATATTACCAATATAATAACCAAGGATAACTTATTTATATTTAGTTACAAATAAAACAATTTATTTGTTTAATTTTTTATAAAATCTACCCATGACATCAGTCACGGTGAAACCATAGAAGTCCTGGAGTGATGACCCATTTATGGTACCGTCATAGCACGACCCTTCTGTTTTCTACATGGTGTAACACATCCCACCCAAGAATAACAAAATAGAACCAAAATTTTATTCCAAATAAGTGAAATACCAATGGTTTCCTCAAGGAATAATTCACTTAACTAATTTCACAATGGAAAAAATGTAGTTTATATTATGGGTTTTGTAAGGATGTTATATTCTTTATAAAAATAACTGGTATTTCATATGACTCATGGGAATAGAATGACTCCCATATTTATAGTGAGGCTAGGACTTTTTTCTTAAAATTTATAAATGGAAATCAATTTTATCACTTAAATATTTATATTATGTGGTACATTCCATGGAGATAAGTTATAGGCCGCAGTGCAACCCATCCAACTTTCAAAAAAATAATTTCTGAAGAACCTATTATAGGGTTATCTATACCTATAATTGTGATATAGTCCCCTTGCAACTATTTTTATCCATTTATATAGTTATTAGGATCAACCCATTGTTAAACTATGAAACAAGTCTGAATCCCCTACTAACACCCATTGGACAAATAGTAGTATAGAAATAAAAGGGATGGAAAATAATTTAAATGTGTTTATACCATAAGAAAGATTAATTTTTTTCAACCTCCTCAACACACAACAGTTTGTCTTCAAGCTGGGTTTTTGGACATCACTAAGACTCATTGATTATGAAATTAAACAATTAATCCCATTTATTATACTCCCATTCTCATGTATCCTCCTAGATACACAAATTCATCCACTATAATAATTCCAAGGTCAAATAAAAAAGTGTTTTCTCACAATGATTCACTATTCAAACAAAATTCTAATCAAATAATCCATCAATCAGTATCTATATTCTATCAATATTAATCATATGAGTATATTTTGAATAATACCATTGAATTTATTTTACATCGAATACATTGTTCATAACACTAAAATTCTATGGATGATAAAAATTATATACCACAACACTGATTCTCTCCACAATATCAAATATCCCAATTACCCAAAGTGCCACATTCCCCTACCTCTGAATAATATGATTTCCTAATATCGGGGAAACATGTAGAAATATATGATTTCCCCCTAAAACCTCTATGATCGGTGTCACCTATCAACATACAACCTATACATTCTTATAGTATTTTTCAACAACATGGTGATCTAGCAGATATTTTTTTTGGTCTCTAGCATGTGTGTCGGTCAAAAAACCACCGAATCTAGGGATTATAGCTTCTATGATGATGATCTACATGAACTATTAAATAATTACACAAAATTATATTTCTACACTAAATCTTGTTAGGGTTTATTATATTATAACTACATTAGAGACATGTGGATATCTTTTTATCCCCCAAAACATAGAACACATTCCCACAAAAGTTCCCCTAATATAAGATTATTAAACTCAAAACCACCATATATTTGTTAGTTTTTAGTAGTGAATAGGTGTAAGTTCATAACAAGAACATTAATTGATGATTTATATATGAATGATTTACAGAGGGTATCACTATCTAAGATTGTACTCTAAGGTATCACATTGATGTGTACTATCTCTCAATCATAGACACTTACTAGCCCTATTCATATAGAATTTCACTCTGATCAGTATGTTGCAAACCACAATAGTAAATTTATCTCTAATCACCCACTTTGCATCATTTCTCTAGGGAATCATCAAAAACCCACCATTAATTCATAGTAACATCATCACACTACACTCTAGAACGGGTAGTGTGAGTAGAAGGTGAGCAGACTACTAGTGTAGTACCTTCACTTATTGAAAAGTAGAGTATCACATGAAAAAACAAACAATATTCATCTTAATCATGGGACACCAAAACTAATTGGGTATATCATTATAAATCATACTCAATCCCTAATGTATAACCAACCATGAGGCCTATGAGTACCTCATAAAATCACCACACATTCTTGTAGGGACCACAACATGAACTCAGAAATATTGAACCTCACCATATCTAAAACAACAATATGGGTGGGAACCCATACCATATATGATTTACTTGATAATTATACAGTCAAAATTTGATAAATAACTCCCATTAACCCTACTATAGAGTGAAAAATTAATAGATAACGGCATAAAGGTCACTAGAACATGTTACTCATTGAAATAAATTCGCCTCTGAGTAATGTGGGCAATCATCATTCACTCAATACTCAACACTCATACATCCAGAGTTTGAGCCTTTTTACCCATCAAATCAGTACTCGTATTACCTTCATGTGGGTATAATCTATCTCAAATTATAATGATCATAAATAGTTAACCAACCATCATTTACATTAGTTTATGTATTATCTCTATAAAATTAATCATGTGCTCTGGTGGTCTCTAGATACCACTTAACTCTTTCTCCAATGGTAATTCCACTAAATTATAAAGACACACCCCACAACTACTAGCTCAAAAGCACTCATCGAGTAATTTCATTAATTTATGCTTAGTTTCATATAACCATCCTAGTAAATCTCTATATGAATCACAATATAAAGAATATTCCATACTCAAATCATGTTGGTTTAATTTTATCGCTATCATTAACTTAACGATTTTATTTTTAAAAGGATTTCTCACATGTGTTTGACAAAAATACCTGACTCTATGCTTGGAATGGTCTATGATCAACACTAGCATTTGTTAGAAGTATTGAATGAATCTATAGTAATAACCATCCAATCCCAAAATTCTTTGAATATTTACATTTTGTATGGGCCTCCATAGGAAACCACTACTTTAAATTTCTCATACACTAGATTTCATTAATGGTCCTCCCTTATTATGAATATAGTGTGAGTAATATCATAAGGTATCATCTTTAGTAGATGATATTATTATATCATGAAGATTGTACAGAACACATTGAATCCTCTATAATGATCAAATTAGTCATTAATACAGTGAAGTGGATATTGGTTCTTGATCATCAATTATTTTAGTTTTTGATATCCACACATAACCTCAAATACCCATAAACAAAATTAGAAAATATGACTGTAGCACCCCACGAGTATGTATCTGACTATATGAACCCCTTTGCATCCATGTCCTCCAATTGAGCCTTCAACACTCAAATATCACTATTATCCATCATGTAAGGTGGAATAGATATAGTATTTCCATGTAGTATGAGTTTGATCATAAACTGAACCTCTTTATCAAGTGTAAATACAAAGAAATACTCATTAAAAACCCCACTGAATGGAGCAATGATAGTGGGGAATATTTTCTGACGCACTGCACCATCATCCAAAATGATGAAATTAATATAATTTTTGATCCCACCCAACTATTGAATGATAGGTACTACAAGCCCTACCAACATGTCCTACTATCTAATATATTTATAAATATAATAATTGGAAGGTGAAAAAGAATCACATCAATGGTAGTAGTCAATTTAATAATGTTTCTGAACTAACTGGTCTATTTACTACGACCTCCTCCTCACATCTTCCATATATAGTTTCCAAAAAATCACGTTTTCTCATTACTGCATGAAGATATGTAGAAAAACATGAAACATAAATACCCTCACTATGATAAAAACTTCTGCCGAAATTTTCATATCAATTATCCTTATATTGAATCACTATTAACCACTAACAACATCATGAAATATAATTCCCTAAATAATATCTCAAAATCATCACATTGGAAACTCTATAATTATCACATTTTTTCAAACATAAAAAATACTTAAGTGAAAGAATGTATTACACATCAATTCAATGAGCTTCTAAAAATCATTAATTTTTCATTTCAATAGAAGATAATACATATCATGGAATATCATTCATATAAAATGAAATATTTTACACATCATAGTGAACTCATGAAACTTTTCCAATTCTAGATAATATATTTTTCATCATTTTTAAATTATATTATGCATATCAATGAGATTCAATATCTTTTCAAATTATCAATCTATAACTCATAATGACACTCAAGTGTTAACCATTATGTATTTTCTAGACACTATTATATATCCCTCAAATATTATATGGGATTCTTAAGTACGAGCTGAGTAGCATAATGTATCATATAGAAACTGCATACTTTTTAAAATTCACAATTTTCCCTCTTAGCAAATATACAAATAATCCGTTATGAATGCATTGGAGAACCCATAAATGTGTTCTGGATATCCCTTACATATTCAGTTCTTTTCCATTTTTCTAAATATCTACAATGTAATACAAATGTAACTTTCTATCAGGTATAATTTGACCTTTAATTTTTTCCCATTTTTTAAAATTAATAATAAGGAAAAATAAATTGGAAGGATATCTCTAATGGTGAATTTATGTATTTTTTGGAGATTTTTAGCTTAAACATGCAGTTTTTTACAATTTTATGGGTGATTGATTACAAATCATGTAATGGGAGTACATGATATATAATGGCCCTTGTATAGAAGCTATGAAATAGACACACAACATGACATGTTTCCACTCCATGTAAAGTGTTCAATAATGATGGGGTATAATAGGGGATTAAATAAAAAACAATTCATTTTTTATCATATGTGGGACTCTAGGATTGCATGACGTGTAATGGGATTACACACCATGTAAATCTCACGAGGGGGTGTTTTAAGCATGTGTCATAGAAGAATTTTTATTTCATACAACCAATAGACAACATATCTCAATACAATGATTGTCCTATGTGATTTTGGGGATCTCCCATTCATCTAAATCATTCATTCAACAATTGATCATCATGTTAGTTGTGATTCGCCTTATTGAGTAAGTGTTGCTTCCAGTTACTCATTCCTTTGGTCGCATATTATGTGTTATCTATGTTGTTATATAATATTTAATATTAATTGTAAATTTATTTCATTTTTTAGTATCTTTTCATGCATTGTTTTTAGAAGGCCAATCACATGATTTATAATCACCGTTTCTGAAAGAAGCTATATTTCTGACTTGTTGAGGAAGGTGTTTCTTTAAAATGTGTAAATTTGATGAATTTTATGTTGCTCTTGATAAATTACAATATTTTGTTCAATTATTAGATGATATATTATGTTTCAATGGTTATATTGTAGTGGGAAACATTTTAAAATTTGGATTTTCTTTGAAAATTTATTATCTTGATTTGGAAATGGGTTTTCAAACTGTAAGGCAGATCAATTTGGCTATAGTAATGAATTATAAAATTTTGATCATGGTATTGAAATGAATATTTGAATATTTATAGTGGGTACCTTGGGTGTGTTTGGAAGGAGACATTGGTTACCTTAGTGTGTTTTTTGTATAACTAAAAAAGGTAACCTTTTTTATATTGATTGATAGGGATTGATATCAATTAGATCCAACCGTATTTATTTCTAGGATTTTATGTTTCTAATTCATAGTGACCCATAAGATTGATCACAAATATGAAGTGTTTTTTCATTTCTGGGTTTTTATCACATGGTTGTTTTATCAAGGATTGTTTCTTAGAATTTTTTTATAAGGTTATATCACATAGCATCACGTGACATGCTATATGATAGACATGTGTTTAAAAGATTACCTATAGATGTATGGTTTTGAGATCCTATTTATATGAATTATAATTTTCATATATTTGGTTTTGAGGACATGAAATAGATTTTATAAAAAATAAATGGAAAATTATTTAATATTGGGCATAACATATGAAACTGTTTTGTAATAATGTGTTTTTAATATAACAGAATTGTATCATTCTTGATATTAGACATTGTATAAAAACTATGGTGTTATCTTATTATGATTTGGGTTACAACCTACATGTGAATTTGAGAGTTTATAGTAGATTTATTTTAGGATTAAGGTAACTGGAATACCATATTTCAGAATACTGGATTCTCTTGTTGTTACATTTATTTTGGGTTGGTCTAGAGGTGACTATTAATAATGTGGGGATTCGACATACTATTTGGTTTAGCTTATTTTTCATTAGATTGTACAAATTTTTTGTATATCTTCAATTTACAATTATAAAAATGGATCTATGACCTATAATTGTTATATTCAATAATAGTTTCTATTTTCATGTTTTACTTATATTATGTGATGGGAATGTTCATGTGGAATGTCTAGTTGAACCGGGTTGGTTTGTTACAAATTGGTATCAAAAGGATTATGTGCCTGAAATTTATTAATAATGACCTTTTTGTTCTATTTATTGGGTATACATGTGTTATGACAGTCATAATTCAGATAATAATTGTAGAATAGTGCCACGACCAGATCACATTCATGACTCAAACCAAGTTACCATGGGTGGTCAGGGACTTTTTACCATGTTTGAGACATTGAGTGTGAGGTCATTAAACTGAAATAAATGGGAAGCTTATATCATTTGAGAATTATTATTTTCAATTATTATTTTCCACTGGTAGTTTTGTGGTTTCTTTTAAATATTAATTTTTAAAAAACAATGATATCAATAACTTAAATTTGTCCTACAATTTTTGAATTTTGTCATGAATGATTTATTTTTTTCTTTTGTTATAAAATGGATTCAAATAGAGATCATAAAAATGTAGAAGAAGAATATTCAAGACAATATCCATAATAAAATCCATCATCTGATCCTCCTTTGGTTGAATCTCTTATCCATACCATTCATACTCTGGTTTAAGTGGGAATTGGGAACACGAGCCGAGTAGTGGATCTTGGACCAGAATTCACCAAGAAAAATCTTATGATCATTCATTGTGAAAAAGGACCCTAAGAATATGTGGTGAAGATTGAGTTTATTAAGATGATATTCAGATTTTTGAAGTATCATATGGACTCTAATATGGGATTTTATATGTATATACTTGAGGGACTAGGAAGGATATGATGGGACTCTATTGTGCAACATAAGTTGTATAAGGATCTTAACATGGATTAATTAAAAATATAATTAATCATCATTTTTATCTCAATATGTTACGTGTTTTAAATAATCAGATGTTTTTACATTAGATTAAGGTGATCATGCCATTATTGAGTATTCTACCTATTTTTCAAATTTGGTGCGTCTAGTACCAAATCATGGAAATAATTAGTACCTTAAGGAATATAGGGTTTAGTTCGGATTGAGGCCAGATATTCCATAAATATTGGCACTCATGTGCCTTACATCCATTGTGAATGTAGTTTTCAGGATAACATTAGATGAGGTAGACATATCTAGGAATACAGGTATGGGTGGAGCTTTATTTGGGTCGGTTGTTATCCATGGTGTATCTTCTAGCTAGAAGAGGAAGCGTAAAATTTGTCAATTTTCCTTATGAAAAATTTCAAGGGATTTGATAGGTAATCAAAAAATTGTAAGTAACTAGTGTATAGGGTGAGGTCATTACAAGCCTAAATATGAGGAGGCCCCTATATGTGTCATATTTCAGGATTAAATGGCCATCTAATTTTTTTCAAAAATATATCTTGGGGAACTATGGAAAACTTTACACTCAGTAAGGGTTCATAGGTTTATGTCAATGATTCCAAAGGTGGTGTAAATAGTACATAAGTCAAGGGATCTGTTCATGTGTCTAAGATTAGATATACTTATCTAGTTTATTATCTATTATAAGAATCTAAATCAGGGCCAGATACTGTTAGAGTTAGGGATTTTTTCTCATCTTATAGAGTGATAAATCTTTTTAATATTGGTATTTGTCTTTTTTTTTATTTCTCCAATGTTATTTTATGCCTTGTGTTTTAATTTTGTACATATAAAGTTCTTGTTAGAGCTTTCCATGTCTTTTTGAAAGAGGTATGAACAAGTATCTAGATGCCATGTGTGTCTAGTGATGATAAATAATGTTGAGGTGGAGTATTACATATTAAATGTCCATACATACATCTTTGAATTCATTATTTGAATGTATTATATAACTATTGTTAATTTCTAGATAGGAAATTATCACTGTATAATTTATTTCTTATCTTTTTATGAGATCACTCGTGTTTTCTAGGGTGGGTGGGACTATAGAACAAGAAGGGATGGGCCTGTTTTTTCTTTTGTTGGGGTAATATCATGCCTATTTGTTAGAGATGTTTCTGGGGATGGTTGACCCTTTTTTTGTAGTCGACTTCCTATAACAGTATTTAAATAATCCATGGTCTTTTGAGATGTTTTTTCTAGTTAATAATCCTCTATTGATGTTGATTATACTATATACATTCTCTCATGTAGGACTCCAATTTCTATTCCATATTATCATATGGAACTGACAGAGATAGTGGAGCATTAGGTATAAGTTGAGTACCTATAGTCCAAAGGATTTATTCATACTAACATGTCACCAGAGGAATCACCTTTCCTCTTTTTTAAGAAGGAATAAAAGAGCCTCAACACTTTGTATTGATTATTGAATTTTCAATCAAGTTATAGTTGAGAAAAATATAATTTTTCCTAGAATTGATGATCTATTTTATCAACTCAAAGGTGCTTATTAGTTATCTATGACTGACCTGTAGTTAGGGTACCAATAGTTAATGACCATAGAAAATTGTATACCTAAGAATAAATTTATAAGTCTATATGGTCATTATTAGTTTATGATTATGAGATTTAATGTCAATATTTGTCTTCTCACGTTTATGGATATGATGAAACATATTTTAAATCTATTCATATAATATTATTTATGTTAATGGATGACAACTTGGTGTACTCTATGTTATAATAGGGTCATGTGAATCATATTAATATCATTCTTTGAACCTTGAAGGATCATCAATTTTATGGTATGTTTTCCAAATCTGAGTTTTGGATATTGAATGTGATTTTTTGGGTCATGTGATATATGAGAGGGGAATCTTAGTAGTCATTGAAAAATTTACATGATATTATATACTAGGATCATACCTAAAATGTGTTTGATCATCATTGCATTTTGGGATTGGATGGTTACTATTGATGGATTGTTTATGACCACTCCAATCATAAAAATTTTATAACAACTTTAACTAGTAAGAGTGTAAAGTTTTAATGGAATGAAAAATGTTAGAGATCCATTTAATATCAGAAGTTAAGGTTGAATTTAGCACCAATTTTGATTCTTTCAAAACTAGAATTGAGATATGATGTTTTCTGGGATGCTTCTGGGGTGGTTTTTGTAGATTTCTTAATGGAGGGGAAGCATGTGGTGGCCTATGGATCATGTTAGTTTTTCCATCATGAGAATAACAACCCTAATAATGATATTAAGATCTAAGAATCTATGAATTCACTCAAAACGTGTCATAACAATATCAATGGTGGGTTGTTTATAGTATATTCAGATTATATGATTTTAAATATTTTTTACTCATAGAAATCTGAATTTTCAACAGAGACAATGGGTAGAGTATCTTTGTAGTTTTGGTATTGATATTGCATATACACATTGGAAAGGAAATGTGATATTTGATGTGTTGGATAAAAATAACGCACATAAGACATAAAGGAATATATTGTGGAGTGGTATCTGATGAGTTTTTTCTAACATAATATTGGAAGTGGGAGAGTTTAGTGGATAGATGTTCTTGCGTTCAATGAAAGATGGATATTTATTTAATTAGTGTGTTTATCTAGAGAAAGTGATATACAACTAGTTCGAATAATAGGTTAGACTTTTATATTGTGGGGAGACTTAGGTTGAGTGGTCTTGATCTTTCAGTGGAGCTTTGTGCTTTTTTGTAGGTTTGTTGTTTTGTTTTCTTTAAGATAGGAGTTTTTCGACAATAGACGTTGTTCATGTTGTTATTTTCACCTAGGTAAAACCAATATGTATCATATTTTGAGAAGTCTATATTTTTCGTAGGGGATGATATGGTTGAATGTGGATTTTTCATCATAGTTCCTTATTTGTCCAACAATTATGGTTGAAAAATAGATACCTATAGGTCTATTATAACACTTACGCATTTTAGTAGGGAAGTGGGATTATATTTCCATGGATTTAATTATTTTTTACAGTTATTCATATTAGTAATTATTATATTTGGGTTATCATTGATCTGATTATTTTAATAAAAAATTCCCTACCTATCTGAGAGAGGATGAATGTGGAACATCTTATGGAAATGCATGTTTAGGAGATTATGAGACTTCACTCAGTTTCCACTACAATTGTTTTTAACAGGGACCATCGATTTACATCAAGGTTTTTGAATGTATTTTAGGAGGTTATGGTTTTCTAGTAGAAATTGAGCACTACATGTCATTTGTATATTGATGGTTAGATATATAGGGCTATTCAGGTGCTTGAGGATATTCAATAGGCTTGTGTTCTTGATTTAAGAGATTCCTAGGAAATGTATTTTCTTTTGGGTCAATTTTTCAATAAATATTGTTATTAGGATTTGATAAAGATGGATCAATTTGATTATTTTTATGGATGTACATGCAAATCTCCCTTGTGCTAGGAAGAGCTGGGAGTGTGTTAATTGGTTGGACTGGTAATTTTTTTAGGAGATAACGAATATGGGGTAAATGATATATAAAAATTTAATCATGGAACAAAATCATTAGAAATTTTTGGTGGAATATTAGTGTTGTCTGCTGGAGTTTTATGTTGGTGATAAATTCTATCTTTGAGATTCTCCTCTCTTGGGAAATCATCAGTTGGGTAAATAGTGTATGTTGCCAACATGTTTGGTTGGACTCTTTGAGATCAATTGGTTACTAGGGAGGGTGTCCTATCAGTTGGTCATAAAATCTAGTTTGAAAAAATCAACAATATGTCCCATGTTTCCTAGATAAGGTGTTATATACTCTATCATTCCTATGTGATTATATGGGAGTATATTGACCGTGAGCTTGATAAAACATTGGTTGAGATACTAGTTCAAATTTTTCGATTTCTATATTAAGAAATTGTGGGGTAAATTGATTCCCTTTAATTGGGTACTATGGTTGTGAGGATAGGATATCCACCAGATATGGGATTTGGAGTCATTTATGATGCCCATGGGACCTTCTCTTTTTATATATCCATGATCATAAACAATTTCAATGGAAAAACAATGTTATGGCCAGGAGATTATTACACCCCATTATGTTTATATCGGGTTTCATTAACATTTTATTTCGGTATTATTTTTTTATGGATGGATAATGCAAAAAAAATTGGGTGGATGCCCATAATGGTGATACCATTGATTTGATGGGATTTTGTAGGTTAAACATGTAGTTTTTTTTTGTTTTTTTGGGAAATTTCATGTCGTGCAATAAGAGTACATGATGTGTAATGCATACAAGGAGGAATCCATGAACCAGATATATAGAGTTATTGGTTTACATGTTGTGTAATGGGTTCCCATTATGTAGTAAAAATATTGGGGTTTTCATACAAATGAGAAACATTTGAAGCCTATGTGGGACTCGAGGAGTACATGATGTGTAATGGGATTGCATGACATGTAAATATTTCGAGGGATGGTTTTAGGTAGTTAGGTAAGATAAGGTTTTATTTAATTCGACACATAGCCAATCTATCTCTTCCTAGAGCTTAACCTAAGAGATTTTAGTGTTGTCTTATTATTCTGGATCATACATTTAAAAATTGATCATTGTGTTGGTTGCAATTCTTATTTCTAGGTAATAATTATTTATTTTTATTCATTATGTTAGTCACATATTAGGTGTTGGAAGTGTTATTGTTTAAGATTCCAGATCAATTAGGAATTAATTTTATTCCTTTTCATTATCATGTTATTCCCTATCTTTTCATGGATGATGTCATGGTTTCTTGACACCATTATCGAAAGTATAAAGGTTTAAACCATGTTGAGATAGGTGTTTTTATACAATTTTTTGATTTGATGAATTTCAATTAATTATTGGCAAATTCATTTAGATTGTTCATTGATTATAATTGATATGTGGTTTTAACTAATTTCATTGAAAGGGAACCATTTTTAAAATGGTTTTTTTATAAATACAATGTAATTTATTGATTTGAAAATGGGTTTTCAAATCAAAAGAAGTTGGAATTGGATTTGAAAATGTTTTTTAAAATTATTAGTATGGTTTCATATTGACTTGGGAGAATTTCACATTAGGAACCATGGGAGAATTTTAAAAGAGACACATGTTGCCTTATTGTTTGTATAGAACCACTAGGAGGTAAGAATTTATGATATCAACTGACAGGATATGATATAAATTGGATAAAATGTTATCCTTGTTTAGGATTTTTAGTGTCATGTACATAGTGTCACATAGGATTAATCCTAAATGTAAGGTTCTTTTTTATTTATGATTATTTATCACATTGTCATTTTTATCATGGATTTTTTCTCATTGGTTATTTATGCAGTAGTAGCACATAACACCACGTGATTGGTTATGTAATAGGTATGTGTTCATTTCATACCTCTTAATACATGTATTTTATTACCTATTAATGTCATTTATATTGTCATATTTTTTGTTTTATAATAGAATCTGATTTTATGAAAACCATCAGAAAATTATTTACAACTAGGATTAATTTATGAAAATTCCTTGAATAACACATTTATTATAAAATATATATTTCTTTCATTCATGATATTATATATTATATTAATATTGTGGTAGTATCCCACTGATAATGTTCTCACACACTTCTTGTGCCTTTGGGAATTTATAAATTTTTTATTGGAGGAATTAGGTAAAAGGAATAGTCTCTTTCAACATGTTTGCTTCACATGTTGTTTCTTCATTCAATTTTGGTTATTCTAGAGGTGAATATTGTTCACGTGGGGCTTGGACATACTTTTTGGTTTTCCCTGTGTTGGGATTCATTGTACATCTATGTGGAATCTTGTCTGGTTCCATTTTTCCTTTAGTTTTATGACTTATTTTCTTATATTCAAAATTGTTTTCAGTTCTCGTACTTTTTCTATATAATGTTACAAGTTAGTTCAGGTTTCTTTTCAAGTTGATATGGGATGGTTCATTCCATCTAAATTGAAATAAATTTATGTAAACTTTATCATTTCATAGTAACGATTTCATATGAGTTATTTGTTCAAAATTTTAGTGATACGAAACCCTATAAATTCTTGATCCCATATTAAAATTACTAAATGAAACCCGTAAATTCTTCAATCCATCTCATTGAATATTTATCTAATTCCACTCATTCCAAATATCCTTTGTATATGAGAAAAAAAATTAAGCTATATTAGAATTATCCCAAATTTATTTTAGTATATAATCCCACCTCATAATACATCAATGGTTATCCACTAACTCATAATACTTCAATCCGTATCCAGACATCATCCACATATATTCATCATGTATCATTGAGCATAAATATATGACATTACTTATGATTAAAATAAATAAATATTTTTCCCAACTTATTAATAGAGATATAATTTTTAGAAATCATTATACGCCATAGAACTCTATTAAATCATATTAAAATGATCCACCTAAAATAGATTTTTCACATAGACCATCATGTAGTAGATTTACACATTAATGATATTTTGATTCATGACATGAACTATCATATAGAAACTTTAGACTTCAACGATCAGTTACAACCTATAAAAAATTATAATATTCATGTAATTTTGGAAAATACATAATCCAATCTTAAACCATTTCATATGTGAATTGATATATACTAAAAACAAATGAATTATCATACATAATCATATTAATAATGATATTAACTAACATTTAATCTTAACGGTCATTCTTCAATCCCCATTCAATATTTATATCTCTATATATAATAACACATTCATTGGCAACGTCAACCATCTTATCATCAACATGTTTGGGTACACAAAAATCCAACCGAGATGATATTTTAAAAAAACACTTGTATCATTATTATTGACCTCAAGATCATTAAAAAATACAACATAACAATAAATTGGTTCAATAATCACTCATGGATTTTTTATTTCAATTCTCATATAGTAAATTCATTTCATTATGTTTTCTTCAATCTTCATATATCACACAAATTGAAAATATATACAATTAATACTTAGAGAGGGTGGTATAATTTCAATTATATACATGTTATAGAAATAATTCCACTCTATTTATATGTGAGTAATGCTCTGTGTAGAAACAAAGAGGTACAAATTTAGGAAAAAACCCATCAATAACAAATTCATAATATGATACAAACTCAAAAATATTTTTTAAGGTCTATTAAATTATATTTTCAATCTTGTAAAATTATTTAATATATTATCATGTTGTTTTATACTTTAATATCTACACTCATCCCAACAAAAGGATAAAATCATTGAAATAAACTAACTTGTTTAGTTATTGAATTCATCCATTGAAATTATCAAAAATATCTCAATCTTTCATTTCATTGATAAATCAAAATTATCCACATTAAAAAATAACTTATTATTTAACAAATGGAATGATATAATATTCAATCATGCTTAGTAAATTACATATTCCAAGTTCTTTTTTAGAATTATAGATTGACATGAAATATAATATTTCATAAGCTTCTCAAATCCCCCCTCAAGGGATAAATTTTAGCTTCCCCTCGTCAAATTTGATTGAAGATACCCCTATGGTACCTATAATTGTTCACACCCAGTAACTATATTGGGTGGTTACAAGAAATTTAAAATGTATACCCATACGTAAAAGGCTTCCAACTGGTAGAGATGGTCGGTGGTGAAACCATGGGGAGAAAATATCTTAATATTAGAGTAAAAAATATTTTTTGAAATAATGGAAATCAAAAACAACAAGAAAAATAAGAGACAATATAAATCATATAAACACTAATAAATAGTTGCATAACCATTACTATATCAAAAAAATTGTAAACTTGTCATACAATTCAAACATATAACTCAAATTCTAGCTGGGTGTATTTTATACTCCAAAACTCAAAAATAAATAGAAAACATGACATTATGAATCCCCAAAATGGGATCAAGTCTTACCCAAGTCCTTTCCTCCATGCTCCATCCTTGATATTCTTGTTCATATATCAATTATAATACCTTTTCCCTTGTCTTATCATGAAACCATGAAGTAATATTTGGATACCAAGGTGGCCTGATTAGGGTGATAATATAACTTAGTAGGCCACCACCAATGATGTTCGAAATATATCAACTCTAAGATAAGGCACATATTTATTTCCAATAATGAAATATAACTAAAAACATAATAAATAAACAAATTTTGATCCTTGAGTTCTCGGGTGACACATGAGATCGACCATACTTACGACATCTAGTGCTGGATGTCTCAGATCCAGTTACAATACCACCTAAGGGGAACTACATCCTACCTAGGAAACATAAGTGTACCGCATAGGGGTAATAACATCCAACATTAAAAACATAATATTATTACCCTGGCACAACCACATCCATCCCTAGAACCCTGAGAGTAACACCCCGGGTGATCGATGTCCTACCATGGAACCGTGAGAGCTTCACCATAGGGGACCACATCCAGCCTTGAAACTAAGAGATTAACAACATGTAGAATCAAATATGACTCCAGAACCAAGAATTTGACACACATGGGGAACCACTTCCCTCCCCAAAACCATGAGAGTAACACCCATAGGGGAATCATGTATAGTCTCAGAATAAAGAGAGTAACATCCAAAAGGAACAACATTTAGCTCTGAAACCATGATATTATTTATTCAATATTTATGAAATCTTGTACTTTAATATTTTACTTGTAGATAAATCCATCTAAATTTCCAATTTTTAAATTATTAGTTTCTCATCTAAGGAACAGGATATTCATTTTAGTCACACAATGGGTTTTAACCAAATAGTTATTATTCATTAATTAAGGGAATGATGCCATTGGAATCCAAGGGTGTTATATTTTCATAAATTAATTGGAATGTCATATCAATAAAAATATTTTTTTACAATGAAATATCAATAATTTAGTTTATTATTTTTTAGTTCAACCTATATAGGTTGGTGCGACAACACGACATACGTAATATAAAAATGGTTTTATATAGAGAATGACGTAGGCAACACAAAATATATTCTCATAAATTACTTCCCAATTAACATTGACCACTTATCCAAGACTAAATAGAATAAAATAAATAAATGAGAGAAAAAATGAAATATTAAAAATATTTATATAAAGAATAAAACAACTAGATATTGATATAAACCAAAAATAAATCTAATAGGAGTGATATCCTTAATATTTTCTCTCCTTATGATCAAACAGAGCTCAAATACATTGAATCAAGATGATGATATAATGTTAAAAGTGAGGATATCAAGATGAAGGTAAGAGAAAGCTCGTTTGTGATGTAGTAATTGATAATTCTTCATTTATCATTAATAAAAAATAAAACCATCTATTTAAATATTTTTTTAATCATTCCATGAAACCAATTACGGTGTTACTGTGGAGGTCACAAAGCAACATATCATTGAAGGTCTATAGTTGGTATGACCCTTCTAAATGTGGCATGATTAATTTCATCTCTTGGAAGAAGAACTAAAGAAGGTCATCACTTTAACAATTTGTGGCGCAATTCCCCTAGTGACAACAAAACCCACATCCCTTCACTGATTACTAAATTGAAAAAATAAAATGTTTATCTGGGGAGTTCTATATGTATTTTAAAATATTTATAATATTTTTTCTATTTTATAGGACTCAAGTTCATGGAACTACTCTTCTCATTGCAGTGTGAGTGAGGTTTTTTATTCAAATATTTAACAAAGTAAAGTACTCTTATACATTAAAAATTTATCTTATGTTATAATCATTATGTAATGAAGCCATGTTCTACGGTGAACCCCTTCATATGAAGGGAATATTCTTCCCTAGGAACCCATAATGCCATGATAGTCCTCCCAAAACATTTTCTATACTCTGCTATAGTTACTAGTATCAACCCCTAACCAACCTCCAAGACAACTATGAATCCTTTTACAACATCTCAAACATTTAAAATATTATAAAATATTTTCAATTGGAAGTAATTTAGAGGAGTTCATACCTCAACAATTTTTGGGGTTTCAAAACCTCCCCAACTTACTCTTCCTCACACTCAATATTCATTAGTGAACATCATTAGAGTACATGACTGAAAAAATCTTTCTATTTTTCATGTATATTGGTCTCATGATCCTACATAGAATACTCATCATCCATAACATCTTCTTAGAGATTCTCATATTTTTGTTTTATCGGTATAATGAGAATCTTCATCCCATATAAAGTCTTATCACTCTGATCCATTTCCCCAAGAGTTCCATTTAATTATTATTTATAACATAATAAGGATTGGAATAATAGTCATGATTTTGAGACGCATTAAACACATAAATCATAACAATTAAACACAATGGAATTTCTAACTAGTAAGAATCTATGAAAATTCACACCACTATCTAAATATGACCCATGTACCTTGGATGGAGTTTCCCTTACCTCCATATAAACCAATTACCTAATATATGTTGATCCTGTATAAATAACTGGTCACCCACCTTATTCCCCAATGATTGGAATCATCATTAGAAACATTTAATCATACTTTTCAAAATAGTCATCAACTTCTTCATGATCAATTGAATGTGATACAAATTCTCCTATATGGGTCTCATTCCTATAATCATTCACTCCATATAATCTAAACAACATGATGATGATTGATCGGATATTCCATAAACTTTATCTATAGGATCTACATTTATTTAATATTGATAGTTTTTGTTGTATGAAAAAAATACAACAACAAACATTATCTCCCACCAACCAGAAAAATACACGACACATTCCCACAAAATGTCCTCTATAATTTGAATAGTTTTCTCAAATTAATTTTTTTAAGCTAGTAATTAGTGATCCGGTGGATATATGTGCATGAAACATTATATAATATTTTATTGAAGCATGATATAAAGAAGTCATCCTTTGATGAGATAATACATTGAGGCATCCCATGTATGTGTACAGTCTCTCGAATATAGTGTTTTCCTTACTCATCCATAGAGAATGTTTCCCATATAGGTAAGAAGTAACCCACCATTGTCAATTTATCCATAATATGCCACACTACATCACTATATTAGGGTTTCCTCAATAACCCCATTATAAAGTCTAATGTTGCAATATACCACTTCCACATTGTAATGGTTAGTGACTGAAGAAGCACTATCAACCACTCGTTGATGACCTTCACTTGGTAACATGTTGAGAACTATATGCTGAAACCCATAATATTCTCCATAGTATAGGGCCACAAATAATTATTTCATATATCATAGTACATATTGTTTAAACTCTTATTTATAACCCACCTCTAGGAATAAGAGTCCCTCATAAAAACATCATACATACCTATAGGGGCCAAACAAGACCGTAAATATGGATAACCTCATCATCACCAGGAGAAAAAATCAACAGGGGATCTCCAACATATTTATTATCCATATTGAATAGATAGTTTGAATATGATATCTATCTTCCCTTCCCCCTACTAATATTTAAGGAAGTAATAGATAAATACCTAAGGTTTTCTCAACCCACGTACTCTTGGATGTCAAGTCACATCTCAGTAAAGAGGGCCACCATCAACCAGTCACTAAGTCGATCTTATATGACTAGAGTCTGAGTATTTATACTAAATGAATTCATGAAGATTTTACATTTCTACTGGTATATGCTATCTCAATGTCAAATTATCATATATATCCAACCCACCTACACCAAAAAAAGTCATGGTCCCAATGTGTGTAAATATACCTTAGGATCTTATAGTCAATGTATACTATGAACCACATTCCCAAAATCCAATATCGACAATATCTCAAGGTGTGTAGAACTTCTGATAGCCCCAAATCATATTTTAAGCAATTCCACTCATGTGACATCAGCTTCTTGGACCCATAAGTAACTACTAAACCATGTTATATCAAAACTACTCTTAGAGGGGTTAATAATGTATGACAATAAATGTTTATCATAATACATGGATTAACCAAGGTCATGACCAATATTATTTTCAACCTACCTTTCATCTCATAAAGGGATTTCTCAAAAAAGTGTGGCCAATAAAATAACCTCCTTATCTGTTATACCTGTCATTAGTGCATCCATGAAATACAAGTTCTATATGAATCTCTATAAATAACCAACCAATCCCAAAAAGCTACTAATCTCTGAAACATTCATGGTCTTCTCCCAAGACACCACTACCTCTACCTTGTCAGTGTTTATTAATACTTCAAATTTTGATATCAAAATCCTTGAGAATATCCCTTGATTAAACCAAAAGTGAAAATTGGAGGTAATGTAATAAATCCAATGATATCAATGTGTTCTCCAAATGGCCTCTAGATATAGTTCATGCCCCTCCATCATCCATGAGTAAAAGAGGATATCATTAATTAATAAAATAAAAATTGAATCTAATTAAGGATGAAATATTGGGTTCATCTTGTATAAAAAACCTCAAGAAAATTATTAAGCCTAAAAAAATTATCAGATAGACATATAGATCATACCTACTCATGAATGAAGTGTGATGTATATGAGAAGTCCTCACTCATAACAGATGATAGACTGATATCAACTCAATCATAAATAACTCTATCATTATTCTAAAATGAAAAAATAATAAAATGATATAAGTAATGTTTTAGGACCAATGCAGCAGTACATCCACCACTATATTGTCTGATATATGCTGTTAGTCTTTCATTGGTATTCCTTCATTGGTATAACTGCTCATATCTCACCCATAGTTAGAAACCACCCTCTGATGGGTAGGGTAACTCAAGGGAATTATGTATCATTCCCAACCACCTCCTTGTCCCAAAGTGAAATTGGGGGACACGTGTTATACTGTGACACATTCATTTCATGTCATGACACCAAACAATAATGAAGTATGGCTGTTAAACTCATATCATGTGGAACATAAGGCATGAGCCTCAATCTGGAGAGAACTAAAATCTCGCATCAACACTTTTCCAAGGAATATGCAGTTGTATTTAGGTTTAATAACACCTTTAAGAACTATGTATGTAGTCCCTATACCCCAATATGATCCTTTATATGTGGTTTTCCCCCATAGTTTTTCATTCCTAGGGCTAGCTACTAAGAACTCACCCATGGATAGAAAAGGCATTATGATGTGGAAGTTACCTAAAAATAATTTTATAGAATTTCTAAACCTCTCCAAACAGTGGTGTTGTTCATGAGAAAAAGTTACATGATGTGAACCATTACTATCATGTTATGACACCATTCTTCCAATTGGATGTTCTATTAATGTCCTGTCATGATGATCCTATGACATGAGCTTCACATTGGTGGGATCAATAGAAGTGGATATTTAATTTTGACTTTTATTATTTTACCCTCTAATAATCAACACATTACCACAAAGGGAAATCCAAATACATATATAATAGTACCACCGCATACCAATGGGACATAGTCATCCATATGAACCGCTTAACCTATATATTCTACCAATAAGACTTCATTTCTTAGATATCTATTGTATCAATCATGAAATGTGTAATAAGAATAAACATTTCATGAATAATGAGCTCGATCGTAAAATAAACATAATAATCAAGTGGATTCCTAATAAATCATCAATAAAAAAACATTTAACTCATAAAAACATGAATAATTATTTCATGTTGTGTTTTTATATCATTAAAAACACGACAAAAAACATGGATTTTCATCCCATCCAAATATCGAAGGTTAGGTCCTTCATAGACAACCTTCACATCCCACATTTTAATATATGAATAACCCTCACCCCAACAGATGTAAATGGAACCCAGTAGTGATAAATCTAAATGTGATCATGATACCAAACTAACCAGTCCATCCCCATGATCATACTAAAGCTAGTCATATATAGAAAAAAATCCCCAAGGAACCTATAACCATGAAATAGTAGTGTAAAATCCTAACATTTATTAATTCCCACATATTTCACCAATGAAGGGGTGTTAATTAGGATCACCATATATAAATAATATATGGCTAACTGGAAGCTATATATGAACATATAAATATAATTTAATGAGATGGAATAGTTTTGACTAAGGATAATTATAATATGAAAGCTAATAAAAGTGTTCCTTAGATAATATATTGTCTGGTATCCTGATATGTTGGTGTACTATCAATTATATTTAGTTATCCTAAACCTCAAACCTCTTACCTATCCAGAATCGATTGTATTGTATTGAGTTATATTTTCTGCTAGTCTCACCTTACAGAACCACACCCTATAATATGACATAGATAGTAAGTTGAACTCTAACTACTGGTTTATTTTAGGGTCCCTATACCATCACTAGATCCTTGTACATAACTCAATCATTAATTATTGGGTGACCACTAATCCCTCCAGAAAATAAACTGTAGTTTATAAATCCTACCATAAAATCGACACTCCACTAGTGTCTTGGTAAACTGAGGAATAATATTTTTTCATCCACCACATTAATAACACTCCATTTAATTATATCATTAAGTAGGATGTGATTATCCACTACCTTGTAATATCGTTCCTCTATCTTCCTATAATTAATTATCAAAACGATGAGTCCAACTACCTGAACGACCACTACAAGACCCTTTAGAATAAGACATATTACTTGAGCCTCAACACTTATTAATGTTTATCTCTATATTTATTGAGTAATTAATTATCTTTGATTATAATCTAACTTGAAAAATTATTTCCTGGACCTACATATCATATCTAAACCCATTTATCAAATTTCTCACATGGATTATCTTATCCCCATCTAACATCGGGTAAAAGTGTTATAATTCAATAAAAGAGACTTCATAATTCTTGACTGAAATCCAATTAATTTTCAAACATAATAACCATATTGACCTATACACGCTTAGTGTATCATAGATGAAGATATATAGAATAGAGTCTATTCATTTCTCACTGACAAACAGATATATTGGTTTTCTTTGGCTAGAACATCCCACTAGTAATTCACTTGGCCTTGAAGCATATAAAATTGTTACATCAACATTCTCTCAGGGGGTATATCTTAATGGAAAAATATAGTTTAAATAGAATCCATCCAAATATTCACTACCTATAGACCACCCTTACCATAAAATTATGGTGGGTTCTGCATTAATAAATTGTAGATAAGATCAAACATGGTAGTTGAATCTTGTGTAGTCTCTCTCTACATTGATAACATCACACACAATAAGCTCTCATTTATTTGGTCATCCATGATATGTTTATTATACAAGATGGTCCAAATCGCCTATTAGTGGAAAATGTTCTTCCTCTCCTTCCCATTACTATACTTGGGGTCATCATGGAGGTATCCTTTTACAATTCCTAACACATGCCTTAAAATAGATCTTTATTACAAAAATTTATATTTTATTTCATGAAAATAAATAACATGCCTAATGTTCTACTATCATATTCACCGCATAACATATTTGCACATAGATTAGGTGATATCTCAAGATGTATATACTTGTAACCTTGGTTATTATTGAATGTATACTAGATCGAATCACACTTTTGAAAATTCTCAACACATATGTTATATATGGAAAATTGTTATACGTTTTTATTGAAATTTTATATAACAATTGGTAAAAAATCCCTCAGCATTACATTGCATTTTTTTTGGGTTTATTTTGTTTGTTATCAACGTAGGCTTCCAAAGCCATTTTTTGAGATCAATCATGGTTTCTAACCACATATTTTTCAAAATATCCAAGAAAAATAAATGTATTTTCTAGAGGTGGATTAAAAATATGTTTATAACAGGTGGCACTGTTTCCCATGGATCCCAAATTTTCTAGGTCCAAAATTCGGAGGATGTATTAACTGTAATGAATATTTTATTTCTATGAGTTCATCAAATAAAATATGGTAAATTAATGGATTTTATTAATATCGGGTGTTTCAAAATGGTTTAGTTCTTCATAAAGGCTCATTGATTCAAAGTGGTTTAATGTTCCCAAATTCACAAAGTGCAGATGATAAGTCTCCATTACAAAGATAATATTAATGAATTTGAAATTAATTGGTTCTTCACAAATATTGTTAGGTTCATGTAAAAATGAAGATTTTTATGAAATGTTGATTATGAGGATTAAATATTCATGAATGGGAGGAAACTCTTTTAAATAGGCCTCTAACCCCCATCAATTGTAAAGATAGATTCTATTTGAAAGTCCAAAGCCACTGAATTTGTTAAAGAAGATTCAAAAAGGTTGTTCTAGTGAAACAATTCATGAAGAAAGGGATATTTTTAATTCTATTAATGAAAACTAAATGTTTAAACCATTTCAAAAGTATTGATATTTGAAAAGGATATCCACGCTTCATGAAAGTAATGAGTATCATGACGGCTATATATACATCGTTAAAGGTATGACCATCATGGAAGGTATGTGTTTGGTTAAAGGAAGTGAGCTCTAATAAAGGTAGTGAGATACATGAACGGTGTGTTCTTCAAAAAATGTGTTGATCTTCATGAAATGATGTGATTTTCACAAAAGGTGTGTGATTTTCTAAATTTTTAAGCATAACAAAGGATAAGTGATCTATATGAAGAAAATGATATTTTTTATTGTAGTGATCTTCAAGAACTCAAACGTATTGACCGGTAATTCTATGGTGAGGGGATATTCATCTAGAGGATAAACGTGGAACCTAATTCTTGAACAAAATGATGTGTAAAACATGTTGATTCGTGTTATCAAAAAACTTCTGTTCTGAAGGAGAAGTGAGAACACTTCATTTGATAGAGTGGTGAGCTATTATATTATGATTGGTTATTACCCATTTTGGATAGTGATTCTGCTCTAAATTTTTTAATGTAGTGAGCATGTAAATATAAGTGATATATCCTAAACCTTTTATCGGGAGTGATCCTTAGTGGATTTGGTACATTGGTAAATTTCAATTATATTCTCCATGGATATATACTAGTGATGGTGAACCAAGTAAAAATATGTTTTCCATTCTGCCTTAATTCATGAATTAATTTCAATACATCATCATCATGTAAATATATAATGAATAAGATAAACATAAACTGTTAAGGGATAATAAATAACCCTTCTAATATAGAGGTAACTTTCCATTGGGGAAGGAATAATTTTTAAAATAATATCCATACCCTAATTCAACCCCCCTCCCACTCAGTGTATCTAAGACCCTTTTGAGTCTATCATTGACCAACAACATATATTCAATCAATGACTTAGTAGCAAAGAATAATAATATAACATTTAAAATTATCTTCCCAATACGATTGAAATAAAATATTACAAGGGAGAACACAAAATAAGTAATTGGTGACTCTTTAAACAACCCACATTGATATCATAAACAACTTAAAAAGACATATGAAATAACATGAATGACATGGGGATCCAAAATAAATGTTATGATACATGAACCCATTCCCTAGTTCTATTTTGGGAAAAGTGTAAAAATATTGTAAATATATCGTCCAAAAACCTAAGTGTATCAATCTAGATACATTAACTCAATAGTTAATGTACAAACCAAGAATAAAAATTTCATCCATTGTAACTCTGACTTTCCTTATCTTTGGTTTATCTAATCCTTGAGAAAAGATTCATACTAAGTTTTTTCAATGTTATATCACCTATCTACCTTGACTAACTAGTAATAAAATAGGAAAATAAATCTTTCATACCACTTCATAATATCCTCACCCTAGTTCACTCCACAGAAACTAGACCAGGTGGGTAATGTGAGCTGAGTAGTACCTCTTAATAAACCTAAGTCTTCTTACAAAAAAGGAGAATCTATGGTGACATTATGTGGAGACTATACCTCTATATTAGAGTAATGAATAATAGTGGAAATAATATTAATCACATACAAAAATATAAGTAAATGACAACAGGAATCATTAAATGTAATAGTAATCAACAATAATAATCTATTCTATATAAAAATGAATGGTATATGTGTTATATAAGTCATATAAACAATTAAAATCCCCTGTGGGTATATTTTATACAATAAAATCTCAAAATTAGAAAAGATAAAATGATCGGATATGTCCTAAAAACCAGTCCCAATTTATACAATGGTTCCATCCCACATGATCCATCCAATACATTCATGGTCAACAATAAATCATTGGAGCTTATCCCTTTTCTTATCCTACAACCATGGATTATTCTCAGGTACCCTTGATTCCTTAAGTGGGGGTGAATAATACTTTATAGTCCACCAGAAATTATTACCCCAAATATATCAACTCAGAAATACGCTTCATACTCATGAAAAATAACAAAATATAACTAAAATTGTACTATATAATCCACTGTTAATCCCCACAATCTAAAGTGACACCCAAGATCGACCATACCTACTTATGGAAATTCTAGATGTCCTTGAACTTATTAAATTACCACCCAGGGGTGACCACAACCTACCATGGATCCATGAGAGTATCACCTAGAGGAAACCAAATCCAGTCTTAGAAAATGAGATTATCACCCATAGGGAGATATTTCTACACCTATAACCATGATAGTAACACCTTGGTGTCTCCATGTTCTATCCTGGAACTGTGGGAGTAACGCCTATGGGGAATCACATACAGCCCTGGAACTATAAGAGTTACACCCAAGGAGAACCCCATCCATCTCTAGAATCATAATAATAACACCTAAAGGGAACCCCATCCATCCCTAGAACCATGAATACAACAACAAGGTGGAACCACATTAAACACCTAATCTATTACTTACTTAGTCAAAATTTACCATATGATATTCATTTATATTTTATTTACACATTAATCCATCTCAATTTCCCATTATTAATTTCATGGATTTATCTACGAGGGGATCAAAATTCAATTTAGGGAACTAATTAGTATTCCATACTATAATGAGCATTTATTAATTTTGGGATCACCACTACTGGTATTCAAGGGTATCTTATTTTCATTTATTAACTAGTTTCTCATTACACAATCAATATAATTTTTTACAAGTTAACAAACCTAAATTGATTAATTAGTTTTTATGTCAATCACAATAATGTAGGTGAAATGACACATCATATGCACTATAAATAAAGAAGTATAATTAGAGATAAATTATGGACCTCATATCTTATGCTCACAAGATAATACTGAATGATTATTGGATTCTAATTATTATATTCCTAGATATATAAGACACTAAATCAAAAAGAATGGGGGGTTTATAGTCTAAAATTTCATACATCAATTTTTTCCACAACACGATTTAAGATAATTAGAAGTATGATTTTCTGATAAACACATAGAAAATTACATTTTATAATTAAATTAAGTATTAATTATTAAATAAAAATAATATATATATATATATATATATATATATTTTATAGAAACAAACACAATGGTTAAACATGAAAGAAATTTTGAAAGTTCGAATTTCAAAAATGAAACTAAATGAAATATAAAAAATATGTATAATGAATAAATAATAAAATCAAGGAGTATATGATTAAAAAAATAATCCATTAAAATATATTATTAGGCTACACTTTTTCATAATTTTTATGGATGGATATTCAAACCAATCTGAGGCAATTGTTTTCTCATACATAGAATCCCGTGACATAAACCAATTAGAATGTGGTTATATCTTCCTGTCCCTAGAATCCATTAATTAAAACAATCCTAGAAAACTCTATCTTCATATCCCTAGAATACCTCAATAATAGTGGGTCGGAAAAACCTATATCAGTATTTATGTCCCTATAATACCTTCACCACCACGAATAGAAACATATATGAATACAAATGGAAATGATAAATAATTTTTTGAAGGAAACCTCACATTGAGGTAACTATAAGAAAAACACTATAAAATAATACTATTATGATGATATAAATCTCTCCCACCTACAACCATTAGGATAACATCAATGAAAAAATAAAAATTTTATAATTATATATTTTTGTTCTTTAGATCAACAATGTGGTGGATCAGTTTATACAAAATGTTGTAATAAACTACTACATTAAAAATTCTTATTATTTGGATTCAACTATACCTACAAAAGAAGCATCTAAATTATATTCTGATAAACATAGAATAATATTAAATATTTTTATTAATTTAATCCTTCACTACTACAGTGAATGTACATTTAGTGAAACTAGAATTTCCATGAAATTCACTTCACTATATTTTCGTCATGCACATTATAATAAATTTCATAACAACATTTAAGGGTAAACCAAAATAAAAAATGAATATTTTTATTTATCAATCAATATTTAATAAGGATTCATCCTCTCTAAAAATTGACCTAACAAAATCAATCTTTTTTGTGATGCACGATATATACACTGAAATTTACAAGTCTGACTTAAATATTATAGGGTGAATAGTTCACATTTTAAATATATCATAAATTCATTTTTAATGAAAAAATCATTGAAAATCAGTTGAACCAATAACTTCCAATACATTCTACCATTTTAAAAAACATATTATTTACAAATCAAAAATAAATAAAAACAATTATCATCATAACCAAAACATATCAACTAAAATAATATTTAGTAAAAAATATCATTTTTAAAAAATCGACCCCTTTGGGATTGACAAAAACAAACACGAATGAAAATAAATACTAAATTTATCGCCATTTTTAATTTGTAAAAAATAGCCTCCCTTCAAACAGAATCATATAAAATGATAACGATTAAATGTTGTTTATCTTTAATTTTATAAATCAATCCCTTTTTTAGATGAAATATAAAAAAAATTATCTAAAAACATAATTGTTTATTGAAAAATAAAATTTTATGAAATTACACATGAAAATTGAGGTTATACCTTTTAAATTAAAAAAAACAAAAGAAAATTCTTGTTAAATTCAATTATTTAAAAGAAAAAATTATTCTTCACTAGAGAGTAACATCCACTGAATGTAAGGATATCTCCCCATTTGATAAAGAAATAATATATTTTGAAATTATAGACACAAAAAACAATTCTATTCATTTTAGGGTTAGCAATATTAAAAAATCATATGATCAAAAAATAAAAAATAAAAGGATAATAATTTTTTCAAAATTTATCTTATGATATATACTAGTGAACATTTTATTTTGAATATGGTTTTAGTGAAAATTTAAATAATAATTTCTTATGGCTAAATTTATTAACACTAGAATTTATACAAACATTATTGAAAACATTTTTTACAGTTCTTATATTTATAAAAAAAATTAGAAAATTTTTATCTTGATAAAATTTAAGAGGAATGAAAAAATGAAAGTGTAATGTTTAATAACAAAAATATCATATATTAGATGAATTTATGGTGAACGAAAAATAAAAAATATAAATTCTCATTAAAAATAAATTTAATTAATTTCTATAAATAAATGAATAAATCTAAAATAAAAAATATACTCACTCTTTCATGGAGATTTTCAATGTCACAAGATAGGTTAAAATATAAGTGAATCAATGATCCCATTAAATTGATCATTTATAACTTTTATATAATATATATGAATATTGTAAAATTTAATGTCTTAGTAAAAATATCACCATGTTTATTTTTTATTATGATAAATTCAAGATGTATATTTACTTTTTTTTTTGTTAACTATAACAAAATGGTATCTTGTATCTATGTTCATTACTCATGATTTATGTGTTGGGGTTTGGGATCAAGCTTTTTCTCTAGTGTTAACCCAAAGGAATGTAGATTGAATAGATTTCATAACAAAACCCACAATTTTTGGATATATCTACAACACTTAAGGATGATAAAATTTATCTATGAAATATTCATATTCATTAGTGTATAGTGAAACCATGTGTTTCTTTTAGATATACAATGAAACAAAAGAATCTCTTAGAAAAGGATTTTTGAAGAAGAAGTCTTCATATCCATCCACTACCTTGAAAGTAAAAATTTGTTTAACGTTTGAGAGTATAATAAATTCTAGAAAAATAAAATATAGTAAATTTTGATGAACCATTCACATAATGAAAAATACATCTTATGACTTTAAAAGTTATTCCTTTGTATTTTCATTAAATATCTAGAATGGAATTATAGAAAACACAGTTTCTAGTGAACTATCAATTAAATATAATAAACTCATGATATTACTTATATAATTTTTTGATTAACTAGTTTCCCAGATTCTTCAAAATCATGTATTATTGAGTTACCTAATAGATCACTAATACTCAATGAGTTATCAAAAAAATATATTATTTATTCTTTAATATACATTTTCTCAAATAAAATACATCAATATAGATATTGTGAAATTTGAAAGCGAGAGAAAATGATGAGTTCACCTATCATTATCATTTCAAAATCACTATTCATATGTTCCTAAATGTCATTGAAATTATATTTTTTTAGTTAAGAAATAAATAATGTCATCAATTTAAATTTAATCAAAAATTTTGTCTTTAAAAAATTTATATATAAAAAGAGTTCTGTCATCATTTCCAGTAACTATATAAATTTAAATTAAAAATATGGTGTCTTTATCATGTTAGGAATGTTCATCTTGGTTAAGGTTTTTTATAGATTTCAAACATTCAAATACATTCATTCGAATTTTTTTATTTTCAAAACTATGGGTTTTTTCAACCTATAATTCCCATTCATAATAAAATTCATAAAAAACAATTCATATCGAATTTAAATAATGAAATATTTTGATGTGTTTTTAATCTTAGTAAAATTAATATAGGTATAATCATTACTTATATTGAAAAAATACCATTATAATACATTTCTACTTATTGTTCATGTCTTTTAGTAATAATTTTTGCCTTGTTTCGTGCTATTATTCCATTTTCATCACATTTTTTCTAAAATAGCATTTTACTACAATCACTATAATTTCATTATGTTATTCAACCAAGGTTTAAACATGATTCCTTTTTAACAACTTAATATCTAATTTAATATATTGTATCCAAATTTTTTTACCCAATACATCAACTAACATTTTAGGTTAAAATTGTGATAGAAAAAGATGATGCTCAATATTATTCCATAATGAATTCTGAGTTTTTATTTATTGAATCACATTTCCAATGATATTATTACTGGGATGACACATTAATATTGATGGGTTCATTGGTAAAATGATTAGTTGTTACTCAACTACTTATCAAGTAAATTTTTTTGAAATATGTTTTGGATAATGAAAATCCACTGACCTAATTTATATAGGATTCACATCTAGCATTTTTGTTCAACTATCAGTAAATAAAAAGTAATAATTTGAAATCCATTGAAAATATTATTATCTTTCATACACTTTATAAAAAATGGTCTTCTTTCATCATATTTATCATAACATTTTTCCTCTACAATATTAGTTCATTTTTGAAAAACTGTAAATGATTTACTAGTTGTATATAATCAATTAAAAATTCCTTCATTATGTATGGGATAAAATATATAAAGATGATATTTAGTATTCAAAACGATTTATTTGTTCCCAAATACTCTGATGTAAGAATGTTTTTGTTTTATTATGCTGAAAAACTCATAAGTATTTTTATTAAGAAAATGATAATGTAAAACTATATATATACTATAAAAAATAGTACTCACCAACACATCCAAAAAATATTTATTTATAAAATTTTTACTTAATGATGCATGATTTATTTATTAAAAATTATTTTTCTTTATTGAAGTACTCAATTATGATGAGATTTTATTGGTGTTAATAAATAAAGTGTAATACCTTTCTTATAAAAAATGTTTAAGAATTAAAATTTTCAAACTCATTACCATGATCATATAAGATAGTAATAAAAGGATGGTTTTTATTAATTTAAATGGAAGTATTAGAATTTTGAAACCAAAATATGATAAGGATTTTTTAGTAAGGAAATAAGACCATGTAAATCAATTGTAATCATATAAAAGGATATAATCATAGTGATTTCACTCAATTCATATAGTTTGTGTTGGGTTGAATAGATCCATTTTAACTAATTACAAATATTTGGAATTTTCAACTTCATATATAGGTTTAAAACTAGGATTTTATTTCTTACTAAACTGAAAAGGATCATATACTCAAGTTGAGTGAAACATATGTTATGTAAGATCAATAATAATACCTTTCATATCAATAGTTAAAAAGTTACAATACCCCAAAATTTTATTCGAAACCAAAGAAAAACATTCAACTACGCATAAACAAAGAAAATTATGATTATTAATATATTATATTTCAATTGTGTATTTATTATCTTTCATTTCGATATATAGAATGAATATACATTATGAGAATTTACATTAATATTTACCATTCATAAATCTCACAAGATGAACCCCATAATTCAATTTATTTACTCTAATACGGTTTTTCATAAGTCTAAATACATTAGAATTAGTTGAAATTAATTTTTTTCATTGAAAAATAACATCACTAATTCCAATGATTTTACATTGTACATTATATCATAAACTAAGCATCGCAACATTAAACTTTTTCATTCATTGTAAGGTAGTCTTGTGACATTTCATGAATTAAGAACAACCAAAATACATATAATATTTTTTATTTCAATTAGTACTCAACCTCATTTATTTAAAATATATAAATTATTTTCTTGGTACCCAAGCCTCCTTGGGTCTAGAAATTTTATGAAAGATTTACTTTTGTAACTCACATTTCTATAACTCCATTATGTGTAATAACTTAAGGATATAGGGAAATAAAACCTTTATGATAACTAATATATTTTAAATTATTTAAAAAAACATTGATCTCTTCTATAGAATAATGTACAAAACTGTTCATTTTTAGGTGTAATGAAATTTGACTGAAAATAAGATTTCCCAAAAGTATAATCAATTCCATTAGAAGTTATGGATGGGGTAATTTGTTTATAAATTTGATAAAAAAATTAATTTCCAAAATTAATTTTATAAAAATATATATTTATACTTCTAATCATATATTTAATCATGAAAACTAAATTCAAATAATCAAATGTTGAACTATAGTAAGATTTAGATTAAAATTCTGATGAATGTTTAGAAAGTTTAGTATTATGCTTACAATTATATCATTAGGATTCAAAATGTTAGACCTAGAAACATGACAACTTTCTTAAATGTTTTTATTATATCTTCCTAATATATGTACATATCTCACAATTTCATTATATTTTGGTAAGTATTTTTCAACACTGAAAGAATTACTTTTTTTATAATATGATAAACTATATTTTTATTAATTTATTTTTTCAATATCTAAGTAATTTTAATAATCAACAAAATGAGTTAAAGAATAGAATCTAATGATAAACTAATAATATATTTTTGAGTTACCCTCACCAAAATACAGATCATATCTTGACTAATATTTTTATAAAATCAAATAATATTCTAACTATAACTACAACATTATTCAGATGATCTATAAATTTTTTTTTTCTCTACCACTTTCACACTACATATCCATGAAATTAAAATTTTTATTCCCCGTGATTTTAAAATTTATCATGAAATTTATTTCATTACTTTTCATTCATAAAAAATCTAGCCTTATATGACTAGTCTTTTTTATATTCATAAAAAATAAAAACTGAAGATTCATACTTCTCCTGTTTTTACCTTATAATTTTCATTCAATTGTACCAAAATTTAATAATAATAATAATTATATTCAATTTAATTAACATTTTATAATGTTATTGATTACTATATCTAGTATATATGACGTCCGAATAATTTTTGATTGTTTTATTTATATGAATAGTTCCATCATTAATAATACTATTAGGAACATTAGTGTATATAGTCACAAATTATAATCCATTATTCATATTATTTTAGTTATATTTATTTTTTAATATACTATTATATTACATTACAGTTACACTCAAATAATTGTGACTTATCTAAGTTATGTCAATCATATTATTATTATTATTATTTTGTATAGACTCCCACTCCTTTGGAAGTACATCAATGAATCTTTCAACCAACATATCATCTAATTACTAATTCTCTCTATGAGATTTCAAACTATTCATAATAGTCATAAAATGATGATTGATTTGATGAATTGAATATCGAGGTAGAAATTCAAATTCTTGATAATCTAATCAAAACATAAATCATATAGTTTTAAGAAATTTAGATGTTCTGAAATGAGTAGCTTCCAACATCTTCTAAATCTATTTTTTTTCACCATAATATATTTTATAGTAAAAGTTTCTTATAATAGAAAAAAAATATATTGTTTTCCACTTTATAGTTTTCCTAAAACCCAAAATTATAATTTTTTGAAAACATGGATAGGCTTTTAACTAGAATTTTACTATTTCCAATCACAATCAAATAGTTATATATTACAGTATTAACAATAAATGTATTCATGTGACCTCACTAATAGTAATAATCATTGCAAGAAAAAGAAGATTATTATTAGGATTCATATTTTTTTGTATTTGAAAATAGTATTTCACCTATAAAAAATTCTATAACACAAGGTTATGTGTAAGAAAACCATGATATAAAATTTTGACATACAAACTGATAATCAAAAATAAGATTAGTCATATTATTAAATGTAGATAATATAATGACATGGCCCTAGAAACTCCTGGATGGTGCATTATTATATAATAATAGAATGATTATAAGGATTAAAATCATGAAGTAATCATCATTTAAACACTTTTGGAGAACTAAATTACATAAATGATACCCATATTACATTGGGAAATATAAAATAAAACATAATACATAATTAAGTAAAATAAACTTCATTCTTGAGAGAATATTCAAATATTTATTCTTCATAATCTAGGTAATGAAAAAATATTAATTATGAGATAAAAAGATCAGAAAGGGTATGTACAGATGAAGAAATAATGAATCCAGGAGCATAAACATCATGGAAATGTAATTAATTATTAACAAATGAAATATAAATAACTGGATAAGGCATAATAAATATAGCATTTTACCTAACTAGAACAAATTCTATTTAATTAATAAAATGAAAATGAAACACATAAAAAGATATGTACAAAAACTCATACATAAATAATAACTGAGTTTGAATGATAGAAATTATTTATTATTAGATTCCATAATCCCTAGGTATATGGTACATTGACTATCAAGACCTTTCAAAATAAGTGTTAACATATTGGGTAAAAACCCATCTAATTTGTCCAATTGAATAACCTCATTAGACTATCAATGATTCCAGAGGTATCTATATTCTAGACCCACTAATTTCATACCTATCCAAAAAATTCATCATATATCTAATTATGTATTTAATTTAAGATTAATTTTCATTATTAAATATCTGTTTTGAATAAAAGATTCAAATTTATCAATTATTCCCTAGCTAAATGAATAAATATCAATCTGAACACTATATCTAATAATTTAATATGGTTTAGGAAATATTAGTATCAATTGTAGGATAATAATTATATTTATGATAAAATTATCATCATTAAGGAATTTTTTCAAAAGAAATTTAACAATCACAAAAGAATGTTATACTGTAAAAACAAAATTTTCCACTTGGTAATATTAAAGTAAAAATCCCAAAGATTAGATCATTAAAAGTAAAAAACTAAATACCATAAATAAAAAACTACTCATCATATAATATATAAAAATTTCTAGTATATACACCATAAAAAATATGTTAGTCCCGAATTTGACATTTGTCTCGTAGGTGTAAAAAGTGAGATGAAAATCCATAACCTTATCAAAACATTTATTTTGGTCTAAACCTCATTAATAGTGGTTTAAAACAATTAAATAACATATACTATAACAATAATCATATTTAGGATATTATATATGATATTCTTACTATATCTTATTACACATTTGATTGTAATCTTTCATTATTTTCAATATTCCATGTGTAATTTTCCATGTTTTTCATGTATGTTATTACTTGTTATTTTCTATTCCTATTTATTACTTATTTATTTAATCATCTAAAAATCTAAATTATTATGTAAATTTCACATATATTCATCATATGTGAATTTTAAATAAACAATAAATTATATAGTTTGTAAATGAAATACACTTTTCATTGATATAGAAGGTTGAACGTAGACAAGAACACTATTTCCATTTACATTACATATTTAAAATAATAACGAGTAAATGAAATATACTTATATGTATAATTTAATTCAAATATGGTAATTTAATCATATATTTCACTTATATTAATTAAACCATTCATTATACATTTGTCGTAATTTGTGAACAAATCACATCTCTTTGAGGAGGCGGTAGGCCACACTTCCACAAACAACGTTGTCATATTTACACAAAATGAAAAGCATGAAGGTATGTGTTATATACAAATTGAATATGTATTAAGTCAAAATAAATATCATATATATCAAATAAAAAAAATTCCATCATAATTTCAACCATGATAGGACAAAATGGAAGATTTCACAATCATTATTTTGTGAGGTGGTAGTTCTCCATACACATGAATGGTATGTTCGTTACGCATTCTATGGATGTGTGTGAAATTTTACGTAAAAACAGTAGATTAAATAAATTTAATTATATTTAGGATATTAAGGATATTATATTATCATTTAATAATTATTATTTATTGGTTGGATAAGGATATAAAATGGAAGTGATCATTGAAGAATATTATCACATTTTAATGTAACTCAATTTGTTTTATACCAAAAGACTTCCTTTATTAGATTTAGGAATAATGTGATTAATATTGGTTTAGGGTTATGAATTTTGGTGATTATTTTATTAAATTTTTTCAATGAAAAATGGATTTATAGGTGTCAATAAATGGTAGAGTGGGTGCCTTTTTATAGTAGAGGAGGAGTGACATTCTTTTAAAATTTGGAAATGGGAATTACACCCAACTTTATCCCATGTAAAGTGGATCCAATAATGAAAACAATTGTATAAAATATAGTATAAGTTTTAAATATTGAGAGAAATTATATTTTTGGACAATTTATATGTAATTATATCAATTAATAATAGGGTTTATTCCCTTGTTATTGTATTTTTTCTCTTAATCTCTATAAATAATTTTAATTAATTTTTCTAATATATTATTTTCAAAAAAATTCCTTATTATAAATTATAAATTAATAGGAATAAAAATATTTAATACAATTTTCAAAATTCTAATCACATATGAGGTTGAAATTAATTAAATATTAATCCCATAGACGGTCTGACAATGCGTTTTTTTGAAGTAAAAATGTAAAAATGTTTTCTATTTTTTATATCCAATATCAAAGAGATATTGATTTCAATGACATTAATTGGATTATTTTTTATAAAATTAACCTATGAATTTTTAAAAATCAATAAAAATATACTTTATCTTTATAAATAAATTAGATGAGAAATCATTTTTGAATTGAAATTCAGTATTTTTCATTATTCTTCAAAAAATGAAACTACACAGAAAAATGACAATAATTCATCCTAATATAATTTTAATGAAACGATTTCAAAAATAATGTTTATTTTGACATATAAAATTTTTAAAAGTTTAAAAATTTGGATTTAAAATAGGTTCTCTATTAAAAAGCATAAATATTGGATTTTTTTGAAAAATATAATATTTAGGCATAAAACTAGATTTATTCTTATATTTTACCAAAACAATACACTGGATGAGTATAAAAAATATTTTATTTGTTATATAATATATATATATATATATATATATATATATTACATTAATATTACACACTGTAACGTCCCGGTTCCAGAAGCCACCCAGAGGTGCCCTGTACCCAGTTCGCCACATGACCTCATGCACATTTCCCCAAACGCCAGAGGCTGTTGACTTGCAGTAAGGGCCTTGTTAAGTTATTGGGGAAACTATTCCCTCATTTGGAAAGGTTTAAAAATAAAATAAATTATAGTAAATAGTGGATGCAGTAAGAAATACACAACAACTGAAACCAAACAGTGGAAGCAATGAATATATAGTAATGATGATAATGATGCAGCAGGTACAAGTATCTAAGGAACACAATAAACACACCAACGATCTGAAATACAAAGTAAAAAAACAAAGTACTAAAATAATAGAAACTTCTGCAGCATCGCAAGACTAAGCTTCGTCCCTTGCTCTCCAGCTCCAAGAAATCATGTACCCGAAGTCGAAGGGAGCTTTCCCTTATCTATTCCTGCAACAACAAAGACTTCTTGGGCCCAAAAAAATGGCCCAAACTGGATGTGAGATAAAATCCTAGTAGGCAATCACCCAAAGATCTGTGCCTAACAATCAATGAATACAAGGCAAGTAAAATTGCAGGAATTAGTAAACAGAAAATCACATAGAAGCTACAATCCACAGTTCTAGCATATGATGTACACAAGTAAACAACTAACAAGAAGTAGAAAATGTGTTACCCTCTGGGTATATCTCACATCCTAACCCATAGGGTTTAACTTACAAGTACTAACAACCCTCTAGGAGGCACACACAGTCTCACCCCTCTGGTTCAGCTAAGAGTAGACTTTCTGGGGAATCACTCACCATCAATTCCCCTATAGCCTCATATCATACTAAAGGCTCTCTGGGGAAGCACTCAACATCTCATTCCCCCTATGGGCCGTGTCGGGGAACTGCAGACTCTCTAAGGAAGCACTCATTGTCAATTCCCCACGTGGTCTCACATCATATTAAAAGACACTCTGGAAAAACCCTTGCATCCATTCTCCATATGGTCTACTACACTAGGTTCTCACAGTCCTGTGTGAAATAAACATGCTCAGAGCGCGTGTATCCTCCCATGTAACCTGAAGAAGTACATGGCTATCATTCTAAGAAACATAAACATAAAAATATAACAGCCCCATTGTCCCACAACTAGGAATGGAAACTGGAAAAAATCCAAATAAGAAAAACATGCAAGGAAAAGCATAGGAACACAATCTAAATTATCCAAATTCAGAAGCAATAATCTCTACTCAAGAAATCAAGCAAAACAGTCAAACAACCTGGAAAAACAAGAAACCCAAAACTCACCGTTCAAGGGAATTGGTGGAATTTGCACAAAATATTCATGACATTCTACAAAAAGGCACAAACCACCTACCTGGATTCTAGGAGATCAAAATAGATGATCCATACAGATTTATTCTCCCTATAATGGCGAAGATCTACGAAAACGCACAAAACATTCAACTGAAGAAAACATGGGAAAGAAGATGAATTGGTGAAGAAGGATCTAGGAGAAGGGAGGAATCACTGTTGTGGTTCCAATGCAGTCGACAACGATAGAAATGGAGAATAGATGGAGGGACAGTGGCTTAGAGAAGATCTGTGGCCGTACGGGTCACTCTCAGATGAAGAATTTTAAGAAGAAGACGTTTTCCTTGATTGGGTGCAACCCTGTTCCGTTTAATGAAAAAAAGTACACTGAGTGTACTTTTAGAGTACATGGCGAGTACAAGGTCTTTCTACACTCCTCCAAAATTAGCCTCCACGTCACCCCTACACACCGTGTGTGTGTCCCGAACACAGCCGATACATGGCATCAAGCGGGAAAAGAGTACATGACGAGTAAAAAGAAAGTACACAGTGTGTACTTAAAAAATTTCCAAAATTTCCATTTTTCACAAAAACCCCCCAAAAAGGAAAGACATACCTGAAACGAAGATCCGAGTTCTTACAAACTTCCACCCTTAAATAAATTTGTCCCCGAATTTCCCTAACTAGGCGTGGAAAAAGAAACCTCAAACAGCTTTGGCCACTGCGATCGTACATCGGCCTCCCTTACACAGGTCTCGTCATGTACTCGTCCATGCTGCCATAGCACCCATACTAGAGGAACAGAAAGCCCATGGAGAACCTTCGTACTACGATCAACAATCTGTATATGATGCTCCTCAAATGATGCATCTGCTTAGAGCACAACTTCCTCAGGCCAAAAGACATGAGACGTGTACGAAAAGTAACATAGGAGCTGAGAGTCATGGAAGAAGTTGTACATGGCCAGGTACCTCTGAGGTAACTGAAACCTATAGGAAATCAGCCCAACTCTCTCTAATACCTCAAAGGGCCCAAGGTACCATGGTGAAAGCTTATGCTGTCTCTGAATCGTCTTGTGTCCCAACCTCGGTGAGACACACAGGAAAACCCGATCCCCGACCTCAAACTCCAGAGGTCGTCTCCACTGATCAGCATAAGGCTTCTGTCGAGACTGTGTTGTATCCATCCTCTTCCGAATCAACTCTATATACTCTGAGGTCTCCTGAACAAGACGAGGTCCTAGCAAAGCTGCCTTTCCTACCTCCAGCCATCATAAGGGTGATCGGCATGACCTATCGTAAAATGCCTCGTGAAGTTCCATCTGAATAGTCTCCTAAAAATTGTTGTTGTAGGTGAACTCCACAAGAGGAATATGCTTCTCCCAAGAACCACTAAAGTCTAGAATGCAAGATCGGATAATATCCTCAAGCACCTGGATCGTACGATCGGACTGGAAATCTGTCTGGGGATGGTATGTTGTACTCAAATGTAACCGTGTGCCCAAAGACTTCTGAAGCCCCTGCCAGAACAAAGAAGTAAATTCCACTTCTCTTTCTGAAACAATGGAGTGTGGAACTCCATGCAGATGTACAGTCTCTCGGATGTACACTCATCCTAGATCATCAACACTGAAGGTCTACTTGATCGGTAAGAAGTGAGAAACCTTCGTAAGTATGTCGATGACAACCCAAACAACATCGTTCCCTTGAAGTGACCTCGGCAATCCATTCATGAAGTCCATCGCGACATCGTTCCACTTCCACTCTGGAATGTGTGTAACTGCTGTAAAAGGCATGCTGGTCATTGATGCTCCTCTTTCACCTACTGACAAGTAGAACACGTCAAGATGAAACTAGCGACATCTCTCTTCATAACTGGACACTAGTGCTGGCGATGAGGAACCCGATACATCTTAGTGATTCCAGGATGAACTGCCCAAACTAAGGAATGAAAATCCCACATCAGCTCCTCGCGTATGTTTGTTGGAACCCATAGGTGTATCTAGAAACTCAATATCTCATCCTCACCCACTGTCCATATAGGAAGAGGATCCTCTCCTGACACACTCTCCCGGAGGACTAAGCCTTATGAGTCTGATAGCTTCCTCATTAGTACCCGATCAAGTTGTGTAGAGGTAACAACTGCAGAAGATAGAAACGTTTGTCCCTTTCTATTGTGCACCTCCCGATGCATATCAGAGAACAGTGCCATAAGCGGCCACTCACTGTTGGCCTCCTGAACTTCCTGAATCAGAGTTCTCCTTCGCAACACATATGCCACTGCGTTTCCCTTTCCCAATGTATAGGCAAGCTAAAAATCAAAATACTGAAGATACTTGACCCACCATCGTTATCTCAGATTCAAATCACGCTGAGTAAAGATGTACTTGAGGCTCTTGTGGTCGGTGAAAACCAAAAAGTGCTCTCCCAGTAGGTAATGTCTCCAGCAATGTAAGGAATGAACAACAGCTGCCAACTCTAGATCATGAGTCAGGTAGTTCCTCTCATGTGGCCTCAACTGCCAAGACCCGTACGCAATGACTCCATCTCCCTGCATAAGCACAACGCCCAGCCCAATACCTGAAGCATCACAATAAACATTGTATCTCTTTCCTAGCTCTGGCAAGAATAGTATCAGTGCTGATGTCATCCTTCCCTTTAACTCATTAAAGGCTGACTCACAAGAATCTGACCATAAGAACATCGCCCTTTTCTTGGTTAGACCTGTCAAAGATACTACTAGGTGTGAAAATTCCAGAATGAATCATCTTTAGTATCCTAACTACGCTAGGAAACCCTTTACCTAAAAAAGTTCTTCGGATGCTCCCTTGAAACTACAGCCCTTACTTTCTCTAGGACCACTAATACTCCTACCTATGAGATGACGTGACCCAAAAAGGTAATCCGATCCATCCAGAAGTGGCAATTCGAGAGTTTAGCATAACGAAGATGCTCCCTCAGTGTACTCAAAACGATCTCAAGATGGGTAGAAATGTCGTGTCGCGTGTGAGGGTACACCAAATATCGTCCACATAGACCATGACGAAAGGATCCATGTACGGATGGATCACTTGGTTCATCACTGCCATAAAAACTACAAAGCGCTTTTGTGAGACCAAATGGCATGACTATATACTGGTATAGACCATACCTGCTCCTATAGACTGTAAGGGGTATATCTGATGGTCTAATGCGCAACTGATTATAATCGGACCTCAAATAGATCTTTGAGAACACTTGGTACCCTTAAAGATGATCGAAAAGGTCATCAATCTTAGGCAAGGGATATTGGTTCTTGACCGTCAACTGGTTCAACTTCCGATAATCCACACAGAGCCTAAGGGTATCATCTTCTTTCTTTTCAAACAGGACAGACGATCCCCAAGGAGAAGTACTAGGTCAGATGAAACCCTTTGCATGCAACTCCTCCAACTAATTCTTGAGTTCATACAACTCTGGTGTAGCCATCCTAGAGGGAGGAATGTACATCGGTACCGCTCTAAGAACGAGATCAATCGAGAAGTACACCTCACGCTCTAGAGGAAAACCTGAAAAGAACTCTATAAAGACATCAATGAAACGATCCACCACTAGAGGAAAGTCCAACTGTGAAGTCCCCTGATCATCCAGATATGGTCTAGAAATCTTGGGCATCACCCTTCCTAGCCCATGATTCTCGAGTCCTACTCGACTTGCCCGGACATCCCATTCGCCTCTATGAAGAAAAGACTCACCCTTTAATGAGGTAAAACACACCATGTAGCTATAATAATCAACGAATTCTTTAAAGAGAACCAACCAGTCCATCTCGAGAATGAAATCATAGCCTATCATCTCTAGGATGAAGAGATCATATAAGAAACAATAACCTGAAACCTCAAGAGGTCATGCTCTACAGTAACGTACACTAGATGTCCTTATCCCCAAAGTTGTGTCTAGTTTCAATGAGTCGGTAGAAGAAATGATACAGAGCTCAAGGCTCTCCACAAAAGCAACACGGATAACGCTATGCATAGCACCCGTATCAAAAATTGATGAAGATAAAACTGATTCTACTAGGACTGTAACTTGAACTGTTGAAGGGTCGAGATCCTTCTCCTAATAGGTCTGCTCCACGGAAAAGGACTAGACTGCACCGCAGTCCTACGCCCCGGATGACCACTATGACCTGATCCACCTTGATGACTCTGAAAGACTTGTGGATGACCGCAATGGACTCGACCTCCACCTCGGCCCGAACGGCTGGAAGAACTCTAGTTCCCCGACTAGTGAGAAACTAGTGGTGCTGCTCATGAATGAGGATTCATAGAAGAACTCCCGTCTCCAACAGCTATGAGAAAACCTAACAGAAACGCTGAAGGTGTCCCATCATGCCACAAGATTGGCACTCCACGGGGTCTCTCTGGCACTACGGTCTCGTGTGCCCTGACCGGTCACAATAGTGGCATATCACATGGTTTCTTGACGATGCATCTCGCTTCCTCAGATCACCACGTGTAGACTCCCTACGACGCTTCTTACTGTTATCTGGAGGAAAACAAGCTCTAGAAGCATAACCGCCCTGGCTCGTAGCTCTGGAGTCTCTCAAATTGCGCTCTGTAATCAGTGCCTGGTTGACGATGGAAGTGATGGAAGTCAACTGGAAGAGATTCACCTGTGAGCGGATCTCCCGCCTGAGAACATCCTCAAACATCCATGCTAAGAAAACCCCACTCCTATCCTGGAGGGGTGCGAAATGCTGCATCTTGGTGAAATTAGAGGAATAATCCCGGATAGAAAGAGTACACTGCTCTAAGCCCAGGTACTCCTGGGCTCGATCGGCCCTCAAGGTCTCCTGGTAGAAGTGGTCATAAAAGACGCGATGAAACTCCTCCCAAGCCATAACCTGCTGATGACCCGCCTGTGAGATCACGTCCCACCACCTCTTGGCAGAGTTTCATATCATATAGGTAGAGAGATTGACCCACCTCTCTGGAGGAATCTGCAGATGCTCAAATATGGTTAACATGGAATCCCGCCATGAATCTAATACATGTGGTCCTCCTTCACCCGAGGAAGTGGGAGGATGCAGCTGCTGTAAAACCCACTTCATGTTTTCCATAGTCGTGGCAGAAGGTGGTGCTCTTTGAAAGGTCTGAATAATCCTAATGAAACCTTCCCTAAACTGTACATCAGTGCCTAAAACCGGTATGACAGCAGGTTCCAAGGCTGGCCCTACTAGAGGATCGACAGGAAGTCCCTGATCATCTATATCTGGCGTCTGAGAACTTTCTGACAACTGACATACAACCAGAGGATGTCTCAGAGTCATATCACTGAAAGATCAAACATACCTTATATTAGGAAAACAAGGACCGAGAACCGAGGAGTTCAAAATAAAACAGTTAAAGGAAACACAGAAGATTTACAAAACAAGACTACACAACGCGTATAAACTCTACAAGGCATGTACATAACTTTGTTTCCCTGCCCGTGACTCCTTGCACGGCTAACCCACACGGTCTACTTAAACTGAGACTACACGGAATGTTCCTGGTGGACACGACGTATAGTAGGCATGGTTTCAATGACCCGTGTTTCTAGCTACATGGACGACTACATGTCTGAGACTACATGTCGTGTTATGAACAAACACGATGTGTACTTGAAGATTTTTCCCGACCCGTGTTGTCGGTGACAAGGCCATGTACACGGCTGAACCTTACACGGTGTGTTCCAAACAAACACGGAATGTATGGAAGAATATAGCACCAACCCGTGTTGCTCATAACATGGCCAGGTACCTAGAACAAGTCTACATGGCATGTTTCTATCCAACATGGCGTGTTCTACTTGAGCTACCTCGACCCGTGTTGTTAGTTACACGGTCGGGTACATGCTCATTACTACACAGTGTGTACCTACAGTACATGGCGTGTTCTTGGAGATTTTCACAACCCGTTTTTCTTCACACACAGTCAAAGACATGGTTAAAAACTACACAACGTCTATATATAAATTACACGTAGCGTACTCTTGGTTTTTCTAGGAAGTAGCTCTAAAACTGCACTGAATCCTAGAAATCACTGAAAAAAATGCATGATGGTGCCAAATTCCTATCTGTGAGGGCCCATACTCCCCCCCGCAAATCAAATTTTGGAATCCAATACAGTCATATAAAAAGAAAAACATGTCCACTATCCACCAATTTCTGATTCTAGAGGGCCCATAACACCTCAAGAATGAAAATTTGGCATTCATTCTAGAAACTTATAATACAAACAGTCCTCTATCAAGCAGTAGAGATTCTATCAGAGCATCTATCACAATAGCATGAAAAATATACACAAGTCTATCACAACAACATGAAATCGCTAATGCACCCTTGATGGCATGGAAATAATGCATGGTATATGATTTCTAACAAGTTTCTATATGATGCATGAGATAGAATACCCTCATCTCATCGGGTTGTGACAGAAATAGAACCGCGATATCAAAAAAAACAACATCACAGGATATCTGAATCACTCTAAGAGAAATCATATCAACCGTAAATCTCAAAACCAAAAAACTACAATAAATGAGGTAGTATGGATTTTCCCTGTACATGGGTTAGCTACTCCCATGCACATGTTAACACCAAGTATTGAATCCATACTATCCCTGGATAAAGGCTCCAAACAGTAAATCAAGAGAAAAGAACTCCTCTGATACAACTTTGTAAAGTCCTAGTTCTGGAAGCCAACCAGAGGTGCCCCGTGCCCGGTTCACCACATGACCTCAAGCGTGTTTCCCCAAACGCCAGAGGTCATGTGCTGAACCGGGCACGGGGCACCTATGGGTGGCATTTTTAAACCGAGACATTACAAAATGGTATAAGATGAGTTTTTTCTCTTGATTTACTATTTGGAGCCTTTATCCAGGGATAAGATGTATTCAGTACTTAGTGTTAAGCTGTACCTAGGTGTAGCTAACCCGTGTGCAGGGAAAATCCATACTACCTCGTTTGTTGTAGTGTTTTGGTTTTGAGATTTATGGTTGATATGATTCCACCTAGAGTGATTCAGATGTCCTGTGTTGTTATTATTTTTACCATCGCGGTTATATTTATGTCGCAACCTGATGAGATGAGGGTATGATATCTCATGCATCATATAGACACTTTTCAGAAATAACATTTCATGAATTCGTACCATGCCATCTAGGGTGCATTAGTGATTTCATGTTTTGTGATAATCTTGTATAGAATTTTCATGATGTTGTGATAGACGCTATGATAGAATCTGTAACACACAAGGTAAATAAAGAATATGACATTTTCATATTTATCCATATTTGTGAATAAAATATTAATATTACTTTAAAGGGGACGCTATGAACGATGGCGTACCCAATACGCAACAATGAGTTTCTTGGGAATCTTGTGTTGCACTCTAATAATGAAATAATATTATTTTAAATGGTAGTTAACGCCTAGTCATGGTACTGACTGGAATGAAAATAACTAACTAAAAAATGATTATATATGTTTTTCAAATATTTTTACTCTTTACAATAAATGTTATAGGATTAAAAATGCGAATGAATCCAGTTTTAAGCATAAACATTCCAATATTCTTTAAAAGGTCGATTAACCGCCTTTTGATGATGAACCTCTTTTAAATCAACTTTTTGAAAATTTTATGTGTTATATTTGACAAAATAAACTTCATATTTAGAATCAGGAAATCAAAATTTACGTTGTGTAAGTTTTTGGTATTTTTTCGAAAAAGTACAATTTTTAATGAATAGTGAAAATGTTGTATTTTAATTCAAAACATCTTTTGAATCTAATTTATTTATATGATTAGATTATCTTTTTAATTGGTTTTAAAGTTAAATTAGAATATATTCTTACCATTTAATCCAATAGTGGTCATTGGAATTAATTTCACTTCGAAATCGGACTTAAACTAGTGTCAATCTTTTGATACATTTTGTTTCATAAAAACACGCTATTTGTTTTGACAGCGGGAATTAATTATTAAATTAATTAATGCAACTTATATGTTATGAATTTTGTAAAATAGAAATCATTTTTGAATTTGGAATATCAAATATAGATTCGGTTGAATTTTTGGTAATTTTCTGGAAAACTTCAATTTTTGATGAATAGTGAAACCACTAAGTGGTACTTATAAAAACTGATTTTCCGTTTAAATGAAATTTTGCCACCTTTGTGTTTTGAATTTTAAAAATACGACATACATGGTTTTCATTTATAAGTAAAATGTGGTTCAATGGGATCAGAATAATTCTTTGGTGAATAGTAACTTATTAAGTTTTTAATCACGTTTAAAGGTAATTAGTGTAGTTTAAGGTAAGAATAATGTTTTAATAAAATGAAATGACCTAGACACATGTCCTACCATCATTTGATGTTTAATGGCCGACCAAGAAAATCCATGGGTCATCTTGGGGACCCTATGGAGCCACTTTGGTTGGAAAATGACATAAATACCTTTTTATTTAATGTTAAAGTAAAAATGACACAAACATGAGATGTTTTACTAAAACAATTTTTACATGGGGTCATACAAGTCAGATTTTTTACTATAAATAGTCATTGGAAAGATAAAAATATTTCCTAAATCATAGTATTTTTATAATTTTTAGACATTAAATAAAGTAAATTATTTATGACATCATGATGATGCAGCGATGACCTCATTATTTAACGATTTAAATAAAATGGAAAGATAATGTAAAATATAAGACCTACACTTGTAAAAAACCTATTGGATGGGTGGATTTATAACCCTTATCACCTTATCCTAGAAAAAAATCAATGTGGGAACATTAAAATCCGAAACTCATTCTAAAATAAAGTAACATTTCATTACTTTCCAAGAGTGCCCATCCTCTCCTCTTATAAAAGGCCCCCACCTCTACCTCCTTACCCACACTTCCAAAGCCATTTGATAGGACAACCCCTGCCCATTTTGTATCTCCACATCCCTATCTAACTCCTTGAAGCCTCACTTTGGGCATAAGTCTTCCCAAGGATGCCTTTTAGCTGAAACCAAAGGGAGTTACCCGATTTTATGGAATATAAAGAAACGAACAAGACAAGTTGGACTTGAGGTAAGGGATCCTACTCCCCTCTTTCTTTTTAAGTACACTCTTTTATGTCATTCCTTTTAAAGCTCATATTTCTTGTTATTGGTATGTTCTTTTATATTACTCTTACTGTAATTTTTATGTTCATATGATGAGAGACCCTATTCTCTCTCATCAATTCAGTTTTGATGTTTTGAGTGAAGCCGTTAGGCTGCCGAATTTTCGTAAGGGATCCTACCCCTCTCTTTCTTTTTAATTACTCACTTTTATGTCATTTAATTTAAGCTCATTTTTCTTATGTTTGGGGATGTTATTTTATATTACTCATACAGTACTTTTTGTGTTCATATTATGAGAGAACCTATTTGATCTCATAAATCCATTTTTGGATGATTTAAGTGGCGTCGTTAGGCTGCCGAGTTTTCGTAAGGGATTTTTCATCTCACTTTTATTCTCGTGACATTTATGCTACGTTTTCCACTATTTCCTTTGAGTGGTGTATGTACTTCCCATTATTATACACATTGTGTAATATAATTTCATTTATGGGTATTTACATATTTATTTTATGACCCTTCTTCAATGGGGTGTACGTTTCGAAAGTTACCCAAGTCGGTAAGTAAACCTTTCACCCTCCTCTTTTTAAAAGACTTATTTTGTTATGTCTTTTAATTCACACACTATTATGTTGGGATATGTTCTTATATATCCTTATTGACGTAAATTTTATGACCAATTGATGAGATCCCCTTTTTATCTCTCATCAACTCTTTTTCTGAATTTGGAAGTGACGTTGTTAGGCTATCAAATTTTTGCAAGGGAACTCCTTAACACAATTTTGATTCTTTGGGAAAAACATGTAAACCTTGAATATCTCATTATATGATTATGTGTGAATGTCCTCTGATTTTATTTACACTTAATAACCACTTATATTTCGTGTATTCGTTTGTCACACATAATTAGGTAACTGATTTATCCTTAATCCAAGGATACCATCTTTGTATGGGACTTCGTCTCAATCTCCATTCATTGAGGCATATTTTGTTTTATACACAACCTTATTTTATACGATGTATAAATCCCTTTTACTTTTACATTTATCCAAAAGGAATCTTTTTTTATATGAAGCATTTTACTAAACGACAAAAGGGAATGTTTTTGTCGTACGTATACGACGACAACGACTTCTCCGCCGCCGTGACCATTATTTGAGTTTCGACTTCCTCTACAAGCCATACCTTCTTTTTAAAAGAAAAATAAATACCATGTTTTACTTTTCTTTTATTTTGGTATTGAAAATGGTTTTAATAAGCTTTTTATATAAATGTGTTGTATTGATATCTTGTGATTGAAAGGTGGAAATGTTATGTTTCCTTTATGCATGTTTTATGTGATACGATTATGTTGTGGTTCTTGGGAATTATTATGAATACGGGTGGTTCCATGATAAACTAAGGGTAGGTGAGCCCGATATAGATCTCCAATGCATTGGGTAACGCGAAGGAGTGAAACGTTAAGGTTTCTCCGAATAGATTTAGGGAATATACTGTGGTGGGTATTCCAAACATAACCAAGAGGGTTACTCCCTATGTAAGAATGTTATGAATGCCTCATGTTACCATTGTTTCTTATGATTTCTATGATTTATTCATGATTTGATGAGGTATGTTAAAGTGCCTATGTTTTATAGGTAATGTATGGTTTCATTATTATGTATATATGAACTCATGTTTCCTTTCCATATTTTTTTATAACCCTTACTGAGCTTTTTATGCTCATCCCAAGTTTTTTTGAAATGTTTTTCAAAGGTCAAGGGAAAGGTATATGATATGCTGATAGTGTCAAAGAAGTGCCAAGAAATAATCCATGTTTTATTTTAAATATGTTTTCGTTGATGGGAAAAAATGAATACTATCTTTATGTAACCACTTTGTTTAAATGTGGAATGTAATGAAAGTTTTATGATCTAATTCTCTAAAACACTAATCCTGAAAATATCCTCAATGTGTAATCTTGTAATAAATCAAGATTAAGTAAGGTTTAAGACTGGGTCCATATAGTTGGTATCAAAGTCGTTTTAGATAACTTTAAAGGATAGGTTATCCTCCAAGCATAAGTGACATTACCATAATGGTTAGGATTTCAGAAAGAGTCCCAGTTTTAGATAAAGTGAATAAGTAAGTATATATTAGTGTTTATATTCCTCTTTAGTACATGATGGTTTTGTTGATATACTCACACTAAAATTTCTGTTTTTAGTGAATGGATGGATCTATCAGGCACCAAAGTGACAATAGGTTTGAAGGAAACTGTGGTGGTTCTCTGATTAAGAGACTGGATGAAATGGGGTATTCAATGAGGAAACTCGTGGTTGTTCTAAACCAACTATCATGGAGTCATGATCATCCACTTGAACCTTGCTATGTTCTATAATCCATCATGTATGATATTACCAATTGATGTGGAAGTTCATATAATAATTATAAAGGTAACCATTAGGGTTTATATGATCCTTACTTTTGAGGTAATTATGGGTTATTATATGTTATGATGGAAAATGAAAGGCATGAGATAAACTCGAGGTTAAAATATTTTATGATTATTTTTTTGAAGATTTTATCTCGTTTTGGGGAATGTTTTAAGAATTATATAGTTTTGGAAAAAGGACAACACGCAGACCGTGTGAAAACCCGTCGCGTCGGACAAAGCTGCGGGAATCCAACCCACAACCAAAGTGTGACTGGTATTTATTGCCTACCACTGGACTACGTGAAGTCCCTGGTTAGTTTGACTGATTCTTTTTAGTTAGATGATTTTATCAATTAAGAGTAAGTTGATTTTGGGTTATCTATTGAAATTTGTTAACCTATCATGGAGGATATTTGATTAGGTTAATTACTTTTCAATACGAGACATTAAGAGCAACTGATGATGTTTGGAGATAAATGTTACGATTTAACATGGAAGACTATGTGACTAAATCCTTCAAATATTTGGGTTTCAATCTTAGTTTGGTTTACTTTGAATAATTTTATGGACAAATTGTTTATCGGATGGTCCCCATTGAACTTTGGGTTCTGTTAGACAAATTTTGGAGATTAAGAATTGATTTTCTTTTTATAAAGGGTTATCCTTTTCTGGATTATCTGATCTTGTACTAACCTTTTTGGTTTTGGTTTTGGTTAAAGTCAAAAGACATGGGAAGTATATAGTTCTCCTTTGTGGATTAGGTGATCCTATAGACGTTGATTATATTACTCTTAATGTGAACAAGTCCTCCTAAATAATTGTCTTATGGGGAAAGTATGAGTTTGTGTAAGAAATATAGTAAAAGTTGAAAGTCAACATGACAAGTAAGTATGTTTTCTTAAGATCAAAAATAAATTCCTCAATGATGAATAAATTAAAACAAATATGTTGTATGTTAACTTTTCCTACTGGGGAATCCAATACCGTTTAACCCATCACAAGTTTGTGATTTTCTTATGGTTAACTTTCTCCTAGACATATTTATTATCACTCTCCATCAGAACATGACCCTTTGTTTTTTCCTCCATGTCCATATTTTCATACATGGAATCCTAGTATGGGTTAACTCGGGTGACCTTTGTATTTATCTTTCTTTGTTTTAAAGTGATTGTTTTACTGACTCGTGATCCGATGTGGGATTTTCATTGAATTTTCCGAGCCCAATTTTAAACATTGCGAGGACGCAATTCCCAAAAGGGGGGAAGGATGTAACACCCCAGGTAAATAAAAAATATGAAATTTTCATATTTATCCATATTTGTGAATAAAATATTAATATTACTTTAAAGGGGACTATATGAATGATGGCGTACCCAATACACAACAATGAGTTCCTTGGGAATCTTGTGTTGCACTCTAATAATAAAATAATATTATTTTAAATGGTAGTTAACGCCTAGTTGTGGTAACGACGGGAATGAACAGAACTAAATAAAAATGATTATATATGATTGTCAAATATTTTTACACTTTAAAATAAATGTTATAGGATTAAAAATGCGAATGAATCCAATTTTATGCGTAAACATTCCAATATTCTTTAAAAGGTCGATTAACCACCTTTTGATGACGAACCTCTATTAAATCCACTTTTTGAAAATTTTATGTGTTATATTTGAAAAAATAAAATTCTTATTTAGAATCAGGACATCAAAATTTACGTTGTGTAAATTTTATGTATTTTTCTGAAAAAGTTCAATTTTTAATGAATAGTGAAAATGTTGTATTTTAATTCAAAACCTCTTTTGAATCTAATTTATTTATATGATTATATTATCTTTTGAGTTGGTTTTAAATTGAAATTAGAATATATTTTTACCATTTAATCCAATAGTGGTCGTTGGAATTAATTTCACTTTGAAATCTGACTTAAACTAGTGTCAATCTTTTAATACATTTTGTTTCATAAAAACACGCTATTTGTTTTGATAGTGGGAATTAATTATTAAATTAATTAATTCAACTTATATGTTTTGAATTTTGTAAAATAGACATCATTTTTGAATTCGGAATATCAAATATATCTTTGGGTGAATTTTGGGTAATTTTCTGAAAAACATCAATTTTTGATGAATAGTGAAACCACTAGGTGGTACTTATAAAAACTGATTTTCCATTTAAATGAAATTTTGCCACCTTTGCGTTTTAAATTTCCAAAATCCAACATACATCGTTTTCATTATGAAGTAAAATGTGGTTCAATGGGATTAGAATAATTTTTTGGTGAATAGTAACTTATTGAGTTTTTAATCGCGATTAGAGAAAATTAGTGTTGTTTAAGGTAAGAATAATGTTTTAATAAAATGAAATGACCTAGACACATGTCCTACCCTCATTGGATGAGTCATGGGAGACCAAGACAATCCATGGGTCAACTTGGGGACCCCATGGAGCCACTTTGGTTGGATAATGACATAAATACCTTTTTATTTAATGTTAAAGTAAAAATGACACAAACATGAGATGTTTTACTAAAACAATTTTTACATGGGGTTATACAAGTAAGATTTTTTACTAAAAATAGTCATTTTAAAGCTAGATATCTTTACTACATCATAGTATTTTTTTTATAATTTTTAGACATTATATAAAGTAAATTATTAATGACATCATGATGATGCAGCGATGACGTCATTATTTAACGATTTAAATAAAATGGAAAGATAATGTAAAATCTAAGACCTACACATGTAAAAAACTTATTGGATAGGTGTATTTATAACCCTTATCACCTTATCCTCGAAACACATCAATGTGGGACCATTGAAATCCGAAACTCATTCTAAAATAAAGTAACATTTCTTTACTTTCCAAGAGTGCCCCTCCTCTCCTCTTATAAAAGGCCCCCACCTCTACCTCCTTACCGACACTTCCAATGACTTTGGCTCGGCCAAACACTGCCCATTTTGTCTCTCCACATCCTTATCTAACACCTTGAAGCCTCACTATGGGCAGAAGTCTTACCAAGGAAGCCTTTGAGCTCAAACCAAAGGGTGTTACCCAATTTTAAGGAATAGAATGAAACGAACAAGACAAGTTGGACTTGAGGTAAGGGATCCTACTATGCTCTTTCTTTTTAAGTACACTCTTTTATGTCTTTCCTTTTAAAGAGAATATTTCTTGTTATTGGGATGTTCTTTTATTTTACTCTTACTGTAATTTTTATGTTCGTATGATGAGAGACCCTATTCTCTCTCATCAATCCATTTTGGATGTTTTGAGTGGCGTTGTTAGGCTGCCGAATTTTCGTAAGGGATCCCAACCCTCTCTTTATTTTTAAGTAATCTCTTTTATTTCATTTCTTTTAAGCTCAATTTTCTTATGTTTGGGGATGTTCTTTTATATTCCTCATACTGTACATTTTATGGTCACATTATGAGAGACCCTATTTGATCTCATAAATCCATTTTTGGAAGATTTAAGTGGTGTCGTTAGGCTGCCGAGTTTTCGTAAGGGATTTTTCATCTCACTTTTATTCTCGTGACATTTATGCTACGTTTTCCACTATTTCCTTTGAGTGGTGTATGTACTGCCCATTATTATACACTTTGTGTAATATAATTTCATTTATGGGTATTTACATATTTATTTTATGACCCTTCTTCGATGGGGTGTACATTTCGAAAGTTACCCAAGTCGATAAGGGAACCTTTCACCCTCCTCTTTTTAAAAGACTTATTTTGTTATTTCTTTTAATTCACATACTATTATGTTGGGATATGTTCTTATATATCCTTATTGATGTAAATTTTATGACCAAGTGATGAGATACCCATTTTATCTCTAATCAACTCTTTTTCTGAATTTGGAAGTGACGTCGTGAGGCTGTCAAATTTTTGCAAGGGAACTCCTTATCCCAATTTTGAATCTTTGGGAAAAACTTGTACACCTTGAATATGTCATTATATGATTATGTGTGAATGTCCTCTAATTGATTTACACATAATACCCACTTATATTTCGGGTATTCGTTTGTCACACATAATTATGTAACTAATTTATCCTTAATCTAAGGATACCGTCTTTGTATGGGACTTCGTCTCAATATCCATTCATTGAGGGATATTTTGTTTTATACACAACCTTCTTTTATACGGTGTATAAACCCCTTTGACTTTTACATTTATCCAAAAGGAATCCTTTTTTATATGAATCATTTTACTAAAGGACAAAAGGGAATGTTTTTCTTGTACGTATACGGCGACAACGACTTCTCCGCCGCTGTGACCATTATTTGAGTTTCGTCTTCCTCTACAAGCCATAGCTTATTTTTAAAAGAAAAATAAATACCATGTTTTACTTTTCTTTTATTTTGGTATTGAAAATGGTTTTCATAATTTTTTTATATCAATGTGTTGTATTGATATCTTGTTATTGAAAGGTGGAAATGTTATGTTTCCTTTATCCATGTTTTATGTGATACGATTATGTTGTGGTTCTTGGGCATTATTATGAAGACGGGTGGTTCCATGATAAACTAAGGGTGGGTGAGCCCGATATAGCTCTCCAATGAATTTGGTAACGTGAAGGAGTGAAACGCTAAGGTTTCTCCGAAGAGATTTAGGGAATATACTGTGGTGGGTATTCCAAACATAACCAAGAGGGTTACTCCGTATGTAAGAATGTTATGAATAACTCAAGTTACCTTTATGTCATATTATTTCTATGATTTATTCATGATTTGATGAGGAATGTTAAAGTGCCTATGTTTTATGGGTAAAGTATTATTTCATTCTTATGTATATATGAACTCATGTTTCCTTTCTATATTTTTTATAACCCTTACTGAGATTTTTATGCTCATCCCATTTTTTTTAAATGTTTTTCACAGGTCAAGGGAAAGGTACATGATATGATGATAGTTTCAAGGAAGTGTCAAGAAAGAATCCATGTTTTATTTTAAATATGTTTCCGTAGATGGGAAAAAATGAATACTATCTTTATGTAACAACATTGTTTAAATGTGGAATGTAATGCAAGTTTTATGATCTAATTCACTAAAACTCTAAACCTGAAAAGATCCTCAATGTGTAATCTTGTAATAAATCATGATTAGTATGTTTTAAGGCTGGGGCCTTATAGAATCTATACTACTTGATAGAGGACTGTTTTTATTGTACTTTTCTTGAATGAACGCCAAATTTTGGTTCTTGAGGTGTTATGGGCCCTCTTGAATTGGAAATTGGTGGATCATTGACCTGCATATCTTTGTATATGACTGTATTGGATCCAAAATTTGATTCAAAGGGAGTATGGGCCCTCACAGATTGGAATTTGGCACCATCATGATTTTTTGTCAGTGTTTTATGGGCTTCGGTGCAGTTTCAGAGCTATTTCCCCGAAAAACCCAGAATACACGGAAAAAAAGCATGATGGTGCCAAATTCCAATCCGTGAGGGCCCATACTCCACGTGAATCAAAGTTTTGCATCCAATACAGCCATATACAATGAAAAAAAGATAAATGATCCACCAATTTTTGATTCCAGCGGGCCCATAACACCCCAAGAATGAATATTATGCATTCATTCAAGCGAAGTACAATAAAAATAGTCCTCTATCAAGCAATAGAGATTATATCAGAGCATCTATCACAATAGCATGCAAAATCTACACAAGTCTATCACAACAACATGCAATCGCTAATGCACTCGAGATGGCATGGAAGGAATGCATGGAATGTGACTTATAACAAGTGTTTATATGATTCATGAGATGGAATACCCTCATCTCATCGGGTTGGAAAAGAAATAGAACCGCAACAGCAAAAACAACAACAACATAGGACATCTAAATCACTCTAGGGGAAATCATATCAACCGTAAATCTCAAAACCAGAAAACTGCAATAATCAAGGTAGTATGGCTTTTCCCTGTACACAGGTTAGCTACTCCCGGGCATAGCTTAACACCAAGTACCGAATCGGTCTTATCCCTAGATAAAGGCTTCAAACATCAAATCAAGAGAAATAACTCCTCTGATACCACTTTGTAACGACCTAGTTCCGGATGCCACCCATAGGTGCCCCGTGCCTGGTTCTCCATGTGACCTGAAGCGCGTTTCTCTGAATGCCAGAGGCTACCAACTAGCAGCGAGGGCCTTGGTATGTTATTGGGGAAACTATGCCCTCATTTTGTATGGTATAAAATGAAAATAAATTAATAGTAAATTGCAGAAGCATTAAGAAATACACAACAAATGAAACCAAATAGCGGAAGCAATGAATATATAGTAATGATGATAATGATGCAGTAGGTACAATTATCTAAGGAACGCAGCAAACACAACAATGTGCTGGAATACAATTAAAAACAACGTACTAAAATAACATTAACTCCTGCAGTATCGCAAGCCTAAGCTTGGTCCCTTGCTCTCTAGCGACACGAAATCAAGTACCAGAAGTCGAAGGGCACTTTCCCTCATCAATACCTGCAACAAAAAAATCTGCTTGGGCCCCAAAATCATGGCCCAAATAGGGTGTGAGATACAATCCCAGTATGCAATCACCCAAAGATCAGTTCCAAACAGTCAATTAATAGAAGGCAAGTAAAAGTGCAGAATGCAGTAAACAGAAAATCACACAGCAAATACAATCAACAGTTCTAGCATATGATGTACACAAGTAAACAACCAAAAACAAGTAGAAAATGGGTAACCCTCTAGGTATCTCTCATAGCCTAACCCCTATGGTTCAACCTACAAGTACTCACAACCCTCCAGGAGGCACACACAGTCTCACCCTTCTGGTTCAGGTAAGAGTAGACGTTTTGAGGAAGCACTCACCGTCAATTCCCCCTATAGTCTTGTATCATACTAAAGGCTCTATGGGAAAGCACTCAACATCTCATTCCCCCTGTGGCCTGCGTCGAGGAACTACAGACTCTCTGAGGAAGTACTCATCGTCAATTACCCATGTGGTCTTGCATCATATTAAAAGTCACTCTGGAGAAGCCCTTACTTCCATTTTCTTTATGGTCTACTACACTAGGATCTCCCAGTCCTGTGTGAAATAAACATTCTTAGCGCGTGCGTATCATCCCATGTAAAACTCAAGAACTACTTGGCTATCATTCTAAGTCACATCAACATAACACTATAATAGCCCCACTATCCTACAACTAGGCATGGCAACTAGAGAAAAACCTATTAAGAAAAACATGAAAGAAAAAATATAGGAACACAATTTAAATTATCCAAATTTACAAGAAATAATCTCTACTCAATCAATCAAGAATAGAAGTCATTCAACATGGAAAAACAGAAAACCCACAATTCCCTGTTCAAGGGAATTTTTGGAATTTGCACAAAATATTCAAGACATTCTACAGAAAGGCACAAACCACCTACCTGTTTGCTAGAAGATCAAAATACTTGAGCTGCGCAGATTGATTCTCCTTAGAACGACGATGATCTATGAAAACGCACAAAATGTGCAACCGATGATAACATGATAAAGCATAGGAATCAGTAAATGAGGATCTAGGAGAAGGGAGGACTCAACGCTGTGGTTCCAATTCAATTGATGGCGATCGAAACGGAGAACGGACGGAGGAACGGTGGCTCGGAGAAGATATGAGGCCGTACGAGTCACTCTCAGATGAAGAAGCTAGAGAAGAAGACATTTTCCTGGATTAGGTGCGTCCCTGGTCCATTTAATGAAAAAAATAAAGTACACGTTGTGTAATTTTAGAGTACACGGTGTGTACTAGGTCTTTCTGTACTCCACCAAAATCGTCCTCCACTTCACCCCTTCACACCGTGTGTGTGGCCCAGAGATGGCCAATACACGGCTTCAAGCGGGAGAAGTGTACACGGCGTGTACTTAAAAAATTTCTAGAAACTCCATTTTTCACAAAAACCCCTGAAAAAGGAAAGACATGCCTGAAATGAAGATACGGGTTCTTACACACACTAATTGTAATTAATTTAATTTATTAAGATAAAATTACATTGTGGTTATAAAAATATATTTTATTAAAACATTCCCTTTATATTCAACTGGTTCTTATATTCATTTATAATTAATTTGTAATCAATTAATTAAACCATATATTCTCATAAGTTAGTTAATAATATACATAACAATCACTTAATTTTTTAGGTTATGTATTATTATCTAAAATAATAATATTTTAGTAATATATTGTTGTTTTGTTAAACATAGTCTTTCGTGTAATGATAATTACTAATTAAAGTAATTCTTGTGTGTAACGATATATTACTTAGTGTTGAATGTATTTAAAGCTATAAAACATATTTATTTAAAAAAATAAATATATTCTAAATAATAAATTAGTTATATTCCTTTATATTCTTTTTGATTCTTGTCTTACATGATACTAAATACAGTGTTGTAACTTTAGATTTTCAGGGTGTTACATTATCCACAACATAATTAAATTTCATCCAGACAATTTAAACATTTTATCGATAATAAAGGGTTTTATATTTTTAAATACAATTTTTGGGAAACCCACATCATAAATAGGGTTCATAACATATCATCTTAATAAGAAAAAATGGACATGTGAAGGTTATAACAAAAATAGGGATTAAAATAAGAGAACATTTGTGAAAAAATTATCATAGAAGAAAAATATAACCATCATGTTCTCATAGAGAGTTTTAGAGAACATTTTCTACTGAATATTTATGACCATAATTCCATAATAAATAATGTTTAGAAGACCATTGATATCATAATAAAAATTTATAATATGAAAACATTTATGTTTCAAAACCCTTGTTCCTAATGTTGGGGAATTATTCCAGAATCTAATAATGTTTGTAAATATAAATAATTGATATGTTTATTTTTAATGGATATAATCTTATCATTTTTTTGACTTGATCTTTTTTGACTTCATTTCATAGAACATATTCCATCATATAGTGTTGTAATAAAATAATCTCTAAATTATCCTAAAATATGTGTCCTAAAACAATTCATAAATGGTTGTGATTTATAAAACATTATCATCCAACACATTAGTTCAATTGTCATTGAATTTTTAAAATGATCTTATCATTATCGATCATTAAACAAGAAGTATCACTATAATAATCACCTAAAAAACATTTAAACACCTTCATCATGTATTCTCTATAAATTTGGGAATAACATTAATTACAATAATAATTAATTTGAAACATGAATTATTTATTATTACTAAAGTAAAACTCATTTTATTGGATAGATTACATAATTCCTAATATTTTTTTAACTCCATAAATGATATCATAAACCACTTTATCAAAAAATAACTATTTAACTCTGAACTAATAAACACATATCCAAATAAATCATCAATTTATCCAAACAAAATTATCAATTTATCCCAACAACATTATCAAAACATTATGAACTTTTTAGGTTTTATCTTCCCATCAACCATAAATTTTTTTCAAATGTTTATTCTGCTACCTAATCTTGTATCTTGGTACCATTCAATATGTGATCTCAAATTTTTAATGTAAAATTACTTCTATAACATCCATATAAATATTCTATAATACATATTATTAGTACATCCTCAATTAAATAGTTTTAAAAAATATTTAGAAGATCCAAATATATACGTACATTAATCATTCCACTTCATATGTGTTAATAATATATTGTGGAACTTGATCCCATATATTCTTATGAGGTATATTATAGACTCTTGGGGAATTTGTATGCATAGATACCCATATTTTATTAATTTTATCATGGAATAACAACATTTTCCTTCTTCAATTTTAATTATTTTATCTGGTGACCCATTTCTATTCACTTACAACAAACTACCAATCCTTTCAAGCATTTAATGGGGTGGTTCATTCCACAGAAATAATAAGTGGTAAAATCCTTATTTCCCTTTTCCCATTTATCTATCATTTTCTCTTCTTATTTTTCTTCAATTTGAAGCCATGAGACATGGATAATTCACTCATTATCTCCATAACATATAAAACAATTTCATCATATGAAGAACTATTTTGAGACATCAATTCCCATAGAATACATGGCTTAATCCCATCAAAAAATACATCAATCATTCAATCCTTTTTGTTTTTGAAATCTGTAGCGTACCTTCATAAACATGTAAAGGTACATTCATAATGTGAAACACAGTCTTTTTTCCTTTTTATTTAAACTAAGTAACATTTTATTCATATCTATTGTTTTATCACGATGGAAGTATTTACTGTAGAATTTATCATTAAAAGTTTATACACCATGAGTTTTATTTCATATTTCTCTATAGTAATCTGGATCATAGAACATTATTGATATACATCTCCATGGAGATAATACACTTCATGATTAACCTTTTCCTTCTCACCACATCCCAATACCACATATAACTTCTCCAAATACTTAAAACATTTCACAGATGTAATTGGATCAATATACTCACTAAATTAATTTGTCATATATTGAATAAATCAATCCAACAATGGAATATAATGTTGGGAAAAATATTTCTCCATCAGAGAAAGGTTATTTGACATAACCTGGTTAATCATTCCTAATATATCCATATCATTCTCAATTCCAGTAATTTTTACATTACGTTCTCCATGGGGAAACATCAACATTGTTCATGATTATTTATACACTTCTTCCTTCAAGGTTCTATTTATAAATAATGGCATATACTAGATTAGCTAATTAAATTATAAACGTTCTATAATTCTAAATATCTCTTAAAACATAACATAAATTAAAATTTTATGAATTGTTATTCTCATAATCATAAACATGGTTTATTTGGAGATATATTTACATTCAAATCCATCATAATTGTTTGTAATGAAATTGTTAATTATCATAATAGTATCCCACAGGAGTGTCAAACAAGGTGTGTAGTAAGCCCATTGCCTTGTACTCAGTTATGCTAGAGTCAGACCCTAAAAAAAATTTCATAGATTCTACCCCTAGGTATATCTATATCATAAGCACATCCATTTTTAGTATCCAAACACGGATTTATTTATAGGAATACGCACATAATTTATACATTTCCATGAATCTAGTATGTACTTCTATAATTATCCTTGAATTCTATCTTATGGTTATGTTATCTAATCTATGTATTCTAAATATAGTCATCATGGATTTCTCTAAACTTTTTATGTTACCAAATGTAAAACCATGACTGTATAATCCTAGATTAAATGCAAATTTTATTACATTTTCATTATTTAGAGGAATAAAATCCCGATGAACCGATAATTTTTGTAGTTTTGGAAATGTATATTACACAGATGATAATATTTCTTCCTTATATATTGTGGAATTGTAACAAAATATAGTTAATATCAATTGATTAGTAAGGGTAAAAAGAGAGGATGAAATACTAAATCAAAGTGTATAATAATCGGGGTAAGGTAAATAACTGATGACACATGCCATATAAATATGTCGATAAGGCATAATCAATATTGAACTATAGATAAACGAACACAATCCATTTAATTAGTAAAATAAAAATGAAATGCATCCATAGATATGTTAAAGAAAATAGGCTCATGAATAAATACAAATTGCATCTAAATTAGGGAAATTATAAATTATTAGATTCCATGTTTTCTAGGGACATATTACATTTACCATGAAGAAATTTCATAAGATTGTTTAACATGTCGTGTAGAAACCCATCTAATTTGGCAAACTATATCATCACATGAGACTATTTAAGCATCAAGTGGATATCAACAACTGGCCCACACCCTTGATGTATCTATACAACCCATTAATAATATATCTAATAATATATTTAATTCCGGAACAATATCCCTTGTCAAAAATATATATTGAATAAAATATATGTTTTTTATCATCAATTCCCCAATTATTCTAATAATTATAAAAGTGAACATCGTATGTAAAAATGGTATTAAATTATTGAAAAAATAATATCTTTTTAATTATAATATTTAAATTTAATATAAAATTATCATAGGTAATTTATTGTTTTAATAAAATGTTTATAATCACAAACGAAAGTGATATTATAAAGCTAAATTTTACAATATTGAAATTTTCAAGTAAAAATCACTTGGATGAGATAATTAAAATAAAAAAATTTAAATTCCATTAAAATTAAATTATTCATTAGATAATATATAAAATGTGTTAGTTCATACACCACACAAAATAATTAATTGGTTATGATGAAATTTACCTCATCAATGTAAAATGTGAGATGAAACTCTCTTACCATATCCTTTATTTTTGTTGTGTGGAATTTAAACTTTTATATACTAATTTAAAACATTTTAGTAACTTATAATATTAGAATAATTAAATTTATGATATTACATATTACTTTATTATGACATTTTGATACCCATTTCATAGTAATCGTTCATTACTTTCACTATTTAAGGTGTTATATACCTAGTTTTTCTAAAATGTTTTGACTTGTTATTTGTTATTCCTATCCAACAGATAATGTTGCAATCATATATAAAATTAATAACCTGATTTTAATATCATATATATTAGGTATATATGAATTTTTAAAAATTAATAAAATCAGGAGATAGGAAATGAAACACACGATTTCTAGATATGGTAGGTCGTACGTAGGCATACATGCTACTTAAATTTACTTTTCATATTAAAAAGAATGAAAATTGGAATATATATATATGTATATGTATATTATAATTATATTATGATATTTGTTTTCTTATATATCAAATATTCTAATTGAAACCATCCTTTTTTACATTCCATTTAAATTATGAATGAATCACATCGCTTTGAGGAGGCGGTAGTACACAATACCACAAACGATGTTATTGTATTTATAAAAAATGGAATTTATGATGGTACATGTTATATAAATATTTATAAAGTATTAATACAACATAAATATAATACATAAAATATAAAAAACATTGAAATAAAATTTTCCTCCTTGAGAGGTTGTAATGTAAGAACCAACAATTATCGTTTCGGAAGCCGGTAGTCCACCATTCATATGAACGATAAGTTCATTACCCATTTAATTGATGTTTGTGAAAGTGTACTTACAAAACTTAGAATAAATACATATAAGTAAATTTATTATACTTATTTTATTATATAATAATTTACTATTTAGATTAGAGGGTGTGGGGAAGGTAATAAAAAGAAAGTGATCTTTCAAGAATGTTACGTCATTTTTGGTAACTCATATTGGTTTATACTCAAATATTTACTTTGTTTTATTAATTACCAATGTAAGGATTTTTGGTTTATTGTATGGGTGTTGGGAGAAAATTTTAACCAATTTTGACAAATCTAATGGTATATAGAGGTGTGAATAATTGAGAGGTTTGAGTGCATTTTTAAATCCGAAGAGGAGTGACAATCTTTTTAATTTTGGAAAAGGGAATTACACTAATGTTTTTACCATGTAAGGTGGCTCCAATAATAAAAAAATCTAGAACAGTTAAAATAGGGTCTAAATATGAATATAAAATGGATTTTGGAAATATATCTAGGCTATTTTTCGATTAATTTTATGTTTTAGTCCCTTGATAAGTTCATTATTCTCTTAATCTCTATAATTAAATTTATTTACATTGACTAATATTTTTTGTAAAAAAATAAGTTGAATTCTTATAAAATAAAATTTATTATAATTAAAAATATTGAATTAATTTTTATAAATTATAATCACATTAGTGTAAGAAATTAGTTTAAAATTAATGTCGTTCACAGGATGCAAATGTGTGTTTTTAAAGTAAAAATATTCAAAAGATTTCTATGTTTTTATATACAATTTGAAATAGATAATCACTAAAATAAAATTAATAAAATTAATAGATTTAAAATTTATCTATTTATTTTTTAAATCCAGTAATAATTTAATTTATCCTTGTAAATAAATTAAATGAAAATTCATTTTTGAATTAAAATTGTGTATTTTTTAACTATTCATCAAAAAATATAAAGCAATACAAAAATACAAAAAACTAACAGTAACAAAAATTTTACGTTCCTATTAAAAAAATAATTTTACTTTGACATATGAAATATAAAAAATTTCCAAAAATTGGATTTCAAATAGGTTCTTCAATAAAAGGGGTAAAATTGGTTTTTTTTAAAAAAATTATATTTTTAAGTAAAAAACTAGAATTATTATTATATTTTTATTATAAAATATATCAGATCAATATAAAAAATATTTCTTTTATTAATATATATATAAATATATTACATTAATATCACTTGTTATTTGTAATTAACAATATTTATTAGGATAAAACTAGTTTGTGATCATAAAGATAATATTTATAAAAACATTCCTTTTACATTCAATTGGTTGTTATATTCATTTCTAATTTATTTGTAACCAATAAATTATACAGAATATTTTTTAAAAAAATTTAATCATATTTATAATAATTAATATAGTGGCTAGGTTTTATCTAATTATATCAAATAATAATATCCTAACAATATATCGTTGTTCAGTAAAACTCGGTCTTCTATGATGTGTAAACTACAGAATAAAGTCATTATTGCATGTAACCCAAACTAACTCTATGTTATGTGAATTAAAATCTATAAAACATATTAATTTAAAATATTAAATATATCATAATGTATCAAGATATTGTATTCCATTCTACTCTTAGTGTTTCATTTCCTACATGCTATTAAATATAGTGTTGTTATATTAGAATTTTGGGTATTAAAGAGACCTTGTCTAATACAATTTTTTGTCCGAGAGATATAAGGTTATAAAACTTTATGGGGAGGTTGAATCATAGTAAAAAATTATATTTCTCATTTTCCACATAAATATATATATTTTTTATAAATATTATTTTCTCATGAACTCATAGTTAACCTGAGTATAATAGTAAATTTTTCTGAAATTTAAAAAATCAATAGAACCAAAACAAATAAATAAAAAAATAATATTGTATAAACATGATATATATTCACTTATTTCGAATTTCGAAAAGTAAAAAAAAATACAAATACAATAAATGAACATTATAAAAATTAATAAAATAATAAGTATAGAATTAAAATCTAATTACTTTTTTTAAAGAAATTATTAAGCCAGGCTTTTATCAATAGTATGTGGTGGTTATTTCAACCCGATATAAGGTACAAGTATTTTATCCCCAAAAAATGCGAAATAAATCCTATAAGAATGAATATTTTTCCCCTATCAATATATTCTCATGGTATAAATTATTGGAATCAAATTTTTCATCCAACCATCCAAATGTTACAACCTCGGTACATATAAAATAAATTGTTTTCATTCTGTCATAAAATAGTTAAAATGATTATAAATGTATAATGAAAAAACATGTATTTATTAAAATTAAGGAATATATACTAATTGAATATAATCCTCATAAATGATATAACTAATACCATTTATGTATCATATAAGTGAAAAATGATATATTTTATCATGGATTGAGTAAATAAATGTTTGGAAAATGAAAAATCAAGTGATAGTATTTTCTGACACATAAATTTTTATTTAAAATATTATAATTAATATAATTATTTAAAAGAAAATTTTTCACTATAAAGAATATCAAAAAATTAATGTTTTTTGTCTTAGGATTTTAAGAATATTTTATGAAACCTTATTTAATTTTTAGAAGTGGTATAAAATCATTTATAATAATCATATTTGTATTTTTATAATAAATAAAAAATTTAATTAAAAGTTAAATTTAGTATATACATGAAAATATTTTCATAAATTGGACTTAAATTTTTATCTATACTTTTTAAAAATTCCATAGGGTGATTTTTTTGTATTTCTCTAAAATAGATAATTTTTTGGTAAATAGTGAAATAAGATATTTTACTATATATATCCATTATAAGTTAAATACAATATTATTTGGTAAATTGAGGATGTAAGAACCATAATATCAAATCCAAATTAATTATTTTAAAATTTTATGTGGTAATTCTCCAACTTTTCATTGTTTTGAGCCAACATAATATTCTAATGAACAAAAAAATAAAAACACCCCTCTCCTCCACTATAAATGCCACCCCTTTCCACCTTCTCTCCTCACACATAAAATCCTTGTTGTTTTGTTAATTTCTACCTAGTTACACTCCCATGAATCTTCCCCACATCATAGATTATCTAGTCACACCAAAACGCCAAAAACAAATACTTTATGGAACTCTCAAATAGAAGAAATTAATATGTAGAATCCTGTTTCATTTTTTATTATTTTTCTTTTCAATTTCATTTATTTTATTATTATCTCATTTCCTACCAGCATCTAAGTGACATGATTACTCCATAATTTTAAATTTTTAATAATTTTATTGTGTTAAGTTAACATCAATCATCAAAATTCTCATCTTCTCCTATTATTATAAAACATGAAAACATCCTATGTGATGTGACAATTTACCATCATCATGAACGTATTGTTTTCATATTCCATTAACACCTTAAATTTTGGTCATAAAATGATTATTATGTTTAAATAATATATTATTATACATATTATAACATATAAAATGTTCTCAAACCTATATATAAACATGATATTAAATAAAATGATATAATATCTTGATGGTTGTAAAAACTCCCAAAATAAACTAAATCATTTTCATTAATGTTTTAAATATTGAAGCATCCTCATATTAGAAAAAATGATATATGGTATCATTTAAAATTACTTATACATATTAATACTAATTCATTCTACTTATGGATATTTCATTCCATTTGACAAGAAAATATATAATGAATCAACCATGGAAACGTTTAAATAAATCCTCCAGAAACAATGAAAATAACAAACCATTATTTATAAATGGGAACAATGTTATTATAAGAACATAATATAAGTAATTATAAATATGAATATTGCTATTTAATATATTAATAAATTCTTAATACCATTATACAATAGGTCTGATCACATTTAAATTAGCACAAACCCAATGTTAGGGGCTTTTTTAAGAATCATCTAAAGAAACTTATATTTAGAGATTTTCAAATAAATGTTTATATGAATAAAGTAATAATTTTTAATGAATATGTTATGGTACATTGGAATTGATTATGTTTAAGGGTAGTAACAATATCTCCCACTAATGAATTTGGTATATTTATGTTTGAATTTGACCGTAATGGTTATTCCAAGTGTAACTCTGATTGTTACACCATAATGTAGTCATAAGGGATACATTATAAGGTAGCTGTGAGGGTTAAAAATCATATGGTATTTGTGAGGGTTACAAAATTAAATAATTAATTACCAATGTTACCTATATGGTTTTATTTATTTTTTCAAATTTTTATAGAAATATATTGTTTTCATGAAGAAACTATATGATACTTTTTACATGAGACGTCTTTGTGAAAATGATTTCCTATGATTATAAGTATTCATTGACTAATAATTTCTTTCCTTTTGTGCTACATAATGAGTTTTTGGGTTCATACCAAGTTTTAAAAGGCGTTTGATAGGTTTTAATGATTGGTAAAGGGAAAATAAGAATCCCAAATGAATGTATTGAATGATTTTAATGAAGGGAACTCATGTTTTATTAAAAAATTATATTATCGAAAAGCATATATTGTTTTAGTAGTATCTAATTTATATGATTTTGGTTTTATATGTATGAGTTATGACATTAATATCTATAAATATATACTAAAAAGATATTTGGTAATATAAGAATGTAAATTCTTAATGAATTTAATCTATTATATATTGTCTACGGCACATTCCTTATAGTTGGTATCAGTGCATTGTTTATATAACATTAGTGGTTGGGATGATTTTAATTGAATACCAAAAAATATTTCTACCTTATGGTTATATTGTAATGATATAGGATTAAAATATTTCCATGTTTCATCTTCTAATATAGGCTTTTTTAGAATAGTTTTCTTTATTAGAAACAGGGAAGATGAAGTATGAAGGCACTGAGACAATGATATCTTTACAAATCTGTATCCCAAAATTGTGGGAAATGACACTGATTAGTTTGAGAATATAATGGATTAGTTAAAATTGGGTATAAATGGTAGTTTCATCAATTCAAGATAAAAACAAGAGAAAACACATAGGAAACTGATGATAGTGGAACATTATATAAGGAAACAACCTCTTACATTTAGTGGATCTTCTGACCCAGTGGTGGATGAAGGGTATATTAAGGACAATGAAATTATAGCAGTGAATTTTCATCCAATGAATTAGAAAGTTATGAAAAACTATTTTTTAGACAATATAAATGGAGTCTTCATATAATCATGTATACTTTTAAAACAAGCCTATGAAAAGGACAATAAGGATTGAAATGGGTATGAATTATTCAAATAACTCAAAATGTAAAAAAGTATAGTTTACAGTTTTAAGTATATGTGGTAAGAAGCAACATGAGGAATTACATAACAAAACATGGAGGTGATTTCAATGTTGTATGTTTGGATATATGGGTGGATATTGCAATGAAAATATCTTAGTGTTAGTATGATTAATTATGATAATAAAACTATAAGGTGTTTCATAGTCGATGAGATGGAGATTATGTCAATACCTACCTATGGGAAGATCTGAATGATGGAAAGAAGATAGGATATATAAATAATGGTGTAGTGAAATCCTTTTCCACTACATTAATATATTTTGGGCTATCCAATGAATTTTTATCTGGAACATTGATTGTTTACTCATATTTTTCTATAGTATTGTTTGATACGAGGTCTACACCTTCCTTTATTTTTGAGAAATTATCTAGTAAATTAGAAGTTTCACCTTATTAAGTGAAATAAGATCATATGGTAAAAATTCCATGGGTAAATATTAATGAAAAATAGAATTATAATAATATTATCTTTGTTGTATGTAGAAATAATTAACATTCAAACCTTTTTGTTTACACAATTGTAGAGATTGTTGTTATTCTTGGTTTGGAATAGATTTATCTTTAACATGCTATGATTTATTTGAGAGATAAATAAGTTTTTTTTTCAGAAATAGTTTTAGTTTTTAAAAATTAATTAACCCATACAATTGATAACATATTTAAAATAATAGAGGCTATTAAAATATTGAAATGAATTTTATCTTTCCTATATTATTATAAACAAGGGAACTATTTAGAATAATGATGTTCCAGTGGTAAATGAATTTCTTAATGTTTTTTCCTGAGGAGCTTATTAGTGTTATACATAATAGAGAAGTTGAATTTACTATTGACTTAATTCCTAATGATAATCAAATTTCAAAACCTCTTTATCGAATGTCATATGTGGAATATATGGAATTGAAAAACTATTTGTCGGAGATATTTAATAAAGGCTTCATTAGTCCATGCACTTTTCAATGGGGTTCTTGTGTTTTTTTCATAGAAAATAAAGCTAGTTCCATAATCCATTTCATTGATTATAGATCACTTATTAACAATACTTTAAATATTAAGTATCCATTTAATCATATCGAAGACTTGTTTGATCTCTTCCAGGGAGCCCTATAATTTTCCAAGAATGAACTGAGATTCAAGAACCATCAGGTGAATATGAAAGAGGATGACATTCCAAATTATAGAATTCTGAACTAGATATGGGCATGATGAGTTTTTTATTATTCATTTTGTTTTAAAAAATCCCGCAGATGTATTTATGGATGAAATGAGTAGAATCTTACAGGAATATTTGGAATTGTTTTTTATATGTTATTTTAGTTTATTCAAAAAGTAATTAATATCATCCAAAAATAATTATTGTTTTTAAAAAACTCAATAAAATAATGTTATATGGGAAATTTAGAAAATTTAATTTTTTGATGCAATATATATTTTTTGTAGGATCATTATATATTAGGACGGAATAACATTTGATATTGTAAAAAAGTGCTTAATAAATGGAGAAGATATTAAAATAATAATTTGATTCAAGGTTTTCAAGGATTATTATTATATTACCAATGGTTTTTAAAAAAATGTTGGAGAGTTATATATCCTGATAACTATGTTGACATGATAATGGGTTGAATTTATTTTCATAGAAGACTATGATGCCTATTTTGAGAAACTAAAAATAAGATCATTGAATGCTATTTTTTGGTCCTAGATTCTAGAAATATTGGTTTTTTCATCTATAGAAATGTTTCATTGAAGGGAAATTGTTGTATTCTAATGCTGAATGATAATGTAATTACAAATTTTTTTTAGAACAGAATCCTCATGAGTTGAATTAACCCATACATGATTTGGAATTATTAGTTGGGTTTTTTTCTTAAAATTTTTTGTGGAATCATTTTTATTGAGACAAGTGTGAAATATATACAGACCATAAATGTTTGAAGTATATATTTATTCATATATAATTGATCATGAGGCAATAAATATGGATGAAACTGATAGCAGATCATCATTTCATGATCAATTACCATCCCAAAAAAGGAAAAAAAATGTAGAATATTCCTAGAGTAGAAAACATCATGATATATTAACGATTTTACATTTAGAACATGTTCTAGTGATTAATTATTTGATGAATTTTGTCTTAGAAGTTAATGGTGCAGAAAATTATTATGTTGTGTTTCAAGTGTCAAGGAAGTTGTCTCTCGCAGATAGAATTAATAAAGAATATAAGGAGGACCCTGAGTTTCCAAAAAATAGAATTGGTTAAGAGTGGTAAATTTCATGAATTTAATATTGATAAAGATTTTTTATTGATATTTTTAAAGATATTATGTGTGTCCTTTGATTCACAACTCATGAAATGATTATTATGTGAAGCTCATAGTTCTCTATTTTTAATTTTTAATGGAAGAAATATAATTAAAAGATACCATCAAGAGTATTAATGGTGGGATGTGATGATACAAAATATTACTGATTTTAACCTAAAATTTTTGAATTGTAAATATGTTAATGTCGAGTGACAACTACCAAAATATATGATTCATCCATTGCCAGTACCGGAGTGGATATGGGAAAATATAACCATGGACATTGTAGTGGGACTAAAAAAGAATTCTTGAGATAATAATAAAATTTGGGTTATTATTGACTGACAGAATAAATCTTCATATTTTATTCATATTTGATAGACTATGCCTTTAGATTAGTTTTCATGATTACACATCAAAGAGATAGTCAGGCTACATGGACTTCTTTTCTCCATAGTTTCAGACCATGATTCCAAGTTCACCTATAGATTTCTGAATGGCCTTCAGAAGTCTTTAGGAACTAAATTAAATCTCATCACATCCTTTAATCCTCAAACGATAGACATTAAAAGTGAACAATTAAAGAATTGGAGGATATTATTTGAGCATATTCAATGGATTTCCAAGGATGTTGGGATTAATATCCTTATTTTGTTTAGTTTTTTTACAACAATATTTTTCATTCCAGTATAAAAACTGAACCTTGGGAGGAATTATACATAAATTGGTTCCAGAATCCATTAGATTGGGATGAATTCGGTTAAATGAATTTGATGGAACCTGAATGAGTATAGGATGTTGTTGATAATGTGAATATGATCCAACAACACATAAGAAAAAATTAGAGAAGGTAGAAAAGTTTTGCAGATAACATGAGAAAAGGCATTTTTTTGAGGTAGGATATCATTTTTTTCCTTCAAATATATCTCTAGAAAAGTGTTATGTGTTTTGTTATGAAATAAATGGTAATTCCATGGTTCATTAAACCTTTTGAAATTATGGATAAACATGGTTCATTTTCATACCGAGTATCATTTCCTCTTAATTTATCTTAGATCCATAATGTTATTTATGTTCCAAACTTAAGAAATTATGTGCATGATTCACCTCATGTTTTTTATCCCAGAAGTAGTTTAGATTAATGAAAACCTTTATTATAAATAAAATCTTATTTGTATTCTTGATCACCGAGATTATTTATTAGGGAATAAGGTAATTCATTAGGTTTTTGCATTTTTTAGAAACCAATGGTTGATAAAGAATGATGAGAAGCTAAAATGAAATTATATAAAGTTATCCTCACATGTTTAATAAGTAAATGATAATTATGAGGATGAAATTTTCATATGGTGGCGAGAATGTAACAACCCAAGTACTTATAACATAGTTTATTTTCATAATATAATGAAATTGTTCACATCATTAAAAATGTATAATGAAATAAGTGGTATTTATAGAAATTAAAAATTCTATAGTAATATAATAGTAACATCCTCTATAAGACTATAAATAAAATTTAGGTATCCTATATGTGAAGACATGATATATGAATATGATTAATTATGTATATAAATGTTATTAAATTTATGAATTAGGTGTTTTTTTGTGACTCAAATATTTTAAATTTCCATTTTATAATTAATATAATTATTTACAAAAAATTATTTTTAAAAGTGAATATTAAATTAAAATTTCAATGTCTTATGATTATAAAACATTTTTTTGTCCATAATTAGTTTTTCAAACTGTTATAAAATTAATTATAATTTTGAAATTTGTATTTATTAAATAAATTTTGATTTAAATTAAAAATTAAATTTTTAATATTTATATGATTATGTTAATAAAATAGATTTTGTTTTTTAATTCCATATGTTGAAAAATTGTTAGTGTAATTTTTGGGATTTTTCTATGATAGTTGATTTTGTTGGTGAATAGTGAAAAATGACAATTTACTATATATATACATTCTAAATTAAATACAATATTTCATGAGTCATTGCTAATGTAATAAACATAATATAGAATAATAATTCATTATTTTAATATATATAGTTAGTTTTTCTAAATATTCATAATCTTGAGCAAAAATTATAAACTATTGAATAAAATAATAAAAAAAACTCCTCTCCTTCACTATAAATACCACCCCCACAACCTCTTCACCTCACACCTGAAATACTATTTTTCTATATAATTTATAAAAATTTCATCTACCAATACACATCCATATATCCATGAAATTTTGGTCACACCAAAAGGCCAAAACTAAGTTCCTTAAGGTGGTTCTCAAGGAGAAGAATTCAAGAGGTAAAATCCTCTTTCATTTTATATTATTTTTATTTTAAATTAATTTTTTTGCAATTACCTCATCAACTCCACTAGTCCTAGTGACATTATAAATCCAACATATTAAATATTCTTAAATTTTATTATTTTAATGGAATATCCATTATAAAACATCTCTTATCCTCTTATTCTAAAAAATGAAAACATTGTCTATCATTTGCCAATTTTTCATCACCGTGGATGATGTGTTTTCATTTTCCTTTAACGCCCTAATGGATGGTCATAAAACCATTATTATGGTTAAATAAAATTATATTATTCATTGTATAATTTAATTTTTTTAAAATATATATATATATATAAATTTTATTAAAAAAATTGTATAAGTTTGTGATGGTCTTAAAAACCTCCACAACAAATTATATTGTTTTCATTAATGTTTTATCTAATGAATCTTCCTCATATCATAAAAAATGATATATGGTATAATTTATAATATTGGAAACATATTAATAACAATAATTTTTTCTTATGGACTTTTCCTTCCATTCGACAAGAAATTCCATAATGAACCAACCAAGAAAACCATGAAATAAATTCACCTGAAACAATAAAAATAACAAAAAATTATTAATAAATGGGTTAGCATATTTAAAAAAATCATATAATTAATTATAAATATTAATATAGTTTTTTATTATATTAATAAAAAATCATTATAGTATTATACAGGAGTTTTGAACATGTTTTAAGTATGATGAACTTGGGGTAATGGAATTTTTTTTATGATTCTTCTTTTAAAATTGTATTTTTTAAAATATAAAAATAAATGTTTTTTATGATGAAAGTATTCATGTTCTATAATTATTTTATGCTTATTTTCCATTATTTATGATTATTTATGGGACCTATATCACCCTCCAATGTATTGGGATTTTTATGTCGATGTCCATAGTAACAGTTATTCCATGTGTAACTTAGATTGTTACACCATAAAAATGATGTGGGGGTTACATTGTGATGTACCCTTAAGAGTCAAAAATCATTTGAAAACTTCAAGGGTTGTAGTATTAATTAATTAATTATATAATTTGGTTGTATGGTTCTATTAATTTTTAATGTTTTATGGAAGTCACTTGTTTTTATAATCTAACACTATGATACATTATGTGTGAGAAGTAAGCCTTTATGAAAAAGATTTAATATATTTATAATTATTTATGGACCAAATTTTCATTTCCTATTATTGACCATATTGAGTTTTCTTTTTTTCAGAAGATTTTTTGAAATGTTTTTTCATAGTTTTTAATTTTTTTTTATAAAAAATAATTATCCTTGTTGAATTTAGTGAAACAATTATTGAAGATAACTCATGTATTATTGATAACATTTGTATTAAGAATTAAATAGGTAATATTTTAGTAGTATCCACTTTTTATTCTTGTGGGATGACATGTATGAGTCACAACCTAATTCTCTAAAATTATAAATTGATAATTTCTTAGGTAATGTAAGAATATGAACTTTAATATATATTACTCTATTATATAATGCTTATGGTTGAGTCCTTATACCAATTGCCTTCGTCATGGAGATCGAAAAAACAAATATTTTCTTTCCTATCCTTGAAAGTATTAAATCAAACTAATTAAATATGTAATTAGAAAAAAGATTAAATTCAAAATTATATTTTAAAAAAAATCCTCACATAGTGGTATGTATTTAAAAAACACAAATAAAAAATGATAAATAGATCACAAAAACTCTAAATAGCAAGAAGTTTCAGAACATCAAAATGAATAGAAATTTTTTTCTACTTCATAGATTTAATTCTACCAATCCATGAAGAAGAAGTTAAATTTAAATAGGAAGTGGTAACAAACTCAAATGATCAAAATAAATATATTTATAATTAGTTATAACTACATTAAATGAATATTTTTTATGTTCTAATGAAATCAACATAACTTAAAATATTCTAATGAAATTAATTTTGTACAAGTATAATTATTCTATATTAAGTGAAATAAGATATTTCATGATATTACGTTCACTATATTTTCTTATTTCACATTAAAAAAACTATATTTCAACACTTATGGTTAAAAAATATCTAACGTGTATATTGGAATTTTTTTAAAAAAATTAAATGAGTAAATAACACTAAAAATATCCATACTAATATGAGCTTAGATTTTTGTAATTGAACAAGTATATAAAATTTTTGAAATAGGGTGTTAAGAATTTTAACAATCATGAGACCACAAGATAATAAGAAATAAAAGAATTCAAGGATGATTGAATTCCATACCATTAAATATCCCCCACATCTAAGAAAGGATGAATCATTTGAGAAACAAAATAGATCATATATTAGAATATATGAGTATGATATGAAGGTAGGATTAAGATTTTGAAAACTATAATAATTGAGAAACCATCATTTATCATTAATAAACTTTAAAAGTATTTATTTAAGTAAAATATTTAAAATAATCTAAGACACCAGTTTGATATCCATAGTGGTCACTATGCAGTGATACATTCATGGTATACCCACAACATGCCCAATTTGGTTATGGAATAATATGAAACATCTCTCCCATGAATAATTAAAAAGACCAGTTTGTCAGGCCTATATTGTTTGATACCCCTAGTAGGGGTGTGACCCACATCCAGTCAATATTATTAAGAAGAAAAAATTTATGGTTTATTAGGGGGTTATATTAGGCTTTTATTATATTAGTATGATTTTTTCCTATTTCTTAATACATATGGTCTTTGTATAAATTCCACCATAATGGTGCATCTAGTTTTTTTCATTAAAAAAATTCACATGGGAAAATACTCTTATAAATTAAATGTTTCTCTTAAATGGTATATCTAATAGAATTAATCCATACGCTATGATGAAAACTCTCAATATTAAGAATACATATACACCCAAAAACACATTTTAGTGTGACCCATACTTATCATGGTGAGATTATCCCCCTATAGCGCTTTTCAGCTTCCAATAAAGTAAACAACCTCAACCCCAAAATAACATAATAGACAACTCCTACCCCCCCCCCACAAAAATCACAAACATATAAATAATTATGAAAACATTTGGGTTAGTAAAAAATATAAATGATCTCCTACCTCAAGAAGGTATGAGGCTTTACAACTGCCCCCCAGAAATATTCATTTCCATGAGTTGTATTTTCTAATGTCACAGGGACTCATAGATGAACCACATCGACACTTGATCATATATATCTAACTAGATATCCCATATAGCTTAATAGAAAATACAATAATACTTCATTACCTATACTTGGAGAACCATCATACTATGAAGAGTCATCTCACTCGGTTGAACTATTCAAACTAGACACTATTCAAATGATATGTTAGAATCATCTTGATTTTATCAGTATTGGTCACATGACATGTGTCAATATAATACCACTAATGTTTAAAAACATTATTTACTCTTTCATATCACTGAAATATTATAGAGGATTCAACCGGTATACAATTGTATCAATTATTTCTATAATATCAAACAAACCAATGTACTAGGGTACCAACGTCCCCATCCTCTACAAACACTGATGTCCCAATTCAGTAGACACCCATTGAAATACCTAATATTGCACCCCAAATTCTATAGTTCGGCATCATTATTTGGAATATGATCTCTACTCACTTTGATTATCCATCAACGACTTCCTGATCAAATAGATTTGTTCAGATGTCTCCTGTACAAGAATTAACCTAATAATCATTCACTCTTCAACATCCATCCAAAAAAATTATAGTCCACATGGGTTACCATATACGACTTCAAAAGTAGATATCTGTATTGTATCCTGATATATTATTTTTTGTAAAACTATATTAATGCAAAGTGATTATCCCATGAACTCCAAATGTCATAGAAATGAATCTGTAACATTTTATCAAATATATGAATAGTACAATCAGACAATCTATCTATTTATGGGTGTTAAATAATTATCAAGAGAACAGATATTACAAAATACATTTACAATATTTTCTAGATGTATTATTTAAAGCACTCATACATGTCTAATAAGATACTCTAAGGTATCCCATGAGGATTTATTATCTCTACAACATAGAGTCTTCCCAAATCATATATAGAGGAGTTCTCTCATATCTGTAAGAAGTTAGACACTATGATCAACAAAAACATGATCACCCATACAACATCACTCCATTATGGTATCTTTAACAACCTCATAAGATGTTTAAGGTCACATCATGCTTCTCCTACTTGGAATGGGAAGTGAATGGATAAGGCTAGTTGGCCACTTGTACATGGACTTCACCTACGGATAGGTGGAGTATTCTCTGATGAAACCATTGGAACCCATATATATCATTGGTTACCAAAAATTCCCATGTATATCATGATATATCTTTGTTAAAAACATATGTAAATGCCACCTCAAGGAATGTGACTCCTTCATCAATATTCCATGAATGCACGTATGGACCACAAAACTAACTCATACATGAGGAACCACATTGTCCTCAAGATATCAATCTAGTGGTGGATCCCCACAATATATGTTATCTATTATGAACATATAATCTACATCTAATAACTACCACTTTTTAAAATTAATAAGGTGCGATGAAATAGTATATAATTTCATAAAGGGCACTTTACCATTTAACACCTAGACATAATGTCACAACAATGTAAATATGAACATCATCTATGATGAACTGCTCTAATCATATACCAGATAGGGCGAAGTATTTCTAATTTGGGAATTAGTGGTGTTAATATCCTTCACCCAAATATATTCTAGATCAATTCCAAAGGACTATAGATACTCGATGTACCTTCACCAGTAAAGGATAATTTCCCACGATGAGAAAATATACCTTGGGATCTTATTACCACCATATACCACAGAACTATTTCCAAAAAGGTAATGCAACTAATGCATCTGAATCCACACTACAACAACTAGCTCTGGATTGTGCATTGGGAACATTATCTCATTCAACCTTACCTAATTAGACCTATAAAAAACTACTTGATCATGAAAGAATATCTCACATGCATCTAACAAGTCAAACATTCCCCCTGCATGACTAAGAATATCTTCATTATTTCTAAGTAGATGAATTCCTAAATGAATCTTCAGTAATAAATTGAAAATTTCATATAAATTATAATCTAAAATTTTTTCTTAGTACTATCTAATGAAACCATTGCCTTGACATTATCAGGTTCCACTAATACTCTAAACTATAATATCATTTTCACAAATATTTTCATCTAATCTATTCAAAAGTGAAATTTTGATATATTGGCCTCTTTTTTATGCTCTTTAAGTGTGTTAAAAAAATATATAGATAGAGTTCATGATCCACCTTTATTATAGAGCATATTAATATATGATTAATGAATAAAATCACGAAACATTATCCATGTTTGTATGGAAAACCGGATTCATCTAGTCCACAAACACTACTGGATCATTGTTTGGACTGAATAACGTCACTAAATACTCATATATGAATTATTTTTTTCTTAATATAAAGTGATATATATCATAAGGCCCCTCCCTCACCAAATAATTTCCTGTATCATTCCAAATTTAGAGAACAATCTATATCCTCTATGTTGAGAAAAAAATGTTACTCATATGAGGAAGAGTATATTGGTTCCAGACTATCACTGGGTTCAACATACGATATTCCACATATAAACTCAAAACCCATATACATTTTTTGTGAATAGAAATATAGTATAATAAAGGGATGTAATCAGTCATATAAACCCATTTTCCTCCAATTCAACTATTTCATCCCTAATCTCTTGAAGCTCCACATGATCCATCTTGTCAGGTTGAATAGAAATAGGTTCCACACATGGAATGAGATTTATCCTAAACTCAAGATCACTCGGGGGGTATATCCCATTAAATCCCAAGGAAAACATTATAGAGTTAATAATTGACTTTTGGATATAATTCATGATGTGTCCTGTCACGACCCGCCCTCGGGGTCCGTGCTGTGACTACCCCAAGCCCGCCTTCCATAGGCCAGGGGCTGGCGACTAGCACCAAGGCGTATATCCCAGTAAAAAGGGAAGGCATTGCCTTTGAAAAGTAACCAACTCCACAGAGTAAGCAAGCGGAAAGTAAACACTAAACAAGCAGAGTACGACTGAAAGTGCGGAAAAGTAAATGGGCCAGAATACAAACCCAAACTGAAAGTAAAGTACAACTCGAAAAGGGAAAAACAGCAACTGTAAAGTAAAAGCCGCTACTCCGAGCTGTCCACCGGAAATCCCACCTGAAGGGTGGGTACAGATAGCTCCTCTGCTCCACGGGTCCCGCCGTCCGCTCCGTGCACGTTCCGCCCAGTGGTCCACCTCCGGGTACCGTCCCGCTCTACAAGCCTCAGCTAAATCAACGCTGTCCGTCGTCTGCAACCAACACAACGTAGTGCGGGCGAAGCCCGTGCAGGGGTGAGTATAAGCTACTCAGTAGGGACCCCGAGACCCCTGAAGGTCTCTCAAATCCACAAAGGATAAACCACAAAGAAAAGTACAATCACGAAGTAACAACCGACACTGCTTAGGTATATGCCCATACATATACCTAAGTCATCAATTCAGATACGCTCCAACCTCCGAGCCCAAGTACAACTCAGTCCACGCAGGAAAGTATACGTAATCCACAAAGGAAAGCAAAATATAATCCACACAGGATTGCACAACACAATCCACACAGGAAAACAACAGGATTCAGCTCACACAGGTATACTTCATCAAGGACGATAAAGATGATCACTGATCCATCTAAGTCGTCGGACCCACGAAGGATCGATAGGTAACTAACCCCCGCAGAAGACCCACACAGGATCGGGCTCACACAGAACCTGTAGGCGCTGGCTCACACAGAACCGCTGAGCGCAAGGACCCACACAGGATCGGGCTCACACAGAACCTGTAGCACTGATCCACGTAGGATCGCTGAGTGCTGTAGTCGTCGTCGTCGAATCCACACAGGATCTCTGTACTGTCGTCGTCAAATCCACACAGGATCTCTGTACTGTCGTCGGCGCAGTCACAGTAGCAGTCGTAGCAGTAGAACAGTCGCAGCCAGCACTAGGGTTCCCGCACACAGCAAGCTCGTACGGAGGGTCCGCTCCACGAGCCGAGAGGCTGATACATCAACTGTCACGAAGACCGAAGTTGATGTATCCAAATGTTCCGTATCGTCAACAGGAACTCAACGCATCAGACGGCGCGTCGATCGGACGCCCGGTCTGAGAGTTATAGGCATTTTCGTCTCCGGGGCCCGGTTGGTTTTTAAGGCAAAACCAACCCGACCGTACTCCACCTGCGTCCAAACCTCGGGCGGAGTATGCCAAAAGATCCGTCTCACTAAGAGGAACACTACGCGACTGACGGCACGTCAATCGGACGTCCGTAGCTCAAGATATGAGTGTTTCCGCTCCGAAGGCCCGGTTGGTTTCGTGAACGAACCAACCCGGCCGAACTCAAAGTAACCCGAAACCTTGAGTGCGATATACCGAAACGACCGTCTCGATCCAAGGATCGCGTTGCCGCAGACGGTTCGTCATTCGGAGGTCCGAGGCTCAAGTTATGAGCCAAAAACCGAATCTGGTCCGAAACGGGGGGTCCGGGTCCGGGCCGACCCGGCCCGACCCCCCACCTCTGGACGGCGCGGCGGCCGGCGGCGGCGGACGGCGGCGGCGGACGGCGGCAGACGGCGGCAGCGGCTGGCCGCGTGGCGGCGGCGGCGGGCCGCGTGGCGGCGGCGGCGGCTGGCCGCGTGGCGGCGGCGGGCCGCGTGGCGGCGCTGGGCGCCGCACGTGATTGGCACGCGGGGCTATGCCCCGCGTTTCTCTTCAAGCGGCACGGCTCAAGGCCGTGCCTTTGCCAAAAACGGCCCCCGCAAATGGGGGCCGGCTTGATAAAACCGGGGGGCTGTTGCCCCCCCTCTTTAATTGATCCGCCCCCCCTCATTAAGAGGGGGGTTTATTGAACCGGCCGGGGGTTTTATTCCCCCGGTTTTTAAGACATCCGGCCGGCCCGCTGGCCGGCCGGTTTTTACCAACGGGACCGGAATTTCCGGTCCCGCCCTCGACTTCCGACGCCGGCGGCCCGGCCGCCGGTCTTTCCTTCCGCCGCGGCCCGGAACCGGCCGCGGTCTCCTAGTCTCACCGCGGCCCGGAACCGGCCGCGGTGTTCGTCGTCCGGCGCGGTGCGACGGCACCGCGCCCCTTTCGCCGTGCCATGAATCCTCCCAACGCGGCGCGACGGCGTCGCGTTCTTGAAGTCTCTCCTCGGCGAAGCGCGACGGTGTTGCGGAAAAATTATAAGCATGTTCATCCGCGTGGTGCGACGGCACCACGCCTCTTGCTTCCACCCGCATGAATAAAACGAGAACTAAGGAGGGGGGGTTCGGCCGTGTTCATGCGGTCCGACCCCCCTCACGTTAAATAATAACATAACTAAAGAATATCCAAAAGCCTCACATTTAGTCATGCTAAAATCCACGATTCAAGAATGGAATAAAAATAATCAATAAATAACATCCCCTACCTCGGGTTTGAGATTCAAAGAAACTTCTACGTTCCGCGGAAGACGGCGTCGCGGAAGTCGGGCGTCACGGTCGTCGTTCGTCAAATCCGTTGACGAAGAAAAACGTCTGATGCGACACGTTGTTGGCGGATCTTCGTTTGCCGACGAAGAAGGTCCGAAGAGGAAGCAGAGGTCCGAAGATACTAGGTCTCCGAGTCGATGATCCTTGACGAAGTGTTGTCGTTCTTCGTTGAGGATGAAGACGTTCTTCGCCGGAGAAGATGAAGTTCTTCAAGAGACTTAGAGCTCTCTCCTCCAATCCTCAACACAACCAAACTAACCCCCAAAAATAAAATAAGCTAACCTTATTTTATTAAGTCATTCTATGAGTTTCAAATTCAAAAACTTAAATCCATTAAATGGTTTAGTGTGTTGGCATGATTTAAAAGAGGAGAGGGAAAGTCACCCAATTAATGGAAAGTTTAAAGGTTAAGATGTGTTACACATCTTAAGTGGGGGGTTTAGAGGAGTTAGGGAAGGTGAGGGGTTGGGCTCGTGTGGGCCCCACCCCACCTTTATTCTCTCAAGGGTAGTTAACATCAAGTAGGTCCCACCCAACTTCCACACATAGGTTTTAACAAGTAAAAATAAAATTGTTCATCACAATTTTATTTAACTCAAACTAAAAACCCCAAAACGTAACTTTCAACCCGCAACAAACGCAACTCCCGAAAAGGTCTCAAAAAGCGAATATCGGCGCTGCGAGTTCATCGGTGCCCTCGGATTTCAATTCCGAGCACCGGATCAAAAGTTAGGAATTCCCGCTCGTTCGTTCACTGAACGTACCCGAGCCAAACTTCGGAAATTAATTCCGGGCACTCCGGGCCTCGGAATCAGGTGCCGTCTGAAACCGCGCTCTTGTAAAATTCTAAAGAAAATTAAGAAAAAATTTTCCTTGAATTTTACGGGTCTTTACATTACTCCCACCTCAGGGCTTTACGTCCCCGTAAAGCTACATCAAAAACTAGGGAAACCAAAAGAGAGTACTTAGCACGCATCTGAGCCTCCCGCTCCCATGTGCTCTCCTGGAGATTCCCGTGCCGCCATATGTTGCGCACAAGAGGAATCGATCGCCCATGTAGGACCCGCTCCTGGATGACATGGACCTCCTCTGACGTGGCCCGGACCATCTCCGGTCCCACCAGAGCTGCAAGATTTCTCTTTTGCCGAAAAGAGAAATCTGGTCTCATCCCCTGGATGAACCACATTCTTTGCCTAAAACAGTCAATCCTAACATGGATGATACTAATCCATACTAAGGATGACTTCGTAAGGCCTCGACGCTACTACTAAGAGATTCAACCGTTACTCTCGCCTCCAAGGGTTGAGTCACACTGTCGGCATCAGTGTGTGGTAACTGGGTCTCCTCCAGTAGATGTCTCACAAGTGAGGGTCAAGTCAACAGCCAAAACTGGAACCTCTTAGTAACATTACGATAGAGGACAGGAACGAAAACATCACAAGGTATGCGTCTTTTATTAATGCAGCTCGTAATACAAGACGCTACACAAAAGCAACAAGGAACCAGAAGTACAAAGGATGTATCCACTAGTTTTGCTCCTGTCCATCGGCTCCCAGGGCTCCATGATCGAAGGCCTCGGCTGCCTGAAACTGAGCTCTCCCCTGCGGTCGGGGTGGACCTCCTGGTGGTGGTGGTGGTAGAGCCTCAAAGCGTCGGCCACCACCAGCTGCTCGTCCAGCTCCCCTGCCTCGTCCGCCTCCTTCCTGCGGACCGCCACGGTCGAACCTCTGCCTCTGCCTAGGTGGTTCCTCAACCGTCTGCTGCTCCTCCGCATGGCGGGTCGGGCAGTCACGAGCCATGTGGCCTCGCCCGCCGCATGCATAGCACTGTCTTCCACTCGAAAGACTGGCCCCGCGTTGTGTGCCCTGCACTGCTGAGCCAGTGCCCTGAGGTCTGGTCTGTCTGGACCCCTGAGACATTCGCCGACTACCTGCTGCAGATGACTCAGCCACGTGCCGCCCTGCGGTGGGTCTCTGTGCTGGTGTAGACTCAGTAAGGAAGCTCTCGATCAGAAGGGCCCGCTCCAGTACTCCTGTCTGAGTCGGTATGCTGAGGGAGATCAGCGATGCCCTGATCTCGTGTCTCAAACCCTGCTCGAAGGTCCGGGCCCTGAAGAATGGGTCCCGTACCATGTCGGTCGAGTAGCGCGAGAGATCGGTAAATCTCGCCGAGTACTGAGCGACCGTCATGCTGCCCTGCCGCAGCTGTAGAAGCTCCTGGATACGCACCGCACGAAGGGTGGCTGGGACGAACTCCGAGCGGAAGATGCTCTCAAAGTCCGTCCAAAGAAGAGATGCCTTATCGTGCACCTGGAGCATCAAGCTCCACCATCGTCCTGCTGCTGCGTGTAGTAGGCTCGCAGCGAGGATCACCATGAGGTCTGCTGGTGTCCTCACTAGCCTAAACACTCGAACCACTGCCTCCAGCCAGTCCTCTGCTGCCTGGGGATCCGTCTCCCCGCGAAACCTGGGCGGTCGCTGGCGCTGAAACTCATGCAGTGCGCTGAGGCGACGTGCATCGTCAGCGGCTGCTGCTGGAAGCATCGGGGAATCGGCGGGTAAAGCTACTGCCGGTGCCACTGCTGACAAAGGGCCCTGCACCGAAGCCTCGTCGCTCGGTGGGCTGTCGTCTCGCTCGACTCTCGGAACCCTAGCTGGCTGCCGTCGTGGGGCCATCCTGAATAGGAAACAGGTGCGCCATGGTTAGAACAGTATACCAGGTGAGCTGATATAAGTAATCACAAAGAAAACTTGAGACTTTCATTAAGCAGATCAGTATACCCGGTGAGCTGGCACAAGTAATCACAAAAAAAAACTTTGAAACACACACGCAATCAATGTTTTCGTGCATTAAGTCGGAAATCAGAAGTCAGGGTCCTGGTGTACGGATACGTCGGCCGCCGCACCAACACTGGACTCCCTGGACTGATAACCACACTCAATACGCTAAACATTATTGCTTCACATAGAAAAGATCAGAGTTCGCGGTAGAACCGAACTCCTCTGATACCAATTTGTCACGACCCGCCCTCGGGGTCCGTGCTGTGACTACCCCAAGCCCGCCTTCCATAGGCCAGGGGCTGGCGACTAGCACCAAGGCGTATATCCCAGTAAAAAGGGAAGGCATTGCCTTTGAAAAGTAACCAACTCCACAGAGTAAGCAAGCGGAAAGTAAACACTAAACAAGCAGAGTACGACTGAAAGTGCGGAAAAGTAAATGGGCCAGAATACAAACCCAAACTGAAAGTAAAGTACAACTCGAAAAGGGAAAAACAGCAACTGTAAAGTAAAAGCCGCTACTCCGAGCTGTCCACCGGAAATCCCACCTGAAGGGTGGGTACAGATAGCTCCTCTGCTCCACGGGTCCCGCCGTCCGCTCCGTGCACGTTCCGCCCAGTGGTCCACCTCCGGGTACCGTCCCGCTCTACAAGCCTCAGCTAAATCAACGCTGTCCGTCGTCTGCAACCAACACAACGTAGTGCGGGCGAAGCCCGTGCAGGGGTGAGTATAAGCTACTCAGTAGGGACCCCGAGACCCCTGAAGGTCTCTCAAATCCACAAAGGATAAACCACAAAGAAAAGTACAATCACGAAGTAACAACCGACACTGCTTAGGTATATGCCCATACATATACCTAAGTCATCAATTCAGATACGCTCCAACCTCCGAGCCCAAGTACAACTCAGTCCACGCAGGAAAGTATACGTAATCCACAAAGGAAAGCAAAATATAATCCACACAGGATTGCACAACACAATCCACACAGGAAAACAACAGGATTCAGCTCACACAGGTATACTTCATCAAGGACGATAAAGATGATCACTGATCCATCTAAGTCGTCGGACCCACGAAGGATCGATAGGTAACTAACCCCCGCAGAAGACCCACACAGGATCGGGCTCACACAGAACCTGTAGGCGCTGGCTCACACAGAACCGCTGAGCGCAAGGACCCACACAGGATCGGGCTCACACAGAACCTGTAGCACTGATCCACGTAGGATCGCTGAGTGCTGTAGTCGTCGTCGTCGAATCCACACAGGATCTCTGTACTGTCGTCGTCAAATCCACACAGGATCTCTGTACTGTCGTCGGCGCAGTCACAGTAGCAGTCGTAGCAGTAGAACAGTCGCAGCCAGCACTAGGGTTCCCGCACACAGCAAGCTCGTACGGAGGGTCCGCTCCACGAGCCGAGAGGCTGATACATCAACTGTCACGAAGACCGAAGTTGATGTATCCAAATGTTCCGTATCGTCAACAGGAACTCAACGCATCAGACGGCGCGTCGATCGGACGCCCGGTCTGAGAGTTATAGGCATTTTCGTCTCCGGGGCCCGGTTGGTTTTTAAGGCAAAACCAACCCGACCGTACTCCACCTGCGTCCAAACCTCGGGCGGAGTATGCCAAAAGATCCGTCTCACTAAGAGGAACACTACGCGACTGACGGCACGTCAATCGGACGTCCGTAGCTCAAGATATGAGTGTTTCCGCTCCGAAGGCCCGGTTGGTTTCGTGAACGAACCAACCCGGCCGAACTCAAAGTAACCCGAAACCTTGAGTGCGATATACCGAAACGACCGTCTCGATCCAAGGATCGCGTTGCCGCAGACGGTTCGTCATTCGGAGGTCCGAGGCTCAAGTTATGAGCCAAAAACCGAATCTGGTCCGAAACGGGGGGTCCGGGTCCGGGCCGACCCGGCCCGACCCCCCACCTCTGGACGGCGCGGCGGCCGGCGGCGGCGGACGGCGGCGGCGGACGGCGGCAGACGGCGGCAGCGGCTGGCCGCGTGGCGGCGGCGGCGGGCCGCGTGGCGGCGGCGGCGGCTGGCCGCGTGGCGGCGGCGGGCCGCGTGGCGGCGCTGGGCGCCGCACGTGATTGGCACGCGGGGCTATGCCCCGCGTTTCTCTTCAAGCGGCACGGCTCAAGGCCGTGCCTTTGCCAAAAACGGCCCCCGCAAATGGGGGCCGGCTTGATAAAACCGGGGGGCTGTTGCCCCCCCTCTTTAATTGATCCGCCCCCCCTCATTAAGAGGGGGGTTTATTGAACCGGCCGGGGGTTTTATTCCCCCGGTTTTTAAGACATCCGGCCGGCCCGCTGGCCGGCCGGTTTTTACCAACGGGACCGGAATTTCCGGTCCCGCCCTCGACTTCCGACGCCGGCGGCCCGGCCGCCGGTCTTTCCTTCCGCCGCGGCCCGGAACCGGCCGCGGTCTCCTAGTCTCACCGCGGCCCGGAACCGGCCGCGGTGTTCGTCGTCCGGCGCGGTGCGACGGCACCGCGCCCCTTTCGCCGTGCCATGAATCCTCCCAACGCGGCGCGACGGCGTCGCGTTCTTGAAGTCTCTCCTCGGCGAAGCGCGACGGTGTTGCGGAAAAATTATAAGCATGTTCATCCGCGTGGTGCGACGGCACCACGCCTCTTGCTTCCACCCGCATGAATAAAACGAGAACTAAGGAGGGGGGGTTCGGCCGTGTTCATGCGGTCCGACCCCCCTCACGTTAAATAATAACATAACTAAAGAATATCCAAAAGCCTCACATTTAGTCATGCTAAAATCCACGATTCAAGAATGGAATAAAAATAATCAATAAATAACATCCCCTACCTCGGGTTTGAGATTCAAAGAAACTTCTACGTTCCGCGGAAGACGGCGTCGCGGAAGTCGGGCGTCGCGGTCGTCGTTCGTCAAATCCGTTGACGAAGAAAAACGTCTGATGCGACACGTTGTTGGCGGATCTTCGTTTGCCGACGAAGAAGGTCCGAAGAGGAAGCAGAGGTCCGAAGATACTAGGTCTCCGAGTCGATGATCCTTGACGAAGTGTTGTCGTTCTTCGTTGAGGATGAAGACGTTCTTCGCCGGAGAAGATGAAGTTCTTCAAGAGACTTAGAGCTCTCTCCTCCAATCCTCAACACAACCAAACTAACCCCCAAAAATAAAATAAGCTAACCTTATTTTATTAAGTCATTCTATGAGTTTCAAATTCAAAAACTTAAATCCATTAAATGGTTTAGTGTGTTGGCATGATTTAAAAGAGGAGAGGGAAAGTCACCCAATTAATGGAAAGTTTAAAGGTTAAGATGTGTTACACATCTTAAGTGGGGGGTTTAGAGGAGTTAGGGAAGGTGAGGGGTTGGGCTCGTGTGGGCCCCACCCCACCTTTATTCTCTCAAGGGTAGTTAACATCAAGTAGGTCCCACCCAACTTCCACACATAGGTTTTAACAAGTAAAAATAAAATTGTTCATCACAATTTTATTTAACTCAAACTAAAAACCCCAAAACGTAACTTTCAACCCGCAACAAACGCAACTCCCGAAAAGGTCTCAAAAAGCGAATATCGGCGCTGCGAGTTCATCGGTGCCCTCGGATTTCAATTCCGAGCACCGGATCAAAAGTTAGGAATTCCCGCTCGTTCGTTCACTGAACGTACCCGAGCCAAACTTCGGAAATTAATTCCGGGCACTCCGGGCCTCGGAATCAGGTGCCGTCTGAAACCGCGCTCTTGTAAAATTCTAAAGAAAATTAAGAAAAAATTTTCCTTGAATTTTACGGGTCTTTACATGTCCCCTATTGTTCAAAATGAGACTACTGTTTTGAGATGAGTTCCCACACAAATGCTATAGGATAGAACCTTTATGACCTATCAACACATCCTACTCTCCAATATAGTCATAATATTCACCCTAAATAGATTTAAATGATCCTCATTGATGATAATAGTCAATGTGAGACAAATATAGAAATAACTAATCCATCCCATAGATTAAATCAAACTTAGTCATCTTTAGAAAAAAAATCATAAAATAACCTATAACCATAAAATGTAATGTAATAATTCCTAAATTAATGATTTACCTTATTTAATGCCCCTAAAGGAATGCCAATCGACATCCCTCAATATAAATATTATATGGATACCTATATGGCATTAATTATCTATGAAATTTATAAGTGAATATGACACTCTTATGTCAAAAAAGGTAGATACTAACATAGAAGCTACTAAAATATCACCTCAGATTGTAGATAGTATAACATCAAAATATATAGGTGTATGATAAAATATATATATCTACCCCAATCCTTGACCCCATTATCTATAATGAATCCCCTAGATTTAACTACCTGGCAACCTTTATTAGCCCTGAACATGGCCACCACACCCTCTACCCTGACTTGAATTTCTAGTATAACTCAAACTGTAGGTATACAGTGGTTCTCTTAAGCCTTCCAATGAAATCTATACCAAATTGGGTCCTTAATTATTAGGTACAAATTTATCCCTCTGACAAAACCACAACAGATTCCCCATCCTTCTGCAAAATCACCACATAATTGGTGTTCGGGTTTCCTGACGATGAATAGGACAACATTTTCCTCAATGATTACACTCCGTAAACTTTTCCTCATGAGAAATAATATATTTCCAAGTCCTCTAGTTTCTCTATCCATCGCCTCCCGCATATGAATCTTAAAAAATACTTACTTCCACCCAAATATACACCACTAATCCCTCCATTAGAATCCATATTCCATGAGGATATCTCATTACTCATGACCCTCTCTATAGTGAAGTCTTGGTTTATGATCATAAGTTATTATGTAACGTCAAAAAAATTCAATTTAACCCATATCTCATATTTGTTCCCATCCTTGATGTTTATTACCCTTATAATCTCATTCCATGAAATAATTATTGAAAAGTGGTGAAACATTGTAAATAATACTATATAATATATGAATGAAATCCATCACTTTGTGAATTTCAAGAACTATAGGCCCTATAAAACCTTAAAATCTCCACGAATAAGTGATCATAGAAATGGGTATGGGAATCCAAATAACAAAACATGAAATGATAGGATTCATAGACCAGAACAACACACCTACACTTCACTAATAATAAAATAAAATAAACTGATAAATTCTCCCTCCACATAGGGGTTATATATAATTTTTCAAGTATAGTTTGAATATAATCCCCCTATAACACTATTTATCATGGTCCACCCTCACCTATTAATAAAAATGGGTAATGAATCTAGAGATCTTGGGATAGATCAATCATGGAAGGTGTATCTCTTTGATCATCTCTCTCTAGAGACTATATCAATCACAATCATCTCAATAGGATTAGCTCATCCATGGTAATTCATAGTGCCATAGGAGGCTCTTAACCAACAACTAGTGGAAAATTATCTTTCTCACCCTCCTGTTGCATGATGAGAGGCTTTTAAATAAGAATCCCTCTACAATTTCAAAAAATGCCACCAAATTCATCTCTGTTACAATTCTAGATATCATAGTTTAGGATAATCAATAACATTCATAAAATCTCACTACCTAATACACCCCAAAACATAAAATTCTCACAGATGAAGCACTCTCTCTATACCCACTTACATGTAATTAGGTTTATGATCAAATGAATATTGAATGACATAATTCATTTCATTTTTCTGGATAAAATTATATCACATTGGTCTTAGTTAAATGAAATTTAATTCACATGTTATAGATAAAAATACATTATAAGTTTTCATTGGAAATTTTTTTAACCAACACCTTATAGTAGACATGTTATTTAATTCACAACCATAACAATCAAGACATGAATATGTTGGACTAAATAATATACCACCAAAAAATTATATGCAAAACAGAATATAATTTTTAACTCACACTTTAAATAATAAAACCTGAAATCATTACCAAGGTAACCAAACACATATAAGAACAAAAATGACATTTGAATCCTACATGCCTTATAAGATGCACAAACCCACACCCTCATTATGATAAAATCAAAGAGTAAAACCCCATAAATTATAAATCCAAAACATAACAATATCACTCTAGCTATAGTAACAGAACTGTAAATTCAGAAACCACTAATAAAAATTTCATCCCTAGAAACTAAGAAGTCCTTCATATATGGGTTACATACTCTTACATGGATGGTTCTTAAAAAGTTTCTACAATGTACTATCAAAAAAATTACCTTCCAAGAAATATTAAAACAAATGGAAAATGACTATCTAATACCACATTGTAATATCCCCAACTCAATTCCAAACATAATAATTAGACCCTGGAAACCATCACTTATATAGCCATTTAAGTCATCTAGTCCTGCAACCATCGAGTTTTATTTGTAACCCACACCAACTCAATAAAAGGGTGGGTATGACATAGATGGTCACCAAAAATGGATTCCAAAAATAAATCCATTCCAAAATAAGGATAATAATGATATTCCATACCAAAATGTATCTAAAAGAATAATTATTCAACTTCTGCCAATCCATGGGTTTTGAGGTGAAACCCCATATCAAACAAACATGCTTCATCCAGTGTTTAATGTCTTAGAATCAATTATATAACCACATAGTGGGCACCAAATCCTATCAGGGAACCATGGGGGTGTCACTCCAGTTGACCCATGAAATTCCATGAAACCATAAGAGTATCACTGAGGGGAACCCACATCTAGTCCTAAAACCATAACTATAACACCCAAAGGGATCCATGTTCTTCTTCAAATATATTAATGTATCCTTGGGGGAGCCATGTATAACCCCACAACCATGATACTTGAATCAATGGGGTAAGTTTTCCACCATAACAAAGAAGTTAAAACATAGGGGAACCATATACACCACTGAAACCATTATTTAATTTATTTATAATTTACAAAATCATGTACTTTAATATTAAATTTACTCATGAATCCATTATAATTTCCCAAAATTAACTCTTTTCTTTCATCTCTATAGGAAACATAATTAATTTTAGGGAACTCCTTGGTTTTTATTCAAGTTGTTAGGATTAGTTACTTAAGTGTTCTCTACCATTAGAAGAATAGGGTATTGAATTTTCTTTAATTAGTTGGTTGATTACAACTCAATGAATGGAAATTTTCATAAGTAAAAACAATTTTTTTCTATTTTTCATGTCAAAATTCATTTGGTTGGAGAGAACACACATCATACACTAAAGAAAATAGAACCAAACTTATTGATAACTTTGATAACATCATCAATGATCATAAACTAATTTAAATATAATCAGTTTAAATTTAAGAACCATTAAAAACCCATGGAATATGGGAAAAATGGTCCAAACTAGTGTAATATCACTAAATAGTGAGAGAATTTAGGAAGACATACAGGAGAATTGATATCCTTACCTGTAGATAACACACATATCAAACTATGCTTTAATCTATTGAATAATGAAGGAAACATCACTTTGAAGAAAAATATATTGAGTGGATGGGAAGAGGAAGGTCATACACACTATAATAAAAGAGAATCCATAATTCACTATTAATAAAAAATAAAATGATTTATTTAAATTAATTATTTTAAAAAATACACAGGGTTCCAGTTGCAGTATGTCTGTAGAGATAAAAACATCTAATTAATAGATATTACATATTAATAGATAAATATTCATTAAATAACATAATGAACCATTTTAAAATATATTTTTTTATAGAATATTTGGAAATATAGATAACCTAAACCATGGGTCCATATGTGAGTAACATCATATCCCACTAATTTCTCCATAACATTCACCCTTCTTAGACATATCATATATAATATCTTTCATCGTAAAATTGGTAAAGGAATGATAATAAGGGGTGATATTGGGATCCCAAAAAGGGTAAACAATGGACATATCAACATATCCTGAGTATAAGGGTATGATAAAAATACAATAACATCTGAAAACCATACTTTTTATATCATAAATCATTAACTATTGGGATGGAATAAATCTTATCATTTCATAAGATATGAATCATAATGAAATAAAAGATCATAGTTCACAAGAACATTACATTGGCATAATAGATTGTGTTATGGGAAACAAAAAATCATGTAAAACCTTATGAAAAAGGTACCCACCAAGACATTCATAACTTGGTATTCTTGGGCAAAACATCCACATACCTTTTTTTGGATTGGGATAACCTCCCATGTACCCCCTTTTGGTCTTCTAGAAATCTATCATATACCCTATGAGCTTGTATTACAATAATCATAACCGAGTTCATTAGAGAGATATATTTGTCTTAAGAGTCACATAATCCATACACTTATGTACCCAGAGATCATAAAACATTTAAAATATTATAAACCAATAAATAAAATGTGTTGCATAAAATACATATCATATTTGAACCCTGGAAATGAAATTGGGTTCATAAACATTTCATCATACTATACCCCATGGTTAAGAAACCAGTTTCATATAAATTATTTAATCATAAACTACCATGACCATCCTTCCTAAAGATGTGGGAAGTGATGGAAAAGTTCCATTAATATCCTTGTTTATGAAGTAAAATAGACAAAGCCCCTGAGTCCCACCTCCAATAGCCCCTGGGGTGGTGACTAGCACCATGGTTATTCAAATATCACAAATTGGGATGCATTAACCTTTTTATAATAACAATGATTAGAAGATAATATGTATCAACCTCATAAGAAAACTCCAAGCACACACACACACAGATATATATATATATATATATATATATAAACCAAAATCAATCCCACATAAATGTTTGAAGTAAAAAGTGTTGAAGAAAAAAATGAAAAGATCCAAATTATATACCAAAATAAAAACTAAGCAGCGACACATCAACTTTCACCAATTTCAGAGCTAGTAAGGTCTAGCATCATCCAAGTGATCTCCATTGAAAACTGAAAATAGTATTATATACGTAGGGTGTGAAAACAAGTATACTCAATAGAAAAACAAAAAGTCACCCATGCATATGTGGGAGAAGCATACTAATTCCCCTGTTATAAAATTGTAAACTCAGAATCTTATAACAGGGTATATTATCCACCACATCCTCACTAAGGTATGAACACAAAATAAAGCCACTCACCTAATGTAAATAATTATGCACATAGATATTTGTGTACCCCTCACCACCTCCCACAATTTAATTGATCATCCCTAAATGAGAATGTCCAAACGCTACCATTCTCTTCCACAAGTTCCACTACCATAGCCTATCCTCACTGACCTAGAAAATAAACCACATCCCTCTCCCATACACCTAGGACACTACCATGTGGCATCCTTCCTAAAGACACAAGGGTCAATAAACCACAACCTCATCCAAAATACACATGGGAAAGAACAATTAATCTCATATTGAAGACACATAGAAAACACACCTCATTTGCAGCTACAAGGACTCCACCACCACACCACAACCTGCCTGAAGAGTCTTGGGGTACCAATGGATAGAAAAGTGTGTCGGGAAGTGCCGATAACAAGCCATCCATCCTCCTATAGGGATGTTGGGAAAGGACACCACCCCCTTTAAAAATATAGTTTTTCGTCACATAGTTCTCAACACTGGTGTGGTGGGTATAGAAATAAAAAAAATCTACATGTATATATATAGGTACTAAACACTCATCCCAACCTATGAGTATCACACAAATAACCATCCCATAGAAACAATCCCCTGCTACCCCCTAAAGAGCATAACAACATAGCCTATCATATAATTAATTCATAAATTAATCCACTTTATCTACCCAATAATCACTCTGTATAAAATAAATACATTTATTTATTTATTGCCTCCCTACCTGAGAAAATACCAAAGACATCACATTGTATGTTACATCATACCCTATAAACACTTTATAAAAGTCTCTAGAAACTCTGGGAAATAGGTCCATGCATTGTATCACTATCCTTATTCAAAATTATCCCTACCAAACCATCCTTGACATACCTAATACATGAAAATACTACACTCAATAGGACAACAAAACACAACCAAGTGACAGCCCCATTGCACGAACTTACCATGTCCAACAACCCTAACACAACCCAAATTTAGACCCACTATTTAAAATGTTCATCCATTCCACATTAAATCAATCTATCCACCTATCATATCATCACACCACCTATTACACCTCATACACATAGCCACACCCCCAGCCACAGAACCATACGATCAGCACAAGGCTGAATAAAACCAAACATTTCACACCTATGAACCAAACACTCAATGATTATTCAGATTTAAGAAAACTTGTTTTGTAATTCCACTTTCATTATAAGAGAGTGATCATTGAAACTAGTTCAATATTGGGGAATAAATTTATTTAATTGAATATAAGTGATTAATCAAATTCTCATATTTGCAATAATTTAATAGTTCATCAACAAAATGTGTTAATCATAACCCATGTTTATGAAAAGAACACCAATGGAAATGATTTTTATAAGGATACTACCCATACGATTCAAAAAAGGGATCAAAGTTAATAGATGAAAAAATTATCATCATCAATATCTCCATGTAACTCATTTATCTTTGTTAAATTGTTTTCAACCTTACCCAAAAGAAGAAATCAGTACAACAACCTTGAATGATACACAATAAAATATTAGATAAAGATATTCATACCTATAAAAATAGATAATATGTAAATCTTAAATATGCCAAAAAAGGGGCACGCCAGCAGCAGGAATGATTGCGAGGGAAAATCATATCGAAAGAACACATCACAACATACAATACTCTATGGAGAGGAAAATATCCAAGCATAGAAATAGAACATGGAAACAAAATGGAATGAGAAGATATCCTCATAGAAGAGACAAATCATATATCATGGGTAGGAAACAGTTTCAAGCGGCATTAAAGTTGAATCGTGTTCAAGATTATATTTTATGGATATTTCAAAGTCTCGAGTGAATTAGGACGTTAAATATATAATTAATATCCATTGAAATGCATTTAGAAATGATTAGAAAAAGTAAATCACTCTTTAAATAAAAAAATTATGATGGATGAAACTGGAGAATCCTAGGAATGACCCAGTGATGGGTGAGCCACCAACAGTAATTCACCGACATGAATCACTAACACGAGTCCTAAAAATGTCCAACCAACAGCGATTCCCAAATGCAAATCCCTGACACCACTCATTGATGCCCAACCAACCGATCCCATGACCAATAGATTCCTCAACCTACTGAAACCATGACATACACACAACCCAACCCACCAACACGAAAATCATCTAGCGCTCAGAACTACTGATTACCCAACCTACCAACACAATGACCTATCAATTCCTCGATTGACCATTTCCCTGACCTATCGACATCCCAAAATACCAATGTTGAGCTACTGATGTTGAGCCACTAATGCATCTTACTGATCGAAAATTTGATATTTTGGAAAAAACTAGAAATTTTCAATACTTTTTTTCCAACGGAACCCCAAACACTGAATTTTGAAAAATTAATGGAACATAGATATCTGGTCCATTACATCAGATACCTCTCAAACAATTCTCACCCTCATGAATTAAAAACTAATCCCAGTACAAATATGGGTCTTAACAACCACCCTGTAATATGTGTATCATGGATAAACTACCCCATTTTCTTCTAAAGATAGAGTGAAACCCTAACATCCAATAACACCTCCCAACACACATGCTAACACAAAAATCCAAAATATACCCCACACAAGTTCCAATTTTTCAAACACATGAATTCGTAAATCTGACCTCTATGTCAATATATTATCCGCTCTAGGTGACACTAACTCACCCATTTAGGTTTAATCAAATCTCAGTTACTGTTTCTTGATTAAGAATATAGTCTCCCATTTAGAAATGTTATGACTTCATCACACATTATAGATCATGGAAATAAACCACCTCATAGAAACAAGGATCAAGCACTATATAAAAAATAATCACACTAGATAAACTAAAAAAACTCCAAGTATTGGGTTTGCATCTACTCATATCTCTCCCAAATACACTCTTCTAAGCCACCATGCCTCCACAACATGAAAACCAAAGGAATGGTACATCCTTTAATAACCTTCTCCCAAATATCCTAGATCTCCACTAGATGCTCCATGAATGTTGCGTCACCCTCGATAACCAACTCCCCCTATTCGATGACATGGGAGTCATTTTGAAGATACTAATGAAGCCGAGAGACCTGAAAGATGTCATGGATACTCTCCAAAAATGCTGGAATCACCAACTATGATTCTACCAAGCCAAATCACCACAACACCTCGAATGGTCTGGTAAACCTGGGTGAATTCTTGCTCCCTCACCCAAACCCATGCTGCCCATATCAAGGGGAAACCCTAAAGAAAATGTGGTCCCCAAACTCAAAATCCAAGGGACATCTACTAGGATCGACATACTAATTATTATTGTTATGGGATGCCTTCATTATCTCATATACAAGCTATACCTTCCCAGTCATACTCCTTTCCATGTTCGGACCAATAACAGTTTCCTCACTGAATTTTGTCCCTCACAAAGGTGAATGACACGACATTCCATATAAAGATTCAAAAATATCCATGCCAATGGTAGAGTCAGAGTTGTTTTTGTATGAAAACTCTACCAAGGATAAATGACATGACCAAGACCCATCAAAATCAATGAACCATGCCCACAACAAGCCATCCAATGTTTCAGTGGTCATCTCTCTATACCCATCTATCAGAGGGTTGAAAGTAGTGTTGAGTGATAAGTGAGTGAAAAAAGCATGATTAAATACCCTTCAGACTCATGAGATTAAATTTTTATCTTGATCTAATAAGATAGTTCTAGGAACCCCTTGTAGCTAGAACACCTCATCCACATACCTGTACACTAAGGAATATACAGTGCTTGACTCTTTAAATGCTACAAAATGAGTCAATTTATTCATCTGATCCAATAATACCCAAATTGAACAACGTCCACCCAAAGAACTTGGTAATCCTATGATCACATCCCTTTAAATTTCATCTCACATTCTCTTAGGGAAATATAATGGATTACACAATCCACTGGGAATATGTTTCTCATAATTAACTTGATATAACACTAAGCACTTTTCCAAAAACTTTAATCCCAGACCCCAGTTCCCCAATGTTGGTTCATTATTAAATAACATTGGCATGATCCCAAGGGATCAAAATCCAGAACAACTGATCTTCTTAGTAGCCTTGGAAGTACTATATTAATTCACAAGTTTTACATGAAATTATAAAATGAAAAACAACAAAAACATTGTCTCCATATACCACATTCATTTCTTCAACTATCCATATAGGTCGGTCCTAATATAGTTCTTCACATCATGGGAAAAATAAATCATAGAATCGGGTGATCTCTGATACTTAGTAAGGATAACAATGTCAGAGAAACATTCAAAAATAATCATTAAAATTTAAGGCAATGTATAAGACTAAATCGAAAAAATTTTGAACTTAAACTTCATCATAATATGTCAATGATAAATCAAGCAATGCCATTTAATTATTCACATTGATATTCTACTAGTCGAATAATAACATGTAATATCAATAGCCAATTTCATAATGTGGGAATACATAATTCCAGACTTCATAACCACATATCCAATGCCTTGTAGCAAGATTACCAATAATATTTGTCAAGGCCTTATTCAAAGACAATAGTTTGTATCCTGAAAAAAACCGATGTAGCGAGGAGCTATAGAAAGCTCCACCCATCACTTTTTAAGTCCAATGCATTTCTCATATGAAAATGTCTAATCATTACATACACATTCGTATTAAAACTATCATATGAAATGTCATTTCATTATCTATAAAGCATGAACGGTGTAAAAATAACACATCCACAGTGAAACATATCACAAAACATTCAATACAATATGGAATATTTTTATCAAAATAATAATCAACTTCAAACAAGTGTAAAATTCATCAAAGGATGTTTCCTAGATGAAATAAAATCTTTTTATAGATAAATATCTCTTTCTAATTTTGAATAATATAAAAGTATTATAATTATAAAAGAATACATTAATTTTGAAAATATTCTTATCATATTGTACAGTAGCTTTGATGATGTTATAATGGAAGAAAATAGATGCACCTGTTGTATAAGTTTAAAAAAAGACATCCATACCTTAATTTTGTCAAGATGGTCATAAAGTACCTTGTTTGGAAAAGACAAAAATATTATTTTCAAAACATATGTGGTTAAATAAGGTTATAAATTATATTAACCCATAGTCTAGTAAATTTTAAAAATGTTTTGAATTACATTTTTAAGAAAACACGGATGTGGATGATAAAGAGGCTGTAGTAGATACTTACTTATTAACAAACTCAGATAAGTAAAGAGATTGTATAATTAACCCTTGCCTTGTACTTTTCCCTAGTCGAGGGTAAGTTAACCTCCAGTATAATAGATAAATAATTGTTATTAAATTATAAAAGAATTATATACAAAAATATGATATCATAAATGATCTTATAATATTGCATTGTTAATAATATTTTAGTAGTATCATCGTTTCAGGTGTTAACTAATTCATTTTCCTTTATATGATGGGTTACATAATCCATTTTTTTTATGGATATGATTTATTTGATTCATATACATAATGATATTACGTTCATAAACATTATTTATAATAATAAAATGATAATTATTCTTGAATTTTATGATGGGGAATTAATCTGATCACGTTCGTGGAGACAGTAATCTGTATGTAAGCACAAGAGACAATATCACTATACTTATGGTGAAATCATATGTAATTGGATGGTATATCATATATACAGATTCATTAATATGTTTTCTTTACTATTTAAATTATTTATACATGTTATTATACTCATCCAAATAATGAAGTGTCTGAATAACAAACTACAACACAACGTGGAGACGATAAATTGTACGTATGCACGTATGGTGACTTTGTCATTTATTTGATGGATAAAATAACGAATATTGTTGTACCATATTTATAATAACATCACATTATGTATAAGGTACTATAGTTATTATTTTGGAAGGGAAAAAAAAACCAATTGGACGTGGAAGAAGAAAATAAGTTGAAAGAGGGTGGATAAATTATTACCTCTTCTTCGGGTGTTTCTTTTTGAGTTGATCAAAAGGGCACCTTAGGTTATCTTTAATATCAAAGTAAGTCCTCTATGTTGAATTGGGAATAGTTGAATGGATATTTGTGGTGTGTTTGGCCGAGCAAAATGGATTTGGAGGTGTGAAATTAAGAGAAGGGAAAGTACCCTTTTATAAGAGAGGTGAGGGTCACTTTAGGAAAATCATGAAATATTATTTTATAATAAAATAATTTTTGGTTTCTAATGGATCCAAAATGATTTATTTCAAGGCTAAGGTGGGTATGAGTCGAAATAAACTCAACAAATAGGTTTTATATAGGATTATGTCACCCTATTAACCTTATCACTAATATTTGGCTGAACCATAGATTTTTTGGAATATTATATCAATTATTAATAAAGTATTTGTTTTAAATACTCAATTATGTCAATTTTGACACTATTTATTATTTGGTTTCTGTGGAAATCATAACAGCCAGATTAATTTAAAAAAAACTATTTAATTAACCATCACATGTCATATCAACCTAGAAAATAATTGGAATTCATAAAAAGTATCAAATTACATTTATTTGGATACATAGAATGTTAATTATTTTAATCTTTCATTTATAAGGTAATTGTTGCATCATCATTATGTAATAATTAAATTAAATTATTTAAGGTCTAAAAATTATAATTAAAATACCATTATGTTGGAAATATATTTATCTTTCTAATGAATATTTATAGTCTATATTTTTTTATGTATAACCATATATTAAAAAAAATTTAGTTATTAAACATTGAATTTAACACTTTTAACTCTTATTTAAAAATAATAATAATTAATGACTTAATCTAATCAAAGTAGAGCAAAGGGGATCATATTTTATTACTAGGGTTGTTTTTTGGTCGAATTACACTAATCTAATTGAATTATAACACGTTTTAGGGTAATTATAATATCATTTTTACCCTTAATTACCCTAGTTACTTTTAACAGTGGTAAATAAAAGTAAAATGTTACTATTCACAAAAATTTATTTTTATATTATTGAACCTCATTTTACTTAATGATGATAATTGTGTGTCTCAGATTTTTTAAATTCAACTCACATAAGTGGTAAAATTAAATTTTATACAAATCTGTAAATGCTCAGAAAAGTTGGGTAAAAGATGATAAAAACTTCTAAAAAATTTTATATATCTAAACTTATTATAAAATGACTCCAATGAATTACATTGAACACATATAGGTATTATATATATTTTTTGACCTAAAATAAATTAAAATAAAATAATAAATTACTTAAATTAAAAGTATGTTTTAAACAATAATGTAATGTTTTTCACTATTCAGCAAAAATTGAATGTTTTCAGAAAAATAAAAAAAATTCACCCTATGCTAATTTCAATATTATGAATTCACAAATGAAGCCCATTTTGAAAATTAAAATTTATAAAATTTCAAATAGTGGGTATTACTATTCATAATGGCTAGTTTGATTGGTCATGGTATGTTAAAACTCCGTGTTGCGTACAACGCAAGCTACTGCATTATTCAATAGGAAACGTGTCGTAGAAGTTTGGGGTGTTACATTATCCCCTACTTAAAATAATTTCATCTTCGAAATTTCAAAAATATTACTACATAAAAAGGTTTGGGTGGTTCTTTACCATAGGTTCCTCGGGTTCCCAAGTTGCCTCTTCCATCTTATGGTTTCTCCATTGATCTTTTATCGAATGAGTCGTCCGGTTTCTCAGCACTTGTTCTCTGGTATGAAGAATCTGGACATGCTCTTCACAAGAATACCAATCATGTTCCAATTCAATTTCCTCATACGTGAGTACATGAATTAGGTCAGGAATATATTTTATCAACAGTGATACGTGGAACACATCATGAACATTGGAGAGACTTGTAGGCATTGCCAAAAGATAAGACACAACTTCTATTCTCTCTAGAATTTCAAAAGGTCATATGTACCTGCGACTCAGTTTACCCTTCATACCGAATCATAAAACAACATTAAATAGAGAAACCTTCAAGAATATATGATCTCTTACATGAAATTACAAATCCTTCCTCTGATTATCGTCATTGATCTTTTTCCTACATTGGACTGCTTTGATGTGGGTTTGGATAATCATCACCTTTTTCATTTTTTCCTCAACAAGTTCGGGTCCTGTGAGATTTCTTTCACCAATATCATCTCAATAAGTTGGTGTGCGACATCCCTTTCCATTTAATGATTCATATGGTCCGATCTGAATACTTGAATGAATGCTATTGTTATAGTACTATTCTACCAGTGGTAAATATTGATCCAAAATAAATTGAATTTCATGTGAGTAGGATCAAAACATATCTTCTAAGGTTTGAATAGTCAGTTCTAATTTTCCATTGGTTTGAGGGTTGTAGGCAGTACTCCAATAAAGTTCAGTATCTAAGGCCTTCTGTATACTTTTTCAAAATTGTGATGTAAAACGGGGATCACAATCAGAAATAATAAATAAGGGTACACCATGGAGTCTTAAAACTTCATTAATATATAGTCTTGCTCAATGTTTAGGTGTTAAATCTTCTCTTATAGAAAGGAGATGTGCGGAATTGTTAAGGTGATAATCAATTACCCATATTGCATAATTCCTTCTAGGAGTCTTTGGTAGCCCCATGACAAAGTCAATCATAATATTATCCCATTTCTACATAGGTATGGAAAGAGGTTTCATTAATCCTCTAGGTTGTTTCCTTCAAGATTTCACTTATTGAAAAACCATACATCTTGACACAAATCAGCAATCTCCCTCTTCATGATTTCCCACAAAAAATGTAACTTCAAATATCTATACATCTTGGTGTTCCCATAGTGTGTAGAGAAATTGGAGCTATGAGCATCATCCAATAACTCCCTTTTTAGATCAGATTTTTCAGGAACACAAAGTCTCTTCCCAAATTTCAAAATTCCATCTTCATATATGAATTCACTCAATCTCCCCTCATTTACAAATTTAATCTTCTTTTGAAACTCCTCGTCATTAGTTTGAGAACTTTGTATCTTTTCTAGTAAAGTTGGTTTGTAAACCATTTTAAAATGTATCGATGTTTCACCGTACATGCTTATTCCAATATCTATATTTATTAGATCCCTAATAATGGAATCCCTTTCAACATTTATTTTGTTCCAAACTCCAGGATCCTTTCTGCTCAATGAATCTACCACATTATTTTACTTCCCCGGGTGATAGTGTATTGTGAAATCATAATATTTGAGTAGTTCAAGCCATCTACTTTGCCTCATGTTGAGTTCTTTTTGTGGGGAAATATAATTCTATCTCTTTTGATCAGTATAAATATCACATTTTCACCATAGATATAGTGTCTCCATATCTTCAGAGAAAAGATTATAGCTGCTAACTATATATCCTGAGTAGGATATTTTTTCTCAGGAATTTTTAGCTATCATGATGCATAGTCAATAACTCTATCATTTTACATAACGAACCAACCAATTCCTTTCGTAAAACCATCACTATAAATAACAACCCCATCGTTACCTGATAGTAGAGTCAAGATAGGATCATTGACTAATCTTCTCTTCAGTTCATCAAAACATTATTCATGCACGTTTGTCAAAAAAAATTAACCCCTTTATGTGTGATCTTGGTTAATGGGTTTGACAACTGGAAAAAAATTAGGATGAAACATCAATAATAACCTGCTAAACCAATATAACTGCATACCTTAGTTATACTCGTTAGTTCTGGACATTCATGTATTTTCTTGGTCATTGAAGGATCAACAAAGATTCCATCTGTAGAAGCAATATGGACAAGAAAAGAAATCTCTTGAAGCCCGAATTCAGACTTGTTAAACCTTCTTTATAACTCATTTCTTCTGAGGGTTTTTAGAATAGTGTGCAATTTATTTTCATGATTTTTGTATCTTTTCTAGTATAACAAGATATCATCAACAAATACCACTACAATGTCCTCAATATTTTCCTTGAAAACTCTATTCATTAAATCTACGAATAAAGAGGGTGATTTAGTGAATCCAAAAGGCATTGTTTTAGACTCGTATTGCACATACCTGGTTCGAAATGTTGTTTTTGAAATGTCTTCCTTCATCACACAGAACAGATGATATCCCGATCGAAGGTCAATCTTTGAAAAATATTTACCTCCATGCATATGGTAGAATAAATAATCAATGTGATGTAGGTGATACTTGTTCTTCATTATTATAGCATAGATCTCCCTGTAGACAATGCACAACCTCATAGATCCATCTTTCTTCATAAAAATGGGACAGGGGCTACCCATAGAGAAAAACTAGGGTGATTAAAACCATTATAACTAAATTACTCTAGTTGTTTCTTTAGTTCCTCTAATTCTAAAGTGGCCATTCTATAAGTGGTCTTTGATATGGGCCTTGAACCAGGAATTAAATCAATGGAAAACTTAATTTCTCATTCTGAATGATGTCCAGGTAAATACTCTCAAAATACATCAACATATTCTTTTACAATAGGTGTGTGATCTATTCGAACATTCTTTTCTTCATCCATAATTATTTCATTCTCTTATGCCCCAATAATTGAATTTAGTAGACCTACTTGGGGTTGATCTAGATAAGAATTAGGTGGTGATGTTTCTTCTCTAAAGATAAGGTACTCTTTATCATCTAAAAAATTATACCCTCCTTCTTCTTAAAATAAATTTTTACATCATGTTCCAAAATCCAATCAATTATGAGGATTATATCAAACTCAATCATCGTTATGATGATGAGATCAACAGATAAAGAACATTTATATTCCTTAATGGGAACTTATTAAAATAACATTATTGCGATGATATTTCCCTTAATAGTTTTCACTTACAACTCCCTTGTTAATTCAAATTAAAAATATATAATTTTATTAAAAAAATGGGATGATATGAAAGAATGCAACGATCCAAAATCAAATCAAGAATTGTCTAAACATGAGGAAACCATTAAATTACCTTCCACCACATCTTTCAGAGCTTCGGCCCTAGCAATATGATCATAAAAGCTTATCCTTTCTCTTATGGCATTTTCTGAGGTAATATCACATTTCTCTTTGAAAGTTAATTAGCATAATGTCCATGTTCTCTAAAATTGTAGCATTCAAAATTGACAACCTCTTTCTTTCCCTTGTAATCATGATCATGGTGGCCTTCTTCACCACACTTGTAATAGACTCCCATTTCCATCATGAATGTATCGAGGGGTTTCATTCCAAATTTTCCACAATATGGATATTCAACTTTTCCCTTACTCCCCTTATTTCTATTTCCAGATTGATCTATAGATCTCTTCTTCTCTTTCTTTTCATTGAAGTCATAATATATCGAGAATTCCTTTTCTATCTTGATAGTGCATGAGACAATATATTCATCCAACGAGAATGATTGTGAGACTAATTCTCGATGGTGAAATGGATTTGACCAATCAATGAATCGATCAATATTACTCCTTGGGTAACTTATATAATCTACTGCATGCCTTTCTAACCATGTAAAGTTTACTTCATACATTGAAAAATTATCATCCTCCTTTTCCCTCGGACTCAGAAATTGTATTTCCATATCAGTTCGATTGTCATGAGGAAATTATTTTTAGAATAAAATCTCACTAAACTCTCCCCATTACATGTTCGATAATTATTGATCTTCCTTTTTGTTTTGGATTAATTACCACCATTGATATGCCTCTCCCTTGAGGCGATAAACTAACAAAACAACATTTTCCCTTTCGTCACTCCCCAAAGAATGACATATTTTCAGAAAGGAAATTATCCTTTGCTCACCTATTAATGGATTTGTACTCACATTGAATTTTGGTGTTTTTTTCCTCATGAAGTGGTATAATGTTGATATTCCACATTTTGGATCAGGGTACTCCTTATGGGTAAGGTTATTATTCATAACCTGAGTGAATTGTCCCAATATGGTGATATGCTAATCTGCACCAGTTGTATCACTAGATCCCCAATAATTATCTTGAGTAGGAGGGAAATCCCTACTTGGATTACATGTGTTGATACGGTTTCCATTCCTTCTACTATGATCCATTCACTACTGGAAATATGATCTATACCAATGGTTTTGGGCCTACCGTTGGTATAGTTCACTAATTTGGACATATACCAACGATTTGGCCAAAACCATTAGTATAGGTAACATATATGCACCTATACCTACGGTTTTCCCAAAACCATTTGTATTGGTCACCAATTTGGGGCTATACTAGGGGTTTTGGGAAAACCATTGGTATAGTTCACTAATTTGGACCAATACCAAAAGTTTGGCCAAAAACGTTGGTATAGGTCTATTATAGGGACCCTATACCGACGGTTTTGGCCACACCATTGGTATTAGACCCCCCTATACCAACAGTTTGTCCAAAACTATTGGTATAGGTCCCAAAATAAAAGAACCTATACCAAAGGTTCTCAAAACCATTGGTATAGGTCTATACTAATGGTTTTGAGAACCGTTTGTATAAGTACTTGTATTTTTAATAGAATCTTATTACATAGGGCATTAAATAAATTAAAATCTAAAATACTTATAATAATAAATATATATATTTTTGAAATTATGTTCAAAAAAGTATGTTGGGTTAGTGTTTAGTTCATTCAATCAAAAATGTAAGGTGCTAGGATCAAAACCAACCGAAGGAATGTTTTTTGAATTACATATTCCAAGGTTTTTATAGAACCGTTGGAATAGATTTTCATATTAATTATACCAATGACTTTGAAAAATATTGGTATAGACCTATCCTCATAGATTACATGGAAATGGTTCACCAAAACGTTGGTATAGGCAATAAAACGGTTTGGAGGCTTATACAAACGATTCCAAACTGTGGTTATAGGGTATTTTTCTAGTAGTGATTTCTAAACAATAACATACACTAGATTAGTTTATGAATCACCGTACATAATTAAAAACTTGTAAAAAACTTTACATAAACTAACCAAATTATGGATATAATCCATAATCCTAAAAAATATGTTTTCTTTGAGGTGGTATATACTCATAAATACTTCATAATGGTTTGTAAAGAATATGGTAATTATCCTAAGCATATACCTCAAAACTATAGTAACAAAGAGTGCAGCAAGGCCCGTTGTCGTGTATGAGGATACCCTGGGTCAAGCCCCAAACTCCTTGTTAGATTTTTCACTCCTAAGTAATTCTGTGATAGAGCTGCCTCTACCTTCGTGTATATAGACAGATATGTACTTCTTGAAAATACAAAAAATCTCTACATAACCAAAGTTCTAGGAAGTTCTTCAATAACAATCCTCAAAGTCTCTCTTAGGGTAATGTGATCTAATCAGAGTTTATTTAAATCTAGTATCTATGGTTCGTACTAAAAATCCTCTAATACCAACTTTAATGATCTGTCCCTAGTTCGGAAGAGTTGGTACATTATTATATAACATTGTCATGATCACAAGGGATCGGATCCCAAAAGACCTGTCAGTTTAGCAGCCTTGTAAATACTAGATACATTCATAAGTTTTAAATTAGATTATAAATTGAAAAATAAAACATAATCATTATGTCCATTGACCACATTCATCCATTAGACTACCCCTACAGTCCTGTCATAATGTACTTCTTCACATCCTTGGAGAAATAACACATAGAAAGGGGTGAGCTCAGATGCTTAGAAAGGATAACAATATAGGGGAAACATTAAATAATAAGCATAATAATTTTAGGAAATGTATAAGACTAAAACACATTCCTTTTAAACATCATAATCATCATAATATGAAAAATATAAATAAAACAATTTCTTTTACTTATTCACATTGATATTCTACTAGTCGAATAATCAGATATAATATCAATAACCAATTTCATAATGTTGGAATGCATAATTATAGACTTCATAACCACATAGTCAATGACTTGTGCCAAGACTACAAATAATAATTTTTCAAGGCCTTGTGTAAAGACACTAGTTTTTTTATGAGACCTACTAATGCATCAAGGTTCTTTAGTGGGCTTCACCCTTCAATTACTAAGTCGAATACATTCCTCATATGAAAAGGATTAAAAATAACATAAAAATTTGTATTAAAACTAGCATACGAAATGTAAATAAATTATCCATAAACCCTGAATTGTGTAAAAATAAAACATCCACATTAAAATATATCACAAAACCATAAATACAATATGGAATATTTGTATCATAATAATCAACTTCAAACAGGCTTAAAATCAATCAAGGGATGTTGACATATAAGAAATAAAAACATTTGGTAGAGAAATATCTAATTCTATTTTGAAATCATTTCAAAGTATATATAATTATAAAAGAGATATTTATTTTGAAAATATTCTTATAATCTTGTATGAGAAGCTTCTACGTTGTAATAATGGTGGAAAATAGCCGCACCCACCGTATAAGTTAAAAAAAAGTCATTCTTACCTTAATTTTGTCGAAAAGTTCATAAAGTAACTTGATTGGAAAACAACAGAAAGATTCCTTTCAAAAAAATGTGGTAAAATATGATTTTAATGAAATTATCCCATATTCCCGTTAATTGTAAATATGTTTTGAATTACATTTTTAAGAAAACACATATGTGGATGATAAAGAGGTCATAGTAGGTACTTACTTATTAATAACCACATATACATAACGAGATTGTTGAATTAACTCTTACCTATTACTTTTCCTTAGTAGAGGGTACATTAAACTCTTATATAATAGTGAAATAATTGTTATTAATTTACACAATAATCATATACATAAATATTATATCATATATCATCTTCTAATATTTCATTGTTTATAATATTTTAGTAGTTTCATTGTTTCGGGTGTTAACTGATTTGTTTTTCATTATATGATTGGTTACGTAAGACATGTTTTTTATGGATATGATTTATTTGATTCATATAAAGAATGATATTATGTTCATAAATTTTATTTTTAATCATAAAAAGAAAATTATTCTTTAATGATTACAATGGGGAATGAATCTCATCGTGTTCGCGGAGACGGTAATCTGTACGTATGCATGAGCGAAAAAATCATTATATTGATGGTGAAATTTTTAATTATTGGATGGTATATCAAATATAAATAATCATTAAAATATTATATTTATTATTTAAATTAGTTATACTCATTATTATTCCCATACTAATAATGGAGTGTTTGAATAACAAACTTCACCAGGACTTGGAGACGGTAAGTTGTACGCACGCATGTATGGTGAATTTGTCATTTATAGGATGGATAGAATAATGAATATTTTTGAACCATATTTATAATATCATCACATTATTTAGAAGGTACTGGAGTTATTATTTTGGTATGGAAACAACAGAGAAAGTGGAAGTGGAAGAAGAAAATAACTTGAAAGAGGGTGGTGAAATTATTACCTCTTCTTTGGGTGTTTCCTTTTGAGTTCATCAAAAGGGCCCCTTAGGTTGGACTTTGGGTCAAATTAATGCCTCTAGGTTTAAGGAGAAATATTTTAAAGGATGTTTGGTAGGTTTTAGCCGAGCCAATCGGCTTTGGAGGTGTGAAATTAAGAGAAGGGTAAATATCCATTTATAAAAGAGGTGAGGGTCACTTTAGGAAAAGTTTGAAATATATTTTTTATAATAAAATCATTTTCAGTTACAAATGGCTCCAAAATTATTTATTTCAATGACAATGTGTGGAAGGGTCTAAAAACTCTCAACCAATAGGTTTTATATATGTTATTTCACCATATTAAAATTATCATTTAGATTAATCTCTTAGTTAAATAGTTTGACATTTACCATGTCTATTTGTATTTTTATATTATATTGTTAATAAACTATCTATAACAAGTCTAGAAAACCCCAAGTTGTTCATTATTAATATATATAACCTTATCTAGGACCTTTGGAATAACATTAGTTTTTTATAATATTATATCAATTAATAATATAGTATTGGTTTTAAAAACAGAATTATGGAAATATTGACACTATTTAGTATTTGATTTTTGTGAATATCATAACAACAGGATTAATTTGAAAAAAATTTATTTAATTGAACTTAAATTTTAATATTAACCAAAAATATTAGTGGAAGTTATTAAAATTATTATATGACATTTAATTTGATATTAATAATATTAATTATTTTAATCATTCATTAATAATGTAATTACTGCATAATTATTGTGTCCTAAATAATTTAAATTATGTTATCACTAAATTTTATAAATAAAATAAAATTATGTAAGAAATATTTTTATCTTTCTAATGAATATTTATAGTCGAAATTATATTATGTATAACCCTATATTTAAATTTTTTTATTTATTAAACTTTGGATTTAACACTTTTAACTCGTCATTAAATAAAATAAAAATAAATGTCTTAATATATTCCATGTGGACCCAAGAGGATCATGTTTTATTTCTAATGTTTTTTTTTGTCGAATTACACTTATCCAATAGAATTCGGACATGTGTTAGGGAAATTATGATATCATTTTTTCCCTTAATTTCCCTATTTACTTTTAACCGTGGTAAATAAAAGTGAAAAGTTCCTAATCACAAAAAATTATTTTCATCTTGTGAAACAGAATTTTACTTACTGATGTCAACCATATATCTCAGATTTTTTATATTCAACTCACAGAAGTGGTAAAATTATGTTTTATGCAAATTAGCAAATACTCTAATAAGGCGCGTAAAATACAGTAAAAAGATCAATAAATTTTTATATATCTAAACATATTATAAAATGAAATAATTTAATTGAATTGAACATATATAGGTATTATATATCTATTTTGACCTAAAATAAAATAATATAAAATAAATAATTATTTAAATAAAAATTTGGGTTTATATAATAAATAAATGTTTTCACTATTAATCAAAAATTAAATATTTTCTGAAAAATACGAAAAACTCACCCTAAGCTAATTTTTATATTACGAATTTAAAATTGAAGTCCATTTTCAGACATAAAATTTATCAAATTTCTAAAAGTGGGTATTAACATTCATAATGGCTAGATTGATTGGTCGTGGTGTGTTAAAACTTCATATTTCGTACAATGCAAAGTACTGCATTATTCAAAGGGAAACATACCGTGGAAGCATAGGGTGTTACAAAAACTCACCTGAAACCAACTTTATCTAGGACACCAAAAAATACACTATCATGCCATAGTTATATGGAAACTATTGGATGTACCGCTATGGGTGAACTATAAAATTCATAGAGAAATTCCTCATGCATCGCCACTAGAACAAATAGAGTCTCATGAAACAACATCTCATTTTGACCAACCGCCGACCATACTACAGTAGAATTTTCATAGACAATGTGATCATGCATCACTTATTCTTCTATGCATCCCCTATAATACTTCTCCGCCATCTTCCTCTGTGATGAATGTGTCATCATCCAAACAAATATCATCTACCTCTATATATTCCTCCATCTAAGTGAATGATAGCCAACTCATCCATCTTCTTCCAAGCATCTGTAGATTCTTGGAAAAACTCCTTCTATGATTTCCTGCTCAAATAATCAACCTACACATTCCCCTTTCTTATTGAATAAGATATATCAAATTTATAATCCTAGAGAAACTACATCCACCTTTATTATCGAAAATATCGATCTCAATTAGAAAACAAGTACCTCATGCTCTTGTGATCTGGGAAGACCACATTGTTCTATATAATGAGGTAGTACATCCATGAAATCAATGTGAACACAACTAATGCTAGTTCCAGATCATGGGTGGCATTGTTACGTTCGTGGGGATGTAACTTCATAGACCGATAACATATCACTCCTCACTACAACATTAGAACACATCCTAAAACTATGGTGGAAGCATCAAAAAACACCCCAAACATCACAAACTCTTATGGAAACCGGAGCACTAAATAATTGACCAATTTATCCTTCATATATCCAAACATTTCTTGGCACCACTCACTCCCCACAAAATTTTTCCTTTTCTAGTCAAATCCATCAAAGGAGCTTCTACTCAAGTGTAATTGTGTACAAATATCTTGTAATATCATTCCAAACCAAGAATATTGTAATCCTCTACCACATTATGGGGTTATACACAAGAACCAACTACCCCTTCCTTCATGGGGTCCATTGCTACACCCTACCGATACAACACATGTCCAAGTAAGTGGAAACTTATGTATAAAACTAACATTTAGAATACATTCCTTAGAGAAGGTGGCATCGAAGGGCAGTCATGATAGTCCTGAGATGCTCAATATTCTCCTACTCTGAATTCATGTAGATAAAAATTTCATCATTGAATACAATGAAAAACTAGTCCAGTATCTCACGAAAGATACAGCTCATAAATCCCCTAAACAAATCTAGTATGTTTGTATCACAAAAATACATAACCCTAAACTCAATATGACCATACCTTCATCTGAAATCAGTCTTCGGGGTGTCACCCTACATCACCATCAACTGGAGTAACCCAGACTATTGATTGATCATAGATAACTAACTTTATCCCCTCAACTGGTCGAATGTTTTTTCTATACTCAGGAGTGGGTAACTGTTCTTGATCATTACCTAATTCACCCTATGGTGGTTTAAACAAATCCCCATAGCAACATCTTACTTCCTAACAAACATGATCGGGAAACCCCATGGGGACACACTGCACCAGATAAATCCCATCTTCATTATATCATTCTCTCTTATATCTCAAAAGTCGTCATTCAATAGGGAGCCTACGAAATTAGAGAAGCACTAGGCTGTAAGATTATCTTGAACTCAACGTCACGTCGAGGGGGTTGAGTCAAACCTCCTTGAGAAAAACATCCCTGAACTCCCCCGCAACTCTGTGAATCCCAACCATCTATGCATCCACTGATTCCACTGACATATCGTCCAACAATGAAAGAAGAGGCTCCACAGTTTGAATTCCTTTCAGAAAAATCCATATATTTTCCATACAATTCTTAAAAATAACTCTCTTATGGAAGTATTTAATGATAGAATGGATATAAAAAAACCAATATATTCCAATGATGAATATTTTTGGATGTATCTGCCGAAATAAAAGATCCCCACTAGACTAATGTGGCCCCAAAATCAGTCTACATCCCCATAAAACATCAAAAAAGTTGGTATGATCTCAAACTAGTTTACTGAGCACTACAGGAACAAAATGTATCTCTATGACTATTCATAGATAATGTGTCATAAATTGTTATAAAAAAGGAGTTAGAAGCTCCCAAATCATATAATGTACATTATAGAGTACCAAACACACTGATCATACATCAAACAATCTTTGGTCCGACTAGAACTACTTCCTATTCAGTGTGCCACTGACCACAACTAGATCTACTTCCCCTCTACTTCCCACCACCTCCTTGACCACATCTTGGTTGAGGTCTATGAGGATCACCCTCAGGGGGGCCTCCACCTACTCTATATCCACTTGAATGATCCTGGGTCTACTTTCCCAGCCGCTTAAATGGTCTAGTCTACAAATGCTGCTGAGGTGGCCGATTAATTTTCCCACCTCCACCATACTGATATCTAAATTGGAACTAAATATTTTTTTTTTGCAGCCTCCTTAAGAGAAACACCTTGGTCAAAATCCTATAAAAAATCATGTAGACGAGAAGGTCGAAACTGAAACTGCTGTGGTCAACTCCCCAAAGGCCAAAACCTCAAAGGCCATGGTGCCTGAGCCATGATGCTAGATGTATTTCCCTTTGCAGGACCTTGCTTTCTCTTCTCACATGGTAGACCTCTTCATGAGTATATTCTCTCAACTAACTAAACCTTTTTATGTACCTCTAAATATTTCAACAAGGGAATGGGGTAATTCTGCAATGGAGGGAAGGGAAAAGTGCCTCCTTTAAGCGTCTCACCAGAGATTCCTCATCCATAAAGAGATCAATAGAAAAGTGAAGGAGATACATGAATGTGATCCCATATTCATGTACCAACATATTCCCCTACTAGAGGGAGTGTAGCTCCTATCACTTTTTGACATTCATGGTTGAAGAAATGAATTATTCCAAGAACTCCTTCCCAAAATGGACCCACATAACATTGGCCTCCTTCCAATCCCCTAGATATACCATCCACCACTTACGCGTATCACCCCACTTTTAGCATACTATAAGGGAATCCCAGTACTACATCGGAGCCTGAAACAAGTCAAAAGTGGTCACTAGATCCTCCGGAGAACTCTATATATATATATATATATATGAAATTTTACCTTAGTACATTCCTAGTTTCTGTCGCAATAATGTACGTAATTTTCTATTCAACTGTTTTTCATCTTCTGGATCAACCCTCCGCTGATCAGCTGGATTGGCCTACTGAGCCTCCACATCCTCATCTTGTCATGGATGATGACAAGGTTCAATAGATGAAAGGTAAACAAGGAACTATTAATCATAATTAGTTTTCTTATTTATGTTTCATTTTACATTTTTATTATTTAATTTATCTAAAACACCAAAATTTTAAAAAAAAATAAGTCATCAGGATTCATGTAACATTCCTAGGGTCTCTACCCCACAGAAAGTGTAGCCAAATTTGGTCGTTCGGTAAACATAGTGTCCATACATCAGATCACATGGTGGCTTAAATCCCATGTCCTAGCCGGTATTCCCTAACCTATGTCATGAACCAAGATTAGTTAAGCCTATATCTCTATCAACCCATTAAAATTACACTCTTTCAATCTTCAAAATTCATCCTATCTCATTAACATTCCACTCTAATACCATTATTACATGACCCTCCTTCTTCAGGATGAGTTCAAGGATAATAAAGAAACATGATCTTCCTTATGCATGATAAAAAATATAATACCCCCCATGTCCTGCCTCCAATAGTCCCTGAGGTGGGGACCAACCCCAATGGAATTCAAATATCATATAATGGGTGCCATTACCATTTTTATAGTAAAAAATATCGATATATAAGATATATAAAACTAAAAAAACTCATAGACATGTATATAAAGATATATATAATCCAAAATCCATCCCACATGCATGTTTAAAGTAATACTGGTAGAAACATACAATGAAAAGAACAAAGTAAATAGCAAAAATACTAAATAGCAACACAACTGTTTTCCCCAATGTTCAAGTTAGAGAGGTCCAGTAGGATCTACATAATCTCCCTGGAAACCTGAAAATAGTTCTATTTATCTATGGTGAGTATCAAATTATACTCAGTCTGAAAAACCAAAGCCACTAGTTTACAAGTGGGATACACATACTAATGTCCCTTTTGAGATAACAGAAAAACCAGAATAAAATAAAATCTATTATTAAAATATTTTGTCTTATTTATCTAACTTGTTAATAATTTGATAAATAAATTCATCCCAAGTATTCTTAATTTGAATAATATGAGTTATTTTATTAGTGATCGATGGCTTGGACAACACTCAGTCCCCATGGTTCGGTCAAGTATGTCTAATATACCTATTCAGCTGAGTATATAGAATTCTTGAATACACTATTCTATGTGACCCCATTTGCCCTTATCTCAATAGCAGTTAATAAGATGCCTAGACCAAGAGTAGTGACTATTAACCACAAAATGATTCTAAATATATAATAATTGTCAAAGAAACGAAAACCAACCTACAAATATGTTTTGTGTTTTATAATCACATTTACTTTAAATATATCATAAATAAGACACACACACGTGTCATAGCCCTTTTCTTGATTTATTATTTATTAAACTAACAGGATGGATTTACATATTGACTACTTTTGGAAAAAGAGTTACCAGGGTAGTACCATCCTGATCAGTTAGACCCGAGATATGTTACTTATCAAACATAAAATATACAAATAATGTCTTGGCCATTCAATCAATGTCACACCACTAATGCAACAAAAACACAAAATACCTTCAACGATTTCATTATCATGGGTTTTTCCTTACATCAATGTAAATGATCAAATGGATCAAAATTATAGCGGTCTCAATTTAAGAGACCAATACATATGTTTTTATGTAGAAACATTAAATTAATCAAAAAATATGTGGTGTTCATATTCACGGTTCTATCCTCATGATCTCACTACTATATATTACGAAGAGAAAAAAATTATAAGAAAAAGTATCAACACTTATGATCCCCCAAAATCAGATAGTCAAACATCTACTATATCCATTCTGTAAGATTTATTTTAAACATACAACCTTTTTAGGATAAATTTCACAGTACATCAATGTTCTCATTATATCACGGGATTGTCTATAAACTTTTCGAAATGACAATTAATCAATGGACATTACCAATAAATAGTGGATGAAAAAATATGTACCATATAATGGAAAGAATACATCATTATATCTTACGGTATAAATTATATAGTAATCAAAAGTATTGTTCTATTTGGGTCTTGGTAACCCACTATCTCAACACTCCCACTTCCACTCGAGTCAAAATGCCAAAAAAAACTTGTTATCTCTCAAATGATTTAGATCATGTTTCTTCTATGTCATGAATTTTGTATTTGGGCCCCCCACATTTACACTGCATGGTTATTGTGCTATATGCGACCTCCTATCACTATGTAAAAATTATCAAGAGATGGTATCCCTGAGTATATCACTTTTTATCATTTTATCAAATTTAAATCCTGGCTAGTAATATTAATATAATTATTATAATGGTTAAAAATTACTTACTATGTGAGATTCTATGAACTGGAACAAATCCTTCCATTTAATTACTACTTCTTATCTTCCTCGAAAGCTGTAATGTACTCGGTTTGGTATGTAAGGCTATGACTACCTTTTATGATCTGGTCTCTATCAAAACGTTATTCTAACTATGGTACTAGATCAAATAAATTTATGTAAGACAATTTTTTTTCCCACAATAACTAATTTATCTTCCTCTCCATATACTAGGTACATTTCTTTTATACTTGATGAAGTAAAATATGATAGTTCTGACCAAATTACATGTAGTTATCCATGATATATATTATATTTTTCTAAAATAAAATATATGTTGTCAATATCATATCTTGTACATATCATGGAATAATTGACTGATCCATCACGAAAGCATATGTAACTCAACAAACCACTTAATCTCCCTTGAATCCATTTCATCTCTACATGGATAGATTTATGTCATGTGATAATAGAAACAATTTTTCTCTTGAGTTATTCAAAAAAGTATTTATCATTACCCATTTGGTATATGTATGGTTGAATAAGTCCCAGAAACAATTAGATATTCCTCAGTAGCTAATATTAACTATAACTTAGGTTTCTAATTTCTGTAAATCATTGGAGAATTACATTCATCCTTGTCTTAACTTACGGTAAGTCCAATTTCACATTTCCATATGTCTCTGAAAATATTTCAATTAGAAAACAAATGGTGCTACAACCAACCTCTGGTAGACACATAGAAATAATTTATTCCAAATGAATATTCTATGGTCATACAGGTTACTTGAATAATAAACATTATTTCAAGAACATGGTAAATTTATTATCATTCTAGAATGTGACTATCCATTTTTGGTTGTGTCATATAGATGCTTTCATTGTAAGGAGGACATGAAATTAAACTATGAATTAAATTCTCATTGACATTATCTATGACATGTAAAATTCTAATGGATTTCGGCATAACACCATGGTATAACCAATCAAGGAACAGTGGTACCACACTTTTACCATTCATGTATCAATTCACTTGAATACCCACCACAATATTCAATATAAGAAGTCCCATTTCACTTTCATACATGTAATCCATAATTGAATTTTAATTGACCATTTCAATATTAGATAATTTCTATATACTTCTTACTTGTAGGAAATATTATTCACATTGAATATTATATAACCTTCCATAGTAAAAATAAAACCATCACTATAGTTTTAAACTTCATTCACAATATGTGTCACTAGAAAATTCTTATTCCACATGCACTTGTAGAACATGTTCCCATGTTGACTACGTGTGAATGTATGGCATTGAATAAAACCATGTCAATCTTTTTCTCACAATATCAAGTAGATATGTGAAGAATTTTATAGTGATTTTTCATATCACTTGACTATGACATATCAATATTAGGTATTTGGGTAATATCTTGATCATGCATTAGGATTATTACTTATATGAAATTTGTGTTTAGATTGGTGCAATTTTGAAAACCTAACAAACTCTTTGAATCAATTCATATACAAAGATAACGAATTTTCATCATATTATGACTTATATGATATCTATATGTCATTATAGTTGGCATATAATTATTGGACTTCACTATTATTTTATATGAATTCCTTGAAATATGATTGAAGTTTCTATAAGTTGCAACATTGATACTCCTAAAATCAAAATTATGACGTATAAAATGTGCATTTATGAATTTCTCCACAATAATTTTTTATCAATGTTATCATGTAAGAATTATCATTGATCCTCCTTATCAAAATTAATGTCTTGATCTAAATAACATATAGTGTGTTTATGAATTACTACACACTATATTACCATGATTGAAGAATTTATGGTCATGATATTCTTTACCATGCCAACCTGAATTAACTTATATCTATAGACTATAAAAATAATATATGTCACTTACATATTCGTTAATTAATTAAAGGAATCGCATGATGTATATTTACCACTATATTTCACTTTGAATACTTCATTCCTTATTGCTAAACAAATTCTGAACGATTAATGGTATACCTTTATTTATAAGGGATTATTTTTCCAAACTAAATAAGTATATACATCGATAATACCTACAGTTTTTATCTCTAGTGATATTAAATACAAAATGGGGTGCATCATTGATATACACATTTAGTTTTTCTTAAAAACGATTAATCTTACCACAACTATAGAAAATTCAAACATATTATATTCATCACTTATTGTGTATGATTCAAGTATCACATAACAATTGATTGAGTATGAGATACCAAAAATAAAATTAATTCTTGAACCTAGAACAATGTCTCCTACTATACAATGGTCACAACAGATTATGTGTTTGGTTATCTTGAATTATTGTTTTAATTAAATCATTAACATTGAAATAATAGTTATTTGTTTCTCACCGCTGACTTTGGAATGACTACTCCCCAGCCACTAGGATAAAAATTATATCTTCTTGCAACGTTTCTATAATAACTTGGTTACTATATTCAAATACACACATTTTATTGACATATAGTATTTTATACACATGGAGTATATTAAAAACATTAATTAATGAATATACACTTTATAAAAATTGTATAATTTCTTCTATAATTAATATTATCGTGACTAAATTTCATATATTTTATTTCAAGATATGAGAAGAAGAAAACCTTCTATTTATTATCTATTTATTTGAAAGACGTTGCTAATGTTCCTTTAGCATTAAACATTATGTTGGCCTTTTAACCTTGCCTTTCAACTTGTTCTCCATAATAACTAATGAATATAATTTCATTAATTTTCATATTAACATAGAAAACTGTACCCAAAAGTCAATGAATCATTCACTCCATCCTATTTGTTTGTTATCTTAAACCTAAATGGAATAATTGGGTCTAAATTATATTATAAATGGATAAATTCAAATATTTGGACCTCCCTTTCAATTTACATTAGACCGGTGTAGTTATCACCACTTTATATATTTATTTAATTTTTCATAATAAGATTATCAAATATGTAACCACATGTTATAGAATCCATGTTCTGAATATGTAGCACAAAAAACATACATTTATGAAATCATTATGACATAAATATCATATGAATTAGAAATGTTTCTCATGTAAGAAATGTCACCCCGTCTCTTTTAGAGGAGGATTAACATGTATAGGGACACAAGAACCTGGAATTTTTGATATTGTAGTATTTTTCTAAATATCGTGTACTACAATTGAATTTTTTTCTCTTTTGGACATTTTATTTGTCCAATGATAATCACAGTTTATCTTGTTGTATTACATTCAATTTTCTACAAAAACAAAATTCAAGGTTATTGTAATTTTATATTGATTACTTAATTATTAATTAATAATTTTTTATATTATTAAATGTATCTCACTATTTTATCTTATTCTTGTAACCATTTGTAGGAGAGTTGGAGTACATTGTCACTTGAGTATTCTTTTCAAAATGATCAATGAGACTCCACTAATAGTCTAAAAACTATGGCTATGCTGCTACTAAGGGAGTTTAAGGTATGATTTTTCAGGACAAACACATTAACTCACATCTCCTTGATCATTAGAGTGAATTCACAGCTTCAAAAATCTGGAACATTATTTTCTTAACTCTTTCCATGAACATGATTGAAAGTTAACTATGGATAATCATAACTACCATTATAATTATTTCAGCCCACCATTCTCATAACAACTCCCTAATAGTTAGATTCACCCTAATCTATGGATTACTGATCACCCCAAACACCTAATTTTGATCAAATTCTAATGATTGAAGGCATTTACGACATAATGTTTCTTTTAAGGGTTTTTTGTTGTTTGTCACATCACAATATAAATCCATTTCAATTAATCTTTTTCATCTACATTTTCATTCACGCAAATGAACATTAATAGATAAAATTAATTCACAACTTATTTAGGTATTTTGTTATTTATTATTTTTTGTATTTTTCCACCCTTATAAGATACACACAATAATAAATAAATTAATAAATGAGTGTTTTTAACTGACTGGTGTTGAACATCTAATATTTCATGATCCATTTAAATTCAATGGACCAACCATGACCTAGAGATATCATACCGGAGTGGTCACATGACTCATGATGCACCTCTCTCTAGTCGAGTATGTCTGCTACTCACCTAGAGTAATGCATCATCATGGTGGGGTCCACATCATGTCCATGGTGCATCATTTCATTTGTGGGGTCGACATCATGAATCTTCGTCAAGGCATACAGCCTCCTCTTTGTGGGATCCACAACGTACACAATCTTCATTCAATGTATACAAATACTCATACACAAGAAAGGGTACAAGGAGTGAAATATACATTAGATGAATTTGGTTGTGCATTACATATACAAATTGACCAAAAACAATAATCAATGCCTAGATCATCTTAATTAATTATAATCATCACACACAGATTATAATTAATTAAATAAAACAAAACATACTCATCGTTGGTGTACTTATCAAGTCCAATTGATTGGTAAAATAATTAAAGTGAAATAAAATAAAAATAAATTAAAAACGTATGAGGGGTTAAAAATTAATTTAAAAGAATTAATTAAATTAAAATTAATTTTTTATTTTTCAGTCCAATATTAATAAATTTATATTTATAAAAATTAAATTATTTTATTTTATTTCCATAATTAAATTCATTTACCTAATGTAATTATAATTATTTTTAAACCAAAATTAATTTATAAATTTGTTAAATTTTAAAAAAAAATTGTAAATCAATTTAGGTTATATAAGGCCCCAAAACCCCACTCTAACCCGTAATGTGTCATGTTAAACTTGCGCAGAACCATAACAGGCCACGAAAAGCATGTGTAGGCCTATCCTGGGTCCAGCAAGCATGCCCAAATCCATTCTGAGTCTAGAAGATCTTCTTGGATACTATAGAGACCCTATCTTTTTTAAATAAAACAATTTATTATATTCATCATAATTATACATTAGAGTAGAGGCCATGGATTTTAAATTCTAGTGTCCTGGAAGACTATGTACGTAAAAAATAAAACATGGGACCAAAAACACTTTGTTATTTAATCTTCATAAAGTTCTCCTATCTTTGTTTGAGACCTTACATCATTATATGGTACCATGGGTATCACATGAACGAAGGGATGAGAAAAAATCCTAATAACAAAATAAACATAAGAATAAGACTTTGGATTACGGGTTAGATATCATGAAAAAATTGAATATAAAATCATAATGTATAAACATGTGATCATATAAGATTGAATTCATAATAATGTGGGTAAAACCTAAATCATGACATTAGCATGATTCATGGATTTATGCACCTAGAGGAGCTGATGTCATGGTTAACCACCAAGACTTTTTCACCTGGTAGCACAAGTAAAGATATACCGCCAAGATCATTTCATATAAAGTCTCATGAGGCAAAACATTACCCAATGCATTGGAGCGCTATCTAGGTGCACCCATCTTAAAATGTTCATGAATATCCTTTACACATAAATAATAATACATATTCAATCATACATAAACATAAGGGAACCCATGGAGAGAAATGGGTATCACATTCATGACATAAATCATAATGAATGGGTGTATCATAAAAGTGTCCTTGAGGGAAATGAATTAAAACATGCATGGAAATAAATAAGGAAAAACATGAATATAGAATTTATAGTTATTTGAAATAGAGGTGGATATATATAAGAAGTGTATTTTGGAAATTCTTAGCATTAAAACGTTTTTGTGCAGTTTTATGGAAAATATTAAAGAGTATTAAAAACATATAATGTATTATCTTTTATATAAAACTAGAAGTGAAAAAAATGTTTAAATAATAAAAATATTATCTAATAAACACAATGGTGGCTTCAAATAAATAGGTTTGTTTCCATGAATTTGGGTAATTTTTTTGGGAATTTCTTTTAAAATGGGTTTTCATATTGGGAAGTATTGAGGACGGAATCACTTAAAAGAATGTATATCCCCAAAAGTGAATTAGGTATGGATATTGAAACATTAGTTTTGAAAATATACATAGTCTTTTGAGGTTTTACATAAAAATAAATGACAACTTCATTCTAGTAAATATAATGATAGAGAAACCTGAATGAATATTGGTGGTTTAGGTAGAATCACTTACATTAAGTGTGATTGTTTTCTCTAATTGATATTAAAGACATCAAAATTTATAATAGGTTCATTAATTGAAAATTAAAAAACTTCTTCTATTTGTAAATGATTAAGTAAAACCTTTTTTATCGAATTTATAACCTTTTTTATTGGTTATAAGGTTCAATTTCCTTGTTCTGATCCATTTGTTTCCTTGGTTTTAATGATCTGTTCACTTATATTCATGTTCGAAGAATCGTGTATATTTGATATGGTTGAAAAAATAGGATTTATATCCTATTATTGAACACCCATAAGGTTACATGTTTATAAATTTAATTTGGTTACTTTGAGTGATGACTAATCATTTTGTAAAAATTTTGTGATAACCTTTTGGGTTAATTGGCGGTTTTTGGCCAAAGGAAGCACTTATAGTTTTATATATCAACACCTTTTGTACAAATGGATTACAGAACCAAATATGAGACATACTAAATATATTATGGAATTTTTCAACCATGAATATTTTGTCATGATGATAACTGAAGACGGTAATGGAAATTGAAAACCGCTCATCCTTTAATGTGTAAATTAGCACATCTCAAATGGTGTTTTCATTATTATTATAAAATAAATGGAAAGGATAGATGATGAATAATTATTCATTTATCATGAAAATATAATATTTCATGGAAGTTACATGAGTAATCAAAACATTTGGATTAAAAAATGTGAGTAATTAAAAAGAATAGAGATGAACATGAAAATAAAATAAAAGTTGAGAGATCCCAAAAAACAATTTGACAACTTAACTGTTTCGCATAAGATTTCAAAAATTATTTTTTTGAGAGAAATCAGAGGATTATAATACTTCTTTCAAAATATGGATAGTAATCGGATATGAAATTATATATCCCAACCTAATACCAAATAAATTTAAAACAATTACATAAAATGAAATCCTGAAAAATATAAGGGAGGTAGATTCACTAACCTTGTTGAGTAACTCCTAAAACATGTTGGTTGGGAACATGGGGGTTTGATAACTCCTTGGGAAGAATCCTAGGGTTCTTATTATCCATATATTTTTGGATTATGTAATTGGAATTAATTAAAACAAAATAATGACTAAGTATACATAATAAAAGAGAAATAGTTTTTTATTAATTTCAAAGGACACCACATTAATGATTTTGAAAAACCATGGGATTGCACATTGTAATTTCCCATGGTATTTTTCACCTGGGAAACCTCATAACACATTTTACATTACACAATTCTACTATAAATTTTTATTAATTATTACATAATTATGATTCCATTAAGTATATTGAAAACTCAAAAGAGTATTTTATTATTCATGAAAAATTCATTTATTTTAGAAAAAAACAAAAAGTTCACCCTCACCATTTTTCAATGTGTAAAATTAAAAAATGAAAACCATTTATTGAAAAATAATCTGGTTATTTATAATTTATTTTTTAAATAAAATCTTAATTTATTCAAGAAAAACAACATTAAAACAATAAATCATTTTATAACACCGTGAAAAATTAATCCAGGTCCTATAAAATTATATTAAGACCATAAGAAAATAAATAAAAAATTTATGAATAATTTCATGGAAATAAATTTCTATTTTAAATTATATAATTAATCAAACAACTGTAAATAAAATATTATTTTATACACAAAAATTCCAATACTTATAATATGATAATATTTTCATTTTTAAAATTTCTAAAATATATTTATATATTCATAGTGGAAGTTTATTTTTTTGGATGGTTTTCATTTCATTTCTATGCTTTAATATTCATAATGTATTGTTTCTATTCATAAGGGTATGTTACTATTCATACAAAATTATATTTGTCTTATCAGACTCTGAATAACATAGTAATCATAGTTGTAGATAACCGTATTTCTTATTTCAAAACACTAAACTGAGAATATAATGTTTAAGGGTCACATAGTATATAGTAGATCATTGAATTATAATATCATATGGTTATATGACATAACTATAAGAAGGTATTTTCCATTGATAAAAATTAATTCCTTACATAATTATCCCTTATGAAATTTATCCCTCTGAATTTTCTTTTACTTTATAAGCCATAAACAGGTGCAGGTTCTTTTCCATCATTGCCTCCTCCAATTCTCATGTTTTCTCTTTATAATTATGGTTCTTCCAAAGTACTCTGACAATGTGATTTTTCCTTTTACATTGAATTTTATCACTATGATTCATGATCTTCACTAGTTGATCCTCATAAGAAAGATCATTCACTAACTATACCACCTCTGAAGAGAGTACATGGGAAGGCTATGATATGTACTTTCTTAAGATGGATACATAAAATACATCATGCACTTTGGACATGTTAGGTGGAAGTGCCACTCCATATGCCACATCTCCAACGTGATCAAAGATATCAAAGGAGACAATGTACTTGGGACTTAACGTTCCGTTCTTCTCATACCTCACGACCTTCTTCTATGGATATATGTATAGAAATATGATGTCTCCAACATTGAACTCTATATATCATCCATGATTTTCTGCATAAATCCCTTGTCGACTGGGAGATGCCTTGATGTGATGTTGAATGGTTTTCACCTTCTCCAACATTTCCTCGTTCATTTTAGGTCCTAGAAACTTATGCTCACCAACTTCACCAAAAATATGTGGTGTTTTGCACCTTATCCTACAAACGGCTTCATACGGTTCCATTCAAATGCTAGAGTGGAAACAGTTTTTGTTGGGGAATTCATCCAGTTAAAGATGGTGGTCCCTCTATCCTTTGAAGTATATAGAGCATGGTATCAATATATATTTTAGTGGTTGAATATTTCACTCATATTTTCCATTAGTTTGATGATAATAGGCCATAATAAACTTCAGTTTAGTACTTAGAGCATGTTGGAGACTTTTCCCGAACATCAAGGTGAATTTGAGATCCTAATCTGATACAATAGATATTGGTACTTCATGTATCTTTACAACCTCATTGATACATATCCTAGAAAGATGGTCCAGTGAGATGTCCTCTAAAATCATGATAAAGTGATATTTCTTTATAAGATGATCCATAATGACCCATATTGGATTATTTCCACTAAATGTACTTGGATGTATGTTGACAATGTACATGGTGATATTTTCCCACATCCATATTGGGATGGTGAGTAGTTTCATCATCCCCTTTGACTTATTTCTTTCATCCTTCACCTATTTACATACTGGGCAATTTTATGTATACTCAGCAATCCCATTCTTCAAATTGTCCCAAGAAATGTTCTCTGGGAGATCTCGATACTTCTTTTTTACTCCCTGGGTGGATAGAGAAGGTTGAGCCATGTGCATTATTCAAAAGCACCATCAATTTCATTAGATCAGATGGTACATATAATCATGATCCAAATCATAAACCTCATTCCTCGTCAGTCATGAACTCTTAGGATATCCCATTGTTAATGGATTCCACCCTTTTTTTAATTTCCACATCTTTTCTCTAAGCATCTTCTATTTTCATTATAAGGGATGGTTGAGACCAAATTTTAGAATGTATTGATTATGTTTCTCCCTAAATGATTCAAATGTCCATCCTATATAAATCTAAGGTGATTGTATCCTATTAAATTATCATCATTGATAGAGATTCGAGAACTTTTCTACTTAGAGCATCTGCCTTCTAGTTTGTCTTTTCTGAATGGTAGTTGATTGAGAATTCAAAATCCTTGCAGGGATCTATCAATTTTCATTGGTTCGTATTAAACACTTTTTGTGTGAATATATATTTGAGACTATTTTCATGAGTTTATGTATCACGCTTCTCCCTATAGAGATAATGCCACCTGATTTTTTTTGCAATGATCACTACCTTCAACTCTATATCTTGTATATGATTGTTTTTCTCTTAAATTTTTAGCTTCCTTGATTCATAGACTATCAATTTATCATTTATCATCAACACATAGAATTATCCTATCATTAACGTGTCATTTTACACCACAAAGATAACTCCACTTTCTTGGATTTTTAGTACTAGTGTAGTGATTATCCTCTTTCTCAACTCTGTAAAATAGTAATCACATTCCTGAGTCCAGAAAAACTTTACTCTCATCCATGTCAGCTTGGTCATTAGGTTTGGAAATCTGGAAATTTTCATCACAAATCATCTATAATACATGGATAGATCGAGAAATATATGGATCCTCATTAATGATGTTGTCATAGTCTACTCTTCCATTTCCATTGTTTTGGAAGGATCTATTGATATCCCTTTTGAGGTGATAACATACCCCAAAAATGATACTTCATCCATCCAGAACTCTCATTCACTAAACATTTCATATATATTCTCCCATCAAAAAGTCTTTAACACATTATTAAAATGCTCAATGTTTTTCTCCTTTCTCTGAGAGTATATCAATATATTGTCAATAAATACTACAAAAAAAATTTCAAATTAATATTTAATGACTCTATTCATTAAATAATCGAAAAATTATTGGGAATTTAGGAGTAAGAAAGGAATAACTATGAACTCATAGAGTCAATACTTCATTCAAAATGTATTCTTGGTAATATATTCCTTGTTCACCTTTAATTGGTGATATCTTGAATGAAGGTTAACCTTAGAGAAATAACTGGCACCACAAAGATGATTAAACAAGGCATCTGTCTGTGGTAGGGGATACATGTTCTATATCAGGATTTTATTGATCTCACAATAATCTATGTAGAGGCACATTGAAACATCCTTCTTCTTTATTAATAGGAATGATAAACCACACAGTTAAGAACTCGAGCATAAAAACCCCTTCTCTAGATTCTCATGTAATGGATTCTTCAACTCCTCCATCTCTTCAGTGGCAATTCTATAAGTTTTCATTGAATGAGGAAAATATCTAGAAATAAGTTCAATTGAGAACTCAACCTCTCAGTCAGGAGGAAGAATAAGAAATATTTATGGAATACATTTGTGTAATACCTCATAATGGGTATGTCTGCAAGCATGATTCTCTTCATTGTCAAGTAACATTAGCTAGACATGATTGCTCAAAAGGAATTAATATCCACACATGATACAATGATTCTAAATGAGATCCATCTTCCACTTTTAACATGTATGGAATTGGAGGACACATCAGGATGTGAAGAGTAATCTCTTTTTTCTGACAGTTGATGTGGGCTTAGAATAATGATTTCAAAGCCATGCCTAATATAACATCCAAATCCACTAAAAGAAGTATGACAAGATTTTTTGATAGGTTTATTCCACAAACAATGGATGGGGAAAATTTATAAACCCTGAACTCAATAATTTACCCATTCACTATTCTCATAGATAATTTATCCTAAAAAAATTTGAGGTGGTGTCTGAATAGTTCTACTAATATTTCATGATATAATAGAATGAGTATAACCAAAACCAAATAATACATTCTCTATTATTTAATGAATAACCAACATACCAATCACCACATCATTGTCTGGATCCACCTTAGGAGTAGTGATTTCATAATCCCTTCCTTGTTGCCTTGGAGTTTGTTTTTGATTGCCTCTAATAACCCTTGTCTAAGGGAAATTATTCACATAATTCCATGTTCCTTGTAGTTGTTAAACTACACCACTGGATGAGCATTAATCAGAATATTCCATTATTCATCCGCATTTGTGGGATTTTTCAGATCCCTTCAGTAGTTTTTAGCACGATGTCCCATCGTTCAACATTTGATGAAATTCCTGGTTCCCTTTAAACAGTTCTCAATATGCTTCTTCCCACAATTTTTACATGTGGGATGACCAGGATTCATTCCATCATAGAATTTATTTACGTATCCACCAACGTTGGATTCAATTTTCCACTTTTTGTTGCAAGGCCCCTGATACCACTGGGAGTCTCTGATATCCATTTCACCATTAATCAAAAAAAGTGAAATCTACTCATAGCTCTGATGTCTCGAATCTTCTACAAATTTTATAGAAATATATTTAGTTCGTTAAAGAAGTGATCCACCTTACCTTCAGTGTTCATGAAAAATCCTGAGGCATACCTTGCAAGCCTTGTAATGTTTGCTTCATATGCCCAGATGGACTCATCTTTTTTCTATTTGCATATGAGGAACTCTCTTTTCATCTAAAGAAAGACGATTCAGGGAAAATATCTATTGAAAAACAATTTCTCGATTTCCTCCCCATCCATGGAAAAATTATCCTCTTGGGGCTTCTTATTCTACATCAGTGTTGACCACTGATCAGCTTCCCCATCAAATCAATAGACTTCTAGTATGAAATTATCTTCCTCTAGGAACTGGAGGACAGAGAATATTTTCTCAATGCAGTTAATAAAATATTACCCGAGGAGAGACTAGAAGATCTAGTAAAAATTGGAGGCTTTTTCAGATGGTTTATTCAAAAGAAACATTCTCTTTCCAGGGAGGTGGAGTGGGTTCTTTATGATTCATGTTATTATTCATAACATGTTCTTGCTGAGAAAGGCTTGAGATGATGTTTTGAGCACTCATCCAAATCATATCAAGAATATCATTTGGTAAATCTTCATATTCCCTATCACATTTATTTTTGGCACGTGTTCTTAAATTTCCCTCCAGTAGTTATAAAAAAGAACATAAAATTAGAGGGCTTGAATACATACTTATAGATCATAAAAAGGAAACATTGAACATAATAGTATAAAGAAGTAAATGAGAGGTATATCCTAACTTGTGATTCCTTAGGTTTAAATATAGGTTATCATTGATCTATTACATAACATATATTCATATGGGTTTTTTTAATTCCCTTAGTAATGATTTTTACCATGCTCATTAATTTACCAAGGCATATCACCCAGGTGTGTCAACCCCAAATTGCAGTAAGGCTTGTTCTTGTTCACCATTTCCCATTCGAGTCTAGATCAAAGAGGTGTTTTATAGTTTTACCCCTGGATATATTTTTACCAGATCCATCTCTACCTGTTAGTATCCCAAAATGGATGTGTTTTCTTGATAAACCACTTACTCTATACTTACAAAAACTGAGAGTTATTTTTTATACATAGTCTTATCCTTAAGGATCATACTAAACTTCCAATTTCCTATTCTCCATAAATAACGAGTCAATACTTTGATACAAACTATAAAGACCCTAGAATTTAACATATAACATTAAATGATTTTAAGTATTATTATACCTCAAAGTACACGACACGGATCATAAATTCTAGTGTCTTTGATAATTAGGTTCATAAAGCATTAAACATGGGACTAAAAAACACTTCTTTATTTAATCTTCACCATGAGATCCAAGCTTCCTTTGAGCCCTTATATCTTCATTGGGTTCCTTGGTGATCACATGAATGAAGGGATGAGCTAAAAGCCCAGAAATGAAATAATCAAAAGAATAAGTATTTAGACAACGGTCAGAGATCATGACATTAAATTTAATATAAAATGATAACATATAAAAATGGGATCATGTATGCCTGAATTCATAGAAATGTGGAATAAAAATAAAACATGTCTTTAGAAAGAGCCATGGCACGTTGTGTGTCAAGGACTACAAGTCAAGGTTAACCACCAATACTATTGCACGTGGTAGAATGATTCAATGATAACCATGAAGATCAATGCACATAAAGTCTCATGAGACTAACCTTTACCAAATGCATTAGAGCGCTATCTAGGTGCACCCATCTTACCATGTTCATGAATATTCGTTCCACATAAATAATCATACATATACATAAGGGAACCCATAGAGGGAAATGAGTATCACATTCATGATATAAAGCATAATGAATGGGTGAATCATAAAAGTATCCATGAGAGAAAATAATTAAAACATAAATTGACATCAATAAGGAAAAATAGGAATATTTAATGTTGAGTGATGTCAAACAAAAGTGAAAACATTTAATTAGAGTATATTGGAAATTCTTAGCATTAAGACATTTTAGTGTGGTCTTAAGGAAAATACTAAAGGGTATTTAAAACCAAAAAGGTAATAATATTATATGTAAAACAAAAAATGAAACAATAATTTTTTCATAATAAAAACTCATATTTTATAAAAAAAATTGAGGCTTCAATCAAATGGTAGAGTTCACATGAATTTGGGTAAATATTTTGGGACGTTCCCTTAAAATGAATTTTCTTATTTTGAAGTATCATGGAGGGAATCACATAAGAAAGAGTATATACCTAAAATTGAATGAGGTGTGAATATTGAAACATGATTTTGTAGCATATAAAAAGTATTTAAAATATATACATAAAAAATGTAAAACACCATTTGGGTAAAAAGAATGCTTGAGAATCCCGAAGGAACAAATGTGGTTCAGGTAGAATCGCGTACCATAAGTCTGATGGAGTTCTACACATGATATTAGTGACCTGAATAATAAAATTAGGTTCATTAATTTATAATTCCAGAACCTATTATATATGTAAATTATTTAGTAAAACCATTTTGAGTTTATTCATAACCCTTTTGATTGGTTATGATGTTCATTTTCATTGTTTAGGTGCGTTTGTTTCCATGGTTTTAATGATTGGTTCACTTATATTCATGTTCGGAGAATCATGTAAAATGGGGATGGTTTTCCAGAATTGGAGTTATATATATTATTTAATATCCATAAGTTTACATGGTTGTAAATTGAATTTTTTTACTTGGATTGAAGATTAATCAATATGTAAAACATTAGTGATAACCTATTGGGTTAATTGGAGGTTTTTGGCCACAAGTAAAATGTTTTGTTTTATAAATCCAACACAGGTGTAATAAAAGGATTCCAGAACCATATATGAGAAATAATAAATATATGATGGTCTATTTCAACCATGAAAATGGTTTTATGAACATAATTTAATATGTTAAGGGAAATGGAAAACTCATCGTCCTTGAATGTGTTAAATTAGTGCATCTCATATGGTGTTTTAATTTTAAGTATAAAAGAAAGGGAATGGATAGATGATGATGAATTATTCATTTATCATGAAACAATTATTTCACATATAAGGTACCATAGCCATCACAACATTTTTATGTATTTATTACAAGAAAGAAATTTAAAAGTGATGAAAATGAAAATAAAATTAAAGTTGAGATATCCCTTATGAAAATTCGACATCATAACGGCATCGCTTAAAATTTCATAAATATTTTTGATGATTGCAAAGAGGGGTATCCAATAATTAATAAATAATATATATTGTAAGGGGATATTAAATTTTATATCCCAACGTAATCCAAAATAAATTAAAACAATTAATAGAAATGTAAATCTTGGAAAATAGAATGGAGGTAGATTCCCTAATCTTGTAGAGTAACTCCTATAACATGAAGGATGGGACCATGGGGGCTTGAGGAATCATTGGGAGGAATCATTTTGAGGTAAAAAGTCAATTGAATCAAGAATTGGGGATTTGGAATGTATGAAAAAATAAGGAATAATTGGTTATTTATAGTAAATGAGAGATATTTTTTTAATAATTTCAATGAAAACCTCATTAGTTGTATTTGAAAAACCATGGGCATGACCTTCATATTTTACCATGGTATTAGTAATATGGGACACCTCATATAACATTTTACTATAGAAATGTCTACCAGAATTTTTTATTAATTATTACATCATTATGATGTCTTTAAACATACTGAAAACTCAAAACTGTATTTCTACTATTCACAAAAATTCAAGTATTTTAGAAAAATCACAAAAATTCACCCTTAACATTTATCAAAATGTAGAATTAAAAAATTAAATCCATTTATTAAAAATATATTTCCAAAATTTTTTTATTTTATTTTTAATTAAAATCATAATTTATTCATCAAAATAACATTAAAATTATAACTAGTTTTATTACACCGTGAAAATATAATGAAGGTCCCATAAAATTACCATATAACCATAAGACAATAAGGTAACAATTTATAATTAAATTTCATGAAAATAAATTTCCATTTTAAATTATTAAATTCTTCTAAAATTTTTAAATAAAATATTTTTGACATATAAAAATTCCAATACTTATACTATGATCATTTTTTCACTTTGAAGCTGTCTAAAGTTTATTTATACATTCATGGTTAATGTTTCTATTTTATGGGATGATTTTGAAAACATTATTGTACATTACTATTCGTAAATCTATGTTACTATTCATAATGGTATGCTACTACTCATCAAAAAAATTGTACGTCTTATCTGACTCCAAATAAATTAATGATCACAGTTGTAGAGGACCGTTTTTTGAAATTCAAAACACATTGGTGAAAATATTATTAATATAGGTCACATAGTACTTATTAGTTCATTGTGTAGTAATTTCATGTTATTATATGACATAATTATATGAATGTATTATCTTTTCATAAAACGTTGGGTCATTACAGACCTAATGCTGGGAAAACTGAGTTCAACCAAACTATTTTTAAGGGTTACCTCACAACAATGATGTAGTCCATGTTGCATTAGACTCTAGATGATGGAAACAGATAAAGTTAATCCTTGCATAGGTGGATACATGAATTCATAGGGGTGACATGAAGTATGTGTACTCTGGAATGGGGATGGAGGAGTTGCATCCACTTCTGTTGGGGTTCCATCCAGGGTAGGAGTCAGATCGCAGTGGTGGACAGGCTGGGGCTACACTTGAGAGTGGAGGGGAAGAGCAACAAGATTAGGGTAGTAGTGTGGCTAGTCTTCATATAGGTGAGGCTAGTCCAGGACAACAGTGAAGCGACATAAAATCTAGCTGGATCTCGCTCTCATTGAGGAGGATGCTCGAGGGTGGAAGTCATGGATTCATATTGATATTTTGAGGTGGGTGGTAGTAATTCATGGTGTGGTGGTTGATGAAATGGGGGCGGGAGTCACTGTATCCCAGTAGAAGCTTCATGGATCTAGCTGCATAGTCAGGCAATGTAGGAGAGGAGATGAAAGATGCACTAGATTGGGCAGTCATGGTCTGGTTTCGTCCGACGCGAGTGACCAAAGGACAAAGGATGGCTGGTGCATGAGCATTGGTCTTTGTGATTCTTAGATGACCGACCCCTAGTGGCCAAGGTTATCCACTGATAGTGAATAGATGTGGGGGGGGGCACCAGTCGAGATGAGGGGGTGACCGATGAGAGGGAAGCCACTCATTGTGGGAGCGGCCTGAGGGTATTCTTCCAATATTTTGACTTGCACAGGAGAAAGGGACACGTGATAGGGGTCCATCCCATTTTATATTTGTGAGCAAATTCAAGCATCTAAAGATATGTAGGAAAACAAAACCTTCTATTGAATATATTATTTATAATTTTTATTTTAGATAATCTAGTGACCCAAAGATCTTCATAATATATTAAGAATTTTTACTATTGTAATTGATTATTAACAGTTATTGTTATTATATAATATCAACAAAATAATCGATACTCAAAATCATGAAATTTAATACCCAATAACCACAACATAATTTATATTGAAAAATATGGATGACAATGACATGGTCATCCCATATCGAATTGACATATGGTATATACCATGGGGACTGAAATTAAATCCTCTACTAAATTTAAATATAACTTAAATTTTTCTATGATCTGCATAATTATGTGATAACTCAAATACCAATTAAAGGTACTAAGGTCATAGAAAAAGCATGTGGGTCAGGTATTTTAAAATTTTTCATCAAAGGTGCGAGGGAACTTGTCATATCTTACATTCAAATCCCTAGTCTGATGTGAGAATATCGTGTAAATTAAATCGAGAGAAAAATAAATGGATAAAATTTCTTTTTCTTACATGAAGCTGCGGTCAAAATCTGCCTATCACCGATGATCATTGCACAAAGCATTTGAATCTGATTCCTCTAGATCTTCCACACATTCATCAAAATTCATTTTTATTATCAGTTAGAAAAGTTCAAGAACTAGCAATGAGATCTAACGATGTCTAAAAATTCATGAAGATCAAAGAAATACTCTACCTTTGATGCTTGAAGGGGTTCTTGGATCTTCAATTGAAAACGAGACTCTCCCTAGAAAGTGGGTGGATAGATAGTATCTCCTCCAAAAAAGAATATATAATCATCATTGTGCATGATCTTCTCTCTATTTATACAGGATATTCAAGATAACTGGAAGGGATCAACATACCCTCAAAAGGTTTCATCCCCTAAATAATAATTAGTATTCACTAAACCACTCCTTAAATATTATTTATAATTTATAAGATTCTGATAATATATATTAAATATACTACTTGATAACTCATTCACTCGACTTGTAATTAATGCTTAATTTTAAACGAACTAGGAAGATTAAAATAAAATTAATTTGATTTGTATTTTCTAATATTTACATACCATGTAAATACTTAAATAAATAATTTCAACCCAATTATTCTTATCTTAAATCATATTAAATTACATATTAGTTGGTGATCGATAAGTGGGAAAACACAAGGACCTCATGGTGGGACCCACCATGTCCAATATATATATCCAAGTTAATATGTTTGATTCTTGAATATGCTATTTTGTGTGACCCTCTCCGACCTTATATTGATAGAAGTGAATAAGATCTAAAGACTAAGAGTGCTGTTTTTCAACCCATCAAGGCCCCCAAATAGATAAGGATTTTCATAGAAAAGACTACCAACCAACAAAAACGTACTATATAACATAATCTATTTGAATTTAAAGGTCTCATATGGTTGGATGAACACTTGTTCCATATCACTTTTCTTGCTATATAATTTTTTGACCTACCCTGATGAATTTACCATTGGTATAATTTGGCCAAAGACTTATGAGGGTAGTACTATCACAATCAACCAGACATGAGATATGTAACCTCCATAACTTTTAAGCAAAAAATACTTTCTTGACCATTCAACCAATGCCTTAGCAATAGTGATGCACCAAACATAAGAATCCTCTCCATGTTTTCATTATCATCGTTTTTTCATTTAATCAAAGTAGATGATCAAATGGACACATTTATAATGGTCACAAATTAAGAGTCCAATACACATGTTTGTAGATAATAATAACCATTGAAAACCAAAACATGTGGTGTTACAATTGGAGGGTCTTTCTTCATGATATCTCTATAATAGATTACAATATTTTAACTTCATGAGAATAATTATCAATGCTTTTGATACACCCACACCTGATAGTCAAACATATACTATATCCATTCAGTAAAATGTATCTTGACCATATGGCCATTCATTAAGATTAATTTCATAGTGTCTCAAGGATCTACTTATAGATTGGGATCATCAATAACATTTTTATAAAAAAAATTAATCTATGTACATTACCATTAAATACTGGACACGTAAATATCTACAATATAATGATAAGAATACATCATGTATTTCTAACTATATAGATAATATGGTAATCAATAGTACAGTTCAAGTAGGGTCTAGGGAACCCACTATTTCAACAATATATTGTATTAATAAAAATATAATTGAATCTATTTTAGTTTTAAAACCATTTTAAAACCAAAGGAACCATATACGTTCAATAAATGGGGAGGTAGTTTTCAATAAAAACCAATATTTTTCCATATTCCTCAGAAAATTATTCATTTCAGAAACATTGAAAAAATTCACCCTAAGTGAATATTTACATGTAGATTAAAACCAAATATTATTTTTTCAAATAAGTTTCATTAAAGTATAAAAAATATTTTAAAGATAATTACACATAATATGACAAAACATTTTTTCGAAAAATACAATTTTTAAGCACAAAATTAGATTTATTATTAAATCTTTTTCTAAAAAATACATAAGTTGAATGTTAAAATATTTTACTGAGTATATTGTATATAAAATTCATTTAAATTATTCATTGTTATTTATTTATTTAATTTTTTAAAATAAAAAACTATTTTTTACATTAAAATTGTTTTATAGAAAATGATTTTCTTTATTTTGTAATTGAAAATGTTTTTCTTATTAATTAACTAGAAACCAAACAATTAATTTTATATAAAGGTGTAGACCATAAATTCTAATAATGTTGTAAATACTATTAATACCTTCCATTTTAATTGATTTGGTGATAACTATAACTATATTTTAATAGTATATCTTGTTTTAATTAAACATAGTGTCACGTGTAGCACAAACTATCGAATAAATTATATTTATTTCAAAAAAATATTTCATTAAATATCAGGTTGTTACATTTTACCCCCATTAAAATGAATTTAACCTTCAAAATCTTTCACTCTGATAAATCTAAATAAGTATACTTCTACCTCATTACATCATCAAGTTCCCACTTAACTTCCTCGAGATATTGGTTTCAACACAAAAAATTGAACAGATGAGTTGTATTATTTCATAGAACATTCTCTGCATGATCAAAAACATTAACCAACTATTCCTTATATCAATGTTCATGCATTAGTTATGTTAAATATTTTTTTAGTACATTTGAAGGATCGAGTGTATAATTTATCCTGAGAGAAACATTGAACGCATCATGAACTTGATAGAGGTTCGATTGAATTGAAAATCGATAGGCTACCATAATGATAATATCAATAATTTCAAAGTTACTTATATACCGTGGTCTTAACATTGATTTATATCATATGAAAAAATTAATCCTTTTTTTGAGCTTCGATCAATTTATACGACATCACTTACTCCAATAAATTAAGATGAATTTGTTATGCCCAAAGCACTAATGGATCCAAGATCCATTATAGAATGATTATATGTTTGTCATACAACTAGTTATCATCATAACATAATGGTTAGAACAATTAATCCTATATTCATATATCTTCATACTGATATTAAATACCATAATCTCTAAAACCTCATCCAAAGATCAAATCTAACAATTCCATAAAGGGTTAACCTTATGAACCTTCCAAAATTCAATATTTAAAAATAAGGTAACTAAATTTAAAAAATTAAACATAAATTAATCCATCAGATATCATTAAGTATTTGATAATGTTCAAAAACCAATTATGTGAATAACTTCCCCATCTTTTCTCCTAAATCCTTGTAATAACATTAATTACCATAAAAACTCAATTAAAGAATACATTATTTCCCATTACTTCATTAAAACAATAGATACATTAATAAATCCCATAGAGCCAAAAAAAATCTGTAAACATCGTCAATGATAACATATTCCACTTTTTCAAAATAATCATTAAGAAGTTATAGGGTCACAAATAATATCCATTTTACTTTATCTATATCAATCATATCTTTATCCTGGCTAAGAACCATTTTCTCAACATGATGAACATATTAAGGGTTATCATCACTCCATCATGTGTTTTCAATAATATATCATATTTCCATTCAATAACTATTCTATGTCATTAATTGTATTCAACATATTCTTCCATATCCCTTGTGAAAATATTCTATGGGACAATCCTTATAAAATTTACGATTCATATAACATAATTATTGAATTACCTCAAACACTTCAATCATTATACATCATTCTTAAACAATTGACTATGATTTATCATCTTATTTCTTAATATATCTTTCCTAAAATATGAAATATGAATCACTTCTTATCATTCATCAACCTCAATTATGATCTTGATTCTCATGTTTAACATAAAAATACATTATGAAACGCCCCTAAATTTAATATTTCATTAATTGTGTCTTTAGAATCTGTAGTATAACCATTACTCATACCACCTTGATGATTATCTTCATGAGATTTACCCCTTGGATATAAATTTTTATAATAGCCATATTTTCTACATTTATATCATTCAAACATTGGTGATTCTTTATGGAATCCGTTATTATTATCCTTTAATTTGAGCAAAAAATTAAATTTTACTCAATTATTATCTTCTTTGTGGCAGTATTTTCCACAATTAAAAAATATTATCATTCATTTGGAAAATAACATCGAATACTCATTTCCATATTATCAACATATAGGAAATTGACTAATCATTTATCCATGGTCTCCACCACCCAAACTCTTGGAAAACACTATCCTTCTCTTCATTAGTGACTCCAAGTGTTTTTTGAGGTTTATGTTGATAATATCATATCATGATAAATGATTAGGAATAATCACGATAACCATGAATCTAGTCATCTCCCCATTTGGTTCCTCAAAAAAAAATTTTATAACAAATTTGAGATTATCCATGTATATTCCAATTCCTTCAATTGATAAAAATAGAAATCATAGTGTGATAAATAATAATCCTAGTGGGAAACCAAATAATCATGAAAAATAACATGTAGTATGTCTAAATAATGGAAGATTTTATTAAATATAAGAAACATTAAGGCTAACATATGTCATTATTCTACTAATAAATTATGTTTTATATAGCTTTTTTGAATTTATATAACATATCCCCCAGGAGTTTCCACTAGGTGAATAGTAAAGACTATTGCCATGTACCAGGTAACACTCATTTCGAGCTCGATGATCCTTTTTGGTAGTTATTTCCCCTTGGCACATATATTCCATAACCATATCAACATTTAGTATCCAAATAGGGCTATAATTTTTGTAAAATAATCACTCCATCCTTTATCAATATTCCATGATATTTTAATATACTTAAAATTATCCTTAGTCATATCCCTATGAATCTCACTAATTTTTTTTCATGATAATTTACAATGGTATAGTAAAAATTTCTATAATTCCAATAGTTGATACCCAAAAATCATATATATATATATATATATATTATAATAATATATGAATATTCAAAACATAATATAACGATGCACATAATAATTGTTTAGTTCTAGTTCCTTTAGAAAATTGGAATCACAAACAAATGGTCTATATTCCAGCTATGCCATCTCCAATAAAGTTATTTATAACTATAAAACTTCTTATATATATCATACAAAATATCATTCACTATAACATTGTGAAAGGATACATAAAAAAGGGTGATCTCTGATTTTTAGTAAGCGAAAATGATAAGTGAATTTCATGCACATACTTCTTAGTGTATTATTGTGTATAATTCCCTATTTAATTGATTAATCTATCCTATTTGTGAGTGATATGATATCTGTTATATTTTTTTTGTAGGAAATGTTTAAAATAAGAATAATTAATGTAATAAGTGTAAAAATGGAGCTACGTGGTGTGACGTAGGATTTTTGAAGATGAAGAGAAGCATGAAAATGAACAAACACAGTTATAGGTTGTGTACATTTTGTACAAGTCGTGAATTCATTAGAGAAGAATTAGCCATCCAGGACAAATCATGCAATGAAAAAAATTGTGAACGAAAAGTACACATCGTGTAATCCCATTACACAACGTGACATCATTCGGGACCCATTTTTATAGAAGATTCTGTCAAGATTTATAGATCTGAAGATTTTAATGGGTATACATTATGTATCCCCAGTACACGACATAATGATAGTAAAACTCAGCATTTATAAAAGCGATACATACATGATTCACGTGTACATAGAGTCAAAATGGTTCTAATGTACAAGATGTGTACCCCTGGTACACATCATGATGATGATGATGCATAGAGAAAATGTAGGCGACACAGGCTGTGGGGTTTGGATAGGAACACATATAAAAGGAGACCCCTAATGCACCATTTTGAGAATTCTCGATAGAGCAATAAATCGGTAATCCTATGGAAGATGGTGAAACACCTAATTCACCAAATTATTTAGTATTTTTATTTATTTATTTTCTACACCCACTCGTGGTTAGCATGAGATGGTGATTTATTTGTGTAGGTTCATGTAAGATAAAGGGGGATTGAATGTAAGGTTTTTATTTTTTAATTCAATTTATGTTGGGATTTCACATTTTTTCTTCAATTCTATCATTTTCCTGATTTCTTTTTCCATTTACATTGTTAGTGGGGCTATATATTGGGTTAATTTATTTCTCTCTTTAATAATGGGTATTGTTGGGATTGATTTAATATATTTGTTTAATATGAGATCAAGGGCCTTGACTTCCACTATGACCATTGTATTTATCCTGTCCCTTTTGTTAAATAATTTTTTGGGTTACCCTTCCTTTATGATATGAATTACCTTACCATGATAAAAGGTGAGTTTGGGATGGTGGTTGTTTATTATAACAATTTAAATTTCTATGATCCAATTATAATAACTGCATGATTGTCATATAATTATCTCATACCTTTTCATTCCTGAACCTAGAATAATTTCTTCCCAATAACCTTTTTATATTTTCTCCACCCACTTTCTAAATAAATCCATGCTGGATAGTTTATATTTTATTTTATTCAAATAATAATTAGTTTAGATTTATCTTATGTAATTAATATTTTTTTAAACCTATATCTATCGGTTCAACCCATTACATGAATATCCTATACTACCCTATAGTTTAGTGGATTTTTTATTTCATGTTATAAATTTCTGAATTCAGTAACCCGATGGGAATTAATGAAGCCTATTGGGCTATTAATTTTTTGGTTATATTGCTAGGGACATGAGAAGAGGTTTTCTTTAATGAGTCATTGGGACAAAGCCTTTTCCCATTTTTTCTATTTACTTATTTTAGAATAGGTTTTTTATTAACATTTTTATTAATTTTTACTACAAAGGTTAATTTTTCTTTTGAAGGTAGGAGTGTATAGTGGAATGACTACTAAATGGATGATTTCCTACTCACTATGTGATATGGAACAAATCATAAATGATATAAAAATTATGAGAATACAACCTTTTCCAATCCCGCAATTGTACCCACACACTGAACACACCACATCCCATAGCATGAAGCTAGGATTCGATAAAGAGAATCATGAAGTCATAACTGAGGAATTATAATTTTTGATTCTTATTATTATTATAATCATGATTTCGTTGACCATACAGTCTCAGAATACAATGAAGTGAGTGACCTTTTTGCCTAACTTGAGTGGTCTGAAGCACATTATAAACACAACTACCAATATAAGAGAGAATGAAAGAAGAATAATAAATTAATGAGAGAGGAAACTCAGCACATGATATGATACAAAGTATACATGAAAAATAGGAACCATATCCAAGAGATGAAGATGAAGATTAAGAAGAATAGGAAGGATGGATGAGGACTTCTGAATTTATGATTGAATTTTTAGAAAGTTTTTGTGCACCTCAAGATGTGGAAGTTGATGAACATGTTGAACTCTATGCTAACTACGCAGAGGAACAAAAAGAATAACCAACAATATAAAAAGTTAATGAGATGGAGGGTGAACATCAATAAATAATTGAATAAGTTTAACAAATTCATCATGCCATTAAAGATGAAAAATTTTACTAAGTCCAGACTAATGATGATATCATGATATTAATACTCATGTTGCTCAGACTCTAGTCACCACCTCTGAGATCCATGTCAATTTCATCGAGAAAGTTTCATGTTTACCTGATATGACTTCAAATCCCAAATTAGGAAAAAAAAAATATTGATATCCCTTTATCACACTCCAATCAGCAAACCCAGGTATAGTTGAGCTAAACTACTTTTAAAAAATATCAACATCTAATAGGCATCCAGAGTTTATTATTGGTTTCTTGGATTTTATATTTATTAGTTTTCAATAATTTAATTTTCTAATAGTTTTAATTTAAATATAGTTTATTATTACTGATAATATCATATGGACCCTCACCTAAGTTTTTTTCTAACCATTTTTCATGTCTATCAATGGAACAGGTTGAAAATTTCAAGTAGAAGCAGGAAGAACCTGCACACCTAACCTTGAAGAATCAACTTGAAAGGGATGTAAGAGTTTCAATTCTTATTTTTCAACTGTATTCTTGACATTAAAATTGATTTAGAGATTTAACATTCAATTACATGCCTACACTTGAATCATTCAATACTAAAAATGATTTAGGAGACACGATACTAACTTGGATATCTATCAAACCTTGTATTTATATTTCATTGTTAATAAATAAGATTGATATGAATAAGAAAAATAATTAGTAGAGATAATCATATGGATTTGAATTTTATGAACTATGATTTTAGGATCATGTTGAACATTGTAAATAAAATATTTCTGATATTTTGACATGTTTTAAATTTTTTATGTTTCCATTAATTTATATAATTATTCAAATACATTTCCATTACTGATTGAACCATCCATTCATATCATTTCTGAGAAAACCACGGATCCTATATTTTCAATTATTTCTATAGTATGTTACCTTAATAAAATTCGGGGTGTTTTCTCCTAGATCATTCCTTGCATATTTTCTAAGCTACAACTGAACGTAGTAACTTTTGAAATTATTGAGTCATTTTTTGATATCCGTTATCCTGAGTCCCACAATGTATTAATCCTTTTACATCCTAGATAATCCCTGAAGTTCTATGTTAGAAATTATTCCATGTCAAAAGCATATTTTATCGATTCCTACATTCCTCTACAAGTTTTGAATTATATTGAAAAAAATTAGTGCGGGGGAAGAACATTAGGGTGTACCCGGACATAAAATATTGTTTATATTTTTCCATTTTATTCTTTATATGATGAGAGGCCATGAAATATTTAATTTTATTTCATTATTCAACTCTCTTGGTAAAAATAAATTTAAAAAAAAATTAAAAAAAATTGGGTTGTGTTTTGGGGGAATCCAAAATCATCATTTTCTAGACTGGAATTTTTTTTGTCTTTGGTTGGGTGATGGATGTGTGATTTTTTTAAAGCATAACATTCAATGAAGGGAATAATAGAAAAACAAAAAAAGATCAAGCAGGGTTGATTCTATCATTGTGTATACGTATAGAATGGGTCTACTTTAAGATTTATTTGGGGAATATAAATGAAATTTGTAATGGTATACATTTATTGAGTTGATTTTTAATATCAAGTTACATGACTTATAGTTGAACCACATTTTTGAGACGTAAATTTTATATCATTTTACAACCTTCGATGAAGCCTTGAAGTCATTTGATCATAAATGGTGAATCCCTCAGGACTAATTCTGATATTGTTCTTTACGTAGTGAAGATGATAGATTAATTACAACCATATAGTAGGTTATGTGTTTTGAGCTATTGGAAGAATTATATTTACATTTGTACCATGATGGTGAGGAGAAAAATTCGTGTATGTTAAATTTCAAGTGGCAGGAATATTAATAATGAATTTAAAAAAGAAAATGGATGAATTAATATTATTTTCTATTTCTGAAGAGACAAAGTAAAATACATGATTTACATGTTTCTTTCTAGAAAAAGGCGTTGATAAATTTTTTCTATGAGATTATTGAACATTCACATATCCATTTCATCAATATCATTAATTTAATAGAATTTAAATCATGGTTTGAAGATATTAATTTGTAGCATGTTGAGATTATATCCTTGAGGACAAAGTTGAATTAAATTTTTTTTGGGATTTGAGAAGATAATTTATGACACATATTGTTGAGTGATTTATTATGTTGATTTTTTTATTTAATTGATCAATATTTGAAATTTTTGAGTTATTTGGGTTTTTTTTATTTTTTTTGGCAGGAAATGTTGATTAATTGAAAAAGGAATGATATGATATCGAAAATGGTTCTATACGGCATGACTCTATATTTTTTAAGGTGAAGAGAAGATAGAAAATGAAGAGACACTAGTAAATGTCGTGTACCTTCAGTACACATTGCGACTTCATCAGAGAGGAATTAACTAGCCATGAAAAGTTGTGACATGGAAACGTTCTTTGAATGACTATTAGAGGTCATGTAATCCCATTACATGATGTTATATCTTTCATGACACATTTTTTTAGAATATATTGATAAGATCTACATATTTAATGATTTTAAAGGGTACACATCATGTATCCCATGTACACGACATGACATCACCAAAACACAGAATTCAAGAATGTTATGTATGAAATATTCATGTGGATGAAGAGTCATCATATATCCTAAGTACCTATCATTTACCCTAGTACACGTAGTGATGATTTTGACGTGTAGAGAAAATGAAGGTGACGTGGTCCATGGGGTTTGGATGGGAATTCCTATAAAAGGAGACCCCAAGTGCACCATTTTGAATATTATGGATGGAGAAAGATACTGGGAAGCCTGTGTATGAAGGTGCACCTCCTACTTCAACCCTTTCATTAGGATTTTAATTTATTTATTTTCTACTCCCACTCATGGTTAGCATGAGAGGGTGATTTATTTATACTAGTAGAAGTGTGATTAAGGGGGATTGAATGTAAGGTATTTTATAATTTAATGCAATTTATGTTGGTATACAATATTTTTTCTTCATTTTTGTCCTTTTATAATTCCTTCTTTCATGACCATTGTAAGCATGGTTACAGATTGCATTAATTTATTTCCCTTTTTTAGCCTGAACATTTCTAGGAATGATTGAATACATTTGATTAATGTGAGATCTATGTTCCTAAAATCTACCATTTCCATTGGGTTTTACCTATCCCTATGTTTAAATAATGTTTCAGATTAACCATCTTTTATGATCTTATGTACCATTCATTGGGAAAATGTGAGTTTGGGATGGATTGCATTTATCATGACCATTGAACTTATTAAGAACTTATTTAGATTACTGCATGATTGTTGATTTATTATCCTCTACCTTGTCCTTCATGAACCTAGAATCATTGAAACCGATCACCCTTTTTATATTTTCTCCTCCAACTTTCTAAAAAAAATCCATGCTCGATAGTATATATTTTATTTTCTTCAAATAGAAATTATTTTAGGATTACCTTCATTAATTAATATTTTCCCCAATCCTATCTATCTGTGTTCAACCACGAACATCAATATCCTCTACTAAACTATAGTTTAGTGGTTTTTTTTTTTACTGTTATAAATTTTAAAATAAGGTATCCCAGTGGAAATTAATGATTCAGGTTGGGATATAAATAAATAAGGTAGATATCAATATATTTTGAGAATAAGGGTATGATAACATGATAATAACATTTGATAACCATACCATTAATATCATAGATCGTATATATAAGTCATAGAATAAATATTGGAAATTCATAAGACATGATCATTAAGTAATCATAGAACATAGGACATTATTTAATAACATTGAGATAAGACATGTAGTTTTTGAAAACATATAATCATATAAAAACATATCTCACAGCTACCCATAAAGGCATTCCTACCATTTTAGGATTGAGAAAACCACCAGTTTACCCATTTTAAAGGATTGGGATAACATCCAATTTACCATGTGATCTCATATAACATTAATCATTACCCAATGCATTAAAGGGATATATAATTCCCACTCATCACATAATCAATACGTTCATGTTCCACAATATCAAAAAACATTCATCATACTAGTTACAATGAAATAAAATGGGTGTCATAAAAGATTAATCTTATTAGATACCATTATAATTAATGGTTTTCACAATATTTCATCATTTCATAACCTATGGTAATGAAATGGAGCTCCTAAAACGTTTTCCTCATAAGAATAAACCATACAAATAATGACTAATAATGGTATCATTGGATCATATATCTAATAAATCATAAGTTACATCAATTAATGTCATCTTATATGGAAAGATGTTTTTAAAATACACTTGGTATATTTCTTGAGGGAAGAATGATTTCATGGTAAATCACTTCTAAAAATTAAAACTGCATACAAATTTTTGGAAAACATATTACATTAAAATAGACATTGAACCGTATAAATTAATATTTAAAAATAATTTAAAATAGTTCATGAGAGAAATATTAGTTCCCATTTTAAAAGAAAATTATAACCTAAAACATTTTTAAAATAGTTGTTTTGGTGTCCAAATACACTTTAAGGTGCATACAACCAACTTTGGGACTACAAGATCTATCATCTGAATCAATGAAGAATTCCAAGAACACAAATGAAGATGCACATAAGTTTCATCTTCTGTACATCAAATCTGAATCCTTATGAAAGACAGTTTTGCACCAAAATACAATGACATTTATTGTCCCTTCCTCAAGATCCACTCTAATGTATAAGGAAAAAATATGTAAGATAATTGAATTTCATGAAATGAAATCAATTTTTCTATTAATCCTTATGGGTTCCAATTGCGAATTCAAATGTTTCCTTTTATATATGGTTGTTTCATAAAAGTGGTAAAGATGTGTTCAAGACCTCTTTTGTAACTGAAACCTTTCACACCCATCACCGAAGAGTTTAACTATAAATAGAAGGCCTCCCCATTAATTGGGGAGATTCAGAGGAAGACGAAGTGTTGATCTATTGCATGAATGATCAATATTCCATGAAATCAATAAATCATGGGACCCTCAAGGTAGAAAATATTTCCCAACAATTTATTTAATGGGCCACCACTGGCTATGACCATAGTTCGGTAATCTTCTCCCAACCATTTTTAACACAATTTCGGTGCATGAAAATTCTACTCTTTTGTACACACATTATCTTGTGTGAAAACCTATAATATTTTGTTTACCCCTCCTTTGAGACACATGGTCTACCCTTATGTCAAAGAACAATATTCGATAAACCATTATGCACAAAACCCTATTCATGCATGCACCCTTCCAAACATGAATGAAATTCTTTCATGGTCCCTCATGAGATGTCCCCTAAGAATCATGTGAAATAATTTCAATACCATTTTCTTCTCATCATAGGTATGATAATTCAATTTTCTTCTCCGAATATGGATTCTAATTTGAACCTCGTGATTGATCAGTCCTCTCTACCATCACACCCCGGAATTTATAATTTAATTCCCTGACCAAGGGTTAATGGTCTATTTTTATATGTTCCCAAGGGGTAGGAAGTGAGTCTTCTACATTTTAGGTACATGATTTAAAACATCATAGTAAGAACATCGTCAACACATGATGTGAATATGGGGCCCTACCCATTGCAATAAGAATAACATTCTTCATGCGTGATGGAATAATATGGCGTCCCCACATCTTACCGTCATAGTTAATTAGATCATCCTATGTTGGAATTAGATCCTACCCACATGTATTTATATAAACATTTTGAATATTACATGCTCAATCCCTATAGAATCTCTTTTTGGAGCTTCTTTCATTACACATGAATCAAGTCTACTACTTCCTTTTGTTTGTTCAAATTAAGCATGGATCTTGTTGTCTAAGAGGTTAGAAAAAACCATGAAATCTAGTCAATATCTACAATGGGACTTCACTATAAGTATAATCTCCAAGCACTATTTAAATGGTTATCCTCTTTAGGTTTAAGCCCCAACCCTACCAAACTATAAGGGATTTGATTCCCATTTAACTCGGATACATAGGATGCATCCTTGAGGTCCAAACCAAACATTGGAATCCATTCGGATCTTCTCTAGACCACATTCCTAGTAATATCATGCCCCTCTTAGAGAAAAAATCTTCTTTGGGTTATTTATTTCCCCTTCCATGTGTAATCCCCAACCAGGCCATCATTACATCTTTTATCCCCCAACAAGCACAATGCATAATCCACACTTCAAAACCATATAATATAAATCCTCTGGTGAAGTGAATCTTTAGTGCATAATCTGACACCCTCCAACTTTGATGAACCATTGGAAAGAGAATCATACTTTCCACCCAACATTATACTACATGAACCAATCATAGAACATAACTAAACAATGGCATCGAAATACATTGGTTTTCAAACCTTTTTTTTAAATGTTACATAGGATACCTTATTGAGTTTCAATCCTGACTAATCCCAAAATTAGGTTCTCCATTATAGGGACACAAATCCCTACTACACCTTAAGGGGATACCAGGTCACCCATCTCTATAGGATGATAAACCTTGGATCTACCTCAAGTGGTGTTATGGAATAAACATAGGTCCTCCCACCTAGGGATGTACCTCCTAGATATACCTCAAGGGGAATCCTGACCAACCATCTCTATATGATGTTCAACCATAGATATACATTTAGGAGTCTTCTGGTCCAAATATTGATTCTCCCTCCAATGAACGTACTACCCTAATCCTCTTCAGGGGGCATCCTGATCAACCATCTCTATAAGATGTTAAACCTTGTATATACCTTCATGAGTGTTCTAAAAAAACATATGTGCTCCATCCTAGGGACACAGCTCCTTGATCTTCCTTTAGGGGTACCCTAATCACCCTTCTATATAAGACAGTAAACCCTAGATTAACCTCAATGGGTGTTATGTCCCAAGCATAAGAGCTCCCTACAAGGGATGCACATCCTCAATATTTGATTAGGGAAATCTTGATCATATGTACTTATAGGAATTTAAACCATAGATCTACCTCATGTGGAATTCTTGGAAAACATAGGTTCTCCCTCTAAGGGATGAACCTCCCAAATCCACCTCATGGGGAGTCCTGACCACCCATCTCTATTGGACGTTAAACTCTGAATCTACCTCAAGGGATGTTCCAAACCAAGCATAGGTGCTCCCTTCTATGGATGTACCTCCCTTATCCACCTCAAGGGGAATCTTGACCATCAATAATTATACTATGTTGAACTCTAGATCCACTGTAGGGGGTGTTCTTTCCCAAACACCCAGGTGTTCCATCTTCTATCCTAGGGACACACCATCATGATCTGCCTCCATGGGTTATTATGATCCACCATATCCCATATCCTCAAGATGACAAACATAGGACAAAGATAAATAACAGCCACCTCAAACTAAGAATGTGATTCCTGAGGTGAAAACTTTGGATGAGACAAGCTTACTAACTCAGATACCTTATGAAAGAAATTTGATTCCTAAACTGAAATCCTTGGAAGATATATGCCATCGGTGTTAGATACGTCTTGATCAACACTGGATTCCTCATGTTCTGAAACTATGATGACTCCATGAAATCCCTTCTCCAGAGGAATAATAAGGGTGACCAATGATCCCATCATCCAGACATTCCATTGATTCCCAATGCATCTAATCTCTTAAGTTATTTTTTCTGGCATGTTAAGACCCACTGGAATGTCCTTACAAAAGATACGTAATTAAAAGAAATCCATAAAGAGATGACCCCAAGAACTATTTCCACAAAAATAAATTAACTATATGAGGGAAACATGGAGTTGGGGATGAGTTCCAATGAGGAATCCATGGAATGGGAAGATGACATCCCATTATCACATTTTGACCAAGGATCACTTATCACTGATATAAGTGACGATATTTACCCTCCATCATAAAGTGGGTATGTAGGGAAACAATTCACAAAAGTGCACATAAACATTCTAGGTGGGTTCCATAAAAAAGGAATCAAAAATAAAATTGCTTAACCATATGTGAAAACCTTCTCCTCAACATGGGGGAAATTGGTGCTTCATCTATCAGCGGATTATAATGTCCATGTATCTAGCTATCTGGTTCCTAGACCAACCAATAAGTTAGTGGGATCAACATGGAACTCACTAGAAATATGGGAAGTTAAATGTCAGGCATCCTAGTCTATGAATTTATCAGCATAAATCCTTATTGTATTTAGAATATTGTATAACCCTATTTAATTAGAGAAATGTTAATGCAGATATCTCGAAGGACTACAACTCTTCCATGTCATCAGCCATAGTTATGACTATTGGGTTCCCACAACCCATCTCAACCATATATATCATTCAAAAGTGGGTGGTAGAAACCCTCATTCATTGGTATGAGTAGAATAGGTCCATTCCCACAACGTATAAGGCCCACAAAGACCTCCATATTTCAACACATTGACAACACTAATTTCCCCTAGGACAATGTAGGGAGATTCCACTCCCCAATCCAACTATCCATCTCTTTGGGAGTCTATCCTCAAAGTGATCCAATGTATTTATCCACTATACTGAGAAGGTGGGGGATTCCCGAGTCACCCAATATATAACTACAACCAAGGAGATACCAATGAAGAATAACACTAGTCCTCACAAGTATTAGGAACAACTGAATTATTTGACTAAAGAATAGGTAAACTATACACCAGGTTTTCTGACCCCAGTCCAAATAACCCACCATCAGCATCCAGATCATACTTAGTAGAATTCCTGTCCTGGGGAATAATCTTCAACAACTCCAATTTCCCTTGATGTCACCAAAACATTTTTCATCATCCATGTGATAGATGGGAATAGACCCATTTTCACCCGATAGGGATCAAGACCTCAGATGTATCATAAGAAAAATGGGTTTGACGTTTTCCATCATTGGCACTATTAGAATACATCTTGGAAAAAACATGATGATTATATATAGTATGAGTGTCATCCTTGCACCATATCCAACCCTAACAGGTCCCCCGCTATGCCTTCAACAACTAGTATTGATCATAGCATTGTCTTCCCTCTATAGAGAACAGAGTTCCTCCCCATGCCTATTTCTGTTATTGTGAGGACGTTCCTCATGCTCCAACCCACAAGTTCAGAGATCCTCTATTTGTTGAAAACTGTCCTAGAGAGGATTCATAGGGTGTAAGATCAAAATATATCTTTTATGAAAAAAATCCTTTGAAACATCATGTTATCATCAACTTCATATATATTCTAGACTTTGATGATGATAATGACTCAAAATAGAGACTCCACACTAATATCCCTAGTCTGGGGCATGATCCTGACTTGTGAGATTCTCCATCGCAAAATGATAAGTAGACATGATTCTTAAGTCCCTTCAAAGGTACATGAAAGTGGTGGAAGTTATAGATCCATTCTTTGGTCTCATAGTGAATCTATCTCTATGATCACTTGTTTCCCTATCCACCTCCACCCAAGATCTTATAGAATTGTTCTATAAAATGATAGATGATAATAATCCTATAGAACATATAATGAGTTCCACTATCCAAACACATGAGGCATTTCAGAACACCTAGTCCTATAAGGACATAATGATGTAGTTGGTACTTCCCGAAATAGAAAACCCAGCATGTAGAAAATAGTTGACTCAAGAATCCTCCCCTCTACTGGCTAGCCAACCACCACAACATTCCATAGCATTTCCACTACCTATCTATCTACAACACTAATAATATATTGAGCCATCCAATAGCATACTCTCACTCCGGAGAAATAATTGATATGGGATACTCTAGATGTTGATCAGTTGCTTATGGTATTCTAGTCGAATGAAACTTCTAGCTTTGATACCCAAGAGTCCCTCATTGAGGGTCAGGTTTCATGAATCTTCCAAACTGTTTTTGCAATGCCTCTTCACCTCCATGAACATAAACTGGCTTACATCGGGACACAAGTGAAGATTGATGAAATTTCTAAATAGTGTCTCATGGTTGATTTGGAATGCCTCCTAGTGGATTATCACCCTGTATGACATGGAGACCGCAAAAAAAACCAATAGAGATGCATTGAGAGCCATATATTTCTCCATATAATCATATAAGAGGAATCTCTAAATTTTTGTATCTATCATTGGTGATATCACTCTTCTATATACTTCATCACTATCCAATAAAAATTGGAACTACGCATTGATATTGAGGATTTTATTCCACGTATTATTGAAGTAAAATTGGGTGTCCCTAGTATATCAATGGATGGGGGCTCTGTTGCAGGGGCTGATAGAGAAAACCCTCCCCTACAGTAGGAGAATATTAGGTAGACCCTAATATAGGGGTTCATACCTTCCTACAAAGGAATACAATCAGCATCGAAAATCCCTCTGCATCGTTGTCTATCATTCGGAACATAAAAATGAAAGGGTCTACACAAACCCTTTGATATTTCTGAAATTTAATAGAAAATAGAATATGATCTAATGATTTCCTCCTTTCTCTAGTAGGTTTCCAATCAAAAGAGGATCAGTGATTAGATATATGATCAGTGACACCCATATTACAATTCATCAATGAGATCCCATTTCCCCTCCCCTGAGTTGTGACAAATTATCCTCGGGTAGTTTCTCCCAGTCTTTTTTGGTGATAAAATGCATCATAACATAGAAAAGGTAGGAGTTTATGTTAATAAACTGTGTTATGTGTCTCCAAATATGCCTATGTTGTGTGAATCAATTCCATGAGACCCAGATCGTGCAACTCCATGTGCCTCTGATCCTACCTACAATTTTGATTTGTCTATCAATGAACTCGTGGTTAGGGATCCTCATCAAGATAGGAACCCCCTCCATGAATTTTTTATAATTACTCTCACTACATTATTAAAATACTATGAGATGTGAGAGGGGTGGATCCCACCTGATGGAAATCCATATTCAGCATGAGTTGATGACATGCATGCACCTGATATTTTGAGAACCAAAGCATTTTTTATTTAAATGGGATGGGTGACCCACATAATCTTTTTAACCACTTCACATTTTCTCTCTATATTCCACCATCTCAATTGAATCAGCTAATGATGTGTGTGGGGGAACATCATGATATAGTTAGTCCCTACCCTCATCACATTGAACATCAAAGGTGGGATCTGATATTTCTATGATATGGCCCAATTACTAAAGTAATTTTAACAAAAATCTATGTAGGCATGTCAATTTATACCCCTTTAACTTGGATGATTAACGGTCATGGTAGAAACTACCACCATAATAAAGGTGGAGGTCCCATAACTACTATATTTTTTTACCCCTTTCTGATATCCTTTACCAGTATATCCATATAACATGAATCAGCCTCATTGAGATAAGCCTCACTCAATGTATAATTGGCAAGCACTACTTTTGAAAGTGAAACCTCATAGGTTGGATAATCTAGCACCAACCACTCTTCAGTGACTGAACCCATATTAGAGATCATATCCCAATTCACTCTTTCAAGGAAGCATGCCTTAGACATTTTCCATCAATGATGAAAATGTCCTTGGGGTATTTCCTCAATGCCCTCGAACATGGTATTTTGATGTTTTTGGAATGTAGGAAACCCCATAAAGATGAGTGTACTGATCTCTTTGACCATCCTTACCACAAGATCCTAGGGAACACCATCAATAAATGTATTGTGTTCAATGGCTGTCTCTAGAACTAGGTGGACAAAAGTTCAGTCATATTGGGAAATGTCCCAAAATAGGTGTAACACATTTCCATTGAGACCGATAGTGATGAAGATAGTCTTCTTTAATGGAAATAGGTTTCCATCCATGGGATTCATATGTATAATAATTTGTTGGCTCATATAGTGGCTGCTCACAAGCATGATATCATCTATACCTACTTAAACTGGATCGAACCTCCTAAAGTCGTAGATCCTTATTCAGCTACTAATTTTGCATCCATGTTGTATCCATCCAAGTCTCATAAGAGTATGAGATAATGGTGTAAAGGTAAACAAATTTCTAACTATGGTGTTGAAGTCACCCCAAATGTTTGTTGACATCATGCCTCCAGAGTTGGGAATCACTCCTAGGTTTTTCACAAACTTATAAGGACCCCCTAATAATGAGTTAAGGTATGAATCCATGAATATTTTTCAACTAAGAAACCATTTATTTACTCTTTAGGATGAAAAATGCCTTGTAAGTCCCTCAAATGCCTCTGGCCGACAATATCTAAGGATTGGTTGATGATGGGAAATAAACTAGAATTCTTAGGTCTGTGCTTTAATCCATGTTTTGAATGCTACCAAAACTCTAATGTAGGTTTTGTTTAGAGCTTATTAGACATAATCATCACATCCCACCCCATGCCACCACAACTGGCCATGCTAACTATCAAACAAGAATATCCATAGAAACATTATAATCATCAATTTCCATCAATATCATTTCTTCAACCAGCAGATAGTATGAAAGTATTAGTTTTTAAAAAAATCCCCAATGAAAATCATGATATTTCATACACCATCCAAAACATAGAGGTTTATCTAGTAGAAACATTCATTTCACCTACCAATGAGAGACCCCATGTAAGTAAAAATTTAAATTTGGAAAGAAATAATAATGTGATAAATCATCTCACCAGCATACCTACAATGATATTAATCCTCAAGGATCTCTATTTGTCTAAGGAAATGTGTGAGGACCTTCAAAAGGCTCTGATAACAACTGTCCATTGTGTATTTGAGGTAGGGGCCATAGAAAAAATTCATGTTGAGGAGACCGAGCTGGAAGAATTATATGCTATTGATTCATTCATCAGAGAAGACGATGGATCCCTTATTCTAGGGAACATCCACATGTTCTATATCATGTTTTAGTTTAATGGAGTGGATGTCCATAACGACCTCATTAACATAGGTTTTGGGATCAATATCATTTAGACCCAGATTCCTCATTAGGGGAGGCACACTAATGTTGACTTGAGTCCCTATATCATAAATATTCAGGGTCATAGAATGACCAAATAGAGAACATGTGGTAGAATTTGGTTAAAGACCCAATTTAGTGGCCTGGTAGTAAGAACATATTCATAGTTTTCTCATAGGATACTACAACCCATTGATGGGTTGGCCTTTTCTCCATCTACATGTTGAATTCCCCTCCTTGTATCACCAGTACCACATGTACTCCCTCTATGGAAAAGTTAATAGGATTTAGGGTGATACAACCCCCTAAAACTCATGTGAATAATTTTATATGGATTCTAGCTATAATAATACTAAGAAAATCAGTTTCAAACAAATGAGGTTGAGAGCACAACTATTGCAATAGGCCCATGGGAAGACATGGATGGAACTTTTATACTATCGATTCACCAGATGGAAGAAATGATTCATACTTTGGAATTTTAATCATAAATTATGGGAGAAAATGGTTTCTTATCCCTAAATATAAGGAATATTGAAAGATTACATCATAGTCCTAAATAGGATAGGCTTGGGTGATACTAGAAACCCTTACCCATGAAAATAATAGAGTTGTTCACCCAATAACCACCATTCCATGAAACTCTCACCTATTCTATGGATCTAGGTTGAATCTCAAGAAAATGTATAACACCATTTCAATACCATCTACCAGGGACCATGCGGTTGATGTCTTGATTCAATCATTTCAGAATCTCCAATAATAAAGGATTAGACATAGTAGGATTCCCTTGGTGTAGATTCCACACCATCCGATTAAAGAACGAGTGTTCTCCCAGAATCAATTATCCTGGATGAACTATCTCTTCCCAATGATTCTCCTTCTAAAAAATATGAAGTGTATTTTTAATATTCTCTCCCTACACATAAATATGGTGTCTCCACCACCATCGATGAGCTGGTACAGGTGAACATTGATACTAATGTATACCCAAGACCAACTATGATCAGTTCATCCATTCCTCTATAGAAAAAAACTTTATATATATTCATTAAAGCAACATATTGATGTATTTTTCTATAGTAATGATGAGATTCCAATACCATACCCTTATGTCTCCATCCATCATCATGGTCTCCTAGTGTGTCATCATGGGTTAAAAAGTCCTCCCATGATAATTAACTAATCTCATTCTTCCATGTGCTAGGCCCAAGTTTACAAGCATATCAAATAAAAATATTTCAAAGAAGTTAAATAACCCAAATGGTTATCCAATCTCATCCCAATATTGGTAATGAATAAAAAATCAGAGTTTGTGTCATATGCTAGGACCTCAAATTCCATTGTTTTCAGGTTGATTTTCCAATTCCACTAACAATGATATTGATTGGTTCTATAGCTGGGATCCAGGATCTCATCGTCGTGGATGGATACATTGGATACAACTAGATCTTGAAGAACCACAATGATGATGAGTCAAAAACATTCTGAGAATAAAAAGGAACCTTCTACAATCAAATACTTCCCTTTTTTGTGCAGAGTATAGGAACCACTATTCATTCTTCTATGAAAAATATATTGAAAACAATCCTTTGGAAATTGGAATAATGCTACATGGACAAGTTGATGGTGCAATACATACGACATCAGGACAATCTCATAGATCTTGTGAAAATGTTCGACTTCTTCCACTCCATTCATTTGAAGATAAAGAGCATGTTTTTTCTTTTTGTGTAACTTTTGTGATGTTTTTATTCTTTATAATTAGATATATAGGCCTCATGATTGACCTAGAAAAAATATAGGCCACCCGCTATATGTCTCCTCCCAGAACCCTATGGGAGCTTTGAGGCCTCTAAGGCCATTTATCCCACACACGATGATTCAGGACTAATATGGTGATAAAGTGTAATAAATTTTCTAGTATCATGAGGAAAGATAATTTCTATCAATGGGATGAAGAGATTCATTATTACTTTGAGGAAATCAAGAAATATGTAGTACAATATTTTGTTTTGAATCCACTCATCTCAAGGTATCCTCTTACACTCTATTTGACCCACTAGAATTTTCCTCAGTGCCCTCTTTACATTGAAGAAAAACGAGGGTTGAGATAGTATTTTATACTATTTTAGTCGCATGTTCCTCAACACGGAGGCTGGATTATCTCGTATTGAGAATATCTATCACACGATGGTTTTCGTAGTGCACAAGTTTCATCCCTATTAACAACATCATGGGATAGTGTTGGTGTCCTGATTGGACCCCCTATAGAATATCCCAAATTACCCGATGGTGACATGAAGTCTAGTTCACTGGGAATTCATGCTTCAGTAATTGAAAACAAGTTTCATTCCACATTAATCCATCAAGATTCTAGTGATAGAAGAATTTATATCATCCCATCCGGCCCCTAAAGAATCACCAATGGATATAGATTTCCCAGAAAATGATTTCCTCTAAATGGATCAGTCCGAGTTAGAAGATGAATTTCAATGGTGCCTCATGAATCCCTACCGATATAGTTCACAACTATAACTAAAAAAATAATGTTGTTCTAAGTATTGTCTTCATCATGTCTACATAGGGTATTTTGGCTTATTCATTTTCTATTTGTTAGAAGGCTACACCAACAATGAGTCAGAGTATTGTGTTCTTATTACTAGTCTAATGTTTTGCATTGAAATAGATTTCCTCTATATTCATGTGATGAGATACTCTGATATAGTCATCTAATACATCAAGGTAGATTAAATTGTCTGAAAGGTCTAGCTCATGCCCTTGATGGACCACACTCAATATCTAATGGCATTGTTTCTATATCATCTATAACTAACTCATCTTCTCATATGATATAATGGTTGGAAGGATACATTATCTAGTCTTGATATCAATATTTTAGTGTGTAACACGGATAAACTATTCATTATCATTCCACAAAAGTGGCTCATCACTCTCTTAATCTAGGATGATGATGAAATTTTGAAGGTTAACTAGCTTCCCACCAGTTCATCTATGCTAGTACCTCTAGATCCCCCCAAAGTGGAAGAAACCTTCAATGAGGAATCCCCTTTAATTGAGTATCTCACGTGTTCCACATTCTCTCCATATCGATCCGAACCTTAAAAAATATGTCGATGTGCGATTCTGTTCACCCTCCATCATGGGCCTAACCTTGAGAAGACCCTCAACCAATTTGGATTTGATGTAATTATTCTCTATTAAATAAAAGGATATGATATTTTCCAAGGCATTAAAGAAGTTCATGTCAGCTCCTACATGGCTCATCAGGATGGGTTGGAGCTCTCCCACTATATGCGATGGTTGGACTACCTTTGGTCCACAATTTTCTATGACTATATTTATTTCACCAAGAGGTTATATGCTTGTCATATCCATGCAAACATTGTGCATCGACCATCGGATCCCCTTCATACTACCAATTATTCTAGACCCTTTGCATTATACGGACTCGATGTTGAGGGACCCCATCCACCATCAACATATTTCCAATACAGGTTCATTATGACCACGATAGATTTCTTATCCTGTGGGAGGAAGTGATTCCTAATAAGAAATTCAAGGCATGGCCATTGATTGAATTCATGATCTCCAACGTCATTCATCAATTTATATTCCCTCATTCCATTCTAAAAGAAAATAGAACCAACGTCTAGGTGGATGAGATGAAAATGTTGTATGCTAAGCATGTCATCTAGTTTGACATTACTTCTCACAATTATGCACCCAAACATAGATATATTGAAGAATTCAAAAAAACCATATCCATCATTCAATATAATATGGTAGGAAAGGACAAGAATATTATTCCAAAAAATCTCCCCAATGCTCTCTCTGCCTATCAAAAATTGACTCAAAATTCCACCCAGGTGAATCTACATTCCAAGGTGTATGGAACATAGGTAGTCCTACCCATCAAGATTCAATATCCATCGCTCTAAATAGGTTTCTATGATTAAAAGGTAAGTAAATAGTTATATAATCCAATCTAGATGAGTTTTAGTCCTTAAAAAAGTATAAAATCTTTTCCATTCACAATCTATTGATGAAAAAGGATAAGATAACTAGATCATTCAATAAGAAGGTTTTCCTCTGCTCTTTATTCATGTGTGACATAGTTCTAGCTCTTAGAAATCCAGTGTTACCTAGAAGGAAACCATCAAAGTTGGATCCCAAGTGGTAAGGATATTATATCAATCACTAGGTATATACAAATATTCCATACACTTTGATTACCATTGACAGAGAGCAAAATACTCCTCCAACATGTGAAAAGATCCTGAATAAATACATTGCCTGAAGAAAATGTCTTTAGAACATGATGTTATATTGTATGGACCAGTCCTATCACACAAACTTAAACTATGACATTATCTTCAAAGTCACAGGATAAAAAACATCATTGCACCAACATTTTAGTTACATGATGTTAAACATAATAAAAACCAACCTTTTAGTTGCATGAAGTTAAACTATGTCACAATTATCATCATAGAAACATGGTGAGAAACTCTAGGGCACCATAATTTTCATACATGACAGAAAATCATAGTCGACATCAGAAATCTACCATTCCATATTTCAAAACTGCATACAGATTGATTCATTTCCTTAAAAGATACAATGTGAATCTTGGATTTCACATCTCGGCCCATCCACCACACAAAAAATACCCCTACCTATATAATAGTATGTCCTGCACAAGGAGATTTCCATGAAAACATTTGTGTGGAATCATTCATACCCTTGAACGATTCATAGTGATGCCAAAAAAATCTATTAGTGGTACCATCCATATTAATACTTATTTCACATCAGGTTACCATCATCATATCCGCATGATGATAAAATGAATAGTGCCCACCCCCAAGAACACAAAATTAATCTCTGCACTTAGTACAAGCATCCCAACATGAAAAATGTATGCATCCCTCCTTAGGTGTAACACACCTAGAATTTATGAAAAGTACTCTTTTTAATTTTATTTATGTCTTGTGTTGTACACTACACCAAATGAAGCATTCACTACACGCATCCCTAACTTGGATTTCATTACATGCAATTACGATCTTCCACGATAGCTTGTGTTGTACGCAATATCGAGTTTCACTAAACAACGATATGTTATATAAACGAGCCGTTATGAATAGTAATACCCATTTTTTAAAATTTTATAAATTTTACCTTTTGAAATGGACTTCTTTTTTGGATTCATAATATCGAAATTCGACTAGGGTGAATTTTTGGTCTTTTTCTAAAAACATTCAATTTTTGATGAATAGTGAAAACACTATGTTACTATTTTAAACCGGACTTTTTATTTAAATAATTAATTTTTTATTTTAATTTATTTTATGTCAAAATTGATACATAATACCTATATAAATTCAATGTAATTAATTGGAATCATTTTATAATAATTTTAGATATAAAAACAATTTATTGATCTTTTCACCGTCTTTTACCCCTCTCCAAGGAGAATTTGGAAATTCACATAAACCTTAATTTTACCGCTTCTGTGAGTGGAATTTCGAAAATCCAAGAGACATAGTTAATATTAAGGACTAAAATGTGGTTCAATGAGGTGAAAATAATTTTTGGTGAATAGTAACTTTTTACTTTTATTTACCACGCTTAAAAGTAAATAGGGTAATTAAGGGTAAAAATGATTTTATTATTACCCTAACACAAGTTATAATTTTATTGGATAAGTCTAATTCGACCAAAAACAACCATAGGAATAAAATATGACCATTTAGTTCCACTTGGATTAGATTCGGACATTTATTATTATTTTATTTAATGAATAGTTAAAATAGTTAAAATCAAAGTTTAATAAATAAAACATTTTTAATATAGGATTATACATAATATAAATTATACTATATATATTCATTTGAAAGCTAAAAATATTTCCTACATAATGGTATTTTATTTATAATTTATTAATTTCTTTATAACACAATGATGATGCCGTAATTACCTTATTAAGGAAATATTAACATAATTGATATTATAAATACCCAAATAAATGTAATTTGAGACTTTTTATGAATTGAATTAATTTTATAGGTTTATATTACATGTTAGTATTGATTTAAATAACTTTTTTCTAACTAATCATGTTGTTACAATTTTCACAAAAATCAGTTACCAAATAGTGTCAAAACTCACATAATATAGTTTTTAAAACAAATATTATATTATTAATTGTTATTTTTTTCCTAAAAATAGATGGTTCAGCCAAATGACTTAGATAAGGATATATATATTAATAATTAACCACTTCTAGTTCGTTTGTCTCGTTATAGTAAGTTTATTAACCATATAATGTAAGAAAAGAAGAAGACACGGTAAAAGTTAAATTATGTATCTTAGAGTTAAATCTAAATGATAAGGTTAAAATTGTAACATAAACTTGTCTAAAATCTATTGGTCGATAGGAGTTCGACCCATACCCATATTAGCTTTGAAATAAATCAATTTAGATCTATTATAAACCTAATATAACTTTATTATAAAATAATATTTTAAGTTTTTCCAAAGGTGCCCCTCTCCTCCCCTATAAAAAGGGCACCCCTTCCCTCTTCTCTTCATGCCATGTTGAGCCTTGAAGCATGGCCAGCCCCTAAAAAATTCTCATCTCCACTTCCCTAGAAACATCCTACTGGTCCTGGTATTTTTTAAATACCATTTTTAGTGCCCTAAGGGGAGGTTAAAAATAGGTTCTTCAAAGAAGAGGTAATGTCCGTTATCGATTCTTTCAAATTTATTTATTCTTCTACTTATTCTTCTTTAGTTTTTTCATTATGATGTAATAACATTAGTATCACTCATATACTGATATGTTATTATAAATATGAAACAAACCTATTTTACCTTCTATCCATCCTATGGAAAACGAAATCACCGCGCGTACGTACGTACGGAATACCGTCTCCACACCGTGGTGTAATCTATTTTCGACCACCACCTTACTTGTATGGGTAGAATGGTGTAAATAAATAACTATATATGATTATTTTAAAGTGATATTTATTCTGAAATATTATACATATACTTCAATACAATTCCACGATCATGGGAATGATCTCATCGCTCGTGTGTATGTATGGACTACCGTCTCCACAATGCGATGAGATTCATTCTCCATGTTTACCATTCATGAATGATTATAAAGTATATATAATGAATAATAATGAAATATATGACATAATAATGATTCTGGGTTTATGTATATATATATATATATGTATATGTATTTCATGTACATAATTCCATTCAATTCAATAAGAAAACTAAATCAGCGTTCATGTGTACGTATGACCTATTGTCTCCATGAACGATGTATTTCATTACATTTATCGATCTATTATATATATATATATGTATATGATGAATATATATTATATATAAATCATGTTTTACATTATGGAATTAAGTAAATCAGGATATAAGTAATAATATCAAGAACAACAAGTTGACACACGTATAATAAATGAAACAATTTTACCCAAATCGTTGTATTTACATCGAATTTACAAAAGAACAGGTAATATAAAGTCATAAGTAAACCATATATGATATCATAAAAATGAATATTATTCAGTAATATGTCAATGAAATTATTTAAATCATTATACAGGAGTATTGGATACATACTAAGCATATCATACATAAGGTAAGGGATAACTATTCCAATCTCGCTTTTATCCGAGATTGTTTATTCATAAGTATATACTTGGGTTATATTTTTCATCCATGTCCATAAAATGTTTTTCATAAAGTGTTTAATATTCTTCAATGATTTTTTAAAGTCATGTTTACCCTTCTTTGACTTTTAATTTGTGTTATGGATAGAATCTTTCTTTTGTTTACCATACGTGGTAATTTTTGACTTTTCCGACAAAAGTACGAGGAGAATGTTTTTTTAACTTATACGGCATGAACAGTTTTTTACGCTTTCATAACCCGTTATTTTCATGAATCTTACTCTACAATATATCATAACTATTTTCAATAAAATCCTTTTCTTTTAAATTTTCATGGCATTTTTTGAAAAGAAAATGATTTTGAATAAGAAATGATATTTTCCTCAAGAATTCATTTCAAGTGTTTTATCAAAACCATTTTCCATATAAGATGAAATTATTTATTATGTGTAAATTTCAGGTATAATGTCTATATGATTTACATGGTTTCACTTTTATTATGATGAAATATCGATTTGTTTTATATGGATTATTTGATGATGGGACAATGTTTATGAAACCCATTTTATTTTTTTTGGGTTATGATGAATGTTTTTTCATTTATTTTGTGGTAAAAGTAAGAATGATTTTATTCTGAGATGGGTGGGACCTATATCTCCCACAAATGAATTGGGTAAACATTTATATCTCATGATATTTACATAGCTAGAACGGTAAGTTAATTCGGTTCAGTATTATAGGACTGGAATGAGGAGTGAACTCGATTCAGAATGGGACTTTTTCCACTAAGATGGTCTTGGCAGCAATGCCTTGGTTATTATGGAAATCATAACATGTTATTAATGGATGCAACAATTACATGTTTTATTACCATGCTAGTTTATCATGATTAATGTTTCTTTATGATCTATTCCTTGTGTACTTCCAAGATTTATGTTGCTGGTCATGATTTTGAGGTTTAGATTTTATGTTCAAGTTTTTGCATTAAAATGTTTAAGGATTATTTTATGTCCATTATGCTTACCCTTACTGAGCAATTCAGCTCACCCTTTATATGTATTCTTTTCCCTTGGATTTAAAGAAAGATTTTAGGTAAGAAAACAAATGGGGAAGATCTTTATGGGAGATATTGAAGATCTTTCACCACGATTAGAAGATTATTTTCTGAGTTTCTGAAGACAATAAACTATTACGGTCCTTGTGTCTCTGTTTTCGTTATGTATTAATTATTCTAAAAAAGTAATGTAATGTCCATGTACGTCAAGCTTTGGGTCTCTACAGTTGGTATCAGAGGAATGGTTTAGTTATCCAATGGAAACTAGGATGCGAAAACTATAGTGATATCCCTAGAGATATTTCTAAGGTATGTCTAGGGATGTCCCTAAGGTTAAGTATACGTATAGGTTATAGTCCTACAATTATGGTAACAATATTAGAATATAACATATGATGTCAGATATTGAAGGTAATCCCCCTTTATTATGTTGTCTTCCTAGCATGATTTTTTCCTCTCACACTGTTCTTTTTGGGTTTTAGACAATAGATTGAACCCGAAGGAACTATGTTGATCAATGTAATGGACAATGCAATGATTGTCCTTTCCAGTGACCAAATGTGATGGGAGATGTAGTGAAAAATCTTATTACTGTACTTACACAAGCTATGAATCATTATGGATTTCCAAATGATCAGATAAGGGAACAATATTCTATTGAGTCCTTCATGAGGCAACGTCCAATGACTTTCAATGGTTCTTTTGATCCACTTGTTGCTGAACATTGGATCGGTACTATTGAAAATAAAGATTCCATACTTCACTGTTCAAAACATGAAAACATTATTTTAGCTGTCTAACGTTTAGAAGGTGAAGAAGACCAGTGGTGTACTCTAATTAAGAATACAAGGCCCCAAGATGAAATTGAATCCATGGAATGGGACGAGTTCAAGAACATTTTTTTTCAGTATGTACTTCCCTCATATTCTTCGAACAAAGATGGAAAATGAGTTTCTTTAGCTTTATCAAAAGGTTGATGAATCTCTTGGTATATATGAAGCGAATTTTACAAGACTTGCAAGATATGCAACTGGCTTTATCATCCAACCTGAATGTAAAGTTGATCGATTTTTCGGTGGCATAAAACCAAGTCTTCGAAGGGCATTAGCTATAAGAGACTTCAGTAGCTATGAAGAAATTGTGTGTTGTGCTATCAAGGTAGAACTAGAAGTTGGTGTAAAATATCCATCTCATGGTTTTGACAGGAAACAAAAGATGGAGTTCAAGGAGAAATATCAGAATAATGGTGAAAAGAAGATGAATGTTTCTTTGTGCTCAAATTGTGGAAAAAAGCATGGTCGCGATTGTCTTAAAGGGACTAGAAAATTTTTAAGTGTAGAAAAGAAGGTCATCGAGCAGCTGAGTGTCGAAGTAATGGAAAAAGGGTTTCTAATGATGTGAATAAAGAAAATACTATAGATAACGCACCACCAAAACGTCAATGCTTCAGCTGTAAGGAAATGGGGCATTATGCTAATCAATGCCCTAATCAAAGGGTTAATGATGATCAAAGTGAGAAACCTCTTAATGAAAAGCATAAAGGGAAGTCACATGCGATCACTATTTGTGATATTGAGTATAACAATGATGTTGTGTAATGATTAAGTGTTTATGTAATGGGATTTCAAAATAGTATCATGGAATCTCATTTATAATATCGTTGAATTTTCAAATATCATTGTATTGGTCCATTGTGGTTTTCAATAAGAATATGGTACCAGTAACCATGATAAGTGATTCAAATATTTTGGAAAGCAGATGATATGCGCATAATGAAGGGATAATGAGAAAATAAATTGTTTGATAGTATTCATGAGCTCATGATTGATATAAAGACTAAGTGATATCGTGGTTCGAGTATATAGAATTTTTGGGATTTTCGTATGTGGAAAGAGTTAACTTTTGACAGCATTTATGTTTTCGCTAAGGTTCAATGGGTATACGTTTTCTAAGAGAATAAATGACTAAGGTATTCAAATGTTTGGAATGTGACCAACAAGATATATCTCATGATATATGGGGGATAAATGATGGTATTCACTTGCTTGTTATGTGACCTATCAAGTAATAATTTTCTTTACACTATGAGATTGGAAAGAAGTATTTTTTATAAGCTTAAAGGTTGGAATGGATTAATTTGGACATCAGATAGAATTGTTTAAGAATAGAATTTTTTTCGATATAATTTATGGAATGTTATAATAATGTAGTTTTAGAAAAAGGACAGCCTGCAGGACGGGCGACAACAAGTCGTGTCGGACAAGGCTGTGGGAATCGAACCCACAACTGAAGTGAAACAAGAATTTATCGCCAACCAACGGCCTACACCAAGTCCATGTTTAGTAGAAAATAGTTTAAATATATTACGAAGTATGATATATGAAGTATAAGTCCATTTTAGGAACCATGTATGATTAATCTCACTATATACGGACTTATGTATTTTTGATAACTTTATCTAACCTTTCGTTTGAGACAGATGGAATGACCCATCATTATATCACCTGATCTACTTCATTTCATTAAGGGATGAAGTGAAAATTGTCTAAGGAACGATCAACAGTGAGACTGTACCAAAATCAAGAAAGTATTTCTTTTTATTCAAATTTCTTCAACCATAGGGAAATGATCTTGAAAACCAAAAATGTTGTCCTAGTGCCCTTATATCCGATGAATCAGATGGTACCTTAGATCATCACAAACCTATGGCTTTGTGATTGTTGCCTTTTTTATAGCTATGTTCTCTACCACTCTCCATCAGAACATGATGTTTATATTTCTCTTCCATATTCGTATTTTCACCTATGTTCTCCTCTGTGGAAAACCAAAGATTAGTTAATTTGGGTAACGGTTACATTTCATACAATAGTTTTTAAAGATTGGTTTTGGTATTCCTTTTTACAATGTAGGTTTAGATTAAAAAAACTTTTGATTAGTAAAACATTTATTACCCCGACAAATTTCGACAGCGAAATTCATTTTAAAGGAGGGTAGAATGTAACACCCAGAGATTTTATGAAAAATATTATTTTTAATTTTATTGATTCCTTGTTTTGTATTCTACACCACAATGATCTTGCACTACAAGAATCCCTAACATGGCTTTCATTACATGCAATCATGATCTTCTACGATAGCTTGTGTTGTACGCAATACAGAGTTTCACTAAACAACGAGATTTTATATAAAATTGCCATTATGAATAGTAATACCCACTTTTTAAAATTTTATAAATTTTATCATTCGAAATGGACTTCAATTTTGGATTTTTAATATCAAAATTAGCCTAGGGTGAATTTTTGTTATTTTTCTGAAAACACTCAATTTTTTATGAATAGTGAAAACATGAGGTTACTATTTAAAAAACGACTTTTTATTTAAATAATAATTTTTTACTTAAATTTGTTTTAGGTCAAAATTGATACATAATACCTATATAAGTTCAATTTAATTCATTGAAGTCATTTTATAATAAAAGTATATATATATATAATTTATTGAACTTTTCACCGTCTTTTACCCACCTCCTAGGAGAATTTGGAAAATCGCATGAAACCTAATTTTACCACTTCTATGAGTGGAATTTAGAAAATCCAAGAAACACGGTTAATATCAAGGAATAAAATGTGGTTCAATGAGATGAAAATAATTTTTGGCGAAGAGTAACTTTTAACTTTTATTTACCACTGTTAAAAGTAAATAGGGTAATTAAGGGTAAAAATGATATTATTATTACCCTAACACATGTCCTAATTCTATTGGATAAGTGTAATTCTACCAAAAACAACCTTAGGAATAAAATATGACCATTTAGGTCCACTTGGATTAGATTAGGACATTTATTATTGATTTATTTAAAGAATAGTTTAAATAGTTAAAATCAATGTTTAATAACTAAAACATTTTTAATATAGGGTTATACATAATATAAATTCGAATATAAATATTCATTTTCAAGATAAATATATTTCCTACATAATGGTATTTTATTTATAATTTTGTAATTTATTTATGACAAAATGATGATGCAGTAATTACCTTATTAAGGAAATATTAACAGAATTGATATTATAAATAACGAAATAAATGTTATTTTAGACTTTTTATGAATTAAATTAATTTTATAGGTTAATATGACATGTTAGTATTGATTTAATTAACTGTTTTAGAACTAATAATGCTGTTATGATTTTCATAAAAATCAATTACCAAATAGTGTCAAAATTGACATAAAATAGTTTTTAGAAGTATTATTATATTATTAATTGTTATTTTATTCCTAAAAATATATGGTTCGGCCAAATTACTTCGATAAGGATATATATATTAATAAAGAACCACTTGGGGTTCGTTTGGCTTGTTATAGTAAGTTTATTAACCATATAGTGTAAGAAAATAAGAAGACACTGTAAAAGTTAAATTATTTAACTTAGAGTTAAATCTAAATGATAAGGTTAAAATTGTAACCTAAACTTGTCTAAAATCTATTTGTTGAGAGGCGTTAGACCCATCCCCACTTTAGATTCAAAATAAATCAATTCGGAGCTATTATAAACCTAATATGACTTTATTATAAAATAATATTTTAAGTTTTTCCAAAGATGCCCCTCTCCTCCCCTACAAAAAGGGCACCCCTTCCCTCTTCTCTTCACACCCTTTTGAGCCTTGAATCTCGGACAAACCCTACCAAATTCTCTTCTCCACTTCCATAGAAACATCCTAGAGGTCCTAGTATTTTTTAAAGACCATTTTTTAGTTCCCTAAGAGATGGTTAAGAAGAGGCGCTTCAAAGAAGAGGTAATGTCTGTTAACAATTATTTCAACGTAATTTCTTCTTCTACTTATTCTAATTTAATTGTTTCACTATGATGTAATAACATCAGTATCACTCATATATGGATATTTTATTATAAATATGAAACAACCCTATTTCACCTTCTATACATCCTACGGAAAATGAAATCGCTGCGCGTTCGTACGTACAGAATACCATCTCCACACCGTGGTGAAATCTGTTTTCGACCACCAGCTTACTTGAAATGGGATAATGGTGTAAATAAATAACTATATATGATTATATTAATGTGATATTGATAATAATATACTATACATACACTTCAATACAATTCCACGATCATGGGAATGATATCATCGCTCGTGTGTATGTATGGACCACCGTCTCCACAATGCTATGAGATTCATTCTCCATGTTAAACATTAATGAATGATTATAAAGTATATATAATGAATAATAATGAAATATATGACATAATAATGATACTGGATTTATATATATATATATATGTATTTCATCTAGTTAATTCCATTTAATTCAATAAGTAAATGAAAACAACGTTCATGCGTACGTACGGCCTACTGTCTCCATGAACGGTGTATTTCATTCCATTTATCGATCTATCTTATATATATGTATATGCTGAATATATATTATATATAAATCATGTTTTACATTCTATAAATAATTAAATCAGGATATAAGTAATAATATCAAGAACAAGAAGTCGAAACACGTACAATAAATGAAACGATTTTACCCAAATCACTGCTTTTACATCGAATTTACAAAAGAACGGGTAATATAAAGTCATAAGTAAACCATAAATCATATCCTAACAATGAATATAATTATGTAATAAGTCAATTACATTATTTAAATCATTATACAGGAGGTTCGGATACATATGAAGCATATCAGACATAAGGTAAGGGATAATTATTCCAATCTCTCTCTTATCCAAGATTGTTAATTTGTATGTATTTACTCGGATTATATTTTTCATCCATGTCCATAAATTGTTTTCATAAAGTGTTTAATAATCTTCCATGTATGTTTAAATTCATTTTTACCCTTCTTTGACTTTTAATTTGTGTTATGGATGGAATATTTCTTTTGTTTACCATACGTGGTACTTTTTGACTTTTCCGAAAAAAGTACGAGGAGAATGTTTTTAACATATATGGAATGAAAGGATTTTTATGTTCTCATAACACATTATTTTCATGAATATTACTCTACAAGATTTCATTACTATTTTCAACAAAATCCTTTTCTTTTAAAATTTCATGGCATTTTGTGAAAAGAAAATGATTTTGAATAAGAACGGATATTTTCCTCAGGAATTTATTTCAAGTGTTTTATCAAAACCATTTTCCATATAAGATGAAATTATTTCTTATGTGTACGTTTCAAGTATAATTTCTCTATGATTTACATGGTTTCACTTTTCTTATGATGAAATATCCATTTTTTATATGGATTAATTGATGATGGGGCGATGTTTATGAAACCTATTTTATTTTTGTTGGGTTTTGATGAATGTTTTAAGTTTATTTTGTTGCACAAGTAATAATTATTTCATTATGATATGGGTGGGACCTATGTCTCCCTCCAATTAATTGGGTATAGATTTATATATCATGATATAGACATGGCTGGGATGATAAGTTAATTCGGTTCAGTATTACAGGACATGAACGAGGAGTGAACTCGATTCAGAATGGGACTTTGTCTGCTAAGATGGTCTTGGCAGCAATTCCTTGGCTACTATGTAAATAATAACATGTGCTTAATGGATTCCACAATTACATGTTTTATTACCATGCTATTTTATCATGATTAATGTTCCTTTATGATCTATTCCTTGTGTACTTCCATGATTTATGTCATTGCTCATGATTTTGATGTTTAGATTTTATGTTCAAGTTTATGCATTCAAATGTTTATGGATTGTTTTATATCCTCTATGCTTACCCTTACTGAGCATTTGAGATCACCCTTTATATGTTTTATTTTCCATAGGATTTAATGAAATATTTTAGGTCAGAAAAAAATGGGGATGATCTTTATGGGAGATATTGAAGATCTTTCACCGTGATTAGAAGATTATTTTTCGAGTTTCCAAAGACACTAAAGTATTACGGTCCTTGTGTGTCTGTTTTCATTATGTTTTAATTATTCCAAAAAAGTAATGTAATGTCCATGTATTTCAAGCTTTGGGTCTCTATATTAGAAATGTATATTAATTTTTGGGACTCCTTCATCCTCATTCATGTCATTTTTTATGCCACCACATTACACATATAACTTTTGGTGTGCTTAACTCATAGACTAAGCTTCATGACATAAAACTAATAGCCACACAATGGCCCATGAAGCAAGATATTAAAAAAATTTCAATGGTCCAATTTCTAGGGAATTTAACTAGGTTCTCATGTCCATGATTTTTGAATTTATGCTATATTCGGCTTTTCTCTGGGATGTGTTTTGTGGTATTAGAAACCCTTTGCCCCCAATTCACATGGGGTTTTTCATAACACTACACTACACGTACGTATTAGAGACACTTCTACCTTTATATTCCATACTATATGAACATAAACTATGAGTTAAAATCCTCATCATATGATATTAATCTATATTCATCCCTAGACATGTTCATAATAACACATTATATTCATGGGATGCTTTGGTTACCTCTTGAGATAGGATTTCCCCCAACAGTGTTTATCTCTCACCATTATGTGTTTCAGAACTATTTGTGTATTGGTTATCATCTTAATAATATATGTAATGATTCTAAAAAAAATTCATTTTTCCCAACCAGACATTAATCATCCTTTAATCCTCTTGGCCTCATTCACAGTCTAAGCCTTATGACCTCAAACTATACACAGTCTATTTTAAGGTGTATGTGTGGTACTTGTTCCTCTTTCGAGCCATTATTATTCGGATAAGACACTCCCATAAAACAAAGATAACATGAAAATTTTCCTTTTATTGTCCATACATAATTACATTAAACCAATCCCCCCTTTGTTCTAGATCTTTTGACTTTAAACTGCACACAATTGGTATTAGGATCAGTTCACGGGGTGAAAATCCTCCTTGGATCATTCATTTGGGGTTTTAGCTCTTCCTCCACACAAAATTCTTGAAATTAAAATTTTATAAATGATTTAGTCCATACGAACATAAACTATGTGCTCCCACATTAATAACTACATGTTTCTTGATTCCCATCATTATGGGATACATATCGATGTCCAAACATTTTTTCTTTGAGATAAACTTCAAATTTATAAACCCTTTAGTCTACTGACCCCTATTATGGTCCAGACTCCATGACCAAAAACTGAGATACTATAGTATAATAATCATGACACTATGTTATATGAGAGTCACTTCCAAAATTTACAATGTGGTGTTGGCCCTCCAAGTCCCCTATTCATGTAATTTTCTTCATGTTGTCACACTATGCATACCCATTTGAGAGGACCCAATCTAGTTCGAACCCTATGACCTTAAATTAAGATCCATGATCTATGAATCATGAATTTAATCTATGTGAAGTAATTATTTGGAAAATTTGATGTGTTTTTGGGCCTCTTAGGCTATCATTCATGTCAGGTTTATAAATTTTATACCCTACATTACCCATTTCGATAATCCCCTTTACTATAGTCTAAACTCAAAGACCATAAACTAAGATCCTATGGTCCTTGAAAATAGATATTATAATGTTTATCGTAAGTCTATCCATCATGATTTTTATTAGTATTAATGACTCCCACCAGGAATATGTGGTTCAGTGAATGCCTCCTTAGACCTCATTCACATTAAGGTTTCTCTCTGCCACACTACACATATCCTCTTGAGGGACATAATTTTCTCCTAGTCTGACATTTAATAACTTATACTAATATCTAGCTTATTGTCCATAATACAAAACCTCAAACTCTTCAAAGAAATTCCAATAATCACGACATGATACTACGTGTGAGTTTCTCTCGAGATTTTTGTGTGTTGTTGGGCCTCCCTGGCCATCATTCACATCAGTTTTATCTTTTAACCCCATGACACATGTCTATTTGGGATACACAACTCATTTGTGGAAACTCTATGACCTTAAACAAGGATCCAACTTCTTCAATTAAGGATTTTAAAATGTGATCTTACCCCACATGAAATTGGTATTCCTCATACAATAAGTATAGGATGTCTAACAAGTCTTACCCCATTCCCCAAATATGGGATACCTCATAATCATCGTGAGATACCTTAATTCAATCTTCAAAGAGAATCAACCCTAATAGTGTTGGTCTCATACAATTAAATATTCTATAAACACAATTTTGTTTATTAAAATCCTTATGGTATACTTTGAGACACAAAATAACTTTGTGTTTAGGCCCATCCACAAATTTATTCAACCTTTCGCCCCTTATATGTAGTTATAGACCATGAAATTCGACCATAAACTACTCCAAAAACATGGGTTTGAATCCCAGAATACAAGATACCCCATTACACACTTAATTTATTTATTATTTTGGTTTTCCATCATATTTCAAATCTAGATAGACCCCCTTAATAGTCAGGTTCTTTGTCTAAGGCCCAACTCTCATCTGGGGCCAACATCCTGATGGATCTCTTATAACTAATCATATATGTTTTTTCAAAAATGGTCAAATGATGATTATTAACATTCTCATATCATTACTAACTGGTGTAGTTGATATTATTATGTTTAAAATATGGGAAATAGTCATTACTTACCAATTGGCCACCCCTTATCAAGACCTCCAAATTCCCAGCTTACCTCCTTTCCAATTCAATGTATCATAGTGGAATTCAATAAGCCTGGTTTTAAAATTAATGTTAGCTTCATAATGTTTGGAAAACATCCATACCAATCCTTTTTTCACACACTAATCATGAATCATGTGAGATTTTTATTTCTAGTAGGGTGTGTCCCCATGTGTTTCAGCTCCAAAAAGTGGCCCGTGGTCCATACTCAATGACCATAAACTAGGGGTTCATATCCAAGTATCATGACTTTAATGACTGTGTGATTTGTCTTCAAAGAGATATTTTTTATAGTTCATTGGTCTCCTCTCCCTCAATCACATCGTTTTTTATCTCTGTAACACTAAATATGTCTATTTGGGGTATTAATCCCATGGTCCAAACGTTACGACCTTAAACTATGTGCACTGTCTTGGTTACATGATGTAAGATTGTGAGATGTATCCATATCATAAGATGTTAAATTGTAAAATGATCTATCCTTGTCATATTAAATTAAATCATGTTCCCAATTTCATCATCATACAACATAAAAATGTGTATCTATCATCCTTTTTTTACAATGTAAAACTATTGGGTATCGTAGGACCTTACAAGACAACCCTTATTTTGGTGTTGGTAATCTACCACATTAGTCATGTTCCTTCATCCCTTTATCAATATCTGAAATAGTTCTACCCTATAATATAGTTTTGCTTTGTGTTCATACCAATAATCTTACAATAAAGTTCTCTAAGATAAGCTAGTTTAATTCAGAGAATGTTGGAGTCTATTCGAAAAATCCATCACCTAATTATCATACTTTGTGTTCCCATTTTATGGATATCCATTCTCATCCATGCCTAAAGAGAACCCCTTATAACTTGCTCACATGAAATTTTTTCTTACCTACCATTCTGATCCAACTTCACGGAATACATTGGATGAAATTTTGATATAGTTTTTATGATTCAAACATGTTCCGCAGTCGAACTTCATTTGATTTACCCAATTTCTGGCCGACAGTATAGATACTATGTTATCCCAATTTCTGTCTGACAGTTATAGATATTTTTGTTCCATATTTCGGTCATTGTGATTCACACTTCTCATTACCCTTTGTTAAGATAGAATTCAATTCCCCTAGTTTTATCCCATTCATGCATTACTACAAGTTGGAGAAGAAGGTCGGCTATTCTAAGAGCCCAATTCTCTAGACACACCCTCTCTAATCCCAAACAATCTTAGTAGTCATTCAATAATAGAAAACCTAGAGTGTTTATTGATTATCTGAAACTCATTGAAATGAGCAATTGTGTGGAGGTCCCGTATTTCTCACACTGAGCGTGACTAATGTGAGCTTAGGGATTGGTGGCAGTTGTTTTAAATATTTGATCATAGTAAAGAAATATATTGTGAAAAAAGAAATATTTCAATGAAACTAAAAAATTTCTAACAGAAAAAATCAATTTGGGGTAATAGTAAGGGTCATCAACATGTTAGAGCGTCTCATGAGTCATGGAAAAATTTCCCTTATGGCTATGCTTTGGTGATCGAGTGTCGTAGCTCTGCCAAACGTTGGCATGTGACATCCAAGATCTACTACCTCTTATTGAGATCTCCAACCTCATCATTTTCTATAAAATAATTCTCATAAACTATGGTATGTGCCCAGTTCCCTCAACATAGAGAATAGATATTGGATAAGTTACCTATTTCAGTTGATTCTCAACATTATCCAGCTGAGCCCTAAGTCTACTGATGGTCTTTAATGAGTTTCGGCGAATTTATTATGCTCATCCATTTCTTCCTCCTAACATTGGATCTCCTATTTAACTTCATAAGACTTTTGTATGTTTTCAGACTTATCCTAAGAATAATAAATTGCTATATTTTGTATTCCTTCACACACCCACATAGTGAGAACGACATTGAACAGTGTGGGAATACCATGAGCATCTACCCACATGACACACATATTCACAACAATTGTAAAAGACCCAATATATACAACTAGTTGTGGTTCTAGAGGTTGGTCAATGAATAATTGTATTAACTTCTAGGCCATGTGTCTGATTATGAAATTTCATTCATATGCATTAGTATTAGAGTCTTCCAACTCCTCATGTTGTGCAGGCTCGTACCCAGGAAAATCTATAATAAGGTCGGTAGTATGATCTTTCCTTGACATACTCTCAGATGGGATGGTCTATATATCATGAGTTTGTTCATCCTCACACGAATATTCTTCATAATCCTCACCCACTATAGCCTAGAGTTCCATCCCACCAATGTCATCACTCACAGCCACACCCCATTATTCATCTAGGACCAAGGGCAAATCATATTATATGGCTAACTCCTCAAGAACCATTACAAAAATTGGAAAAGGGATCTCATATGTCCTAGTCTCATCATCTCACTAGGAACATAATAGTTCAAGAACATCATTGAATGGGAATACCTCAGTCAATATGATTAGAAAAAGACATGTACGACATTGTGAATGTAACAGACATTCCATAGATGAACATATCAAGATTGAGATCATGATTAACATCACAGATTTATACTATAGAAGACCCTTCAACACTATTTGTTATGTAAATGACCAGTATTGGTTTATCATTCATTTTATGAGTAGAGATTCATGAAATTTACAAGGAAATTTATTAAATGGATCTGTGAAAATTAGATTATGGATGAAAATTTCAAGATATTATCATACCTTATCGATGAGGAATATCAATAATTATCCATAGTTGGGGAACCTCATCTTCATTAGTCGGTGCCTCCATTTGAATGATAGGGTGTGGTTACTTATTAATTATAGGGAGGACCAGAGGTTCTAATGTTGTCACCCTAACATCCACAAAATCGACTGGCCCACCAGCCACATCATCCCTAGTAATAAGCCATAGAACATGCTCTTTGAACCTGTTGATTCACCTTCACCGTCTTTAACCGGGTCCTCATTCCCATTATCATGATTCTCTTTTAATTTATATGTTTCAGTTAGACAATCTAGATTGTGAAAGGGAATGATCAATGAAGGATGCGAGTGAGTTAAAGATTACCTCAAGGAACTCAAAAAGTATTATTTAGAGGAAACAATATCACCACATTCATGGGGACTCCCTTGATATGAATTTATTTCCTAGTATTCTATTTCACTGACTTTTTGTTTCTCATGGTTGGATTCTTCCTTTATAGATGATGAAACATCAATAGTGGGTGCCTCCTATTGATCCAACTCATCTCCATACATAACCCATATTTTGGTGGAAGGGGGTTTATACTTCCCTCATTAACATTAATAGGTTTCCATGACTATCATATATACCTGTAATTAGTGGATGAACACTCTATACATGACCCAAATGGGCCCATATTTTGGAAGCTTGATACCATAGTACTACAGCTTCCACCAGAGGTTTTTTATCTACAGTGAATTTCGAAGAATCCATTAAGACACCTAGATACAGGGAAATATGGCATCAAAAGTCTGTTTTTTAGGTATGTTGCATTCTTTATAGGATCCTACTTTTATTTCCATTTGGGTTACTTATGAGACCATTCCACTCCGGAAATCAGGGGTGAGACCACACCATGCGACATCACTTCCACTGCAGTTCCATCTTGAGCCGCCCAAGATTTATGGATCACCCTAAGTGGTGTAGCCTACATACTTACTCAATGCTTCGAATCCCCACTTACAAATGAAACCACCTAAATTATCTTCAAAATTATTTCCTCTATATGTGTTTCCACCCATTTTCTATCACAGCCTGTTGACAAACCTGCATTGACATTGGTTGGTGACATCACAATGGATTCCCTAGATCCAGCAATCACCATCATATACCATTGATGAAGGAGGATACATCAGTTACTATCCTCATGAACCCCCATGTATAATATCTTCTTCACTCGTTCAAGGCATTGAAATTTTATGGAGATGTGGGATAGTGTGTTTGGATCGATGTAGACATGTCCATTGATCCAGGCCCCCAAAACTACACCTATTAATAATTTTAGATACTTTTTATATTTCCACATGATTTATAGGTTTTCCACCATTTGACCAACCATAGTGGATAAGGGATGTATGTTCATGTTTTCATGATTTTCGATCTAAACATTAACCCCAACCTCAGAAAGAATCATTGGACAGAACCCATCAATGATTTGTTTAGTTAGATAAAAATAAAAATTTTGAGGGTTGATATAATTAGAGAATTCATAACCTCTAAGGCGTGACATGATATATAAATTTATGAACTAGAATGGATCACTTATCCTTCTGGTCATGTTTCCCCTTGAAACATGCCCCAGTATGCAATAGATCCTGGCTATCATGGGTACCCCAAAATTGATTTTGTTTTTGTCTTCTAAAATCACTTCCCTCACCAATATCCCTGGTCATATTCCCATCTACATGTACCAAACCAATTGAAGAAAAATACTCATGAATGAAATGAGGAAAGAAATATAGTGTACCAATGGATCCTAGACTCCCACCATGTTGTATCCTCATTTCTAATACCATCCTTCCTCCAATATCAACCAATATGATATTGACTTCTTCATCTACAATGTCATTGTACCGAGTTTTCCATTACTCAACAACCTCAATTTTATGTGAAACTTGAGAAACATGTTGAGCCATTCTTTTAATAGAATATCCTTGTGAAAAATGGGTGTGTGTTCAAGATTCTACATTAGTTCCCTTAAAAGATGATGTATTAAAAGATGGTAAAGATGCCTATCATTATAGTTGTTCTATAATGGAAGGAACAAATCATACATGAATCCATATACGGTAATTCCACCAATGCTATGGATTTACTACAAAATGATGTTGACTCCCCCATTATGAAGAAGGAATGTGTTCATATCTGGGTATGATCAGCTATGGAGATATGGAATTGAATCTTATTGATGGTAACAGTTAAACTGTGATGTAGAAAGAACCTCATACAACCCGATATGGCATAACTCAGCCCTATAATCTTGGAACATGAAGCTCACCCAATACAACCATTCCCATTCACTGGTAATGTTTCTTCCAGACCCCAGGTCCAAATAATTATGTCAGCATAAGATGTTGTCCCTCATACCACTCTATAATATGGTGTTGTTTTGGGAATGTAATTCCTCTTCCTTTTTCTGCTCCCCCATGACCATCCTAGTCCACCCATTCAGCGCATATATTACTATATATCAATTCTATTTGGTAGGAGAACTATCAACATTTATTTTCACTAATTGAGATCATATTCACATGTGAACCATTATCACGGTGCATCAACCATAATGGATGGTATGATAACGTCATCTAGAAATCAATAATTCCATTAATGGAGATATTCTCTTAGCAGATATATCTTTTGTGCCTCGAATAACATAGGAATAAGAATATTAATGACCAACACGACCCTTCTAGGTCAAGAGATCTGAGGATTTCTTGTCATATAATCTCTTTGATAAGTATTATATAATTCAATATAAATGGGAATTTATTGATCAACTATTTCATGTATGTCTGTAAAGGATAAGGATGATGCATGCAAGAAGATAGTTTTCATATGTAAGACGAATGTATTGTCGTGGATGATGGAGCATGAAAGAATGATCTTCTGTGAAAAAATAAGGGGTTGACACTCATTTTTTTAAAGAAAATAGAAAAATTATGTGCATGAGAGTGAATAATCTTATCATAAAGAAATTCAAAGGTACCATGCATGAGGGAACCTATTCGAACATATAGATGTGTACCTGGAATTATGAATGCGTTGAAGTTTCCTATGTGCCATATCTTTAATTTTTCACAACCCCATAGGATTTCATCCTTTATTAGATCATTTCACTTTGAACACAACATTATGGTCCCTTTTTAGCTTAGCTTCTTAGGGGAGGAATTTCCTAGTGTTCAAATCCAATTAAAGGTTAATATGACTAATGTTGTGAAATCAATAGCTATCATCCATGTCGATAAAGCATTCCTTGAATACAAAAGAAGGCATGTGAAATATTATCCTATGTGAATATGATAATAATATGCACGTATGAGTATTACATTAAAAAATATGATGACATTTATTATACCATCAATGAAGGTCACACGAATGGGAAAGGGAAAAATAGGTAAGATATCAACATTGTGTGAAATTAAATCCATTTCATGTGCAATCCTCTTGAACACCAATGATGAAATGAAATATTTCTTTCTGTGGACAAACATCTCAAAAAAGTGGAAAAGATGAGTGTAAGACTACTTCTGTAACTAAAATCTTGTGCTCCTATCACTAAATATTTTTATAATAAAGAAAAGGTCACTGCCATTATTTGGGTGAATCTTTGGAAGATGAAGCATCACTTTCTTCCATATAAAGATGATCTGTCACGACATCATGAAATCATGGAACCCACAGTGTATAAAATATAATATGACAGGTTCCATCTGGGTCCACCACTAATTGGGCCTATAGATGGTTAATCTGCACCCAACCTTTTCTATCCAATGTTGGGTCCATGCAAAGTATTTTCTTGGACACACCCTTGACGATGCGTGAAAAACATCAATCTTACATGCACCCCTACCATGAGACTTCATGGCCTACACTTATGTTAGATCACCATGTTTAAAGATCCATTACAAACAACACTTATTCCATGCATGCACTTCATTCATGCACCCTTTTTAACATGCATGAACTGATTTCCTGGTGACTCATAGGATGCCTCCTATTTCCCTTGTTTATGTGTTTCCATATCATTTTATTCCCAGGATTGGCACAATAATGCATTTTTTTCTCATCATAGGTATGATAACATGGACCATGTGATTTTCCATTGCTCCTTGTCATTGTACATGGGAATTTATAAATCAATACCCCAAAAAAGATGCATAATAAATTATTATATAAGACCAATGGACAATTTTTGATTTCACCATGTTTGATATTCATGATGTAAAACATCATAGTTTCAACTTCTATAACTCATGATGATAAACTATGGATCTACCCAATGTAATAGTCACATGAAGCTCCTTGTGTGAATGGGATAGGATGTTCTCATCCCCACCTACCCCCATGGTGAATGAGATCCTCCTCACGTAGAATTAGAACCTATCCACATGGAATGATATCCTCCTTGGGCAGCTTATAGGCATAATCCCCCCAGAAGCTCTCATTGGTTCTTCATTTGAACCATGAGCATTAGGTATACTAATTTCCCTTTTTGTCTTACTGATAATGACTAATCTTAGATTAGTGGTTATTAGAAACCAATAAATCCATCCAATATCCACCATGGTCCCTCTATGTAGATATATGCTCCATCCTCCACTCAAATGGTCCTCCTCCTTATGTCTAATCCAGGAAAATCTCAAACTATGTGGGCTTCGATTCCAAATTAACTAGGATATGTAGGAAGCCTCCCTATGGTCTAAACCCATCATCCACATCCAAAATGATCTTCTTTGGACAACATACATGATAACATCATGGCACCACCCATAGACCACATCACTTCCAGGTCCCTTTGGGCCACTTCCAAGTGTATTCTGTAACCACATCATTACTACTTCTGGTTTCCCCCTAGTAGAAAAATGTGTAAACCCCACACTAAATCCAATCAATAGAAATCCTCTTTAGAAGGGAGGATTTATTATGTAAGCTTCTCATTGATGCACCACTCCTGAAGTGAGAATCATTACCAATGGATGTTAAAATGCATGGTCTGGTCCTATCACAGGACCTTAAAATTTTGTATCAAACATCGTGGGATTTGATCCTTGACTTCTAGATAGGGTATGTAGGATGCCTTTTGGTGGTTCAACCCTGACTAATCCCAAACGTAGGTTCTTCCTCTATGGGATAAACTCTATGAACTGCCTTATGGGGCATCCTGATCACCAATATTTATAGGATGTTAAACCCTGAATCTACCTCAAGGGGTATTATGGCACAATAATAGACTCTTTATCCTAGGGACACTCCTTGGACATCCTCATGTAGAATCCTTATCACCCATCTCTATAAGGCATTAAATACTGGATCTACCTATATGTGTGTTTTGGAAAAATATCATGTGCTCTATCCAATGGATTCACCTCCCTAATTTGCTACAATGGGAGATCAAATCACCTGTATCTATAGGATGTTAATCGCTAAATCTACATCAAGGTGTGTTCTAGCCCAAACATAGGCACTCCCTTCTATAGGTGCACCTACCAGATCAACCTCAATGAGAATCCTAATCACTAGTATCTAGAGGATGTTATACCATTGATATATCTCAAGGGTTGTTTTCAACCAAAAATAGGATATCACTCCTAGGGACGCACCACCCTAATCCACCTCAAGGGGCATCCTCACCACCCAAATCTATAGGACATTAATCCTCGTATATACCTTAGGGGGTGTTCTAGCCAAAATCTAGGTTCTCCCTCAGAGGTTCGTACCTCCCTAACCCCCTCATGTGGCATCCTTATCACCCTTATCTATAGGATGTTAAACCCCCAATCTAACTTGTGGGTTGGTTTGGCCAATAATTAGGTGCTCCATAATATGTACACACCTCCCTAATCTACCACATAGGGAATCCGGATCATCTGTCTCTAGAAAATATTATACGTCAGATCCTCTTTATGAAGTCTTCTGGACCAAAAACCTAGGTTTTATATATTCCCTCTGTGGAATTCAAATTCTTGATCTACCTCTATAGAAATGTATTATCAAAATTATCCCATCTTTATAGGACATTAAACATGCGACCTAGATCCATAATTATTACCTCATTATATGAATGGGATGCCAGAGGTGAAAGACTTCGATGATACACTCTTATTGTTTCATCTACCTCATGAAAAACATGAGATTCATGTGGTGAATGTCTTAGAAGATATATGAAATTATAATTAGATACCTCATGATTGATGTGGGATACCTTTGGTTCCATTCCCAAGATGCTTCCATGAGACTCCCTCCCTAGAAGAAGAATGCATGTGACTACTATTCCCAACGTCCATACATGCCAATGATTCCCAATGGGACTACTCACTTGACCGAATGTTGGTTCTCTATCATCACCCACGAGAATTTCTAAATAGAATCAGAGTAATTAACCAGACCCCACTAAGAGATTCCCTCAGGAATGAGTTCCAAAAATATGAATGAACTCTATGAGGGAAACCCATTCAAGGTGATGAGTGCTTAGCTGGAATTCGTGGAAGGAGAAGTTGATAACCCATAAACCTAATTCAATCAATGAGAAGTCATCATTAATGAATGTGAAGAAATAAACCTACCTTTTTAATATGGGATTGTGGGGAAAAAATGAATTCCAGTTCACAATAACATGTATGGGGGGTTCCCCAAAGAATGATTCAGAAAAAAATTTCTTTGAAAATTACATTGTAAGATTATAAGGTAATAATTGGAAATCATTTTAAAACTTTTCTTGAGTATAATATAAATTCCAATTTCAGAAAAAATTATAATATAAATCTTTTCCAAAATCATTTTTTTTGAAAATATCTTTGGAAACTTATTAATAAATATTTAAAATTCATTTAAAAAACTTCTTGAAGAAAATATCCTCTCCAAGTTGAAAATAATTTTTCAATTATAAATCATTTTCCAAATACTTTTCTTTGCAAATAATCTTGAAAAAAATAAAGTATGTTTTAAAAAATTGAGTGTTTGTGATGATAAAAAATTCTATTCATGTGGTACACAATAAAAAAATAGTTACCTTTCACATTTTTTATAAAATAAAAAGAAACCATTTTTGGAAAATAAGATTAAATCTGCTTTTAATAAACATTGTAAAAACTAAATCATGGGTAAAATATTATTTAATAATTTATTTAGATAATACTAATGAATTTTTGAAAACATTTATATGACACATTGATATGTATTAAAAAGGGGTTTCAACTGAAGATGGAAATAAAGTCAACTTTCCTTAAAAATATTATTTTAGTCTATTTAGCAGATAATGGAAAGGATATGAAAGAAAAAATGAATTTTAATTAAATTGGAATAATTTAATAAAATGTATATTGTTAATTGGAAATTTATCATAATATTATATAATCAAAAGCATAATTATAAATAATTCCGATTAAGAATGAGTTGTAACATCTAATCAATACTATATTGGAATCTTTTAAATCACATTCCCCATTAAACAGTACAATAAAATAGAGTATTTAATATCATAAAACAAAGTAGATTCATGATTTAACATGTAAAATTGTTATTATATATAAATCATAAAATAATATATGTGTATGTCATAACTTATATCCCATAGAGGGAAATTTGGGTAAAAACCCACATTCTTTAAGTGCGGACTTCCATCAAACTCATTAAAAAACTATTTGATAATGAAAATAGGTTTATTATAAAACTATTAAAAACAATAAATATATATACCATAACAAGTATTATTTAATTATGACATTATATTAACTGTTTATTAACAATTCAATGTTAGAAATCACATTCTGAGTAATAATTTCATTATTTTGTTTGAATATTTTGATCTTTAATTCCCAATTCACATAATATAATCATGGTTCCATCATCTCAATAATACTAAAAATGATATAGTTTAAATATATATGTATTTATATTAATCCATAAATTTTAGATATATAAAATGTAATACATTGTTTAAGGAGACGGTAGGTTGTACGTACGTATGAACACTATTTCTATTTTATTTGAAAATGGAATGAAAAGAAGGTAAATAATACATAAAATTCTGTAATAATTAATATTTCATATATATAATATATAATTATTTATTTTATCATTATTATATTTCATGTAAAGTGTTAGAGAAAATAGAATCATATCATTTCATGTGGTGGTAGTCCTCCGTACACACAAATAACGTTAGTGTATCCCACATGGAAGGGAAAGTAAAAAATGTAAAAGTGATATCATAATTCAAAAGGTATAATAATGTTAAAAAAATCATATATTTTCATTTAATATATCTTTATTACCAACCATGTCCAACAAAAATGAATATCACATCACAACGTTTCGCGAGGCAGTTGTTCCCAATATACAAGATCGATGTATTATTTTAAAAATGGAAGAAATGTAAGAATTTATATGTGTTATTATAATTTAATATGTATAATAAAATCCAAAATACTATATATAAACATTTAATTCATCTTATATCCATTTTTGATAGGTGGTGATGGAAAATGAATAGCTTCAGGTCACGGGCGGTTGTTCGTCGTGCACATGATCAACATTTTTATTTATAATTTGACAGAAGATGAGGTTGATATAAGTTAAATATAATTATATTATATATAATATTGTTATCGTATCATCATAATTTAATAATATTGTAATTATTTACAAGATTAAGTAAATTGGAAATTTCTATTTTAAAACATTACCTCTTCTTCAGACAATCTCTTTAGGTTTAACTTAATGCCTTCCAAAAAATGATTTATGATCTTAAAAGGGAATAAAGGATTTGGGTAGGGTTTTAAGTGATATATTTTGGGAATTTATTGGCATAACCAAAGGTCTATTGAGTGTCAAGAGGATATGATATGTGGTGACATTTCATAAGAGGGGGAGAGGGAACACCTGGAATTTTTGAAAATAATAGTTTACACACATTTTCACATGCCAAAAGATCCAAAATGGGATACTATAAAAAAATAAAGGTTATATGGTAAAAATATGGCCATAAAATTCGTTATTGAAAAGTTTATATGTAATTTTAACACTTATTTGTTTTACTTTAACCCCTGGTAAACCCATTTTTACCCTAATCATAGTAATTAATGTTTTCTTGTTTTTACAATTCATTTTGACAAAAAAATCAGTTGAAATAATTATATAAAATAAATTATTATGATTAAAAATAATAAATCCATTTTTTAATATTCTATTAATAAAAGTGGAAAAAATTTTAATTTAATATTAATCAAGCAGAAGTAATGACAATGAAATTTCCAAAGAAACTGTTCAAAATGATTAAAACGATTTTATTTAAAATTTACATATGAAATTGATTAAAATGTCCTAAATTTTATTAATAAATATATAATTGGACCAATTTTTCATTTAAAACCATTTTAAATTAAAATCAACTATATATATTCTTTAAATTGAAAGTAATGTTTTAATAAAAACAAGTATTTTTCACAATTCATGAAAAAAGTACTCATTTAAAAAAATACCAATAATACACACTAAGATAATATTTACATGTATATTTAAAAATTAAAATTTATTTTTGAAAAAACATTTTATAATGGGAAATTTAATAAAATTTAAATATAATTCCACAAATTATTTTAAAATAACTTGTTATAAAAATAATGTTTTTAAGCACAAATTCAATTTATTATTATCTCATTCATAGAAAACACAAAATATGAATGTTAAAAACATTTATTTTATATATAATAGGAAAATTTAATTAAAATTATTCAAAATTGTTATTTATTTAATTTATTAGGATACAATTTATCTTTTCAAATTCAAATAGTTTTTCGGAATATGATTTTCTTCATTTCCAACCAGTTTTATTTTTAGTTCTAATTAATTAGTAACCACGGAACTAAATATATATACAGTTATAAAAAAAATTCCTCATTTAGTCATTATATTTATATTCTCTATTCCAATGGATAGGTGATAACTATAATAATATTTTAAAACTATGTAATGTTTTTTTAAACATGATGTTCTTTTTGGTGAAAGCTAAACATTATGTAGAATTTAACACCAGTTATTGAAGAGATTCAATTTATTTTTAAAAGCTATTTCATAAAATCTTTGGGTGTTATAGTGACCATAAATTCCCTGATGCGATGACCTATCCTAGGAATCCCAATGTGATAGATCATTTAGATGCAGTGTGGCATGATGCATCCCTCCCAGGAAGAACTAAATAATCCAAATGCTTCAAAAATTTGTTATGTGATTCCCCTAGTCATGAAGCGACCTGATTTAGTCATTAATTTCATAGAGGCAAGCATGATTGTTTTATTATAGGTGATTATATAAGTATTTCTTTAACTTTTAAAAGTTTTTTATATTATTTATGACACATGATCCTGGAATGAATATATTTTTATGACATGAACATGGTTTTTATTTGAAAAAATATTTAATGTAAAATATTGTTACATGTTAAGAATTAATATTATGTGGTAATAATCATAGTGTGAACCTATATGCCACAAAGAAAACATTCAAACATAAGAAATAATATTTCCCTAGGAACATATCATGGTGCGAACCATACCCGTAATTACACTATGGTCCCCCTACAATAGTCTCAAGAACTTATAATAGTTATTGGTATAAACCATTATCCATTGTTTGAAGAAACATTTATTAGACTTAAAATATCCCAAAACATTTAAAATTGTATAAAAATTGTGTTCGGATAAAACTATAAATGTTTTTATACCTAAAGAAGGTTTGGGGTTTTACAATACAAAATTTAGATCACTTACAAGATAAATGAAGGACCCCGGGACACCCTGAGAGGGGAGGGGTGAATCAGGGTGACCACTTTTTCTTCTAATGTGTTGGATCTTGTTCCCACGTTGGTAGGAACTTGTTGAACCTGTATGATGATTATGATCAAAATGAAAACATTCACATGCACAGAGAGGACACAACCATTTTTACTTGGTTCACCACTAAGGGCTACGTCCAAGGAGCATACGCCGACTGGTTGCCGGTCGTACCTAAATACACTATGCTTCACTAGCTACGGATACAAAAGTTCGGGTACAGACACTCTGTCCCAGGCTCACCGCCTTTACAATTGTTCAGGGATAGCTCACTGCGTCCCTCGGGTCACTCCCGTTGACTCCCCCTGGCTCACTGCCGTTGGTGAAGTCCCACTCAGTTTATAGACGTGTAGGTCTCTTCTTCATTTGCATAAGAGTGCATCCTTTGTTGAATGTAGATGCTCTATTGAAGTCCGATTCTCACTAAAAGAAGAATATCACTTTTCCTCGAATGGACCGAGTAGATTCTCGGCTTTCGTACAGCTCCAGCAAGGCAGGCGTGCTTCAATAGTGTCTAGGTCTCCTTTTCAAGCCCGGCGCGCAAGTCTCCCGGCGGCGCGCAAGTCTCAGGCGCGCAAGACTAAACTGGCGCGCAAGTGTCACTGAAGCACCTACGCGACACTGCCTTCTTGAACTAAATACTTGCGCGATCCACTTCCTTTCTCTTCCAAACTGCCTTGGGAGAACAGCCAAACACCGGCGCGCAAGCTCTACTTGCGCGACAAAACAACCACCTGCGCGACTCAACCACCTGCGCGACGAGAGCTCGAACAATCTCTCGGCCTTGAACTCCGTTGGAAATGAGGAGGGGTGGTCCAGTATTTATAGGCAAACTGGACCCACTGCGCGGCGGCGCGCAAGTCCCTCGACGGCGCGCAAGTCCTGTCTCCAGATCCTATGTCGCGCAAGTTACTTGCACGACCCGACCAACACTCGCGCGACCTTCTTTCCTTAGCCAAATTGTGATGTTCTGATCCTCAAAAACATATGGCGCGCAAGTCTTTCATCCTCCAAGAGCTCGGCGCGCAAGTATCTTTTCCAAAAACACTTTACTTTATTTACGGATTTTCAGGCCCAAAAATTTGGCAAACACTGGGAAACAGCGCCACCTTCACTACTGTTTTCTGCTTGAATGGTATGATCACTTTGTTGGTACAAACCCTGAACTTCCACTGAGGATTGAAAACAAACACAAACCATACACCAAATCATGCTTTGAAGAACCTGGTTCCAAAAATCTCCCCCTTTGGGTTTGTTGGCAATCAGAATAAATTCAATAGATCTCCAACCATGAGCAAATCCAAAACGCAAGAATCAACTCAGCTAACACTCTAAGTCTACGTGAGCAATGATCGGTGTAGAAAACAAGAGAGAAAGATTGAATTGGATCTTAGTGTGTTGAAATCGTACACGAAATTCTCCATCCCTATGTTATCCTTTTTAAACTTCTCATCACAAGCGTACACTTCTCATCACAGAAGAATTTCTTGCCTTGAATTTATTCCTTTCTCCCCCATTGACAATAAAACCAAAGACTGAAAAGTTTGTTAAACGTTCAGCTCAAGCCATACTCCCCCTGGATAGTATCTCCCCCATAAACCTTCATCACAGCCATAAACAGATAAAAACAGTTAAAACAACCGGGGAGAGGGGACTTCCGGAGCCTCCTTATGCAGTAGGAGGTGGTCGAACACCGAGGTTCAACCGATGCTTCTCGAACACAGCCGCGGACAATGGCTTGGTTAGGATATCATCCACTTGCTCATTAGTTCCAACATGATTCATTTTAATCATGCCTTGTTCAACCTTTTCTTTGATGAAATGATACCGTATTTCAATATGTTTTGTACGAGAATGCTGAACCGGATTCTTCGTAAGATCAATTGCACTTTTGTTATCACAATAAATCACCATTGGTTGCTGCACCTTATCACCAATATCTGTTAGCTGCTGCTTCATCCAAAGAAGTTGAGTGCATGCTTTTGTGGCGGAGATATATTCAGCTTCAGCAGTACTAAGAGAAGTACTTTCTTGCTTCTTGCTCAACCAGCCAACACATTTATGCCCAATATAGAAAGCTCCACCACTAGTGGACTTTCTGTATACTACATCCCCAGCCCAGTCAGCATCAGAAAACGCTGATAATTCACTGTCCCTGCCTGTAGCAAAAAATAACCCGAAGTTATGTGTGCCTTGAATATACCTCATGATTCTTTTTAGTGCAGACATATGTTCCTCCTTTGGATTACTCTGAAAGCGGGCCGCAAGGCATGTTGCAAAGACAATATCTGGCCTTGTCGCTGTCAGATACAGTAGGCTTCCAATGATCCTTCTGTACATGGTGGGATCAACAGAGTTCCCATCCTCATGCTTTCCAAGTTTAGTTCCAACAGGAATCGGAGTTGACATTGGTTTGGAGTCTTGCATATTGAACTTCTTCAGCAACTCTCTTGCATATTTTTCCTGAGAAATGAAAGTGTATTCCTTCTTTTGAATTACTTGCAACCCCAAGAAATATGTGAGCTCCCCAATCATAGACATTTCAAATTCTGATTTCATGTGGTTGGAAAATTCATCCACTGATTTCTGCCTGCTACCACCAAAAATGATATCATCAACGTAGACAAAAACCATGAACTGATATTTTGGAGAATTCTTCACATAGAGATTGTGATCAACTCCTCCTATTTTGAATTCCAACTTCTTGAGATATGAATCTAGCCGTGAGTACCATGCCCGTGGTGCCTGCTTCAAACCATATAGAGCTTTCTTTAGTTTGCAGACCTTTGTTTCATCGGTACCCAAGACAAGCCCCACCGGTTGTTCAATGTAGACTTCTTCTTCGAGTACACCATTCAAGAATTCTGTCTTAACATCCATTTGATATACTTTATATCCTCTTTGGAGTGCCATGGCAAGGAAAAGCCTGATTGATTCCAGTCTAGCAACTGGAGCAAAGGTTTCTTCAACATCAATACCTTCAATCTGGGAGTATCCTTTACATACCAGTCGTGCCTTGTTTCTGATAACACTTCCATGCTCATCAAACTTATTTTTGAAAATCCATTTGGTACCAATCACATTGTGACCTTCAGGTCTCTGGACAAGATCCCATGTCTGATTCTTATCAATCTGATCTAATTCATCATTCATGGCTTTCACCCAAGATTCATCTTTTGCAGCTTCTTCGAATGAGGATGGCTCTACAACTGATAGAAATGCAGATTGCGTGGTATTCCTCATCCTTCTAGTTTGTGTGGGTGCACTCCTATCCCCAATTATGTTGGATGGATCAATCTCAGCTCTTCGATTTCTCCTGCGAGGTTCAGTAGTATTCTCTTCAGCCATAGTTTCTTCTTCAGATTCTTCTTCTGAGTCAACATCATTATGTGATTGATGAGTGTTTTGAACAGCTTCCTCTATTTCTGCATTTGTAGTTTCTTCATGTCCACATTCTTCATGACTTTCTATCACATCAGCATATGACGTCCGTGAAGCATTTGTGGTTTTCTCTTCAATTATCTTAACATCATTGCTTTCCACAATCCTTCCCAAACGATTGTTGAAACATTTGTAGGCTTTGCTGTTCATTGAGTAACCGAGGAAAATTCCTTCATCTGCGTTGTCACCATATTTCCCCTGATTTCCTTCTTTGTTCCTGATGAAGCACTTACTTCCAAAAACACGAAAGTATTTTAGAGAAGGCTTCCGTCCATGCCACAATTCATATGGTGTCTTCGTCTCACCCATATAAAGTCCTGTTCGATTCTGAATGTACACTGCAGCTTGAACAGCCTCTTTCCAGTAATGTCGTGGAATACGACTCTCAATCAGCATAGTTCGTGCCATGTTGTTCACCTGTCGATTCCTTCGTTCAACAACTCCATTTTGTTGTGGAGTTCTCATAGCAGCTACCTCATGTTGTATCCCATGCTTCTCCAGATAATTTTCAAATTCAATGGACGTGTATTCTCCTCCATTGTCAGATCGCAACACTTTGATTGTTCGTCCAGTATCATTCTCGGCGATTCGCCGATATGTTTTCATGCAGTCAAGGACCTGTCGTTTCCGGTGAATGACCATCACACATGCCATTCGACTGTAATCATCTATGAAAAGGACAAAGTACCTTTCTCCATGAGTTCCGGCAACATTTATTGGACCACAAACATCTGTATGAATCAGATCAAGAAGGTGAGATGCCTTTTTCTTCTTTGGCCGATATGAACTGCAGACCAACTTCCCACGGATACAAGCATCACAGGATTTTTCACGCTCACGCTTCAGGTTGGGAATGTCCATGACAATTCTCAATTTTGATATTTTCTCCATGTCTTGTTGATTGATGTGTCCCAATCTCCGATGCCACAAATTGTTTTCTTCTTCAACAGTCATGTAACATACATTCTCTTCACTATCAACCTGATACAAGTTTCCTTCTGTTCTGCATCCCTTCATGAGAGAATTACCAGTTTTTCCCTTGATAGTGCAGCCTTTCTGATTAAAAGTAACAACAAGTCCTGAGTCACGGAGTTGACTCACGCTGAGGATATTATGACGTAGGCCATCTTCGTAAAGGACTTCAGTCTTCTTTAGTTCTCCATTAGCTAATTTGGTACTTCCACTCCCTTTGATTTTCAGAGCCCCATCATTACCAAATATTACTGTACCATCAACATTCTTTATGATATTTGTTAGTAGACCAGCATTACCTGTCATATGAGATGAGCAACCGCTATCTAGAATCCAGGTACTGTTGTTCTTTGTAGCTTTGAGAGCTACCTCTGCAAGGTTTGATTTCTCAATCTTCCTCCTTTCCTTCCATGAGACATTAGATTGAGTATATAGAACTGATGGCCTTTCAACTATCTCTTCCGCAAACCCAGGTTCTTCATAGTCAAAGTCTTCTTTAAGAGGTGAGAACCTGTTTGAAAGAGAAACATCGTCTTGCTGACGAGACTTGACATGTCTGGAACTTCTGCATGAGGTGTCAATGTCCCTTCTCTGCCTGCAATTAATGGCCTTATGACCAAAGTTAGAACAACGAAAACAATATCCATAGAAATTATTTCTTCTATAAGAATTAGGATATGAAATTGTTCTCCTTTGTTGAGCATCTATATCTTCTCCATTCAGATAGCTTCTTGCCTCTTCACAATAAGACATGGTATGGCCCAGATAGCCACAAAACTGACACTTCATGAGAGGAAATGTCTTCTCACTTGAATTTCTCCTTATACCTTCTTCCTTGGGAGAGTAGTAAGACTGTCTGTCATTTCTGAATGTTTGAGGATAATTTTCAGGTCTCCTTTTAGTTTGGATTGGGGGTTCCCTTTTTAGCACTCTAGGTAACATTTCATCATGTTCAACTTTCATCTTGTCTTTCTTTTGGATCTTTTCACTTCCAGTAGTTGATGACTCAGCCTCACAGCCAATTCCACTCTTTCCCATGCAAGCGGGTCTTTGATCACTCAAGACTTTTCCAACCCCGTCAGAACCACACTTGGCTCTTGCAAGTAATTCTGCATCTGAGAATCTTCCGAACTGTATTTTCTTCCTTGATTCTTTTGGAACTGATTCAGTCTCCAGTTTACTCCTTAGAGTAACTACTTCTTCCTCAAGACCCTCAGCAGTCTTGGATTTTTCATCCAGTCTGGATGTGAGGTCATTGATGACCTTTGCCTGCTCTTCAATTCTCAGCTTCAGATCAACTGCATCATCATTGCTTTCAATTATTTTAGACTGTACCTTCACAAATTCTTCTAGTCGTTCAATTTCAGCTTCAAGTTGATCAACATATTCAGTCGATTCTTCTACAATTGATTTCCACTTATTGCAGCTCTTACATTTAATTTTAAGCTTACTAACTGCATCCTTAAGTTGCACCTCAGGATCTACACAAGTTCTCAGTTGTTTTTCTCCATCAGTGTCTTCTGACTTTTCAACAGTGGCCATCATAGAAGCATGGTTCCCAGTTTTGAATTCCGGTTCTTCTTCATCACAGAATTCATTGTCATCTTCTTCCTCTTCACAGACAAAACTCTTCCTTTGCATTTTCTTTCCAGATTTGAAGTCTCCATTTTTGATGAACCTTCTCTGAGGCTTCTTGAAGTTTTCATCTTCACTGTCATCATCATTGATATTCTTCAAGCACTGAGAGGCAATGTGCCCAACTTTTCCACAACGGAAACATGCGAGAGGTAACTTCCCTTTGAATTTCCCTTTCCCCTTCTGGAACTTCTTTGCAATGAGAGAAAGAATTTCTTTCTCTTCGTCATCATCCCCGCTACTATCCTTTGAGATTTTCAATTTATCCATGGCCTTGAATGCCATTTCCATGCTCACCCGAGTCGTAGCATCTTCTGGTTTGACTCTCATTTCATATGCTACCAAGCTGCTCAGTAGATCATCTAGAGAAAGTTTGGAGAGATCTCTTTCCTCAAGGGCTGACACCTTAGCATTATACAGAGGTGGAAGTCTTCTTAATATTTTCTTTACAATGTCAATGTCTTTGATTTCTTCGCCTAAACCCCGAATTGCTCCAACCACTTCAGTAATTTGATTGAAGAAAGAGTCTGCATTCTCGTCTGGGTGCATCTTCAGATCATCAAAACGATTGTGAAGCACTTGTAGTTTCGCCTCCTTCACTTTGATGTCTCCTTCATAAATATTCTCAAGTTTATCCCTCATGGATTTTGCTGAGGTGCAATTCATCACCTTCAGGTAAATCTGATCAGAAAGGGCTGCAGTGAGAGCATTCTGTGCTTTAGCATCTACATCAAGAAGTTTCCTGTCTGTTTCAGTCATAGCCAGACCTGTTGGATCAGTGACATGTATTCCTTGCATAGTAGAAAAAAGAACTTCCATTCCAAGAGATCTTAGATGAGATCTCATTCTGTTCTTCCAGATCTGGAAATTGCTTCCATCGAAGTGAGGGACTCCCCTGACATTGACCGCGTTTTCCATGACGAAGAAGGTCGGATTCAACACCAGCAACCTTTACCCTCTGATACCACTTGAAGGACCCCGGGACACCCTGAGAGGGGAGGGGTGAATCAGGGTGACCACTTTTTCTTCTAATGTGTTGGATCTTGTTCCCACGTTGGTAGGAACTTGTTGAACCTGTATGATGATTATGATCAAAATGAAAACATTCACATGCACAGAGAGGACACAGCCATTTTTACTTGATTCACCACTAAGGGCTACGTCCAAGGAGCATACGCCGACTTGTTTCCGGTCGTACCTAAATCCACTATGCTTCACTAGCTACGGATACAAAAGTTCGGGTACAGAAACTATGTCCCAGGCTCACCGCCTTTACAATTGTTCAGGGATAGCTCACTGCGTCCCTCGGGTCACTCCCATTGACTCCCCCTGGCTCACTGCCGTTGGTGAAGTCCCACTCAGTTTATAGACGTGTAGGTCTCTTCTTCATTTGCATAAGAGTGCATCCTTTGTTGAATGTAGATGCTCTATTGAAGTCCGATTCTCACTAAAATAAGAATATCACTTTTCCTCGAATGGACCGAGTAGATTCTCGACTTTCGTGCAGCTCCATCAAGGCAGGCGTGCTTCAATAGTGTCTAGGTCTCCTTTTCAAGCCCGGCGCGCAAGTCTCCCGGCGGCGCGCAAGTCTCAGGCGCGCAAGACTAAACTGGCGTGCAAGTGTCACTGAAGCACCTGCGCGACACTGCCTTCTTGAACTAAATACTTGCGCGATCCACTTCCTTTCTCTTCCAAACTGCCTTGGGAGAACAGCCAAACACCGGCGCGCAAGCTCTACTTGCGCGACAAAACAACCACCTGCGCGACTCAACCACCTGCGCGACGAGAGCTCGAACAATCTCTCGGCCTTGAACTCCGTTGGAAATGAGGAGGGGTGGTCCAGTATTTATAGGCAAACTGGACCCCCTGCGCGGCGGCGCGCAAGTCCCTCGACGGCGCGCAAGTCCTGTCTCCAGATCCTCTGTCGCGTAAGTTACTTGCGCGACCCGACCAACACTTGCGCGACCTTCTTTCCTTAGCCAAATTGTGATGTTCTGATCCTCAAAAACATATGGCGCGCAAGTCTTTCATCCTCCAAGAGCTCGGCGCACAAGTATCTTTGCCAAAAAAACTTTACTTTATTTACGGATTTTCAGGCCCAAAAATTTGGCAAACACTGGGAAACAGCGCCACCTTCACTACTATTTTCTGCTTGAACGGTATGATCACTTTGTTGGTACACACCCTGAACTTCCACTAAGGATTGACAACAAACACAAACCATACACCAAATCATGCTTTGAAGAACCTGGTTCCAACAATAAAAACAACCAATTTGTAAAATTTATTTGAAATCATGACCATGTTATGTTCTCATCCTAAACTTAATCATTAATTCGCTATATAAGAAAACCAATAATGTATATATGGAAATAATATAGATTTTATTTTCCATTAGTGAGAGAAACAAGGTTAACAATATCTACTCAACCAAGATAATCCTTTCATTTCATCTTTTTCATTCATAAAAGTCTTTATGCATTCCCCTATAGTCTTTCAAGTAACAATACTTGGAATCATAATTTCAATTCCTTTTATAGCTAATAATTTTTATGGAATATTATTCTTATTATTAAACATAAAAGAAAAATGTTCCCTTATTGATAGATTCATCATATTTATCATATAATTTAGAGCTAGTAAGATAATCATACAATCCTTTCAGAAAATAACATCTTTCTTATACCTACAATTATGTTTCTCTAAAATGTACTCCACCAAACTAATCATCTTATTATTTTTTATATTAATTATTCATTTTTTATTAATCTTTACTCCATCAACATTAAAACTCATGGATTTCATCAAATAGTTCATTTTGTGTCCTCTTCTTCTATAATATAATCAACTTAGTCTTCCTGGTCTTCTTGATAATTCTAAATTTATCATTTTTGTTTTTTATTACCAAAGGATGTGTATCATCCTTCATTCATTAAATTTCAATTAATATTTTGTGGTATTATTTTTTTAAATAATTTAGGTAGATAATTTTTTAATTTAAACCATAGTGATTCATCACTGTGACCACTTTTATTAAAAATACCACAACGATTTACAATACCATAAAATTTATTTGGGATAGATAGATTCTTACTTTTATTATATGGAAATTTCATAATCTATGATTTTAACCCCCTTGATGAGGAAATTATTTCAAATCTATAGTTTGATATATTATAACAGTATCCATGAATTTTGTACCTAAACCATTCACAACACTATTAATTTCCAAAAAAATATTATTTTTTTCTTTAAAATAGCTATGAGGATAGTATTTATAGATTTTATTGAACATCTACAACTGGTTGAAATTATTTTTGTTAAAATAATTTTTATTCTCTTTCTTCCATCAAACATAGATATAATGGGGGTTACCCAATATATTTCTCAACCCATATTTTCCCTTTTTTTTATTTTATATCATGTACGTTAAATGTAAATATATTTAGTGAAATGAATGTTTATAAAAAAAGTGGGATTATTTAGTAATATACTACTATAGATTAATCATTAGATGATATAATTTTATTATTTCTATATGAATGAAGTATTTAAAAAAAATATCCTCTTTATAAACATTATTATGTGATAGTGTTTTCTTATAGTCTAGTGAATATTCAACATCTGTCATTATTATGTTTACTAAATTGAATTAAAACTATAGATACATAGTGTCGGGGATTCTTTTTGACTTCCTCAGATGATTTTAACTTTTCCAAAAACCTATCTTCATTTCTCCTCAACATTATCTCCAAGAATATTATTCATATCCCGTAAAGAAATATTAATATCCCCAATTTTATTTTCATTTATTCATAATTGTACATCCCTGATAACACTTATTTATTCTAATTCATAGACCTTTAATTCCAAATAATTCATTGAATAATCCTTTTATTTGATTAATTTAAGCCACTCATTCTTAAATTAAGATCACTTTTTTTATTTTTCACATTCTTGCCACTTATAGATCCAACATGTTTACAGATCTTAACACACATCAACTCTTTTTGTTCAATATTTTCTCAAAATTTTAAACTCTTTCTCATAATGGGTGATCTCCTCAAATATTATTAAAACATATACACAAATAAAAGTGACTTTTTATTTACGAAAATAATGGAAAATTTCATTAAAAGTGTAATTGAATTATCTGAGGACTCTCTATAAATGTGATATTACCTAATTATACTTGGTTCATCATAATTAAAATTTTTTTAAATATTTTAGTTAACATTCCTTCATATGAAATCATTAAATCTTATAAGGTAAAAGTATATCCCATTTTTACAATGATAGGTTCTAAAGAATATCTCCCCCATTCATACAAGTTATGGTCTCTTCATGATTGAAACATGTGGTAGTTGAAACTAATTAATATTTAAATAATTGGTATGGCTTTTTGGTCCCATTCATATCCATTTTTTCAAATATTATTTAGTTTCTTGAAAGATATTAAACTTTTGTTAGTATATTATATATCATATATATGTCTAAATTTCATGATTACATTGAAAAATAAACTCTAAACCTATTAACATTAAACCTTCATGTTATAGAGAATCTAATTAGAGGTTAAAATTTAGAACTAATACCACTTTTTATTCCACTGATATTGGTGAAACCACACTATGTGGGAGGGATTAGTATGAGTGAATTTTAACAATATATTTTCCCCTTTTTACCTTTTCATCTATTCAATAATAGAATATATAACTATTTTCTCAAACCTTTTCCAACATTCATAGAATAATAAATAGTAATGAAAACAAAAAATATATACGGTGTTTTTTTAATGGGGATCAAATCTAATGTTGATTACTAGGACTCTGATTATGGTGGTTGTTATCCCAATCACACGAAACACCTCTTTTATTATCAAGATTAATCTCAAACAAGACTATATCCATGAAACTATTCCCCCAAAACCTATTAGGTTAGATGAAATCACAACCGTGTTGTTCATCAGACACTGAAACCAATCACGTATTCCTCCATAAGAGCTAGATTTGGATAGGTCCTCCTTGAAGCATGATAAATGGTAAGAAAATTTATCATTAATGGAATTCAATAAACTTAATCTCTTGATCAATTTTTAACCATCATTCTCAATCTTGATTAGTTCTTATGATATGTAGATATCATATGAAGATCTTATGAATTCATTTTCTCCAAATAATAAGATAATCAGTAGATAATAAAAAATATTATCTCTTTCTTTATATTTTTATTCTTCTATAATTCATAAGGATGACCTTTTAATAGTTTTAACAATATTATTATACTCTATCAATTGAAAAATATATTTGTAATGTAATATCAACACCAGGTTTCTCACTAAATACTTAATGATTGTAAATATCATAATTATTCTAGAATTGCAATATCTTTCCTTGATAATCAATGTACAAAACAATTATCATTATTAGGTTCTAATTCCCTCCATCTACCTTCTCATTATACTATTCTTCTTTATTTTTCCCTTCATAGAATCCCATTAATATTACGACTATAATTGAATTTGTAAATATTCCACTAATATCATCCAACTAATATCTCATTCAATCGTTGATAATCCTTAATCCCGTTTTTCAATAATATTACAAATTATAAAATGTATGAATACCTAAACAAGATTCTTGCACAATAATATCCTTGAGTTCCATCCATTAAAAATAAAATGATTATTTAGATTGATGAAAAGTAATTTTATCTTCTTTTAATCTTATATTTATATATTCCCATAAATTTACCTCTCTTCTTCACATCCTCTTCATTTCGTTTCAAATATAACCTTACTTTTTTTACTATATAAACATATACAATACCCTTAAAATGTGGAAACACTCATCTATGAATAGCATTAATACTCAATTATCCTCTCCATTATTCGGGGATTAAATCAAAGATAATCACCACTATAATTGTGATAATCAAATTACTAATGAATATCTCAACATCATCACATTATATATTTTATAATTTTAAAAAAAATCCATACTTAAAAAATTATATAAGAGATCTCATATCATATGTATTACATAATTGACCTCTCGTACCTGTAAAAAGTTTCACTTATTTAGAAGATATTATGTATCAAAAAATATTTTACAAACCATATTTATTATCATAAACATCATTTTGAATTCAAAGTATTTTTACAATTCTCGGGACTATCATCCAAATGATCTTATGAATATAATAGTTATCAATGTTATCATTAATAATTTTTCAAAATTTAAATATGTAACTCATATATAATCATAAATTTTAACCTTTACATATTCTCTATAAACTCTTATATATTCCTCAAAAATTATATGGGACACTTATGTATCTACCCTTATGTATGAGTTGGGTTCCCCTACATATTATAAGAAACTCCATAGTTTTAAAAATTATCAATGTACATTATATGTAAATTTATATATAAAACATTATGCATGAACTTGAGATCCATTACATATGTACTAGGGAACCACTATATATTATGTACTTTTCTATTTTTTCAAAAATATAAAGCTTAGAAAGACTCTTATTTCTCATTTATCATTTTAGGTAAAATTATATATAGATAGTTCTTTTTCAAATATTTAGTAATATGAAACTGTAAAAATTTCCATAATTCTTCTTCATATTATAAAACTAAACTAAAGACTACATAAAAACATCTTAGGGAATCCCAAAACAAATTCCATATTTCTAAACCAGCTTAGGATACATTCAGATTTTAGCTATCTATATCATAATTATCCAATATCTCTTACAGTATATAAGTACCCCATTTAGTAATTCAACGTTATTATATTGCCTCATCCGACTTCATCACTTATTTATACATCTTACAGTTATCATATTAAAAAAAACATGTATTTATTTATGAAAATAATTGGGGTGAAGCATCATAGATACCTTTTATAGCTTCTTTATAGAGATATAATATCTAGGAATCGCCATAATCTATAGAAATCTACTTCCTCACATTAAATATATATTCTTAAAAATATTCTTCACATGAACCTTCAAGAAACATATTTACACTTAAATGTTCCTTTCGAACTATCAAAAAAATTTAAATCATTAAAAAATGATAAAACAAACTCAATCCGATATTTAATGTTTTCTTTATGTGAATACATCATTAAGAATATCCAATTGAATATATTTCATTATCATACAAATAATGGAAGAAATCACTTATAAGATCTGATGTGATTCTTTAATCAACATATATTATTTATAACTCATCATATAAGGAATCCATGATTTTTATCATTTACCTTCTTCTCTTCAATATGATTGGGTAATCTAATATCCTTCTAAAATTATTTTCACAACACATATTGAAATCATGCTTATTGAAATCATGATCATTTAAAACGAATAAAACTTAACGCCAATTGGGTTCAGCAATCACTAATAATGAATTACAAGGGTCACATCTTTCAAAAAATATATAACTGTTTCCTTCTATTATGGTTAAAAACTGATTTGGATCAACTTAATAGTGGTCTCCTGCACCTTTCTCAAACAAATCATCACTAACTCACCAACCTATATCCCGCAAATTGGTGATCATCATGACCTTCAACAATGGGCCTTGAAAGGGCCAATATAGATAAAATCTTGGAAGGTATTATACATAATATATGAAAAGGATAGATGGTCATCCCATGATACTCTAAAACGATGTACACATAACCTAAGTATATCCTTAAATATATGGATCAACGTTTCATACTACTGAACTATCAATAGGAAGTAATCAATACTCATCTTCAACTATGAACCAATGGTCTTATACAAGCACTTTTATAACCTAGATGTGAAATTCATGTTCCAATGTGATTATATGATCATATACTCCCCATTCATAGAATACTGAATAGTCTTGTTGGAGACCAATATTCAATGCACCACCATCCATTTTACTTACTAACCTATTATAGATACCAATTAAACCCATCATAATTTCTATGGAAACCTTATCCCATATCTATATCGGCATTGAAATGGGATAATGTAACCCACCTTGTCACTAGTGTTACGAATTTATCAATTAACATATAAGATAGTGAATGGTAAAACCCATGATATCCTTCCTTATACCTGATCACTAGAAACAACACCTAGTGTCTTGCAACATATTTGTCAACCATGGATGTACCTCCTCTCATGAGGCATGCAATAAATTTAATAATTCCTTCCTCATAAAAGTGTGAAAAAACACCCTATCATGTATATTAAGAATACCATCATTATAACCATACTAGAATTAAAATATCTCCAAATATTGAATCCTACATCCAAAGGAAATCAAAATTATTCTCCTGGATAACATTTACCTAATACACTAATGAATAGTAAATTACTAAAGGGGTACAGTTCACAATGTCTTGGACATTAACAATTTAATATTATAATATGTGATATATCTCATCATCTTCAACTCCTAATCATGCATATTAAATCTCTACTACCCTGTATTTCTGATTATAGTACTAATGATTACCTTCACATTCCCTAGTGTATACACAATCTCAAAATAGATAGTTTTCCGATAATTAACCCAATTTCTCTTCAATAAGATCAAACCCCATTGGGATAATATGAATCCTAATATTAATCTCTACATTTCAATGAATAAAACTCTAAAAAACTTATAATAATGACAAAAAATTAATTTAAAAACTCTAATAACTAAATCCAAATTATTTATAGATTAGTTCACCTCATGGGTCCATATTTGGCAAGACATGTAAGTGACCACCCAGAAACCGTACATCAGAATTGATCCTAATCCAATCACTAAGGAATAAAAATACACAATATATACATTTCCTAAATTTATAATAGTTATAATTGGATATGATTTTAACCTTTCTTTCATCACTTCTTCAAATCAATCGGTCCACTCAAAATTCACGCATTTCATTGTAATCTTTATAGTTGGATCTTACAATTGAGGGAAATTCTAAATGAAATAATTGTAATACATATCCTTTCCATGATATACCATACTCTCAAACACATTTATTGGTCATGTTATAGATATCACTATGTAAACCTTCTCTATAGGAACTGCAATACCCACTATGAAATCACATGCCCAAAATATACATCCAAAATCCAAAAATGATACTATGAGTACTTGGTATAATGTCGAAGTGATCAAATAATACTCAATGTGACATCTTGGTTCTTGACATGTAACCCCTAGGTGGATGAGTATACCAATAAATTATCATTGGAAACTATGAAAAATGAGCCAGGATATGGATGAAAAATTCATTTCATTAGGTCCATGACATCTTTGGTGCATTCATCATAGATAATGACACCACAAGATACATGTATTACACATAACCACTCTTAAAAACCATCCATGATATATCCTCATCCCTGAACCAAAAATAATGTTATCCTAATCAGAATTTTGTCCTAGGGAACCATGAATATCTGCTGAATTTATCAAATAGACCATCATTCCTTGGTAATGGATACCAATTAATTAATGTAGCCTAATTCAGCATTTAGTAATCCATTCACAATATGAGGCTCAATCCACCTTCTTGATGAATAAATTTGGGGCACCCAGATAGAATAGTGATATTTAACATATTACCATCCTAGATAATTTGTAAGAAATTATTTATGTGTGTTATTATCTCATCAAAAAACCATTTTATCTCAATTTATATTTAAAATTCATGTTTTAAAACCATGCTTAAAAATATGTAGTTACATGGTCGAAAAATTTGATAATAGTTCACTATTTTTTTCATTTTATTATATAAAAAAACCAACAAAATATGCGATGACCATTTTTAGTATTCTATGTTAATTATTATTCAATTAAACTGTGTTTAGCAAAGACTACATCCTAACACAAGTTGAAAAAAGGAGGCCTACAAAGTGATTAAATTTAGGGTGATATTTTAGATCCACCTCTAGTGATTGAGAAATAAATGAGGTTTAGAGAATCTAATTTTCTTACTTCAAAAGATATTAATTAAAATATGAAATTCACAAAAATTTCACCAACATTAATGTCAAATGATCAAATTTTTGGGATCCATGTAGACAAATCATTAGGATGGGAAATTATATCATGAACAATGAACGTACACCCATAGACCATTGACTTTTCAAGATTCCATCATTGAAAATATCTCTTTAAAATTACTCCATGGATCATTAGAATGGTTGAAATGAATAGAGGTAAGGGTGAGTCAAATTATTGATCTTCCTTTGCAAATTTCATCCTCTTATTTATCATGTACTTATATACATATTTGTAATCAATATATGTGGTTTTATTTGTTTTATTATAGAGTTCTATGTTAGTAATCATTGGAAGGGAATAAAATTTAGAGTTTTGATGTCCATTTTTCATTATTTATACATTGTATATTTATTTTTATGTTGGCATGATATAATAAAAATCAAAGGATCTTGAATACTCATGATTTCATGCATAACCTAGATCTTGTGATCATTGGATCATGTATTCTTCTTTTCTCACCCTTTCACTTTTAGCACTGTGATTATGGATTATGTCAATTGATGAAAAAAGAGAAAAATGTTCCTATGAATATGCCAGATTTTATCACAAAAAAAATTAAATCATGTACCCAAATTTGGACATATGATTACTTTGTTATTATGATCTCATGATAGACTTAAGTTCATACATCAACATAATTTTATTAATTTTGAGCGGTTGATAACAATTAGTATCATTGATCGATAAAATAATATGTTATAACATTATAAAAAATCTTACACTAGATTGGTTTTAGTACAAATAAACTAAGGATTCAATAATCATTCTCACATCTTTTGAGAGAGACGATGGTTAAACATTAAGGGAGACTCACATGTGTATATAATTATTTTCAAACTAGTTTCACCAACTTAGAATCATCTTTTTTTATGTTTTTATAGCCATAAAACCCAAAAAAAATACATTAAATAATATATTTCATAAAAAATTAAAATAAATTAATGATATAAGGATTATTGAGAGATGAAATAGGGTATCTTCTATACATCATAAATTCTTGTAAAAATTTATACTCATAATATGAGGTGCTTGAAGACAATATCAAATTTTGGTACTATTTCCAGGGAGAGAAGATCATTTACAAATTTAATTATTTCTATTCATTTTTTATTTCATACTTTTTAAAATCTTCAACCTTCACTTTTAATTATCATTGGTTTTTTTTTGTTCTCGCTCTCTCAAATTTTTCTCTTATCTGTTATTTATTAAAATATAGGTTTTCATTATGTTTTTCCTCTTTATAATGATGAATGTTTATTTTCTTCTATTAATTCTACCTATTTTATTTAAAAAAATAACACCTTCCAAATTTTTTTAATGAAAAAAAGGAAATTTACTCAAAACTAACCTGTAAATTTAAAGAATACTCTACTAAAAAAAATTTAATTCAGAGGAGGAAAATATAGTTACACTGGGAAGCCTACTGTGGAAACTCAATTAGTTCGAAACCAATCTATGTGTGAAAAAAATGAATCCTGAGTAAACATGGATTTAAATTATATATCATTAAGAGAAAAAAACAACACTGATGTTGATTACCAACTTATATATATCCAATATCTCAAGGAATAATCCAACCTGGATATGAGGTATTGACTCATATGCACCCTTCTTAAATTTAATTGTCTTCATTATAAGGACCCTTATAAAAATATCATATATTTTCACACAGTTTTATCCACCATGAAAAAAAGAATTGTGTCATTGGACTTTATAATGTTTTTGGCCTTACTTTTCTCTCAGGATGGTGTATCCAAAGACTAGATATAGTATTTTCATACCATAATTAGGGGATGTAAATTCCTTAATCCAAATTTTTATAGGGTAGTTATTCCTTTCTTTCTGAATGACATCCATTTGAAAATAAATCTTTGGAATTTAGGATTTCAAAGATACAGACCCCTCATTAATATTAGGAGAGACTCAAAAGACGTAGATCAAGTTTCCCCCATCACCAAACTAGTGAATGTTTTCTAACTAAATATTTCTATGCGGGGCGTTTCCTTATGTATCATGGAATGATATATGTTTTAGTTGGTGGTTCCCAAGTGTTCAAAACACCTGCCACTGATCATCTAACAATAGAAAATATTTCATAAAATGACAAAAAAATTTCTACACTAGCATCTTCACCCACTCGAGGGATTCATGTGGTAATACTTTCATACCTAGAAAAAAATGTAGATAATAGACTTGATTAAAAGCATAATATTTTAACACAATTATACAAGTATCAATGTAATTAAAAATTTCAAACTATTCCATTGCATGATGGTATTTTTTTGCATAACAACAATTTCTCTAATTAGTTCCCCCAACATCAGCATTCATCCAAGTCTTATGCAGTACTATTTCCTAGGAATCTATTTCAAAAATAACCTCCCCTTCAGATTTAATCCTTTCGGCAAAATAAAAAACCCTGGTTGAATAAAAAACATCTATAACAATAAAGAGGTAACTCAAGCCACAACAAATAGGATTGGTATCATCATGGAAAAGGTATGTGTCCTTTTTATCCTTCACCATTTAAAATAATCCTCAACCTCCCAAATTGGAACCAAGTATCAAGGAAATGGTGAAAAAATTTGATTATCAAAACATATTGTTCAAGAAAAACACACAATAGAATATTCAAGACCCTTGAACACAATTCGTATAACTAGGAAACACCATCATTGAGATAACTATGAATAGTTCTAGAAATTCACTATTTTATCTTATTTCCAATCCCAATGAAATAGTAATGTATTTGATATCATACTTTAGTAGAAAATAACATTTTATTTCTAGTGATTATACATAATAGATATGTCATCGTATTTAAAAACCTATTTCTCTACCCTTAAGATATTCATGTGATGAAAAAAAGGGTAAACCATTATCATTATGGATTCCCCCAAAAATTCATTCCCCTTCCTTTACCCCAAAGACACACTTAAACCATTTAATATTTTGATATAAAAATTTGATAAGAATATCATTGAATCCTGTAAAAACTTATAAGTTAATATTAATATATTTTATATAGTCTTACTAATTCGTCAATGGCCCAAATTTATAATAGATATTTTTTATATGTATATTTGTTAGTTTTTACTATTTCCCCACATTGGGAGTTTACAGTTTTGACTATTTTTATTAATTTATTAGAGTGGTGTTGTTGTTCATTATTCTTCAAATGTTCACTTATTTAAAATTATAATATTTATTATAATTACTTATTACTTTTATATTTCTTTTCATGAGTTCATTAATCATTATCCTAAAATATGAAATTTATAATGAACATTTTTCAGATATTTTCAACCTATAAAGAGTGTTTTTTTATTTATGTGTCAAATATTGATGTATTATTTTTAAAACCCAAAAAATCATCATTTAAATATTTATTCCATATTATTCAATAAATTTAATTCTTCACAATCCTCCATAACATAATTTCACCGCATTGTTTTAGTTGGTGGTCATACCAGCCACAACATGAAGATGGTTTAACTCAATTAGTGAGTATAGTTATAGAGGTGTTTATTTTCAAATAATATCATTAAAAAAGAATCTAAATGAAATTATTTTGATATTTTTATATTTGTGAACCATATTTATATTTTTTTGGATAATTAATGAAACTATTGAAGGAAAATAGAAAAAAATTTCATTGTGGAGGTGGTAATGCAAAAAATGTATGATTAGGATTTCCGTTAATCAAAAAATGATATGGGTGAATGTCAATTTTAAGTAATAAATTATGAATTGTAAATAAATTATATAAATAATAATTATCTATTGATATTATCACTATATCCATCAATTATTGGTGGTGATGGTAAACTGAAAGTGTCACTTTGTGGATGTGGTAATCTGCACATACGAACTAATGATGATTCCAGATTTTCATAACAGATAGAATAGTATTAACTATGGTTTTAAAATTATTATAATTAAAAAAACATAATAATTATTCAGATGTTGTTATCATAATATGGTTATGGTTTATTTATAAAAGAAATCATATGAAATAAATGTTATGAAATATGTGATACATACATTGGGAACTTTAACATCCTCGGGATGAAGGCCTTAGAATTGAGGGATGTATGATAATTTTTGGTGATAAGTGGAAGTAAAGAATTTAAAGGTCATAATGGAGATTATATTTTGTAAAAATTTGATGGTATTATTAAAATATGGTTGGAGTATTGAATGGGTGGTTGTAATCCATAATTTATAATTGAGGATGAGTTACTTTTCCCTGTAAAAGAATGGTATTTAATGGGTAATAATGGAAAGGAATAAATTTTAGGTTATTTAGGTGATGGATGTTTTGTAAGAAATATATTTAAGAAGATACTTCCAAGAATAATTTTCCTATATGGTATAATGGTCATGTTAATTTAGGAAAATTCAACCCACCTTATATTAGTCTTTTAAATACTTATTACCTTCAATTAAAGATTAATCATGTTAATTAATTTATTACTAAAAATATAATTAGAACCTTATTAATAAATTAATATCTTATTATTCAGAATATAGACTCCATTTAGTATAATTAAATTTCAAAATATGATAAAATTAACCACTAAATCAAAACATATATTGTGTTGAATGGAAATTTTTCAAGAAACATGTCATTTTCATCGTTACACATTATTAGTATTATTTAATAGTTATTTCCCATTAAATGAGATTAAATAATCACACCTTAAAGTACCAAATAGTATATTAATTTTTAATAAATAGATACATACTTTAATTTTACATTACAATTTAAAATAAAAAAAATATAGTGAATTATTTAAGAACATAATCATTCTCCAAGATAAACCCTTCATATCAGTCATAATAAACATATTGTCATTTTATAGATGAAAAAACACAATAAATTGGTGAGATTATATGACCATTAAGGGAAATAATATATTATAATCTATAATAAATAAACATAAACAATATGTTAAGGTGAATAAATAAAAAAACAATCCATTAAAACCTAATCTTGAGTATAATATGGCAAGAATAAAAGCTAATCAAATAATACCATATAAAAATCACAGGAGAATGAAACATATCCATGGATATTCTACTAATAAAATAATACATTGTAATATCAATAAATAATCTCATAATAAAGGAATAAATAATGTGGGATGTCTAAAATATACTATCAAGATCCCATCCATGAAGTATACATAAATTGGTAAGGACTCCGCAAAAACCTAGTCTAGTTTGTCTCATGAGACCTATTGATACATCGAGCGGATATAGCAGGCTTATCCTATTACAAACTATGTCCTATGAATTTATCATACGAAATGGGAGAACCATAATCAACATATACATGTTCATTAAAACTAACATATGAAATGTAAATACTTTTCCCAATTCAATAATAATAATAGTAAATCATTTAATGAAATATGCTGACTGGTGAAAAAATAAGACGTCCATAATAAAAATAGTCATAAAATAATCAATAAAATATGGGAAACAGAATCATAAGAGATGAAACAAAATAAAGATATGATTCAAAAAAGGATATTGACAAAAATAATTTAATAATATCACTGAAAACTCCTTAGAAAAATTCCTTTTTTGACATTGAAATTACTTATTCTTAAAAAATATATCAAATTATACAAGTGTTTTTTAAATTAACCTTGTAATATTGAAAACGAAGCTTCCAAAAATAAGGTATTATTAATGTGGGAAAAGAATCTCATTCTGTTGTAAGTTTTTTATTTAAAATTATTCGTTTAAAATTTTAAAAAATAATCATTTAAATGAATATTATTAAAATAAATTGTGTTAAAAATATCATATTATTGATATAGGATTTATTCCAATGAATCAATCCATTGAAAATCCACATAAAGAAGTGTAAATAAAACATAAGACAATAATGATTCATTTCACATGTAAAAATTTCATGACATAATCAACAAAATAGAAGTTTAACCTAAATAATAGAATTTGGGTTAGGATTTTCCTTACTTTAGGTCCAATTTCCACAACAAATGTCTGAACCTATTTTATAATGGTTTTAAAAATATTATTATCTTATAATGGAATGATATTAATATTTATGATATCATATTTTATCCCCTTGTAAAAATTTTCAACTCTGTGATAAATAATATTTATTCATTTCACTATTTTGACTGTTAGTTGAATCGTTTCTCATGATTGTTTTGTCATAAAATTCCCAGTTCCCCTATATAGGGTATAGATCAAACATTTCCCAAAATATTAATGTAACAAATATCATATTTAATCATTAATACATTTTTATAAATATTTATGAATGTTTAACATACAAAATGAATTAAACCACAATGTGGAAATGATAAGTCATATGTTTGCACGTGTGGTGATTTAGTTTTTCATAAGATTAATAAAAGGAATAATATGATTGTTATATAATAAAAAAACATTTAAGTATGTATATGATATTGGAAATACTTTTTTATTAGAGAAAAACCTGACGATAATGTAAAAGAAGAAATTAATTTGAATGATTTGGTAACAATGATTACTTCTTCTTTGTTATACTTCTCATATATCTCTTATCGAGGGATCGAGAGTTGGAATTTTTGGATAACCATGACCTCCAGAACATGGATTATGGTTTATTAAGAAAAATTCATAGATTTTGGTTTGGATAGAAGGATCAAGTTAGGGATAGTAAATAATGGAAGGAGTTACCTTTTATAATTAAGGTGAGGGGAAACCTTAGTAATCCTCAAAATATTAAATTATAATAAATAAAATTTGAATAAATGTACAACAAAATGGATGCGTATTGGAATATAAGATGATATAAGGTTTTAATCTCATTAGAAAATAAAAATTTTACATGTTTTAGTTTTACTTCCAGCCATATCATCTTGATTGACTTTAAATAACATAATTTAATTTTAATCATGGTAACATTTCGTTAATATTATAAAGTGGTAATTTTTATATAAATTTAATTATACCAAAAATGAATAATTTATGAAAATTTATACAAAATATTAATAAATATTTATTTTTAAATATTTATTATTATTTTTCAATAAATAAAGAAAATATTATTTTTATAAAATATCATTAGTATCAATTTTGAATCAATTCATCACTTTCACCATAAGAAAAAACACAAAGAAAGTTATCTTCAAACCAAAACATTTGATACACACCTAAAATGTCATAATAATCCATAAAAATTTTGGATCGCCTTAATTAATACAAATAATATATACATTAATTTTTTAATTGCAATTATTTATTTTTAATTAATTAAATAATTAATGTGTCGTCATTATATTATTTTTTCATGTAATTATTTCTTAAACAAACAATAGAAAAATACCATGATTTATATAGCAATTTTATATTAAAAATTAATATCAATACTCGAATATATCATCATAAGAACACTATGTTTAAAATAATATAGTTATTAAAATATAAATGTGGCATCTTTTCCTTTTATTTAAATAAAATATTATAAATATCTTAACCTCATCCTAATGGTCCAAAAAATTCACAAAAAATTATATCATTAAACTAAGTTTGTTAAGTTCTAAATGGAAACTAAAATTTGTTAACAACACACCTATTCTATATGTGGAAATATAAGATATGGTTAACACAAGGAAAGTAACATTTTGTGATTTTCCTTAATTTGTATAATATCAAAGTCATTTTTGAGGAAAATTTCTTATTAAATAACAAAAATTAGAACCTTAGGTGTTAAGGATAGAATATAAATCATCCAATAAAATTTTGAATAATTTTATGGTAATTTTCTAATCCTTATCACTTTATTTGATTCCTAAATTTCCAAATTTATGGTTTACTGTGGTAACAAAAATTACCAAGGTTACTATTCATATTGGTAATAAATAAATAAAAAATTATTTAATAAATTTGATCCTTAAGAATAAAATTATGGAATCTATTTTTTAATTTTCAAAACCTAGAATGTGTAGAATTTAATTTAAAAGTTATACCTCAAAACATCACAAAAAACAATTTTATTTAAAAATATTATTTTAATCCTAAAAATGTACAAATACAGAAATAAGATATAAGGATGACTACAATGAAATTGAATAGATTATTTATAACTAAGTATTTAGTTATTTACATTATGTTTGAATTAATATCATAAATAGGAATTAATATAATGAAATTAATAATTTAATAAAACCCATTATTTTTCACTATTCACTACAAAATAAATATTTTCTGAAAAAATACAAAACCATAATCCTAAGATAATTTTTTTATTTTATAAAAAAGTCTATATTGTCAAATAGAATTTATATAAGTGTCAAAATTGGGATTTAAAACAAGTGCACCATTAAAAGGACGAAATATTGAATTTTAGAAAATATATATTTTTATGCATAAAATTAGATTTACTATTAGCCTAAAACTATAAAACATATTGATAAAATCTATAAATTTTTATTATTTATTAACATATAAATTTAAATAATATGATCCACTAATACTGAATAATTTCATTTATTAAGATAAAATTCAAAAACTTTTTTTATAAAACAGAACCTTTATTTTAAATTGGTTTTCATTTTCCATTCTAATTAATTTGAAACCAATGAATTATGTTTATAAAAATGTTTACACTATATTTTTATAATTTAATTTTCATCATTCATTACCACCATTCCAGTGGATAGGTGATAAATTTAACATTTAAATAATAATATTTATTCTTATGATTAAGCTCGTTGTTCTATGTGATGTAAGCTATTAAAGATGTTAAATTTAAAAATTACATACCATAAAATCTTAGGGTGTGACATCCCAATTCACCTTATTGATGTATAATGACTAGGGTTTTATATATATATATATATATATATAAATATAAATACTACTTATTAAAATTTGAATATTCATTTCATTATACCAAAACATGCCTGAGGACCTTAATTATTTAGTGTATTGGGAAATGTTGATACATAAACAACTCCTATATAAGTGAACTAAAATATCTCCCAATGTATTCTTCATAAATATTATATCTATTATAAATATCATTAATAATACATTTTTTCATAACGAATGGAAATGAAACATAATAAATAGTGATCTCAAATTCTCAATATGGGTAAACAAAGGTGATATCAACAAAAAGTGAGCATAAGGGTATGAGAACATGATAATAAATTATGAAAATCATAACCAAAATATCATAGTTCATAAACATGATTCATTACCTAAATCATGGGATTTCATAACACATGAATCATAAGGGAATATAATATAATAAGAAATGAGATTATAACATTGTCATAAGACATAGACTTTTGGAATACATATAAGGAGGAAAATATTATTTTAAGGATAGAAAAAAAGAATTCATAAAATATTTGGAATGGGATAACCACTTATATACCAACTTAAGGCAGGGGATAACCTTCCCACTACACACTTTTTAGCTTTAGATAACCTCATTTGTTCCCTCTTCTTTCATTCTTGCGATAATGTCTTCTGTACCCCCTTGTTTCGGGATTGGGATAACCTCTCATGTACCCTTTAAGAACATAGAAACTTAATCGTTGCCCTATTAATTGGATGGAGATATAGTTACCACCCTTTATATAAATGATACATTCATCTTTTATAATATCATAAAACATTAATCATATCATAACCCATATAAAAGAACTAGGTTTCATAAATATTTTATCATTGCATAACCCATAGAAAGAAAATGGATTTCGCAATAATCTTATAAATTCATCATAATTATAAATCATCTAGAGAACGAATAAGTATGGTATGGTTGGATAATATCCCTATTAAAAAATATGTAACATAAAAAATAATTCATCTTAGATAGAAAAGGTTTTTGAATGATCACTTGGAATATTTCATCAAGAAAATAACATTTCCACCTCGAAATGAATCATTTAAAATCCCAAAATGTCTTAAATAATAAAAAAAATATTTAAAAACCATGTAAATTTATATTAGAATATTAAATCCATTAATTATAAATTTTAGAAGAAAATATTATTCATTCCACACATGTTAAAACAATTATTCTATTAGCATTTTAGGTAAAAAGTCAAGAGATACTTGTTAGGAAAACATTAAAGAATACTACATTTACAAAAGAATTTAAAAATTAAAAAATGGGTAAAAATTTATTTAAATTTTATTTTGAATAATATAAAAATTAATAAAAATACTTATAAAAATATATATATGATAATAAAAAATGATTTCAACCAAATAGAGAAATAAATTCAGTATTTCATTAAAAACATTATTTTGTTATATTTGGTATATAAACAGAGGAAAATGAAATAAAAACTTGTATTCTATATAATTATCCTTATTATAATAAAATAAATTAGTTTCTTGAGAGTTATTTTATAATATGTTTTCATCTGAAACATAATCATAAATGATTTCGATAAATAATTATATAGTAACACAAAATATTTACCATGTTGTTAAATTTTGAATTATAAGACTCAAGAAATAAATAACATTATATAGATATTAATATCATATAATTTTCGTGAGGAAAATCGTAATATATAGTCATGGGTATTATATACGCCTCATAAAAGAAAAATGTGGCATATAATGTGTCCTACAAAAATTAAAGTGAGATGAAAAACAATTACCATAGGTATCGAATTCCATTAAATACATTCAAAAACGTGTATATTAAATATATTTATACTATAAATATGTTAAATAACTATAATAAAATTTTTATTTCCGATGATTATTTACTTAGGACATTTTTTTGATTTTTATTAACAATTATTTTTTAAAAACCCTTTGTTTATAATAACTAATTCCTTTTTCTTATATGTTTTGTTTTAGAATTTGTGGCCCTTTTAAAGTGATTGTGGGCCGTATTATCTATAATGTTAACCATGATATTAAAATCATATATATTTTTTATATATTTTTTATATTAATCCATTAAATTTATAGACAAAAAATTAATTACACTATTCAACGAGATGGAAAGTCATACGTACACATAAATATTGATTCCACTTTATCAATGCATGAAACAAAATAAAGGGAAAAAAATTTACCTGTTTAACCTAATTTTATTTTTATTTTTGTCACATATTTCAATTAACGATATCCTTATTACCATCCCTATAATTCGTAAGTGATGAAAAAACACATCACTTCATGAGGTGGGAATACTTCATAAACACACACTACAAGAAATTTGATCTGTACCAACGGTTTTGGGAGAAATCTAGGTGTAGTTCACTAATTTGTACCTATAACAATGGTTTGGCCTAAACCGTTATTATAGGTCACTCATATAGTCCTATACCAACAGTATTCCCAAAACTGTGGGTAGTGGTCACTAATTTATAGCTATACCAACGGTTTTGGGAAAACTGTTGGTATAGTTCACTAATTTGGACCTATACCAATGATTTTGGGAAAACTGTTTGTATATGTCCACTATAGAGGCCTTATACTAATGGTTGGACCTCCAACCATGGGTATAGGTCCTAATATCAAAGAATCTATACCAACGGTTCTCAAAACCGGTTGTATAGGTCTATACCAACTGTTTTGAGAATTTTTGGTACATGTACATGTATTTATAATGCAATTTAATTAGAGGGGAGATTAAATAAATCAAAATTTTATATACTTATGATAATACATATATTTATTTATGAAATTATGATCACAAAAGTATGTTAGGTTAGTGGATAGGTTGTTCGATTACAAACCGAAGGTGCTGGGATCAAAACCATCCAAATGATTCTTTTATAAATTACATATACCAACGGCTTTATGGAACCATTAGTATAGATTTTCATATTACTTATACCAATGGTTTTGAAATCTATTGGTATAGACCTATCCCCACAGCATACTAGAAAATGGTTTTGTAAACCATTGGTATAGGCTATACCAATGGTTTGGAGGCTTATACCAACGGTTCCAAACCACTGGTATAGGGTATTTTTCTAGTAGTGACTAACAACATTATTAATTCCAATTAAATGGAATGATAGAATGTGTATGTTATATTATAATTACATATATATAATTATGTCATAAAAATTATATAGATATGTTAAATCATTTAATATATCCAGCTGAGAGAGGTGCTGATGGAAAAAAATTATATCAAACCACAAGGAGGTTGTCTGTCGTACACAGAATTTATGGATTCATTCCACAATGTATAAAAGAGTATATGGAAATATGTTTTATATAATAATAATTACATATAATTATATATTAGATACCGGTGCTATTTTATTTTAATTATGATGAAATTAATGAATTATATAATAATTATATATAAATATATATTAGATACTGGTGCTATTTTATTGTAGTTATTATAAAATTAATGAATGGGGTAAGAAAAGAATTAAAAAGAAAGTTATTAGTGAAAATAATTACCTTCACTAAGAAAAAACTATATTGTATCTCTTATTAAGGACCCAAGGACTGGTATTTTCTAAAGAACTAAATAAATATAATTGAGATTGAGTGACATTTTAGTAATTACCCAAAACTGGTCATTACTGGGAAGTCACACTGAATCCGTGTTCCTAATGTTTTTATAAAAAAAATATGTTTTTAGGGACTATATGTTTGAGACATATATCCATCAAAAAAAATTCACATTTTCTTAAATTATTATCTCGTAATATCTATGTTTAATCACTTTTACCATTTTATTTTTCACCAAAGTATAATATTAATATTAACATAGGTAATTTATCGTTTAAGAATAAAATTATAATTGTACTTTTTAGATAATATAGACCCAATAATTATAAATATTAAAACCAATTTATTAAATGAATATTATATGTGTATTTAAAAGTAATTTTAACAAATTTGTATGTCACGTGAAAAACCTAGTTTTAGCCTTAAACGTAGTAATTGATTTTTACTTTTATGTATTATTTATGAATAAAAATTAATTCAAAATTTTAGTATTATATAAATTAGTATCATTATTAATATTTAATAAATTTTATATAATTTAGTTCAAATAAGTTTTAAAATTTAATTTTAAATGAAACCACAGAAGCAACAAAAAGATGTTTTCGAAAGAGAAAATATCCAAAAGTATAGAATGTTATAATCTCACAATTCAATATTAAACGAATTAAAAAAACAAAATTGGTTTCAAAAAGATATAATTGAACCAATTTTACTTTTAAAACAATATAAAAAGGAAATGGATCTTGTAAATTATTTAATAAAAAAGGTAGTTTTTAACAAAAAATGAAATTATTTTATATTCATTATAAAATTAATCATTTCAGAAACTTCACACTAATTAAATAAATAATGATTTTGAAAATTATATTCCAATAATGAAGTTTTTTTTCAACAAAAAATTCCAAAATTTGAAAAAAAAAATACATTATTATTTTTTAATATTTTTTTTTAGAAAATAGTATTTTCAAAAAATGTGAAGACTATACTAAAAATTATGTACTTTATCATCAATATTTTTTATTTATATAACACCAATATATATAATATTTTAAATTTTTTATAAGTATTAATACATTCAATTTTAATATCTTGGTTTTAATAATATTAATTTTTAATAGTATTTCATGGTTCTTTAAAACTAAGTTTTTTGTGAAAAATAAGAAATTAAAGAAAGATAATTTATTTGAAAAAAAATATTTCATAAAATAACAAGGTGTAACAATTTAATCACCTTAAAATCATTTTTTCCCCAAAATTCCAAAATTGTGTTTAAAAAACTAAAGATATTATTTCCTGATTATAATCATATGTTCCCACAAAGCTTCCTCAAGTTGGTGATTTCACCAAAAAACAATGACCAGGTTAGTGGTCTTATTTCATATAACATTATATGTTCTACATCAATTTTAATTCATAATCAATATCATGTTTCAATGGTATGACCTTTGAGTTCAATATATTGTAAGGTTTATGTGTTTACTTCTTTATTAATGATATATGGAACAAATCATGGACCTAAGAGAGGTTCATTAGAAGAACCAATCGATAAGGTACCATCCAAATATAGAAAATAATTTAAAATGGACCAATATACTTAGGGAATAGTTTTCCATTATTTAAAAAACTTCTTAATTTCTTCAATGTATAAAATATTAGCAACACATAGTCACTAACTTCAATTTCAAGAACACGCTATCAATTTTCAACATAAATTTTTTGCAAACATTGAGTGGCCCGGATGTGGTACTAAATCACTATAACCTTATATTCAATTTCCAAAACTACATTATGTCCCAATAGCTCTCTCTCTCCATCTTCATCACAATATATTGTAGTTTTATTGTTTATTCTATATAGGGATACAAAATGATCCATATGAATTCATGATTGAAACCAACTATTTTATAAAAAATCAACTATAGGAAGGTGTTGATCCCAAACACTTTTGAAATACATAGAAACAGATCTCAGCATATCTTCTAAGGATTGAATTATTCTCTCAAACTATACATCTTTTTAAGGATGATATAAAGTGTAGAAACTCAACATTGTATCAGGGCCTTGATGAATACTTTTCAATAACTTTTAGGTAATCCTCATATCCTGATCGAATATAATAAAATATGGTACAACATGAAACCTTACCACTTCTTTAATGTTTATCCTAGTGATCTAATTTAGAGATAAATATTATGTCATTGTAATGATTTTTATAACATTTCAATGAGATTGAATAAAATCTATACGGAATCATAACATCTATATGTTTTTGGGAGTTCGATGACAAAATCCTTTGGGAGGTTTTCCCATTTCTATTACAGTATGGGTAGTGGTTGTAACATCCCCTTATAATTTATTATTTATTACATAACTTGATGACGAAATAGGAACCTAGATATATACTCAGTTATATATCTCTTCATGTTTTCCCACCATAAATACTCTTTCATGTTGGCTAGTGGTAGACGCTACACCATTTTCACCCATCGATTATTGGTTGAATCCCCATGGCCATACTGTATACGAAAAGTTATCACCCATCATGTTAGTTATCCCAATTAAAGACAATATTTATATACTTTCAATTAAATTCCCATGTTACAATAACTCATAATTACATTATCAAAAAAATATAAGATTAATACTAATTTATTTTAATATCTTTAATCTTATTTCTAGAAAATGAATGGGCCCTCCTTATCAAATAAAACTTTCACTAAAATATAAAAAACTCTAAGGGTTTTATTTCTTTATAAATCACCCAAAATATTCCTAATCAAGATAAAATACCATCACATTAAACCTCAATATGGCTGTCTAAGACTTTTAAATTATGATCAATTTTAATCTCATAAAAAATATGGTATCCTTAACTCTTAAGTTAAACTTACATAGTGACATGTCTATATAAAAAATATATTTCACTCTTTATTCCTTAAATATTCTCTTTTCGTAAACTGAAAACATTTTCATTGAGATTCACGGTTGATTCTTGCACTGATAGATGATCATAAGTTGATTTACAATATAGAATGTGAATCTCTAATTCTATAATCTATATATATAATGATCATCAATGGTTATAATTACATCAATTTCTAATAAATAAATAACAATAATAAAAAATTTCAATTGGTCTCTTCATATAAAATAAATCGTAAAATTCCCAACTATGGATTAAAGGATAAGTGTTCTCTAATTACCATGATTCACTTCAACTATTGTGATTGTAAAAGATTTCCATTTTTCTTATGTCATCAAAGGTTGTAGTGTCTTATAATCCTTATTTTACCTAAGACAGGGGAATTTATTTTTATAATCACCATTCTACTTTAATTTTAAAAACTAGAGTATTGGTTGTTCATTTTGTGGAGCTCTCTATTTGTCTACATCATTATCTAACTTCTTCCCATCACTTCAGCATCCAACTAATCAATGAAATTTCTTTCCAAAAATAAAATATTTAGTAGTCCCCTTTAGAAAATTTCATCCATGATTCTAACCATTCTTAGAGAAAAAATACAATATCATCTTCCTATATCCATAGTTTTTAATGTTTCCCTTGAATTCAGACATTCTTTTCTTATCTACACAAAGTTATTGTTGGGTAACTCCAATATTTACTTCAATGTTTATAGCACAATAAACAATTTCATCAAATCTACTAATGTATCTTAGAAATATTTCCCTTCATATACTTGGTCTTAAGACACAAATGAATTGATCAACCTTACTATAAGAATTAATTATAATACCCGAAGGGTACCTCACATGTCTTGTAAAATTTTACTCAATTGTACAAAAAGATTCACCATCCTTCTATTTTAGCTCAAGGAATTATTTATCCATTTTTATAAAAATAATTTGAAGAAATTACATGTTCATAAATATTTTCTTAAACATATCCCACTCTGTAGAGGCATGTTTATCATGATGCTTCATATTCTTAGTAAGAGTACACCAATGATCCAATTCTTTATCCAATTAATATAAAATCAAAATTAGTTTTTCATGATCAAAAAACTAAATAACGGAACTTATATTTTTAATGGTACTAATACATTATATAAAAACAATAGGATTAGAATAACCACTAAAAGAAGGTGGATGTGTCCTCATGAAGGACTCTAAAAATATTGTTTCTTCATTTTATCCTTTGGGTGTTTAGTATGAATCATAACATGAGAATGTTGTGTGATCATATCAACAAAAAAAATACAAATCCCATAAATTTTTGTTTTCTAGGAGGATGATAATTTTATTCTACATCACACTTGGAATTAACATTACTCATTCGAGATCCATCCATTGAGTAAACATGAAAATCATAGTGTAATAAAAAATAAATATAGTAGTGTTCCATATAATCATTAGAATCAATTATATTATTTCTAAATCATGAAACCTTATATGAAACCTTATTATTAAACAAGGTAATTCATTTTCATTATCCAAATTATTCATGGTTGTAAAGAGATTGTGAATTTCCAAAAAATATCTCCCTGGTTTTGAAAATGGGTTTGTAGAAAGGCATGTTATTGTGCACTAGGTGACGATCAACACCATATAAATATGCCCTTTTTAGAATTATTACCTTTAGGCAGAACTATTTTATAGCCACATCAACTTTTATCATCCATAGAAGGATTTGATTTCTCATAAACAACTCTCTTTATCCTTTATCAAAAATCACAGATATGTTCCTACACTTAGTCATGTCTTGATGTTTCTCACTATTATTTTTTCATCCTAGATTTAAATGGTATACTACAGCTTTCCTTTGGTACTAACTATAATAACCAATGATATTCATACGAAGATATTATATCTTAAAAGATGAATATTCATTTCATTATACTAAAACATGAATGAAGACCTTAAGAGTACAGTTTCTTTGGAAACAGGGTTACCTAAACAACTAGTTCATAAGTTAACTGTAACATCTCCAAATATGTTCTTCATAAAAATAACCATTATTATAAAATTTATACATAATACCATTCTTCATAACAAGGGGAAGGAAAATAAATGATTTTTTTTCTATGATTATTAGTATGTGTAAACAAGGGATATTTCAATATAGTATGTGTATATGGGTATGTGAATATGGGAATAACATCTTAAAATCATTCCCTTTCATATCCTAAATCTTAAACCTGAGTCATTGAATAAAAAATAGAAGTCCATAATACATGATAATAAATGAATCATTCAAAATAATCCATGAAATCATACTATTTTCATGTGAAATATATTTGTTCTAAACACATAAGTATAGAAACTATTATTTCAATGCTACCCAAAAAGGCAATCATATCATATTAGGCTTCGGATAGACACTCATTTACATATTTTGGTCTTTGGAAAACCTCTTGTGCTCCCTATTTGGGTCTTTAAACAAACTCCATTATACACTCTTATTTTAGGCTTGAGATAACATCCCATGTACCCTCTTGTTTTCAGATTATGACAAGTTCAGGAGTCCCATTTTCACTCATAAAACATAAATCATTACTAAATTAATAGATGGATATATAGCTCCAACCCCTCATATAATCTATAAATTTTTATTTCAAAATATCTTAAAACATTAATTATATCAAAACCTATAGAAAAGTTATGGGTTTTATAAATATGCCATCATAGAATAACCCATTAAAAGTAAATGGGTCTCATAATCATCTCATTAATTCAATATAATAATAAATCATACATAGAATGAGTAAGGACAGACTCATTATAAAATATATTGAGTAAAAATTTGTCACATAAAATTATGTATTCTTAGATATAAATTATTTTAAATGATCACTCTGAACATTTCTTGAAGAAAATAAACTTTACACTTCGAAAACACTAATTTTAAATCCAAAAAATTCTAAAATATAAAAAAAAAATTATTTAAATATACAAGAATTTTTTTAATAAAAGGATTAAACTATTTAGTGTCCAAGATGGAATAAAGCACCATTCTTTTCATTCATGTAAAATCAAATATTCCATTCACATTTTTTGGTAAAAAGGAAAGTGATCAGTTTTGAAAAATAAAAATAAGATTCCATTTAAAAAAATTTAAAATTTTAAAAGTGGGTACAAAATTATTGAAACAAATTTTATATAATATTAAAAAATTATTGAAAAATGTTCAAGAAACACATGGATCTAAAATAAAAATGGTTTTTTGAATCATGTGGGAAATAAATTCAGTTTTTCAATAAAAATATTGTATTGTAATAATGTGTACAGAATTAGAGAAAAATGAAAGGAAAATTTGTATTCTCCATAAATATATATATTATAATAAAATTAAAGAGTTTTTTGAGGGGCATATTATTATATATCATCATTATAAACATAATCATAAACAATGTCGATAAATAATGAGATTGTAACACAAAATATTTAGAAATTTGGTATCTTTTGAATCGTGAGCTTCGTAAAAAAGAAAATTATATAGATATATATAACCAATCATTTAAATGATTATAATCATAAAATAATTTCATGTAAGGTATATACACAACAACAAAAAGCAATTGGTGAATGAGGAAAGTGTACCATAGAAATAAAAGTGAAACGAAAATCCCCTACCTTAAGCATGAATTATATCATACAAGTTAGAAATTAATATATAATAAATATTATTATATTATAAATATATTATAAAACAATAATAATGTGTATAATACAATATACAAAATAAATTTTACACTTCATTTCAAATTTATAAATAATTCATTGTTATAATCACATTTCAGGTAATAACTACTTCATTTTTCATATATGTTTTGTTTTGGTAGTTTTGGTCCTTTTATATTGGAAATAGATCCATATAATATTAAATGATAAAAAAGATACATATATCATATATATTAACAATATATGTATTTAGAGAAATTTTTTATTGTTTGAGTTAGAAAATAAATTACACAATTCATGGATATTGTGTGTTATATGTATGCAAAAAGACTGTTTCAATTTTCTCGACATAGGAAATGAAAGAAACATAAATAATATATTATTATTGTATAATTTTTTTAATTTCATTTATATCATTATTTTTTTAAACTATCATTTTTACTATTCATTTAATAAATATTTGAATAATGAATCAAATTGCTTCGCGAGGCGGTAGTCTTCCGCACACACGAGTGAGATTATAGTATTCCCATAGATTAAGAATTAAAATCTTATATTCTATATTATAACTCAAGAAGTATAATAATGTCACAAATAAAATATAACTAAGTTAAACCCATCATTAAATATTTCCATGATATGTGGTTATCGGAATCAAATTACATCGGTATGTGAGGCAGTAGTCCTTCATACACACAGTCGACAGTTTCATTTCCACCTTGATGAAAAAGGAGATAGATATATTTTCTTCCATAAACCTAGTAAAATATAAATATAATTTAGATATTGGTGTCATTATATTTAAATTATTAGTACATTAATTAATTTGATATGAGAAGAATAAAAAATAATGAGATTAGTGAAGACAATTACTTTCACATAGATAAACATCCTTTAGAGCTCTTATGAAGGACACTAGGATTGGACATTTGTGAAGAACTGAATATCTATAATATTAATTATTATTTTTGGGATATATTGTTTTATAGGTTGGTTTTGCCAAATAGATTATGGGGTGTGAATAAGTGATGGGAAGAGGACCCCATTTATAATTAAGGTGGAGTGGCATTGTTTGTAAATACCATAAACTATTCAATAATGTGAAGCCAATATCATGAAATGTTCCTAAAAAATAAATCCTAAAATATTAGTGAAATTATCTAGCCTATAAACACCTCTAAAACAAGAAAATAACAAGATTTAAACCTGTTTTTCTTTAATCATTATCTTTACTCAATTTTACAATTTTATTTTTCACCATAGTACCTAGTCTATTTTTATTTACCTAGGTAATTTGTCCCTTACGAAAAAAATTAAAATGGAAATTATTGGATAATTTGGAACCAAATATTTTAAATATTAAGTCCAATTTCATATAGAAATATCATATGTGTGCTAAAAATTAAATTTAACACATGTGCATTTTACTTGAAAACCCCCATTTGAACCTTAACCAATACAATGAATTTCCATTATTTTTACAAGTATTTGTGTAAAAAAAATTAGTTTTACCTCATTATAAAATATAAATAACTCTGATTATAAATATTTAATCTAATTTATGAAATTAAACTTACATAAGTGTAAAATTTTAATTTGAAATAATCCCACCTATACAACGAAAAGTTGTTTTCCAAAGAGAAAATTTTCATAAGTACATAATGTTTTAATATAACTATTTAATATGAAATTTATTACAATAAACTGAATTTGATTAGTAAATATATTATTGAAAATATTTAACTTATTAATCCAATTTAAAACGAAATATATCTTTCATATACTTTAATAAAAACGTAGTTCTTAATAAAATCAGTATTTTTTACAATTCATCAAAATATTAATCAATTCAGGAAATTATCAAAATCTCACTCAAAGATAATTTTTATATTTGTATTTAGAATATTATGTAAATATTTTAAATTTTTTATAAATAACTCAATAATTACATTTATTATTTGTTAATAATAATTTTTTTTGAGATAATAGTATTTTCAAAACATATAAATTCTTATAAAAAAATTAATAACATTTTTCCTTAATTTATTTTCTTCATTTCAAACCATAATACATAATATTTTAAAGTGTATATTCATATTCATCCCCAACTATTTACAACTAGGATTAATATGACTATTTAAATAATAATATTAGTAGTATAGTAGAGTTTATTAAAACTCGGTGTTTTGTGTAACACAATGTATAGCCCTGAACCCATGCTTCTTGATATAGCAATAAAACATGTTGTGTATTTGTAACACCCCAAGATTCCATGATACATTTCTCTTTGAATAATGAAATAGCTTTCATTGTATGCAACTTCAAGATTATAACACACTATGACCTATCAAAATAGTCGTTATGAATTTTAATACCCACTTTTTGAAATATTATAAATCTTATTTTCCAAAATCTACTACATTTTTGAATTTTGATTATCTGAATTAGCTTAGGGTGAATTTTTTGTATTTTTTTGAAAACATTCAATTTTTTATGAATACAGAAAAACATTGTGTTATTAGCTAAAACCGAATTTTTATTTAAATAATTATTAATTTTATTTAAATTTATTTTAGGTCAAAATATATATATAATAATTATATAATTTCAATGTAACTCATTGGATTCTTTTTATAATATGTTAATATTTATAAAAAAAATTATTGAATTTTTTACCGTCTTTTTCCCACCACCTAGGACCATTTCCAAATTTGCATAAAACATAATTTTACCTCTTTTGTGAGTTGAATTTAAAAAATCAAAGAGAAACGGTTAATATAAGTATGTAAAATTTGAGTCAATAAGATGAAAATAATTTTTGTTGAATAGTAACTTTTTACTTTTATTTACCACGGTTAAAAATAAATATGGAAATTAAGGGTTAAAATGATATCATAATTAACCAAACACATGTCCTAATTAATTTAGATAAGTATAATACAACCAAAAACAACCTTACGAATAAAATATGACCTCCTTTGGTACACTAGGATTAGATTAGGACATTTATTATTATTTTATTTAAAGAAGAGTTAAAAGAGTTAAATTCACAGATTAATAACTAAACCATTTTTAATAAAATGTTACACATAATATAAATTCGACAATAAATATTCATTAAAATATAAAATTATTTCAGATATAATGGTATTTTATTTATAATTTTTATAAATTAAATAATTTAATTTATTTATGACACTATAATGATGCAGTAATTTACTTAATAATGAAATATTAAAATAATTGGTATTATAAATATCAAAATAAAATTAAATTGGGACTTATGATAAATTAAACGAATTTTATTGGTTAATATGACATTTTAGGGATGTTTAAATAAATTTTATTCAATGTGATAATGTTTTAATGGCTTTCAAGAAAATCCAATACTAAATACTATCAAAATTGACATAATTGAGTTATTTAAACAAATACTATATTATAAATTGATATAATATTCATAAAAATCTAAGGATCATTCAACGGACTTATATAAAGTTATATATATTAATAATGAACTACATGGGGTTTGATTGGCCTATTATAGTACATTTATTAACCATATAATATAAAAATACAAGGAGACTTGATAAATGTCATTCTACTTAACTAAGAGTTAAATCTAAAAGATAAGGTAAATAAAGTGACCTAAACATATAAAAAACCTATTGGTTGAGAGGTTTTAGACCCATCCCCACATTATCCTCTAAATAATTCATTATGGATCCCTTATGAACCGAAAATTATTTTACTATAAAATAATATTTCAATCTTTTCCTAATGTGACATTCACCTCTCTTTCAAAATAGTACTTCCCATTCTCTTAATTTCACACTACCGAATCCATTTTTCTCAGAAAACCCCTACCCAAATCTCTTCATAAATTTTCTCCATTCATCATAGAGGCTTTCCTTTGATCAGAAATCCAACCTATGGGGCTGTTTTGATCAAATAAAAAAGAAGAACTCGAAGAAGAGGTAAATATTTCATCACCTCTTTCAAGTTCTATTCTCCTTCCATTTCCTCTTTCATTGTTGTTTTTATTATAAAATAATAAATTCAATATCTTATATATAATTTTATGTTATTATAAAAATGGTACAACCATATTCATTATTCTATCCATCAAATGAATGACAAAGTCACCATACATGCATACGTACGGCATACCGTCTCCACATCGTGGTGTAGTTTGTTATTCAAACACTTCATTATTTGGATGGGTATAATAGTGAGTATAAATAATGTAAATAATAAATATAAAATGTTATTTATTCTTTATATATGATATATCATCCAATTACATATTATTTTACCATTAATATAATGATATTTTTGCTCGTGCATACATACAGATTACCGCCTTAATGAACACGATGAGATTCATCCCTCATCATAATCATTCAAGAATAATTTTCATTTTATGATTAAAAATAATGTTTAATAACATAATATATTTCAGAATATGAATAAAATACATCTTATCTATAACAAACATGGATTACGTAATCGATCATATAAAGTAAAACAAATCAGTTAACACCCAAAAGGATGATTCTACTAAGAAATTATTAACAATAAAATATTATAAGATCATATATGATATCATATTTAGGTATATTTTTCTTTTATAATTTAATAACAATGTTTTATCTATTTTACAGGAGTTTAACATACCATCGACTAAGGAAATGTATAAGGTGAGGTTTAATTTCACAATCTCCATATTATCTGAGGTTGTTTTTATGTAAGTATCTACCTGGAGCTCTTTATCATCCACATCCATGTTTCTAAAAAATGTATTTCAAAACATTTTTACTATTTACAAGACTGTGGGTTAAATTTATTTATACCATTTTATGAGTTTTTATAAAATTTTATGAAAGGAATATTTCCGTTATTTTCTAAACAATGTACTTTAATACCTTTACGACAAAATTAAGGTAAGAATGTTTTTTTATCTTATACGGCGGGTGTGTCAATTTTCATCCATGATAGAATCTTTGAAGCATTTAATACAATATTATGAGAATATTTTCAAAATAAATGTCTTCTTTTATAATTATATGTCTTTTAAATTATTTCAAAATAGAAAGAGATATTTCTCTGCAAAAAGTTTTGATTTCCTCTATGTCAACATCCATTGATGGGTTTTAAGCTTCTTTGAAGTCGATTTATTATGATACAAATATTCCATATTGTATTGAAGGTTTTTTGATATATTTGACTGTGGATGTGTTATTTTTACATAAATCATTGTGTATTGATAAATTATTTATATTTTATATGAAACTATTAATACGAATGTTTATGTTATGATTAAACTATTTCATATGAGGAATGTATTGGACTTAGTAAGTGATGGGTGGAGATATCTATAACTACTCGATGAATCGGTAGGTCTCATGGGACAAACTAGTTTCTTGGAACAAGGCCTTGACAAAATCTTATTTATAGTTTGGGAACAAGGTCGTGACTATGTGGTTATGAAGTCTATCATTATGCCTTCCATCATTATGAAAGTGGATATTGATATTGGAAGAGATTATTCGACTAGTAGAATATCCATGTGAATAAGTAAATGGAATTATTTTATTTTATCTTTTTTATATTATTCTGATGTTTCAATTTAAAAGGCTTTTGTTTTAGTCTTATACATTTCCTTAAATGTTTATGCTTATTTATGAAAGTTTCCACTATATTGTTATCCTTACTGAGAATCTAAGCTCACCCCTTTCTATGTTCTATTTTTCCTAGGATGTGATTAAATATTTTATGGTTGACCTATAGGTATAGGATAAGGATATAAGTTTGGTAAATAGGGGGAAATGTTAGTGATGCTTTTATTTCATGATGTAATGTAAAACTTATGAATGTATCTAGTACTTATAATTCTACTAAACTGATCGGTCTTTCGAGACATGATTCCTTATTTCATGCCAATGTTATTTAATAATTCACTGAATCTGTGTAACTGGGGTCAAGGCATTACAGTTGGTATTAGAGGAGGTTTAGTACAAACCTAGGAAACTAGATTTAGATAAACTCTAATTAGAGAACATTACCAAATGATAGAATTTTAGGTTTGGTATAGAAGAACTTCCTAGAATTTTGGTGATGTAGATATTATGTGTATTTTCCAAGCAATACATCCCTATATGGATATGAGCCAGTAGAAGCAGCTCTGGAATAGATGTACCTAGGGGTGAAAACACTAACAAGGTGTTTCAAGCTTGACCCGGGGTATCCTGAAACATGATAATGGGCCTTGTTGCACTATTCATTACAAAACTCTCAGGGGTTATTCTTATAATAATTCAAATTTTCATTACAAACCATAATTAATGATTTATTAGTATATCCTCCTCAAAAAACATTTTTTTATGATTATCGATTATATCCATAAATTGTTCAATTTATGTTATGTGTTTTAAAATTTTGGAATTATGTATTGTAATTCATAAACTAATATAATGTATGATATTTCATAGAAATGGTGGCTATTGGAAGGAATGGAAGTCATATCAACCCACATAATCTATGTAGGGATTTCCCTCCTACTCATGATAATTATAGTGGATCTAGTGACGCAATTGGTTGTGATTAGCTTATCTCCATATTGGGACAACTCAGTCATGTTATGAATAATAACCTTACCCATATAGAGTACCCTGATCTACAACATGGAGGATCAATGTTAGATCGCTTCAGGAGGAAACAACCACCAACATTCCATGGGAGTAAAAATACATTATTAGCTGAGCAATGGATAAATTCCTTAGAAAAATATTTCATGCTTTGGGATGTAGCAAAAGGGAAAAGGTTTTCATGGTAGTTTATTGCCTCATAGGAGATGCATATCAATGGTGTTAATTAATCCAAAACCCAAAGGAAAATTATGAAGTAACGAACACGGAATAGAGGTATTTTAAAGATATTTTCTTAAAAAAATACCTTCCTCATGACCATCGAGCAAATATGGAAAGGCAATTTCTAAGTCTAAGGAAAATAGAGGATGAGAATGTCACAATGTATGAGGCTAACTTTAGAAGGTTACCAAGGCATGTAGTAGATTATATAAGTAATCAAAGGAGTAAGATTGATCGATTCTTTGATGGGATAAAACCATTTCTCTATCGATCATTAGTCTCACAATACTTCTCATCGTATGAAGATATTGTCTCATTCACTATCAATATAAAAAAGGAATTTCATATGTATTATGACTTCAAATTAAAGAAAGAGAAGAAGATATCAGCTAGTCACTCTAGAAATAGAAATAATAGGAAGAAGGGAAAAGTTGAATATCCATCCTATGGTAAATAAGGGAAGAAACACCCCTATACTTTCCTGAAAGGAATGAGAGTCTGTTACAAGTGTGGTGAAAAAGGCCACCAATCTCAGGATTGCTGTGGAAATAAAGAGGTTGTCAATGTTGAACTCTACAATTTTAGAGAAAAGGGACATTATGCAAATAAATGTCTTATGCGCCAAGGGAACTTACCTCAGAAAAGGAAAAGGGAAAAAGGCCACGCTTATGTGACCACTACGATTGAGGTTGAAGCTTCGAAAGGCATGGTGGTATGTAATTTAATAGTTTTCTCAAGTTTAACCAATCCATTATTTGATTCTGGATCATCACGTTGTTTTATATCTGAAAAATTTTCAAAAAAAATTTGGATATTTTCAATTTGACTTAACAAGGGAGTTGTCAGTCAAAAATCCTAAGGAAAGTATCATCGCAACAATGTTTTATAAATCAGTTCCCATTAGGGAATATACATCACATTTATTTGAGAATCTCATCATCATACCCATGATTGAAATTTATATAATCATTAATATGGATTGGATTTCGGACCATGATGCAAAAATATATTGCAAGAAGACGGAGGTTAAATTTTTTAATGATGATAAGAAGTTACTTATCATTAGAGAAGAAATGTCACCACCTAATTAATATCTAGATCCACCCCCATAAGCTCTTCTAAATTCAATAATTGGGGAGGAAGAGAATGAAATAATTATGGTTGATTAAAATAATGTTTGAATAGAGGACGTACCTATTGTGCATAAATATATTGATGTTTTTTCATAGGATTTAACTGGACATCCTCCAGAAGGAGAAATTGTGTTTTCCAATGATTTAATTCCTGGTTCAAGGCCCATATCGAAGACCCCTTATAGAATTGACACTTTGGAATTAGTGGTACTAAAGAAACAACTTTAGAAATTGAGTAACAAGGGATTTATTCTCCCTAGTGTTTCTCCATGGGGAGCCTCTGTCCTTTTTGTTAAGAAGAAAGACGAATCTTTGTGGTTGTGCATTGAATATAAAGAGATCAATGATATAACAATAAAGAAAAAGTATCTCCTACCTCGCATTGATGATTTATTTGACCAACTTCATGGTGCTCAATATTTTTCAAAGATTGACCTTCGATCTGGATATCATTAGTTCTGTGTGATGAAGGAAGACATTCTGAAAACAGCATTTTGAACCAGGTAGGGGAATTACGAGTTCACAGTAATGCCTTATGGATTGACTAATACACCCTTTGTCTTCATGGATCTAATTAATTAACATTTCAAGGAATATATTGATAACTTTGTAGTGTTATTTATTGATCATATCTTGGTATACTCCAAAATCTACAAATATCACGAGAATCACTTACGCATTATTCTAAAGACTCTTAGAAGAAATAAAGTAATCGGTAAGTTTAGCAAGTGTTAATTTTGGCTTCGACAGATTTATTTTCTTGGTCATATTTTCTCTAAGGATGGAATCTTTATTGATCCATCAATGACCAAGGCAATCCAAGAATGGCCAGCAACAACGAGTATAACTAAGGTACGCAGTATTATTGGTTTAGCAGGTTATCATCGACGTTTCGTCCAAAATTTTCCCAGTTGGCTAACCCATTAACCAAGCTCACATGTAAATGGGTTAGATTTGTATGGACATAAATAGTGTAAATAATGTTTTGAAGAACTAAGGAGAAGATTATTCAATGCTCTAATCTTGACTCTACCATCAGGGAATGATGGATTTTTTATTTATAGTGATGCTTCAACGAAATGGACTTGGTTGTGTCCTTATGCAGAATGATTGAGTTATTTCCTATGCATCACAATAGCTAAAAATTCATGAAAAAAATTATCCCACTCATTATCTTGATTTAATAGCTATAATATTTACTTTGAAGATATTGATACACTGTCTCTATGGTTAAAAATGTGACATTTAAACTGATCACAATAGATTGAAGTTTATTTTCTCACAAAAGGAACTCAACATGAGGAAATGTATATATCTTTAACTACTCAAGGATTATGATTTCACAATACACTACCACCCAGGGATGGCAAATAAGGTGGAATATTCTTTGATCAGAAAGGATCATGGTTTTTTGAACAAGATGAGAGTTAAAAGGGATCCTATTTTAATGGATCTAGTAAAGATGAATATGGGAATAACCATGGAAGGTGAAAATCAATAATTTTTCAAACTTTTGTCAAAAAATCATTACTATAAAGGATAAAAAGTTCTGAGACTAATGATGAGAATTTTCAAAAGAAGATTAAAGCTCTAAATGATGGGAGATTGAGTGACTTTGTAAATGAAGATGGAATTTTGAAATTTGGGAAGAGACTTTCTGTTCACGATATACCTGATCTAAAAAGAGAATTGTTGGATGATGTTCATAGCTCCAATTTCTCTATACACCGTTGGAGAACCCTGATGTATATGGATTTGAAGAAACATTTTTGGTAGGACAACATGAAGAGGGAGATTTCTGATTTTGTGCCAAGATGTATGGTTTTCAACAGGTGAAAGTGGTAAGGAAATAGCTTTTAGGATTTATGCAACCTCTTCCCATACCAGAGTGGAAATGGGATAATATTATCATGGACTTTTTCATGGGGCTACCAAAGACTCCTAGAAGGAATGATGCAATATGGGTCATAGTTGATCGTCTTACCAAGTCATCATATTTTCTTTCTATAAGAGAAGATTTACCACTTGAATTTCTAGAAAGACTTCATATTAATGAATTTGTAAGACGTCATGTTGTACCCCAATTGACTGTTTCTGATCGTGATCCACATTTTATGTCATAAGTTTGGAAAAGTCTTCGGAAGGGCTTAGATACTGAACATTGTTTGAGGATAGCCTACCACCCTCAAACTGATGGACAATCAGAATAGGCTATTCAAACATTTCAAGACATTTTGAGATCTTGCTCACTTTACTTTCAAGGTATGTGGGAACAATATTTACCTCTGGTAGAATTTTCCTATAATAATAGTTTCCATTCAAGTATTCAGATGGAACCCTATAAAGCATTATATGGAAAGAGATGTCGCACACAAACTTGTTGGGATGATGTTGGTGAAAGAAAACTCGTACGCCCAGAACTTGTTGAGGAAATGACGGAAAAAGCTAAGGTTATCCAAAAACACATCAAAGCAGCTCAAAGTAGGCAGAAGAGAACTGCCGATAACAGAAGGAAGGATTTGGAATTTCATGTATGAGATTATGTTTTCTTGAAGGTATATCCATGGATGAGAGTTATACGATTTGTTAAAAAGTGTAAATTCAGTCCCAGGTACATCAGACCTTTCGAAATACTAGAACAAATTGGGTCTATTGCTTACCGTATGTCAATACCGCCAAGTCTCTCCAAAGTTCACAACGTGTTCTATATATCACTATTGAGAAAATACATTCATGAATCGACGCATGTACTCACCTATAAGGAAAATGAACTGTAACCTGATCTGTATTATTGTGAAAAGACTAACAAGATTCTTGATACCATAGAATAAGTGTTGAGAAACCGGACGACTTGTCTGGTAAAAGTTTTATGGAGGAACCATAAGATGGAAGAGGTAACATGGGAACTAAAGAAAATTATGATAAAGAACCACCTGAATCAGTTTATGTGATAGTATACATGAAATTTCGAGGACAAAATTATTTCAAGGAGGGAAGAATGTAACACCCCAAGCTACCGTGGTATGTTTCCCTTTGAATAATACAATAGCTTCCATTGTATGAAACTTCGAGATTCTAACACACTGTGACAATTCAAATCAGCTGTTACGAATAGTAATACCCACTTCTTTAAATTTTATAAAAAAATTTTCAAAATCGGCTTCATTTTTTAATTCGGAATATTGAAATTAACTTAGGGTGAATGTTTTGGTATTTTTCTAAAAACATTCAATTTAAGATAAATTGTGAAAAACACAGCGTTATTAGTTAAAACAGATTTTTATTTAAATAATTATTTATTATATTTAAATTTATTTTGGGTCAAAATAGATACATAATACCTATATAAGTTTAATGTAATTCATTGGAGTCATTTTATAATAATTTTATATATATATAAATTTTATTGAACTTTTTACAATATTTTACCCACCTCCTATGAGCATTTGAAAATTAGCATAAAACAATATTTTACCACTTCTGTGAGTTGAATTTGAAAAATCAGAGAGACATGTTTAATATAATTAAGTAAAATTTGGTTCAATAAAATAAAAATAATTTTTGGGGAATAGTAACTTTTGAATTTTATTTACCATGGTTAAAAGTAAATTGGAAATTAAGGGTAAAAATGATACCATAATTATCATAACTGATTTCCTAATTCTATTGGATAAGTATAATTAGACTATAAACAACCTTAGGAATAAAATATGACCCCCTTTGGTCAACTTGGATTAGATTAAGAAATTTATTATTATTTTATTTAAAGAATAGTTAAAAGAGTTAAATTCAATGTTTTATAACTGGACCATTTTTAATATAGGGTTACACACAATATAAATTGGACTATAAATATTCATTAAAAATATAAAATCATTTCCTACATAATGGTATTTTATTTATAATTTTTATATATTAAATAATTTAATTTATTTATGACAAATTGAGGATGTAGTAATTACCTTAATAATGGAATATTAAAATAATTAATATTATAAATATCCAAATAAATGTATATTGAGACTTCAGAGAAATGAAACTAACTTCATAGTTTAATATGACATGTTATAGTAGGTTAAATAAATTTTATTCTAAGTGATAACGTTTTAATGGCTTTCAAAAAAATCAAATACGAAATAGTGTAAAAATTGACATAATTGAGTTTTTAAAACAAATACTATATTATTCATTGATATAATATTCATAAAAATCTAAGGATCATACAAATTACTTATATAAGATTATATATATTAATAATTAACCACATGGGGTTCTCTTTCCTTGTTATATTTTTTTATAAACCATATAATATAAAAATACAAAGAGACATGGTAAATGTCAAACTATTTAACTAAGAGTTAAATCTAAACAATAAGTTTACTATGGTGACCTAAACCTACCCAAAACCTATTGGTTAAGATTTTTTCGACCCATATCCACCTTAAACTAGAAATAAGTTATTTTGGAGCAATTAGAAACAGAAAATTATTTTATTATAAAATAATATTTCAAACTTTTCCTAAAGTGACCCTCACCTCTCTTATAAAAGGGTACTTCCCCTTCTCGTAATTTCACTCCTCCGAATACATTGGGATCGGCCAACCCCTGCAAAAATAACCTCCCAACTATCCTCCCTTCATCCTAATTGCCTTACTTATTTCAGAAAGCCAACCTATGGAGCCCTTTTGATCAAATCAAAAGAAGAACCCGAAGAAGAGGTAAATATTTCATCACATCTTTCAAGTTATTTTCTTCTTCAACATCCTCTTTCTTTGTTGTTTCAATTATAAAATAATAAATTCATTATATTATATATATTTTTATGTTATTATAAAAATTTTACAGCTATATTCATTATTCTATCCATCATATGAATGAAAAAGTCATTATATGTGCATACGTACAGGTTACCGTCTCCACGTCGTGGTGTAGTTTGTTATTCAAAGACTTCATTATTTGGATAGGTATAATAATGAGTATGACTAATGTAAATATTATATATAACATTTTTATGATTCTTTATATATGATATAACATCCAATTACATATGATTTCACCATCAATATAATGATATTGTTTCTCGTGAATACGTACGGATTACCGTCTCCATGAAGGTGATGAGATTCATTCCCCATCATAGTCATTCAAGAATAATTTTCTTTTTATGATTAAAAAAATAATTAAGAATGTAAAATAATTGTGTATATGAATTTCAAACATCCTATATATAACAAACATTGCTTACGTAACCGAGCATATAAAAGAAAACAGATCAGTTAACACCCGAAATGATAATACTACTAAAATATTATTAACAAAGAAATAGTATAAGATATTATATGATATCATATTAATGTATATTATTCATTTATAATTTAATATAAATGTTTTAACTATTGTGAAATAGGTTAACATACCATCTACTAGGGAAAAATACATGGTAAAAGTAAATTTCTCAATCTTTTTATTATCCGAGGTTGTTTTTCCATAAGTATATATAGGGACTCGTTGTCATCCCCATCCATGTTTCTTAAAAATGTATTTCAAAAAAAATACTTTTTACTAGATTATGGGTTAATGACATTTATACCCCTATATGAATTTTTATAATAAATTTTGAAAGGAATATTTCAGTTGTTTTCCAAACAAGGTACTTTATGTCATTTTCGACAAAATTAAGTTAAGAATGTATTTTTAACTTATAGAGTGGGTGTGACTATATTTTTCCTTTATAACATCGACAAATCCTTCCATAAAAACTTATAATAATTTTTCCAAAATAAATTATTTATTTTATAATTATTATTTTTTTAAATAATTTTAAAATAGAAAAAGATATTTCTCTAAAAAAAGTTTTGCTTTCACCTATGTCAACATATTTTGATGGATTTTATGCCTATTTGGAGTCGATTTATTATGATACAAATAAGCCTATGTTATTGAAGGATTTGTGATATTTTTTTACTATGGATGTTTGATTATTACATCATTCATGGTTTATGGATAAAGTATTGACATTTCTTATGCATGTTTTAATATGAATTTTTATGTTATGTTTAAACCTTTTCATATGAGGAATGCATTGGACTTAGTAAGTGACGGGTGGAGCCCGCTATAGGTCTTTGATACATCGGTAGGTCTCATGATACAATCTAGTGTCTGGGAACAAGACCTTGACAAAATCTTATTTGAAGTCTTGGCACAAGGCCTTCACTATGTGGTTATGAAGTCTGGAATTATGCATTCCATCATTATGAAAGTGCCTATTGATATTGCATGTGATTATTTGACTTATAGAATATCCATGTGAATAAGTAAATGGAATTATTATATTTTATCTTTTCCATATTATGATGAATTTTATGTTTAAAAAAATATTGATTTTGTATTATTCATTTACTAAAATTTTTATGATTATCTATCAATTTTTCCGCTATATTGTTATCCATACTGATCATTTGATCTCACCCCTTTCTATGTTTCATTTTTCCAAAGATGTGAAAAATATTTTATGGTTGACCTGCAGGGATGGTCTAATGATATAAGTGTGGCCAATGGGGAAAACAATTGATGTTTTTCATTCATGATGTAATGTAAAAATTATTAATATATCTAGTACAACCAGGGATACTAAACTGATTGGTCTTTCGGGACATTATTACTTGTATCTTGCAAATGTTATGTAATAATTCACAACATAGGGTAACTGGTGTAAGTGAATTATAGTATTTGTTTATAAAGGATAATAAAAAATACATAGCACATTATACAATCAAGAACTTTTATCATTCTTGGTTTTGGAGGATTAGATAAAACCTATATTAACTCAAAGTTCAAAAAAACAATTACAAAATAAGTAGTTGGATTCACCTATACAAACACCTTAACTATCCGTTGAAATTATAAGGACGCCTATTATTTTTTTAAAACATGGTATAAAAACAAAAAGATTAGTAAGGTAAATAAGGAATGGAAATCATTAGTCTAGTGAAAGCATGAATATCTCTTATAATATAATTTCTTTAAAATTCATAATAATGCCTAGAAAAATCATTCATTAGCCTTGGGACATCATTACCATATCACTCTTACATTCACACTTACAAATAGAAAAACCTTATAGTCAACATCCATCTTCGGAGTACCCAGTGCATTGGAAAGCTATAATGGGGCTCACTCACCATATCATAAGCTATAATAGGGATTAACTCATCATATCATCAGATATAATGGTGATAAAACCATAATATCTTAAGATATAATGGACTCAACACATAATAACAAATTAAAATTGTATACATCAAGAATAAAACAATTTATATCTCATATAAAATAATGATTAAAACGTATTTAGATATCAAAATACCACTTTAGAATACCAATTAAATTTAAAATATAAAAATAGAGAACATAATAATGAAAAAATATTCTTCAAAAATAACTATAAAAAAATATAAAGGAAAAATTACAATAATAAAATGTCAAATAAGCTGGATAAGCTACTCATTTCTTATAATAAAGAACAATCTATTTGAATTTTGTAAAAGAAACCTTTTAAAGGATTTCAAATTGAAGGTCTCGTACTTATAACATGAAAAAAACTTTTCAAAACATATAAGTGTAAATAAACCATTAATAACCATATATATATATAATCACTAAAAACATTTTGAAAACATGTACATATAATAGAAATATTTAGAAGGATACATCATTAAAACATTTAAAACAATGTTTTTGTAAAAGAGTCCCTTACATATAGTTGCAATTACTTCAAGATTGTTCAAACCTCCTATATAATGATCTAAAGAGTGATATTACCTTATTACATAACTATTATCATTTTTATAATACCTTATATGATCTTATTATAAAGTTTTCAGGCCATTTAACAACAATATGTTTTATTTCCATTGTTGCGGGTGCATACATTTCATGGCTTCCAAGGTCAGTTTATTATAGACATCATTATCAAAAAGATATAACACTAAAAAAGTGATAATGACTTTTTATATTTTAATTAATTATGTTTTTTTTGAAATAATCATGTTGTTATGGATTTTTCAAAAGTCATGATATGAATAGTATAAAAATTTACATCAATGAGTTTTTAAAACAAGTTCAATTTAATGAAATGATATAATTGTCCTAAAAATATAATATTAAGACAAATGACTTATATAATGATTAAAATATCAATAATTAACAACTTTAGGTTCTATTTTATGATTATAATAACTATACTAACCATATAGTATGAATATACAAGAAGACATGGTAAAAGTAAAGTTAGTTAACTAAGGGTTAATGATAAAAGATAAGGTCAAATTTGTGACCTAAACATTTATAAAACCAATTTTATGAGAGGATTGAGACCCATAATCATTTTATATTCTAAATATATCACATTTATTTGTTATAATTCTAAAATCAATGAATAATAAAATAATATTTCAAGACATTCTTAAAGAGCCCTCCTCCCTCCTATAAAAGGACACCACCAATAACACATTACTCACACCTCTCAAGACTTTTGGATCATCCAAACACTTATCCAATAATCTCCGAACATTCCTACCTTACTTATATAATCCTTCCTCTAGGTGTAATGAAATTCAAGATATCCCTTTGGCTCAAATAAAAAGATGTTACCCGATTTGAGGTAATGTGTTCTCTCAAGTTCTTTTCCATTATTTTCCTTCTCTAGTACATATTTTCTTCTTATTCATTTTTTAAATAAAAACACCAGTATCCTAAATATACTAGGTTGATTTTATGAGAAATTTTTGAACTACACTTACACACACCTCTATCTAATGTGTATAAAATATACTATATTTTTGGATGGCGAACTACCACCTCACCAAACAATGATAGTTAAATCTTCTCCTACCCCCTCTAATGGTGGCCATTATTTTGAAAATATAATTATATATAATATTTATGATATTTAATTTTTCACTATGTTTTTTTAATTCTTATTTAGAATAGACCTTTAGAATTTTATGTTTTATAAATATGATAATTTTAGTTGAGAAAGTGCAGACTAATGCCCCCTCAAAGTGATTTCACTCGTTCATGCTATACAAGGAATGTATAAAGGATGGTGTTAATTAAAATATGTAATATAGATATTATAATGGATTTATAATTTACATATGTATCATTTTCATTTAATTTTTTTAATACGAACAAAAAAAAATTAGCGTTCATGCGTACGTACAATCTACCGTCTCCATGAACTGTACAATTCATTTTTTATCTCTATGTTCTATTAATTATTCAAAATACATATATACAGAATATATTTTTTATTTAAAACATGAATATAAAGATGATTGAATTATGACTACAAGTATAATTTACATAATAATAAGTTCATTTTTTGACTCATGTTCTGAACATCGAAAAAATGCCTAAAATGAACTCAAAAAATTAACTAATTGTTATAACATGATGATAAGTGATATAAAATGAATAATAAAATTGAAAAAGGATATAAAGAAAATATATATTAACCTATGTTTATTATTCATGAATATAAATAAAGAACAAGACAAGTCACACTCAAGGTAAGGGACTTCATCTCAATCTCCCTTCATTAAGTAATACTTCTATTTATACACGACATTTTTTAATACGATGTATAATAAAACCCCTTAAATTTTAATTTTATTCAAAAGGGAAATTTTTCTACAAACTGTTTTACTAAACAAATAAAGGAATGTTTTTACTGTATTGTGGCAACAATGAATTTTCCACCACCGTAACCGTTATCATATATTTGGATTTCTGTATAAGCCTTATTGTTTTTAAAAGGAAAAAAAGAATCTCTTTATTCCATTACTTGGTGTTGAAAATGGTATTGAAAGTGGATTTACAATTTTAATATCTTGAAATAGTTTCTTGGGATAGTAAATGAAATTTTATGATTTAAATTTTGAAATTTTCAATCTTTTATGTGTTATGATTATATAATGGTACTTGAACATTTTAGGGGAGGTTACGTGATAAACCAAATGATGGGTGGTCCCATGATAAAACACGGATGGAGGGTTGCATTATAACCTCCAATGCATTAGGTATGGAAGTTGGGAATATGGTTATTCCATTTGTAAGAATGATTTATGGAAGTTGACTATTTGGTTATTCCATTTATGTATAATTATTTCCTAAGTTTATCTTTTATATGTTATATGTTCATTCTATGGATATTATGGTAATGTTTTGGTTTCAAAAGGTTAATAAATGAGCTTCTATTCAGTGATTAGTATTTTGTACTTCATAAAGGTGAAAATTATTACTTATGATATTGTATTCATGGTTTACATGTTGTTTAAAATAATAAAAGTTTTTTCCTTTGTATTTCCATTACTGAGGTTTTTATGCTCATCCCAAATTTTGAAATGTTTTTCACAGGATTTATAGGTAAATAGTGTCAATGATGGGATCAAGGAAAATATAGTGATGTTTAATAATGAAACAAAACCATTTAATTTTTTAAAAGTTTTTGTTTTATGAATGAAAATGGATAGTGAGTAGAAGTGTCTACTTTTTGATAATAATATTGTTATGTATAAGTTAAGGACTAATTCTTTGAAGCTCTAAACCTGAAAAGATCCCAAGTATGAATTATTAACATAATTATAGATTATGTAATGTTTACTGTTGGTTATTTATACGTAGGGGTGTCCCGAGGATTTGAGGCCTGAATGAAATGGAAATTTGGCCATCCAATCAAGTTGAACAGTTGGCGAATGGTTAGAGGTAACCATGCACCCAAACTATTTTATAAAATAGGTGGGGTTCACTGATATATAAACTCTGCAAAATATGGAGTTCTAACTGTATGATCATAGACATAACCATTCTTCTTGGTCTGGTCACAATTTTTCAAACCATGTGGGATCCCTATGTAACTGTGGGACTTATCCCCCTCTTGGATAGAGGATAGTATAGGATCTGAAGAAGGTTTGGAAAACTATGTGGCCAAACCATGATCCCCATTAATAAGTGTGAATTTACAGTTATTCCTACTCGATATTTTAAGTTCATCTCTATATTTTATTTCTCATTCTTCCTGCACCATCCCTAGTGTAAAACAAAAGCTATCAATTCTTCCTATGAATCATTCTATTTTGCTTCTAGGGTGTTAGAAGTGTTGTTTTTTGAAGATCAAAGCTATAGGTAAGTATAATTCTCATCTTATTTATCTTTTCCAGATTATGGTTTGTAGTTTTTTATTCTTCTTTAGAATACCTATAACCATAATTTTTTAGTGGATATTAGGTTGGGTATGCAAAGGGTGATCGAATCAGGATCTAAATCTAATGTTAAGTTTGTTTTCATCTTCATATTTTAGTTTTCTAGTATAAAAGATATATTATATAGTTTTTCGGTCGATTTGTGCACATTTGGTTGTTTTATTGTTTCTTTATAGTTTTTCATATCATAACCTTAGTGAGACTCGGTAAAATGGTTGTCTATATGATGAATTGAACCCCAAATGATCCCCTTTGGATTCAATGAGGGTTATTATTCCAGTTTAGGGCCACCCTTGGGGTGCACCAATATCCCTAAACATGGGATATATTAATGTTTATTATAGATTATATTATGTGAAATTAGATCCCAATGTAAATTTTTTGACATCTAAGTTGTAATTACCAAGAGGAACTAATCGTAATTGTGTCTATTTGTTATTATGGACTGAGGGGTTGTTGGTTTACTATAAATGGGTTAAATGGGTTATGGATTTTGAATGAAATTTTTTGATTGACTAATGAATTTCAATGATAAATGGGTTATTTTGGATAAGGTATGTATAAGAGAATGTGTAAATCAGGTAATGAATGTGAATTGGTAAAATTTTTAAATGGGTTAATGAATGGGAATATTTTAACATGATAAATGTTTTAAGGTTTGATAAATGTAATTGGGTTCAATAGGCTATGCAATGTAAATTGTAAATGTTATAATGGGATAGATCATGATGTTTGTTTACATTATAAATGAATATGAAATGTGAATAGTTCTTAATTGGTTAACATGGAACGAGAATTAAATTTATGTTAATGGTGTTTGATTGATAAAATGTCATGAGTGAGAATTTGGAATAACGTAAACATGTTAGTGATAATTAAATTTTAAATAATAAATATGTTAGTAGGTTACAACATGAGAGTGAATTATGTATTGAAAGATTTATGAATGGTGATTTTTTTGTGTATGGTAAAATATGATTTTTGATATGGTATATGTGGTAAATGGTCAAATAAGCATGTACACATGGCTTAGTGATGTGGGATAAAGGACCGACGCTCCTCCCACATGCTATGTAACGTCCCGACCCAACATACCACTAAACTGATAGACAGACCGGTTGGCAACATGGCCTCAAGTGCATTTCCCCAAATGTCAAAGGCTTATGACTATTAACAAGGGCCTTGGGGGTGATAGTGGGAAAACTATGCCCTCATTGGAAGAGTGTAACATAATGGAATAAATATTAACAAATAGTGGAATTAGTAAATAGCTTGAAACAGAAACAAAATAGAAGAATTCTAATAGATAAATATCTGAGTCTCAAACCAAACAAATGATAATGTAGCACGTGATATGTTCTAAGAAAGTAGTCAAAATAGGATAAAATTCAATCAGATACAAGTAAAATACAAGAATAGAATAGAAATAGAACATAGATTCATCACAAGACTTTGCTTGGTCCCATAGTCTCTTGATCCAAAGTAGCAATCATGTACCTGAATAAGGTCGTTTTCCCTTGTCTACGCATGCAATAACATAATCTGTTTGGGCCCAAAATCATGACCCAAATAAGATGGGAGACTAATCCTATTAGGCAACCACCAAAGATTTGTGCCTAATAGTCAGTGAATATATGCAATAGAAGTAAAAGAGGAAAGAAACTAGGAATTAATCAATTAAACTATACATTTAGTCTATTTAAATTCTTTATGATTTTAGTTTTATAATGTACAACTATCTCTAGGTCTGACCTTAGACTATCAATCCCCTATTTAGAACTAAACCAAATAGAGGTCTCCGAAGATCATCAAGATAAATATGTGAAGACCGAATTCTAGCTTCTTCTTTTTCATGGAAGACATGTCATAAGTCATTCCATTTCATTTAACAAGTTCGATGAAAAAATGACTCGAAGTCTGGCCTAGGCCCATCGACCCCCTGTACCAAAATAATAGCCAACTCATGACATAAAAATTTCACATTTAATCATATCATCATTTCAGAAATAAATCCTTTGTTCAATTTCCAATTGATCCCTTCTTAAGTATCCCTCAACGGTTCCAAGGTTTTCTCTACACTTAAAAAAGATGACTCAGTGAGCCAGACCACCAAAATTGTGGCTTACTCCAGGCCTTTATGTAAATAACCTCTTGAGTCCATTCATTTCTTTTTAATAGAGAAATTGGTTCACCCTGGGCAAATAAGATGTAATTAGCCACATGATCTTGACATTTGTCTTTTAACTGAGTCAATGGCTCGCCCTTGGAAAATTAACCATTTTTAAAAAATTTACCATTTCATTTCAAAAGAAACACATGTGAATCAAACTATCACATGGATTTAAAATTAAAAACCCATGTGGGAAATTCACAAAACAACATATCATTATAATCAATCCCTTAAAGGGAAAAAATCACATTCCTAAAAGGCATTCTAGCCAACCTGCTAACAACAGGGAAGGCACCCACAAGGTGTCCCTAAATCAAACAAACTGTTATCACATGCTTCAATTTCATACAATCAAATAACTAAAAATCATTAGGAATAAATATGATTCAATAATAGAGAAAAACAATACCCAAACATGGTCTCATTACATTTTGGTACATACAACCAACTCGACTTTTAATGAAAGGCACAAGACCACCTACCTCGATGTCTTATAATTGATATAATCCAAAATCATCCCTTGAATCGGCCTAGAATTGTGTGGATATAAGAAAATAGGTAAACCATTCATCATTAAATAACTTTCTAAAGAACATAAATCATCAATAATATCTAAAGGATAAGAAATATTATATAGAGACTAATCCAATGAGATTGATGACACTTGATTCAGGTTCTGGACGATGAAACAGAATAAGGAAATGTTCTCGCGGCTTCTTCTTCTTCACCAGGTGGCTACTCTATCCAAAAGAAGAGTAAACGAGGATAAATTATATTTTATGATGAATATTATTAGTACACGGCATGAAAATCCATATACATGGCATGTATATCATTTTACTGTTCATAAATTCGCCGACTTAATTTACATGTCCCGCTTTGACCTTGCCGACATGACTACATGGAATGCACTAAAGAGTACATAGCCTATTGTGTATTTTTCCTCTATCCTATTCCAACAACCTCACACCCCGGGTATCCCTATACTACATGGCTATATTACATATCATATAAAAAAGTATTACATGGAATGTTCTACTAAAACCTTACATTTTTTCAGTTTTCCAAATTTTATCAAAAAAATCAAAGGTAAAGATAAAGATGAAATTGTACCTAATAAGTAGAACTGGGATCTTAAAAACTTCCCCCATAATGAAATTATTCATTGAATTTCCCTTCAACAAGAGGTGAAGGATTAAATGAGAATAACTATGGCCACTGAGCATGTACGTTGGCCTCCCCCTCCCATGTCATGTCCTGTAATTGGTTGTGTGGCCACATCACCCATAAAAGAGGAACTGAATGACCTTAAAGAACCTTTATGCTTCAGTCAACTATATGAATCGGATTCTCCTTAAAGTATGAATCAACCTAGAGATCAACCTCCTTTGGCTGAAAAACCTGAGACGGGTCTGACTTATATTGAGGCAGCTGAGATACATGGAAGACTTCGTGCACAGATCGGTACCATTCAGGAAACTATAACTGATAGAATTCCAAGACAACTCATTCCAGAATCACTAACTATCCAAAATGTTGTGGTGAAATATTTCTCAATATCTTGATAATCTTGTGTACCAACCGTAGTGCAACACGTAGGAAATTGTGATCTCCGACCTTGAACTCCAAAGGCTGTCTAAGGTGATCGGCATTAGATTTCTTATGAGACTACATAGTAACCATCTGTCTCTAAATCAATTGAACCTGATCAGTAGTCTCCTGGACAAGATGAGGTCCTAACATAGCCACATCTCATGTCTCCATCCAACGGAATGGTGATCGGCATGCCCTACCATACAAGGCCTCATATGGCGTCGTCTTAATAGTAGACTGGAAGCTATTATTATTGCAGAACTCAACCAGAGGTATATGTTTCTCCCATGATACCCCCAAATTATATGACACATGCACACTAAATATCTTCTAGAACCTGAATTATGCACTCTGAATGGCCATCAATCTGAGGGTGGTATGTAGGGCACAGAAGCACCTATGTACCCAGCTCCCTCTAAAAGATCTTTTAGAAATGATACACAAACCAGGCATCCCTATCTGAAATGATAGAATTAGGAATCCCAGGAATTCATAGCACCCCTTGAATAAATAAATTCTCGAGCTAATTAACCCCATTTTTCTCCTTGATCGGAGTGAAGTGGGCACCCATTGTAAGCCTTTCAACTATAACCCACACAGTAGCCATAGTAAGCTACCCTTATGAATATTAATATGGCCCTTATGAATAGTAAATAAGAGTATCATTACCTATGAAAAATAAAATAAAATGTAGACATCATAGAAAGTGATAATTTGACCTTAGTAAACGTTTTTGGTATTTTATAAGTCATAAATAATTAATTATAATTAATTAATTTAAAAGAATATTTATTTTCCTGTAATGTATTCATAAATTATTGAATCAATGTCTAATAGTTTTTATATAACACCGTACGTAATTTTTGAAAGAACTGAAAAACCAGTTTTAATTTTAAAAACTATTTTTATGAAAATTATGATTTTAATTAAATATTAAATTTATAATATTTAGAAAATTATTTTTGAAAAATGGACTTCATTTTTGGATTCTACACGTCGAAAAATGGTTGGGGTAAATTTTTGAGATTTTTCTGAGATACTTGAATTTTTTATGAATAGTGGAATCTGATAATTCACAATAAAAGCTAAATAATGTATTAATTGAGTCATCGATGATGTTCTGCTAATGTAAGCCCACTTGGTTCGGGATTAAATTATAAAATTACTATTATTGGTCATCCAAGACTCACTTTTCCTTGTCTTTTGTGAAATTAATAAACTAATCGATTTTATATTAAGGAAACCCATCTCCCCTCCACTATAAAAGCCACCCTTCACTCCCTCTTTTCTTCACACCTCTCAAGCTCCAAGACTTCTCTAAACTCTGCCCAAACACCTTCCCTAGCCCCTCCCCCACGTCCAGAAGTTTCTGGTCTCATCAAAAGACCAAGCATAGGCCTTTAAGGAGGTTCTTAAGGGGGGCGTTCTTAAAGGTAATTTCTCTCCCTCTTCTCCTTTAATTTTCTTTCAAGTTCAAGTTCCTTTCTTGATCTCTTCCTTCCTATCATCATGCAAACTGTTTTTTAACTCTAGTATTATACATATAATGTAGATACCCATTTCCACTTAGGAATGGGTATCTACTATAAAATTCCAGCTAGCTACGGATGTTCTACCTTAACATGCTGATAGGTGGAACACCCCCTAACAAAAATAGTTACTTCATTCTTCATACCCAGCCACCAGTACTAACGGTAGAATTCACGATACATCTTGGTGACTCTGGGATGTACTACCCATGAAGAAACATGAAACTCTCACATAATCCAATCATGTATATCCCCTAGAATCCACACACATCCCTGGAAATGTATAACTTCATCCCCACCTATCATCCATCCTTGAGGAGGGTCATAACCTACCTTCTCTCTCATAGATCTAGGCCTTTGGAATATGAAAACTGCCTCATCCTCACATTGTCCAGTAGGGTCGAGGTAACAGTAAATGATGAAAGATAAGTTTGTCTCTGAATGTTGTGAACCTCTAAATGCATCTCATAGAATATTTCCGTAAGCTTCCACTCACTGTTGGCCTCATGAACTACCTCTATATGATTCCTCCTTCTCGGTGCGTCAGCCACTACATTTTCTTTTCCAAATGTATAGGAAAGATCAATGTCAAATTAATTAAGGTATTCCACCCACTTTCACTATCTCATATTAATATCATGCAGATTGAACATGTATTTGAAACTTTTTTTGTCATGTATACCACAAAATTCTCCCCAAATAAATAATGTCTCTAACAGTGCAAAGCATGAACAACTACATCCAACTCAAGATCATACATCGGGTCATTTCTCTCATGTGGCCTCAACTACCGAGACTTATACGCTACTACATTAACTCCCTACATAAGCACTGCTCCCATTCCAATACCTAATGAATTACAATACACAGTGAAACTCTTTCCTGGCTCTATCAATATTAGTATCTATGCTGAATTCAAACATCCCATCAACTCCTGAAAGTCGATGTCACAAGATTATAAACATTAAAACATCACAGCATTCTTAGTCAAGCCTTAAATCGGCTCTCCTAAGTGTGATATGTCATGTAGAATCTAGATATCCCCAAGAAACTCTGCACCTCAAAAACATTCTTGGGTTGCTCTTATGTAACTATTGTTCTTACCATCTCTGGGTCCACTGATACTCTAGTCTCTTATATGACGTGACCAAGGAAGTGAATCTAATCCATTCAAAAGTGGAATGTGGAAAGATTTACATATTACTGATTCACTCTCATTATATTCAAATCTATCATAACATGTTTGGCATGGTCGTTCCGATTGTGAGAATATGCCAAGAATAATCCACGAAAACCACCACAAACGAATCTAGGTAAGGATGGAACACTCGATTCATCAGATCCATGAAAACTGTTGGTGCTTTTTTGAGACCGAACGGGATAACCAAATACTCATAGATATCATAACATCTAAAAAAGGAATTACATGGTATGTATGCAGGTCAAACACATACCTGGTGATATCCTGACCCTACGTCAATCTTTGAGAACACATGATCTCCTATTAGTTGATCAAACAGGTCATCAATCCTTGGTAAAGGGTATCCTTTTTTAACCGTTAATAGGTTTAGTTTCTGATATTCCACACATAGACTTAGGGTATCATCTACATTTGATGCCAAAAGGACTGGTGAACCCCAAGGAGAAGTATTGGGTTGGATAAAGCCCTTGGCTTCCAGATCATCCAACTACCTATTGAGCACTTGGAACTAAATCGTATCCATCCAGTAAGGAGGAATGGATACCAGTACATCCCCTGGAACTAGCTCGATAGTGAACTCCACCTCTCTAACTGGAGGTAATCATGAGATTTTGTCTGGGAAGAAATCCCAAAAACAATCAAACACATGAAAAAAATATTCGAGAAATGTTACCTAGACATCTAGTTATAAACTCACAATCTGGGATGTTTTCTCACCCAACCCACAATGCTCAGGTCCATCTCAACTCTCCTAGACATCCCATTCTCCCTTGTATAGAAAATACCCTCCCTTTACTGATTTAAAACTCACCTTGCGAAGATAACTATAAATGAAGGCCTGATGGGATACCCACCAGTCCATTTTAGGGATGAAATCAAACCCTTCAATCTCTAAGACATAGAGGATCCAAATAAAGTGACACCAACCATTCTAAAAGGGGTACTCCTTGAACTGATGCACAACTGCCATTCTGATCCCTAACGGGGTGTCTAGTGTAATAACATTCTCAGAGTTATAAACATGGAGCCCAAGGCACTCTACCATAGGAATATATATAAAACTATGTGTTTCACCAGTTTCGAAAATTGCAGAATATAAAACAAAGGAAACTATAATAGTACCTCTGGCAGTAGAAGGTAACATCGTGCTCATGTTGGATCCATTGCACTACATATGTCTGACATATACCACAGACCGATGATATAGCCTAGCCACCCTGATCTAACACTCTCTACTGTCATTGTGATCCTGGGGTCTTGCTTTCATGTCCATGCCCAACACCTTGGCCTACATGCCCCTGGTGTGTTCCAGTTAAAAATCTGGTGAGAATCAACTAACCACGCTCCATCATTTGGAGTCTGTACATAACCTCCCTCAATATACACTGGAGGTAATGTCTGGATGAAATTTTGTAGATGGATCATATTTTCACAATCCCGGCACTCAACTGGGCCTTTAAGCACTGGGGCCTCATATTTCCATCTCTACCATAGTGACGGCATCTCACTCGGCTACCAGAAGATGTTTCATGACTTCTCATATTCCTATGAGAAATCTGCATATGATGCTTCTTTCTTCTAGTTTACATGGTTCCATATCTCGGTTTCGAATGTCCCTAGCTCACACCCTCATATTTATGTAGGTTGCGCTCAGTAATCAACTTATAATTCACAATGGAATATACAGAAGGTAACCATAAAACATTCACCTAGTCTCAGATGTCATAATGAAGACCATCCCCAAGGCACATAGCTCCCAAAGCCTCTTCACCCATCAAAATAGGTGTGAAATGTTGAAGCTCTGTAAAGTGGGCAGAATAGTGCATCACTAACATAGTACCCTACTCTATATTCAAGAACTCGTAGGCTCTATTGGACATGAGGGTCTCAAGAATAAGGTAGTCATATAAGGATATCTAGAAGTTTCTCCATGCAATGTCCCTATAGCTATCTATATGTGTGATAACATCCCACCACCTCTTGGTGGAATCACATCGTATATATGTTGAGATCTTGAATCTCCTCTCAAGAGGAATCTCTAGATGCAAAAAAATTGTCAGCACTGATTCCAACCATGATTGTATGGCTTGTGGCCCACCATCCCCTAAAACATTAGGTGGATGATGCTTCTAGAATATACGTGTCATATTTTCCGTAGAGGCTGCAAACTTCAGTGCTCACTAGAAGGTCTACATGAACCTTAAAATACCATCTCGGAATTGTACGTCAGCACCTACTTCAGGTATAACGACTGGTGCCACAGTTCTCACAAATGGAGGATTCATTACTAGCCCATGGCCTACCACATCTAGTGTATACACTCCACCACTCTCCTCGCACACTTATTGAGGTCTTCGTGTGACATTTCTTTGTAAAGTCCATCACATGCACCTTATCACAAGTTTAACGAAGAGAAAAGAAACTCAGAAGTGCATACACGGACAGATATGTACATGGGTGTGTACTTCTACCCAACATGCATGTGTATTACCTCATATACACAGTGTATTTCCCAATTGAAATAATGTGTAATTGAGTTTTCTTCCTGCCCATGTACTTGTCGGTGTAACACTACACAACATGTTCAACCTAGATGCAGTGTGTACATCTATGTTTTAATCCACCCATATCGTTAGTCACATTGTCGGATACATGTTCAACTTATAAACGGCGTGTACTCACATTACATGGTGTGTCCTACTCAAACCACGACAACCCATGTTCCCTCCTCACACGGTAGGTTACATAGTCAAGGATTACACGACATTTATACATGGTACACGACATGTTCTTATTAAAATTTGGAACACTTTCTTCCCAGAATAGGAAGAACACATAGCGAGTTAGGCTAGAATACATGCCATGTATATTAAGTTTTTAAGGACATAAACTGAATATTTCAATGAAACCCCATGTTCTGCAGAAACCCAACCTACGAAATGCCAAATTCCAATCCGTAGGGGCCATACTCCCCAAAGATCAAAGATTAGAACCAAATAAAAACATGTTATAATACAAGTATATTTAAAAACTAAATCATGTTCCACTAAATTCATGTATAAGAGGGAACATACACCACTAGAACCAATATCTGGAATACATTCAATCCAAACCTTACCACATATCAATACACCTATCACCACAGCAGGCATAGCTATCACATCATCAATCACAACAGTATGTGAAATCTAATGCATTCTAAGTGGCATGTCACAATAAATGGAATTTGATTCTAATAAGTACCTATATGATTAATGAGATGTAATACCCTCATTTCATCGGGTTGCAACAAAAATAGAACCCACAATTGTATCAACAGTAATACATAAATCAAGTGTGTCACTCAATAGTGAAATCTCTACAACTGTAAAACTAGAAAATCACAATTGATTCGAAGTAATTTTGATTTTCCCTATACATAGGTTAGCCAATATCAGGATTAGTTAATTACCAAATCTATTTTTCATTCCTATCCAGTCTATTGGAACCAAATAGTGTTATTAAAAGAAGAAGAAACCCTTTGATACCGCTTTGTAATGTCTCGACCCGGCTTACCACAAAATCGATAGCTAGATTGGATGGAAACATGGCCACAAGCGTATTTCACTGAATTCCAGAGGATACCGAGTAGAATAAAGTACATTGTTTTGTGATAGTGAGGAAACTATGTCCTTAATGGTAGAGTGTAATACAACAGAATAGATATTAATAAATAGTGTAAGCAGAAAACATTATGCAAATGAATCAAAAACAAAAAAAAAAGTCTAATAGATAAATATCAAAGTATCAAACCATATAAATGATAATGAAGTATGTTATATGGTCAAAGAATGTATCCAAATAGGATACACTATAATTATATACAAATACAATAAACATACAGAACATAAATAGAACATAGAAGCATCATAGGGATCGGCTTGATCCTATAATCTCCTACTCCTAAAATGAAATCAAGTTCTAATATGATGGTGATTATTATTGTCTAGAAATGTAACAATATAATCTATTTGGGCTCGAAAGAATGTCCCAAATAGGGTGTGAGAATAATCCCAGTAGGCGACCACCAAAGATTAGTGCCTAATAGTCAGTGAATATATGAAATAGCAGTAAAACAGAACAACAACTTGGAAGAACTCAAGTAAACTATCCATTATGTATATTTATGTTCATTAGATGTTTATTTTCATTAATTAGAACTATCTAATGATTCGTACATAGCCTGTCAACCCCACTTATAGAGGTAAACACAGTAGATGTCTCAGAAGATCATCAAGATAAATAAGTGAAGACTAAATCCAAGCTTATGCTTTGTCTGGGAAGATGCATCATAAGTCATTCCATTTCATTTAACAAATTCTCTGATCAATGGTCTTGATGTCCATCCTAGGCACATTGACCCCCCATACCAAAGTAACGATCAACTCATGAAAAAACCATTTTGAATTTAAGCATATCTGTATTTCATCAATAAATCAATCATTCAGTTTCTTATAGATTATGTCTTCGGTGTCCCTCAGTGGATCCAAGGTTCGCTCGACATTTAAAAGAAGGCATAGTGAGCCTGACCACAAAAATTGCATCTTGCTCACAGTCTTTAATTAATTAACCTCTTGAGTTCATCCATTTCCTTTTAATAGAGATAATGATTCATCCAAGGTAAAAAATATATATAATTAGTCACATGAGCCTGACCTTGTCTTTTAAATATGATTATGGATCTCCCATAGCTAATTACCACTGTTTAATCATTTATCATTTAATTTCAAAAGAAACACATGTACATTAAACTATCACATGGATTTAAACATAAAAACTCACAAGGGAAATTCACTAAAAAACATATCATTCTAATAAATCCCTTAAATTGAAACATTCACACTCCTAAAAGGGGTTCTTTACGAATGACTTACAATGGGGAACACACCCATAGGGTGTCCTTAAATCCAAAAAAAATTGTAATCACATGCTTCAATTTCATATAATCAATTACCTAAACGTCATTAGGTATCAATAGTTTTTAATTCTAGATAAAAACAATACCCAAAAATGGTATCATACCATTTTGGTACATATAATCATCTCGAATTTTAAAAAAAGGAACAATACCACCTACCTCAATGTTGTATAACTGATATAATCCAAGGTCGGCCCTTGTATTTTCTTATAACTGTGTATATATATGAAAATAGGTAAGTCACTCATCCTTAAATAACATCCTCAAGAAGATAAATCATCATGAACGGTTCAAGGATAATAAATATCTTACCGAGATGAATCCAATGAGAATAACGACACTTTATTATGGTTTCAGAGAATGAAATGGAAGAAGTAAATGATTTCAAGGATCTTTCATCTTCTCCCGGAGGATCCTATATCCAAAATAAGTAAAAAAGAGGCTACTTCCCATTTTAAGCCAAATTTTAGTAGTAAACATCTTTTAAATCCATATACAAGGCATGTATATCATTTTATTTTTTATAAAATCTCTGACATACTTTACACATCCCACACCAACCTTGCCAAAATGACTACATGAGGTTTATTAAGGAGTACAAGAAATGTAGTGGATTTTTATTCTCTCCCATGCCTAAAACATCACACACCATTTATCCACATCCTATACGGCCGGATTTCACAACATTTACATAAGAGTACACTACATTTTCTACTAAAACCTAACATTTTTCATGTTTTACTTGATTTCTCAAAAACAACTCTAAGTAAAAGAAAAATGAATAAAATTACCTCATAAGAAGAACTGGGTTATTATTGATTATGTTGGACTAAGGCTATAAACCCCACCCATTAATTCTTGAGTTAGTAAGACAAACTGATGCTTTAGTTTCCTAATGGTTGCATTGAATGATTACCTGGATTGAGGATCTTAGGTAAGAGTGATGGGATTGGTTGATACGACCTAGAATAATGCTCCAATGTATGTGAAAGAAATTTTTTTCCAGGTGTTGTTTACCCTATTGGGATAGGAAACATGATTTATTACTTTATACATTGTATTTTTATACCTTACTCCATTTTTTAAATGATGTAAATTCATAACCCATGGAACAATTTATGTAATAGTTAAAACGCATATTGTTAAATAACAAAAAATGATTCATGTTTTGTTTTTTTGTATCATAATTTTCACTTTCATTCACTATATATTTAGACTAGATAATTTATAGAAACTATTGGTGGTGACCTATTGAGTTTTACTCACAACCTTCTTAGGCTGTTGTTGGGTACCAAAGTAGATTTCATTATTTTAGGAATGGACAACCGAGAATGCCCTTTTTATGGAGTTGAGTTGGGATAGGTAAGTTCATGGATAAGGATCCATACATGGAGTGAGGAACTATTTCTAGGATTCTTCTATTATTCATTATTTTGTATTTTCATTACATTTCACTATTATCATGACATGAAATATTTATGTTTTGTTAGTGGTTAGTACCATATTTGTGAAATTGTTAGTAATTAATGTTTCGGGTTTATTGGTATTACTTCCTTTATTTTATTTGTTATCTGTTATGTATTACTTTGATTAATAGGTCATGTCATCTCAATGTTATTTATTAGACCATCACTACTATTTTTCAACCTATAGAGTATGAGGATACATGCATGCAGTCATGTGGTAACCAATCTCTGGCCACCAGGTTAGTGGATTCTGGGTCTGGGACATTACAAAGTGGTATCAGAGAAGGTTCCTTTTTGTAGTAGTATTTATTAGGGATGGTATATGGGATATTATGATGTATTAGGTCTTTTAAATATGATCATTCTTTAGAGTATATAACCCTTGTATTGGGTAAACACCAAGTTCCTAGGGTGTGATTATTGTTCTTGATATGTGTTGTTATAATTGATTTATATTTCACTTTTTGGTGATGTGCTTATTATGTGATATGAATGTTTTATGATAATTTTTCTGAGTTCCATAATGGGATTAGGTTTTGAATTCAAGCGTCGTTATAGGAACCTATAGATATAGGCGGCATGCATCATGGTAGTCACTCCCAGGAAGTGTGTGTAAGACTTGAAGGGTGGAATTCATTTCATATTCTGTGAAAATTTAATGTAAATAATGTCAAATAAAGATTATGTAAATTGTTAAATGTATATAATTTTAATGAGTTGTAAAAGAATAATTCATAATAATAAATTATTAATGAGTTAAAACATTCTTGGTACTAAGTTATAAAGAACTAAGGGTGTCTAAAATGGGATGTTTTTATTATGGGAGTTGGAATGGTTAATAGTGATTAATGAAAATAGATGTGGTTGTGTTAGTTAGTCAAACCATGTTGAACATGTTTCATTGTATGGGTTGATGAGGGTAGTGTTATATGTGTGATTATGATAGTTGGGATAGTGTTTTTATATTTGGTTGTTTAAGGTTGATAGAGTAAGACCTTTTCCATATTTGGTTTCATCCTTTCCATCATTCATTGATGTTTCTATTGAGAAAAATTATTTGAAACATGGTCATGGATAAGGTAGGGACTTTCAAAACATTTGGTAAATGGATATTTTAAAATTTGAATTCTTGAGTGAAAATGGTGAAGATAAATATACAAGGACATGTAATGATAAATCTTCTAAGAGAACCTAGTAGCAAGTATCCCTTGTGTTGTTTATGTTTTATTTTTTATGTGTGGTTTGGTGCAGTGATAGTTCCCTAGTTATAAACATCATATTTGGGTTGTGAGGCCTTTTTTTCATTTGATATATGGAATAGAAGATGTGCTTATGGTACCCTAGGTATTGTTGTGATCTTTGGGATTTGATATCATTTTCGTTAATGAGATTGTGGAAAACCTTATGGTTCATGATCATTCAGAGTATATGCTAGACCATAAGAATGGTACCAGGTTTTTGGTGAGATTTTTGGGTATAAACCTTCTATGTTGTGGTTATTCATTTACAGTTTTTAAAAAATTGAGGGTAGATTCATAGTTGGTTGGCCCAGTGTGGGAGGCGCTTTATTATGCAAAGCATTGGTGGTTTTTCAGAGGTATAATCGATGCACAGTGAGTGACATCGTGTTTTGGTAAAAGTGTGTTGTTGTTCCATGGTTTCTTTTAAAGAGTCACATGAGTGATGATAGTTGGTGGTGAGTTTGGTCTCTAGGGATTTCGTTATTCGGATTTTGAGCCATTTTTTTATGATTAATGGAGACCTCAATGTATATTTTAGATGAAGAGTAAAATGTGATAAAAGCATTGATGATTGGTTTTATTATAAAGGTAAACCCCAAGATCAGGGTGGTCATGTGGTTAGGCATGTTTGTAAAAATGTTTTTTTTGGGTGAGATATTTTTAATTCCTTATGGCTAATGAGTCTAATGGTCCAGGAAGCAGGGTCAGTTGACTAAGGGGGAGTTTCAGTTAGGATCTGGTGATATTTATCTCATGTGGTATAATATCGGTTTTAGTGTGTGCTCGTAAGAAATAGTTAGACCTCGAGGGATCTAAGGATCTCTATTTGTGGGAACTTGTTGGGAAGTCATGATTCCATTTGGGAAATTTACACGTGTGGCTCATATGTATGCACATGTTCTTTTATGTGAAAACAACATAAGGTGTTGGTTTGGTGAGAGAATATTTGATTCTTGATTGATGTAATGGATTTTTTAGTCTCAATTTTAAACATCTAGGGACATTCTAGAAGATCTTGAGTGATGTGGTGGAATTAGTTTCAAGGTAACATTGGTTCTAGGATTCTTGGTGGAAGGTCATGGACCAATGGTGAGTCATGGTTTGAAATCATACCTGAGCGATGGTGGTTACTTGATGATGAGACTTATGTGGGTAAGGATGCCTAATACATTTTGTATTTTAGGGTTTCTCATAGTGTTATGTGACATCAATGATGGATAATTCAATGTGGTGTTCATTTTTGAATTCTTAGCGTAATTTTAGCTACTGATGATCATGCCAAGCAGCTCAACATTAACTAACATAGGATTTGAAGGATTTGTATTTCCACTTAGAAACATGAATGAGTTTTGGTAGAATATGGGACATCATTGAGGATATGATCGTGGAGTGGTATGTGTGGATATTGAGGGTGGGATGTACACCATCGACCATTATGGGTGAGGTCCTTCAGATTGACCGTGTGTTGAAGAATGTCATGGGTTCCATTCTCAGAAGCTAGAAACATGTATAGAGATACATTTTTGGTCTAGGGAATATTGAAGGCTAAGTATAATTTATTAGTTTTATATTATGATTGAAGTGTGAGCTATGGTGGTTAGAATTCCATGAGAAAATTTAAGGGAACAACACTCCAAATGTGGTGAATGATGAGCCAGTCCTGGGGGGATACAATATAGTTTGGAGTTGATGTGGTATCATAGGGTTTCCAATGAGAAACCAATACGGTGAATGTTGGGTTCTTTAGAAAAGTCCATTTGGGCCTTGGATATGGTGGATGAATGATCTGATCAATGGATTTGGGATCAGATTGTTTTCAAATGAGATGCAATATTCCTAAATTAAAACAATTAAAGGGTATGGTAAGATATGAAATCGGTTTGTGGAAAGTGAGGTTGAGTTCTGGAGATTTTCAAAAAATTGGGCATGGAATCTTATAGGTTCCTTCGGGTGAATTTAAAATGACTTGAAGTGTGAGGTAACCATGTCCATGTGATGTAGTTTCACACCAATGGTGAGGTTGGGTGTTCCAGGGTGAGTTGACAATGTATAGCCCGACTTGGTTAGAAATAGGTACAAATGTGGGGAGTTATAAACTACCCGTTTTAGATGGTTTAGAATGAAAAGTGCATTTATATAATATAAATGGGTTTTGAGGAAGAGCCAAGTCAACATCAGACAATGCATAGCTGATTATGGTATTTCTGTTATAATATTAATGGGTGTGGTGAAAAAAGGATGGTTTTAATGTTAGTGGATGTATTGAAAATATATTTTATCAGATGTTGGGGAATTACCCCAGTAGGTGCATCATATTCTAGTGGTATTCTTTATTTGAGGAGGCATCATGAGTATGTGTCTGGGATGTCATGTCAATAATAGAAGATTAGGTGTTATGTGGAAATTTTTTTGGAATGGTCCAAAAAGAAAATAAAGGAGAAAAAACATGGTATGTTGTAATCCATCAATAGTTGGATGCTTTATGGAGGGTGCAATTCATTAATAATATAAAAGACATGATAATTCAAGTTGTTCTTGGTCTGTAATGGATGGATGATTCTTTTCAATTATATGTAACATAAAAACCATGTATGGACTACAATGTTGGGTAAAGTCCTCATGGATTTATAGGCATTGTGAGCTCAAAAATACATTGAGTATGTTGTGAAATTTGAGTTCATATTTTGGTATCCTTTTTCAATATTGGGGTTTTCAACCATTGGAAGATAGTGGGGGAGAGCTAATTTGTATGGTAGGGAGCACCATAGTGGGGTGATTGGTCAGTTGGTCGCATGACCAGTTATTGAGGTTGAATTGACTCATGTAAGTACCATTCAGGGGATTGACATTGATAATGAACATTGGATCAGGTTTGACTAATTGAGTTTCATAAGTGTTTGGTTTTTTGGGATATTTGGTTATGGAAGGAAATTACCTGGCCACAAGTTGTAGAATAATATAGGTTGGGAAATTTGGTTGGTAAGAACCATGTTTTTCATTAGGTGGTATCGTTTTTGAGTCACCATTGGGGTTTTGAGAATAAGGAAGAATTTTTCCATGTGATTTTGGCCCTGAGTTGCAGAGATGATCTGGCTAATGGAGTACCGATTGGATATTCCATTATGGTACGATTTTGTGTGTGTGTGATGCTTTATTGTGTTTTAATTTAGTCAATGTTTTCAAGTATTACCTATATTATTCTTCTTTTTGATGTTTAGTATAAGTTTGATGCGCCCTTTAAGGAGCATCTGGTTCATGTAGTGAATCATAGTGGGAAATTCTTGTGGGGTAATACTAGTCCTTTAGTTTGAGTTTTGTGGTAGCATGGTGATTTTTATTAAGGTACCTAAGAGAGGGAGAAATATATATAGGCCTACTGGAATTATCATTTTTTATATCAGAATTGTAGTGATTCATGGAAGTGTGTCTCAAGCGAGAGCTATTATAAAGTGTGGAGGTTATAAGATTCCGTAATTTTTAGAGGCATGTACCAATTTAAATTTTGGTTTAAGCATCTTAATTTTTGTTAATGGAATTATTACTGAATTTATGAGGAGTCTCAGGGGTGTCCCGGCGGTTCAAGTCATGAAATAGAGGGAAATTTGACCATCAAGTGCAAGTCACATAGTTGTTTCATGGTAAGAGGTAATCGGGTGCTTAGATTGTGTTATGCCAGAGGTGGGGTGCCTGGTTATGTAAAAATGGAAATTCATGATTCCAAACCATGAAATCATGGGCAGATCCATTATACATGGTTGGTGTAGGGTTTCTCAACCCATGTAGGATACTTTAGTAACCATTTGACCTAGCCCCCTCTTGGACAGAAGCTGGCATATGGTTAGTGCGCGGTTTGGAAAATCATCCCTCCAAACCCTAACCACCGTCAAAAAGTGAGAATTTAAACTTTTTCGCCTCACGATTTTAATTTCCTCAACTAATTATCTTCCTAGTTCTTCTTCCTATAGCACTAGTGATGAACAAAATCTCCCTTGTCTTTCCAAGGATCATTTTCCATTGATTCTGGCACATTTGGTGGGCTGTTGGGTGTAGATCAAAGCTTCGTGTAAGTCTAATTCTCTTCTTTCTTCTATTTACTTGATTTAGTCTTATAGAATTTTTATTCTACATATGAATCCCTAAAACAAAATTTTTTTGATGGATATTAGTTTTGAAATTTAAAGGGTCCTTGAATCCAGATCTATGTATAACATAAACATCCATTCATCATCAAATTTTAGGTAGGTTTTCTATAAGTTTTATCACACAGTCTCAATGTTGATTTGTTCTTATGAAATTGTTTTATTGGTTCTTTATTTTTAATAATTTTATTTACTCAGTGAGATTCTATAAAGTTTTCATCTACAAGGTGAATTTAACCCCTCGCGATCCCCATGGTATGCATTGAGGATGATTAGTTTTGTATAGGGACACCCATGGGTTACACCAATATTCTAAAACATGAGATATTGTAATGTTATGTGTAGTTTCAATAATGTTTAATTGTATTCCATGGTAAATTTGGGGACATATTAGTTTTAATTGTTAATAGACACTAATATTAATTTTTTGTATATGTTAGCATGGCATAAAGGGATGTTGGTTTAATGGTAATGGGTTAAATGAGTTATCAATTTTGAAGGGGAATTCGGAAATTTCCAAAGGCATGTGAGTGAAAAATAGGAAATTTAGGTTAATTTATGTAAATTAGAATGTGTAAATGGTCTAAGGAATGTGAATTGGTGAATGTGTTAAATGGGTTAATAAATCAGAATAGTTGAATATGCAAAAGGGTTAAAGTTTTGAGAAAAGGAACTCGGTTGAATGGGCTATGAAATATAATTGGTAAATGTGCTAATGGGTTGTAGAATGATGATGGTTTATGTAACGACCCAAAGTTTTTCAATGGAAAATTCCCTTCTTATATTTATGTCATAAGAACACAAGATAATGAACTACTAAGTGATAAATGACCTTTAAACATAATTTGGTCACCCCTATGTTTGAAATTTTAAAAATCTGACATACACAGTTGTGTTCAAGATAGTTCTTTGGAGTCTAATGAAAAAAATAATAATTTTTGGTGAATAGTAAGCTACCCTTATGAATATTAATATGGCCCTTATGAATAGTAAATAAGAGTATCATTACCTATGAAAAATAAAATAAAATGTAGACATCATAGAAAGTGATAATTTGACCTTAGTAAACGTTTTTGGTATTTTATAAGTCATAAATAATTAATTATAATTAATTAATTTAAAAGAATATTTATTTTCCTGTAATGTATTCATAAATTATTGAATCAATGTCTAATAGTTTTTATATAACACCGTACGTAATTTTTGAAAGAACTGAAAAACCAGTTTTAATTTTAAAAACTATTTTTATGAAAATTATGATTTTAATTAAATATTAAATTTATAATATTTAGAAAATTATTTTTGAAAAATGGACTTCATTTTTGGATTCTACACGTCGAAAAATGGTTGGGGTAAATTTTTGAGATTTTTCTGAGATACTTGAATTTTTTATGAATAGTGGAATCTGATAATTCACAATAAAAGCTAAATAATGTATTAATTGAGTCATCGATGATGTTCTGCTAATGTAAGCCCACTTGGTTCGGGATTAAATTATAAAATTACTATTATTGGTCATCCAAGACTCACTTTTCCTTGTCTTTTGTGAAATTAATAAACTAATCGATTTTATATTAAGGAAACCCATCTCCCCTCCACTATAAAAGCCACCCTTCACTCCCTCTTTTCTTCACACCTCTCAAGCTCCAAGACTTCTCTAAACTCTGCCCAAACACCTTCCCTAGCCCCTCCCCCACGTCCAGAAGTTTCTGGTCTCATCAAAAGACCAAGCATAGGCCTTTAAGGAGGTTCTTAAGGGGGGCGTTCTTAAAGGTAATTTCTCTCCCTCTTCTCCTTTAATTTTCTTTCAAGTTCAAGTTCCTTTCTTGATCTCTTCCTTCCTATCATCATGCAAACTGTTTTTTAACTCTAGTATTATACATATAATGTAATATTATGATTCTAATGTTATATTATATCACCCCACACCCTTTCCCTCTTCCTTTTATTTCATTAAAGAGAACGTTGTTCACGTGGTGATAATTTATCACCTTCAAAAACAACATGCTATCTTCTACCATTTCTACCTTCAATCTGGTCATGAAACCATTTTTGTGTTCGAAAAAGAATATTTTATATGTATTATGTTCTATTTTATGTTCTGGAAAAAACCTATGGACATATTACTAAGTGAAAAGTTAAAACAAGTTCGTTGTGATCCAAAAACCGCTCAAATTAACCCAAATAATCTTCATTTAATTATTATCTAACGATTCATCCACATGGATCTAATATAACTCATTATAAAATCATTAAATATTCTGTAATATCATTAATATAATGTAATATCAGTTCTGGATGTTTACCCATGATCTACCCAAACATCAATTTAATAATACAAGTGGACCGTTCAAGAAAACCATGAAAACGTATATCCCCGATCAATGTTTTTAAACTCTATAAGTCATCCAAATGAACATAATATGAAATAATGAAACCAAAATGAACCCTATTAATGTATAAAAGGTTCTGGAATTTATAATTAATGAATATAATGTCATTATACAGTACATTAAATAGAAGGAGGCATTCGAGTACATGGTAAGGGGAAATCTCGAACCCAATTTTCTTCCTTCAGGTTCTCCCTCTTTCACTCGATTTTTTATAGGGTTACTCCTCAAAGATCATTTTTTCATCATTTTCTTTACTTTTATGGGATATACATGTTTTGAATGGTTTTTATGTCCATGAAAATGTTTTCCAAAATAACACTTCTTTCAAGATCTCACCTTTTACCTCTCATTCAAGGTTGATAGTTCTTATATCATGTATGTTGTTCCCTCTTCCTTTTGGGAACCCAAATCTTATGAATGTGTTATTAAGAGGTTAAACCCATTCCTTTCCATGGGTTATTTATGTACATGTTTGATATGTGTTCTATGTGGAAATCATGATAATGATAATGTTATGATGTGACGGGTGCGCCCGAAATTATATAGCCCTCCAATGCATTGGGTTAAGTGATTAATCTCATGAGTAAATGTGAAATGATGTGTGAACATGATTCTAGCTTTGTTCACAAGTATGTGTGGTAGTTAACCACTAAGAAATGATGTTTCATTTTTATGCATTGCCACATTTCAAATTTATTATTTATGCTCCCCTCATGTTCATGATCTTCTTCCTATGTCATGATTATGCTCACCCCATGCTATATTGTTCTTATCTATCTCTTACTGGGCTTTTAGCTCACCCATTTTGATGTATATCCTCAGGTGGCTACATGTACTAACGAGAGGACAAGTGCCACTAAGAAGCTAGTGAAGAAGAAATTAAATTAATGTTTATGCTTGATGTTGTATTTGCTATGTATTGTCCTAGTTTTCCCAGGACACTAAACCTCTGGATCCTCCATGTGTAATACTATTATGTTTTTTATCTTTCAAATTATGTAATAGTAAAGTAAGAAAAGGCCGGGTCTCTATAGTTGGTATCAGAGGAAAGGATTAGTTAATTTGGGAATTATGATTAGTAAACCCTAGATAAAACCTCTAGCATGAGAATAAGTACAAATATGAACACAAGGATATTTACCTAGGGATCCCATATGTTATGTTTTTGGTATAATTGTTTAAATGAATAAGTTTTTGATGAATATTTTTACTTATGTTTTGTTCTAACCTTTTATATTTTAGAAAATGGTGGGACCCATGAGAAATCAGGCCAACAACTCTTGCGAGGGCCAATGCAACGATTGCCTGAACGACATCCCCAATGATTTGGGAGGTGGAGTTCAAAACTTCATAGCGATGCTTACCCAAATATCTCGGGTTAAGAATAATAACCATAATAATGGGGAACGTCCTCCTTCACCAAAGAGGGAGCAACTAGCTATCGAATGTTTTATACGGCAACGACCACCGACGTTTTGTGGATCTTCGGATCCACTAGTTGCGGAACAATGGGTCAACTCCTTGGAGAAGATATTTTCTGTTCTTCACTGTTCCGAGACGAAGAAGGTGACTCTAGCTGTTTATCGTCTAGATGGAGAGGCTAATCAATGGTGGGCTTTGATTAAGAACACCATGCGAAAGGAGGAAATTGAAGAGATGTAATGGGAAGACTTTAAGATAATTTTTCTTAAAAAGTACTTCCCAAGAACTCTTCGCACGAAGATGGAGAGAGAATTCATAGAGCTCAAGCAAAAATAAGGAGAATATGTCACAACCTATGAAGCAAATTTCACAAGGCTCGCAAGGTATTCTTCTGGTTTTGTTATCAACAATGATAGCAAAATTGATAGATTCTTTAGGGGATTAAAACCACATCTTCGAAAGGCTCTTGAAATTCGAGACTTTGGGAGTTATGAAGAAGTTGTTCGGTGTGCTCTCAAAGTGGAGATGGAGTTTGGAGAATGGTCCCATGGCTATGGTGATAATAAAATAATGTTGGAGTTTCAAGCAGGTGGATCTAATGAAAAAGGTGGGAAGAAAAGATGACGACCCACATGCAAAAAATGTGGGAAGTTGCACCATGGGAACTGCCTCAAAGGTACGGAAAAATGGATTAAGTGTGGGAAGGAAGGACACCAAGCTCATGATTGTCTAAAAGACATGAAAAGGAAGTATAATGTAGCCGATTAAAGGAGATTACCACTCGTGGTTCAATGCTACAACTGTAGGGAGCTAGGGCACTATTCAAACCAGTGCACTAAACCTCGAGATCTCGAGGGTAATCAGCGCCAACAACCACCAAATCCAAAGGAACAAGGGAAGGCTTATGCCATCACTACTGCGGAGGTGGAACATGATAATGAAGTCGTAAAAGGTACACATACTATTCACTCATGAATGGAAAAAGTCTTATTTGATTCTAGTTCTATGCATTCCTTTATATCTTGCAAGTGTGCTAGAACTATAGAATCGAAGCCTCGAAACCTTGAAGTAGAGATATCTGTAAAAACACCAAGTGGTGCAATCATTGCAACCCAAGTGTTTGATTCTTCTCCTATTGACATATGTGGGACGATTCCTCCGGAAAATCTCGTAATACTTCCCTTGGTGGAATTCAATGCTATAATGGGAATGGATTGGCTCTCTTTATATAGAGCGCATATCAAATGTCGGGAAAAGGAAATATATTTTCATATTTGGAACCATCCAATGCTCCTCTACAAATGCAAGGAAGATCATGAATATCCTTTGAGAAATCCTTCAATGGTTTGGGTGTTGATTCCCTATGAAGAAGCATACCTCGGCCAAATGGTTGAGTCGAAGGAAAGTGCCAACCTTGAGGAAATGCCCATCGTGAGGGAATACAGTAATGTATTTCCCGAAGAGTTACCCAGAATTCCCTCGGATCGTGAGGTAGAGTTCTCAATTGAACTCATACCCAGAGCTACTCTTATCTCGAAGTGCCCCTATAGGATGGCTCCTATCGAACTAGAGGAGTTAAAGAAGCAGCTGCAAGAGAATCTAGACAAAGGTTTCATACGCCCTAGTGCATCACCTTGGGGTGCGCCAGTGCTCTTTGTAAAGAAGAAGGATGGAACCATGCGGCTTTGTATCGATTATCGGGAACTCAACAAGATCACCATAAAGAACATGTATCCTCTCCCAAGGTTTGATGACTTGTTCGACCAGTTAAGAGGATCTTAATACTTCTCAAAGGTGGATCTTCGTTCTAGATATCATCAAGTAAAGGTGAAGAAGGAAGATATTCAGAAGACTGCCTTCCGTACAAGGTATGGGCACTATGAGTTCTTGGTGATGCCCTTCGGACTTACTAATGCCCCTGCAATCTTCATGGATATGATGAATAGAGTCTTTAGACATTACCTCGACAAATTTTTGGTAGTGTTTATTGATGATATTCTCATCTACTCCAAGAGAAAGGAGGAACATGAAGAACATCTAGGACCTATGTTGACGACATTGAGAAAGGATAAGTTGTATGCCAAGTTCAGAAAGTGTGACTTTTGGATGAATCAAGTCACATTCTTGGGACATGTGATCACAAGCAAGGGAATTTCTGTGGACCCTTCATAGAAAAAGGTGATTGAGGAATGGCCCAGGCCCTCTAGTGTCACAAAAATCCGTAGTTTTCTTGGATAAGGTGGGCATTATCGACGTTTTGTGAGAAACTTCTCACGATTGTAAAGCCCTCTAACTATGTTTACAAGGAAAGGGGTAAAGTATGTATGAACGGAAGAATGTGAGGGAAGCTTCAAGGAGCTAAAGAGAAGGCTGATCACTACACCTGTACTCACACTACCGAAAATTGGAGAATGTTTTGTGACATACAGTGATGATTCAAAGAAAGGCTTGGGTTGTGTACTTATGCAAAATGATAATGTGATCGCCTACGCCTCACGACAGTTGACGATCCCTGAGCAGAACTACCCGACGCATGATCTAGAGCTGGCAGCCATGATTTTTGCCTTGAAAATCTGGCGGCACTACCTTTATAGCGAGAAGTGTGACATATACACGGACCACAAGAGGCTAAAGTATATATTCACACAAAAGGAGATCAACATGCGTCAAAGGAGATGGTTAGAGCTAATCAAGGATTACGATTTCCCTATTCACATCATCCTGGGAAGGAAAACAAGGTAGCTGATGCTCTAAGTAAAAAAGAACTTGCTACTCTATCCATGTAGAGGATTGAGAAAGACTCTATCTTCTTTGATATGAAAAGGATGGATTTGGGAATCGTAAGGGCAGGGGATACATCCTACCTTTCCCAAATGATTGTGCAACCATCCATCCAACAGATGATTAAGAAAGCACAAAGGGATGAAGTGGAGATACAAAAGAGGGTGAATGAAGTAAAGGAAGGGAAGCTACAAGAGTTTCATATCGACGATGATGGTATGATTAGTTTGGAACGCATCTTTGTGTGCCTTCATCACCTGGGATAAAGAAGGAGCTATTTGATAATGCACATAGCTCAACTTTATCTATCCATCCTAGAAGTAACAAGATGTATCGTGATCTTCGAGAACACTTCTGGTGGGATAACATGAAGAAGGATATTGCAGAATATATATCAAGGTGCTTGGTATGTCAGCAAGTTAAAGCTGAGCGACAAAAGTCCAAAGGTATGATGCAGCCATTGCCTATACCCATGTGGAAATGGGAAAATGTTACTATGGACTTTGTCATGGGTCTCCCGAAGACGTCAAAGGGAAATAATACGATATGGGTTGTGGTTGATCGACTCACCAAGACTGCTCATTTTATCGCAATTCGGGAAGACCTATCACTTGAACAACTTACAAAGATATATGTGAAGGAAGTGGTGAGACTACACGGTGTTCCACTCTCGATTGTCTATGACCGTGATCCAAGGATCACATCTAAATTCTGGAGGAGCCTTCAACATTCCTTGAGTACTGAATTAAATTTCCGCACGGCCTATCACCCCCAAACTGATGGCCTGTCTGAAAGGACTATTCAGACGCTTGAAGATATGCTAAGAGCCTGCCCTCTTGAATTCAAAGGTGTTTGGGATAAGCATCTCCCATTGGTTGAATTATCATAAAACAATAGCTTCCACTCGATTATTTAGATGGATCCATATGAATCTCTTTATGGGAAGCGGTGTAGAACTCCAACCTGTTGGGATGAAGCTGGAGAACGAATACTACTTGGTCCTAATCTTGTTCAAGAGATGACAGAGAAGGTTCAAGTCATCCAGAAACACATCAAAGCTGCTCAAAGTTGGAAAAAGAGCTATGCTGAAATCGTTGAAGGGACTTGGAGTTCGACATTGGAGATAAATTCTTCCTTCGAATATCTCCATGGAAGAGAGTCATGTGATTCGGGAAGAAAGGGAAGCTAAGCCCAAGGTACACTGGCCCCTTTGAGATCCTTGACCGCATAGGAGTCGTGGCCTATCTTCTGGAACTTCCACCGAATATGGCTCAAGTTCATGATGCGTTCCATGTATCACTACTGAGGAAGTACATACCAGACCCCTCACATGTACTAAACTTAGAGGTGGTGCAGCTGGAAGATGATCTCTCCTATGAGGAGAAGCCAGTAAACATTCTGGACCGAAGTGATAAGGTTCTACGCAACAAGACAACCCGCCTTGTCAAAGTTTTGTGGAGGAACCAAAAGTTTGAGGAAGAAACATGGGAACCAGAAGAGGCAATGAAGGAGGAGTAAACTCACCTGTTTGTGTAAAGTGAAATTTTGGGGGAGAAATTTCTTAAGGGGGGAAGAATGTAACGACCCAGAGTTTTTCAATGGAAAATTACCTTCTTATATTTATGTCATAAGAACACAAGATAATGAACTACTAAGTGATAAGTGACCTTTAAACATAATTTGGTCACCCCTATGTTTGGAATTTTAAAAATCTGACATACACAGTTGAGTTCAAGATAGTTTTTTAGAGTCTAATGAAACAAAAATAATTTTTGGTGAATACTAACCTACCCTTATGAATTTTAATATGACCCTTATGAATAGTAAATAAGAGTAACATTACCTATGAATAATAAAATAAAATTTAGACATCCTAGAAAGTGATAATTTGACCTTAGTAAACGTTTTTGGTATTTTATAAGTCATAAATAATTAATTATAATTAATTAATTTAAAAGAATATTTATTTTCCTGTAATGTATTCATAAATTATTGAATCAATGTCTAATAGTTTTTATATAAGACCCTACATAATTTTTGAAAGAACTGCAAAATCAGTTTTAATTTTAAAAACTGTTTTTTAAGTAAATTATGATTTTAATTAAATATTAAATTAATAATATTTAGAAAAATATTTTTTAAAAATGGACTTCATTTTTGGATTCTACACGTTGAAAAATGGTTGGGGTAAATTTTTTAGATTTTTCTGAGATACATGAATTTTTGATGAATAGTGGAATCCGATAATTCACAATAAAAGCTAAATAATGTATTAATTGAGTCATCAATGATGTTCTTGATGATGTAAGCCCACTTGGTTCGGGATTAAATTGTAAAATTACAATTATTGGTCATAAAAGACTCACTATTCGTTGTATTTGGTGAAATTAATAAACTAATCAATTTTATATTAAGGAAACCCCACTCCCCTCCACTATAAAAGCCACCCTTCACTCCCTCTTTTCCTCACACCTCTCAAGCTCCAATCCTTCTCTAAAATCTTCCCAAAAACCTTCCATATCCCCTATCCCACGTCCAAAAGCTTCTGGTCTCATCAAAATACCATGCATAGGCCTTTAACGTGGTTCTTAAGAGGAGGATTCTAAAGGTAATTTCTCTCCCTCTTCTCCTTTAATTTTCATTCAAGTTCAAGTTCCTTTCTTGATATCTCCCTAACTATCTTCATCCAAACTGTTTTTTAACCCTTGTATTATACATATAATGTAATCTTATGATTCTAATGGTATATTATATCACCCCACACCCTTTCCCTCTTCCTTTTATTTCATTAAAGAGAACGTTGTTCATGTGGTGATAATTTATCACCTTCAAAAACAACATGCTCTCTTCTTCCATTGCTACCTTCAATCTGGTCATGAAACCATTTTTATGGTTGAACCAGAATATTTATTATGTATTATGTTCTATTTTGAGTTCTGGAAATAACCTATGGCCATATTACTAAGTGAATAGTTAAAACAAGTTCGTTGTGATCCCAAAACCGCTCAAATTAACCCAAATAATCTTCATTTAATTATTATTTAACGATTCATCCACATGGATCTGACATAACTCATTATAAAATCATTCAAGATTCTGTAATATCATTAATAACATGTAATATCAGTTCTGGATGTTTACCCATGATCTACCCAAACATCAATTTAAGAATACAAGTGGACCGTTCAAGAAAACCATGAAAACGTACATCCCCGATCAATGTTTTTAAACTCTATAAGTCATCCAAAGGAAAATAATATGAAATAATGAATCCATAATGAACCCTATTAATGTATATAAGGTTCTGGAATTTCTAATTAATGAATATAATTTCATTATACAGTACATTAAAGAGAAGGAGGCATTCGAGTACAAGGTAAGGGGAAATCTCGAACCCAATTTTCTTCCTTCAGGTTCTCCCTCTTTCACTCCATTTTTGATAGGGTTAATCCTCAAAGATCATTTGTTCATAATTTCCTTTACTTTTCTGGGATATACATTTTTTTCACTGGTTTTTATGTCCATCAAAATGTTTTCCAAAAGAACTCTTCTTTCAATATCTCACCTTTTACCTCTCATTCAAGGTTGATATTTCTTATATCAACTATGTTGTTCCCTCTTCCTTTTGGGAACCCAAAGATTATGAATGTGTTATTAAGAGATGAAAAACATTCCTTTCCATGGGTTATTTATTTACATGTTTGACATGTGTTCTATGTGGCAATCATGATAATGATAATGTTATGATGTGACGGGTGCGCCCGGAATTATATAGCGCAATATGAATGTTTAAATGTGACGGGTGTACTCGGAATTATATAGTGCTCCAATGCATTGGGTAAATTGATGAATCTCATAAGTAAATGTGAAATGATGTGTTAACATGATGCTATCTTGGTTCACAAGTATGTTTGGTATTTAACCACTAAGACATGATGTTTCATTTTTATGCATTTCCACATTTCAAGTTTATTATTTATGCTCCTCTCATATTCATGATCTTCTTCCTATGTCATGATTATGCTCACCCCATGCTATATTGTTCTTATATATTCGCATACTGAGCTTTTATCTCACCCCTTTCGATGTATATCCTCAGGTGGCTACATGTATTAAGGAGAGGACAAGTACCACTAAGAAGCTAGTGAAGAAGAAATTAAATTAATGTTTATGCTTGATGTTGTATTTGTTATGTATTGTCCTTGTTTTCCCAAGACACTAAACCTCTGGATCCTCTATGTGTAATACTATTATGTTGTTTATCTTTGAAATTATGTAATAGTAATGTAAGAAAATGTCGGGTCTCTATAGTTTACATGCTGAATGAATATGAAATGTGAATGGTGTTTAGTTGGTTAACATGGAATGAAAATGAAATTGATGTTGATGGAGTTTGATTGATATTATTGAATGAGGTATCATTTGGCATAACATTAAAGAGTTAATGAGAAGTGAGTTTTAAATTGTAAATATGACACCAGGTTGTGGCAAGAGAGTGAATTATGTTTTGGATTATTTATGAATTATGATTTGTTTTTTATTGTTAAATACATTTTTTTATATGGTATATGTGGTAAATGGTTAAATAAGCATATAAACATGCCTTGGTGGTGTCGGATAAGGGCCTAAGGCTCCTCCCATGGGTTGGGTTGGATTGAGGATCTAGACCCCACCCAATAGTACAAGTGTTATAGAGTCAGACTAATTCTATATCCCCTTAATGGTAGAATTTAATGATTTCCTGGACTAAGTCTCCATGGTATGTGTTATGGGATTGGTTGAGACTATATATATTGACACTCCAACGTATGTGAAACAAATTTTCTTATTGTGAGACATTTACCTATGTGAGATAGATAACATGATTTATTTATTTATACATAGTATTTTTCTAGATTTATTTATTGTGTAAATACTATAAATTACTAATCCATAAAACAAATGATGAAATGGATAAAGTGAATATGTTTAACTAATGATACTCAAGTAGTATTGTGTTTATTTTGTCTCAAACACTTTACCTTCATCCACTATCTATTTTTACTAGAAATGTTCTATCACCATTTGTGGAGGAATAATGAGTTGTAATCACACCAAGATAATTCCCCCACGGGGTCACAAAGAATATTTCCATGTTTCCAGAATAGGTAAGTGAAAAATAACTTTGCAAGAGACTTTTTTGGGATTTATATATGAATGGATGAGGATTTGGACTTGGATTTCAGAACCATTTAAGTGATTTGTATGTTAGTCTTTATTTTGGGTTTTTGCCACTTTGGCACTATTATCCTGACATGGAATATTTATGGTTAGGTTTTGGTTTATAACCTTTTTGGGAAATGGTTGGTAATACATTTTTCTGGTTTAATTATATTATTTACGTAATTTCATATTTTATCTTTTATCTCTTACTTTTTTCAAGAGGTTATAGTCTCCCCATGTGATTTATCAAACCCTTGATGATATTTTGAACCCTATGGAATATGGGGAGTCATTTTAGAGGTCATGTAGAGATGTTTCTTAGGGAACTAGTATAGTGGCTATTAGGTCATGGACGTTACAAAAAACATCTCAAACAAGAATAGGTCCAATAATAAAACATTAGATCATAGGAGATGTAATATCATATGTAATCATCAAAAAAAGGTCTTTATCCCATTAAAATCATTTAACAAACAACTTTGGAATTTTTAGAACACATATATAGATTTTTTTCTATATTAAAATCACATTATAACATTAATACTTATAGATATAACAAAAAACTCAGCATGAAATGCATATCAATCAATGATAGAAAAATAATTCTTTTCAAATAAATTCATTATTCAAATTATATTCCCTCCAAACTCTACTCTCACTATAAGTCTCATTTATCAAAAAAAATCAATGAAATAACATTTAATTTAAAGACTCATTTTCTAAAAATATACCAAATATTATCAATGTTTTTATAAAGGGATTTATTTCAAAATTATAGGCCTTCGATTTAATAAAAAATTTAAATCTTAAATAATTTCTCTTCTTTTAATATCATCAAAAATCTAACATTAACCAAACAATTGAACTCAAAAACATTTTTTGCGAATCAATAAATATAATTAATAAAGAACTATTACAGTTTTTCATCCCAAAAACCATTCCATTTCAAATATTTTATCAATAGTCTCAAATAATAATCATGTTTTCTAGATGAAGCTTATATTTCTGTGAACATATCGACAGTTTTTAGGTTTTAAACCCCATTATATTTTCAAACTTATGGATAAATATTTTTCACGAAGTGTCTTGTGTTTTTGATTTGTAATGTTGAGAAACCATCAAATATAAAACCTTAAAAATGATTCTTTATTAAATTCCAATTATTCAATTATACTTTGAGAAAACTATTTTAATAAAATTTCAAAAGCATTTCTAAAATTAATAAAACTTTTAATGGTGATATACAGAAAAAAAATTCATTTTCCAAAAAAATAAATATTTAACATGAGCTTGATGATGTATCATCAAAATAATTTATTTAACCAATATAATTATACTATTTTCATTAGAAAATTATTATCAATACACTTGACTTCCAAAACATGGGAAAATTGATTAACATATGACATACATTACAAAAAAAATGAGGTTTAAACAAGCCACCTAATCTAGATTTAAAATGTTTGCCATGTTTTTTAACAATACATTTTTCACTAGGGACATACTCATTAAAATGGTATAAAGGATATAATGTACAATTTATATATGACATAGGTGCATGCTATAACTTTCATGAGTTACAAAACAATTTCACATACCATTTCTCAATCATCATATACTCAAGATCATTATAACAAGAGATTTAACAATCATAAATAATAAAAATATTAAAACCACCATACCCTAATATTATCTTTTTTGGGAGGAACTAACTCTCCTATAATGTTTTAAAAAATGTCCCATTATAATTCTTCATGAAATGTGGAGAATCCCCTCTCTATATGGTCATGTCCATAACATATTTAAATAGTACAAGAGATATCACATTCAAGTATGTAATCCCAAAAAGTAAAAACCGTATCATATAAAATTCTACATGCACAACTCGCATCATACATGAATTTAATTTGCAAAAGATAAGGTAATTAATTTTGGACTAAGTAGAAATAATTTAATGGATGAGTTACAATATTATCATTTCCCCAAAATAGGGCCTATATCACCTTGAACGAGTGTGGATTATATCAATTAAAATAGGGGAAGATATACCAAAACCCCTTACCCCTTAGAATATGTGTATGACGTCAGATACCATATTATGTTAAAGGATTCACATTATGATAACCCTCTAGAAAAAACAAAGGACCAATGTGAGAGAAAATAGTAACCCCTCCTTGTAGACCAAACTTGAAGATGACAAGATAATAAATAGTAACCCTCACCCCAAACCAAAAAATGGTATAAGGATGGTGAGACGAGTGACCCCTCCTCCTAGATTAAACAAGGACCTGAGGAGAGAGTAATATGATTATATGAATAAAGATAAATAAAATCCCTTCCTTATACCACATCTCCATGTCAACACCACACCCGAGGAATGAGTTAATGATTACTCTCCCTGAAGGCTGATAGGTGTTGGTTTTAAACCTAATGTTTATGTGATACTAATAATCATGTATCAAGGATTTATTAGGTGGGATTAAATCAAGAAAACTATGATATTTCCCTATACTCGTTTTTATAGGGTATAAATTTACAAATGATAATAAATTTGTTCATTTAATTCAAGTGGATAACAATTGAATAGTTTCAGACATAATAATTCAATTTAATGGTCTCACCAAACCTCACAAAAAAAAGCTCAAAAATACCATTATATTTTGAAAACATCACTAACTGAGAAGCTACCTGATTACATTTGATGATATAACTTCATCATGGAAATTAATATCAGAACATACATCAAAAAATAACAATATATATGTGAATACCAAGGAACCATAACAACCATTATCAAGATGATCAACACAACATCATCCTAGATAGAAAATCACAATTATTTTTTAGAGCATTATTCAATCCAAATTCTATAACTATTACATCCAACCAAACCATTTAACAATGATTCAAAATGGATCTATAAGAAATATAAAGAACCTCATTCTATAACTCTCTTAGTGTTATCTCTCAAGAATCATCATCTTCATCCTCCAATCCATTGTGGTTTGATGTAATGTCTTGGTGAATATTGTTGGCACAAAACTAATGAGGTTTTCGACCTAGAGATACCCATATATAATAAAAACAATTAGGGACACAAAACTCATTCCATATATTTTCAATGTCAATTAGATATTCATTTTTAATATTTTTTCATTTTCTAAAACATTCAAACAATTACACTTACATGAATGATGCATGATTATTTCCTTCATACCTATTACATATGTAATGTCATTTAACATATTATATCAAATAAAATTGATTTTCCTAACATTATATGATAGGGGAGTATAATATACTACATCCTATGTTTTCTCTATTCATTAAAAAATTAGTTATCCTTGTCTAAAATTATTTTACTACAAACCCATGCATCCTCACTAATGCCTAATTCCAAAATCCATCAAATACATCAACCATAACCATTGATAAAACTCTATCATGATCCCTCCTCCAAAGGTACCCGCCAAAAAAAGACAATGAGATAAAAAGAGATAGTGACATCAGAAACCCACCTCCAATTAGCGATAAGTTGGAAACCGGTACCGATGGTATAAAGTATTCATAAATGGGAGGAATTACCATCTATTGTATGAGAAACTAGAGGTATAAGATATAAATGTACATTAAACAACTCATGGTAATAATAAATGGGAAATAAATCAAACTTCATGGTATGAATTTAATAACATATAATCTAAAACAATTTAAAAAACTAAAAAACAACGATGGAATCAACCATAAATCTCCATCAACTCCTAAATAACCCGCCAAACTAGAAAAATATATCTTGATTTCAAACTAGTTCCTACATACCTGAAAAATAGTTTATATAAATTTAGTTTTATAATAATAGGTATACTCAGTTGTATCCTTCGAGTATCCAATCATTCATAACATAAAAACATTATACAAAATACAAGTTAGTAAACAAATGAAACCAAGTATTAACCTAAATAGGTTTACTGTTCTTTTTTCATCCTCACCATGGCTATCTCACACCATATATTTTATACATTAGATCCTAATATATAGTAAAAAAAGGGTGTACCTTAAGACCACATCCCTACAGGTTTTCCCCGCATCCCTAACAGAGCACATCCTAATCCATCTATCTCAAAAATTAAAACAAAAAGATAAATGGGTTGATGTAATCTCGCACTGATACACCTGGGGTTGTATCATTCATCACATGCATCACATCATCTCATCATCTTAAAAACATCTACCCATAAAAACTGGGTAGTTTCCCAGTTCCACCACAGCCCATACGTCATGTATCATACCTCAAGCTATCACAACCCATAAAAATAACTATAAATATCTAGAGGATAGTGTATCCATAGAAAAATTTGTATGAAAATAACCACAATCCATTACATCCCAATACACGCATATAATGGGAAATATTACCACCATGCATAGTAGCATATAATACTACCAGGATAAGAGAAAGAGGTTATAGGGGTAGTTAGCTATCAGTTCCTCACCATCATATATATTAGAGAGAACACCCTCCTAGATCCCAATGGGTTCCAGTCGCCCTACTGACATTGGTAGGTTATAGTATGAAATTAAAAAATAGATTAAATGTGTGTGTGTGTGTCTGTATAATCCACATAACAAAACTATGAAAAAATAACCATCCTTTGACTCATCTCACTCTAACATCACACAGGAATTTCAGTTTCCAATTATAAGGAATAAATATAAAAAGTATACAAGAATTGATCCTATTTTTAATTAATTAATTAATTCCATATTAATTTATTATTGAAATTATCATTTCTATGATTAAAATTTTATTCTTATAATCAATGATCCAACAATACTATTAATTATCTTCATGAATTTTCATGTATGGAATCATTATAAATCAAGAAATAAGAAACAACATCATTATTTCCTTAATTAATTTACCATTTCATGATAATCAGAGTACTCTAGGAATCTTCCATATATATCATATAAAATATGCACTCATAGTGGACTGCATAAACCACGTCTCTTAGAAGAAAATTGATTATATAAAATCAAATGGCATTCTAACCATTAAATGACTATATTTAGTAATCATCGTAACAATGGGTAATCCTAGCTTCAACCCATACTTTTAGTTCTTGTACCATAAATAACACCATAGTATATAAAATCACATTTAGAATCCCATTTCTAGGTCATCATCATCACCATAACTTCATGTTATCATCAATGTTATAGGGAGCCTCGCCAATATCATCGCCACATCCAGCACCATGTTCCATCATTACAGTCACGAGAAACCGTATCCATTATTCTAAACATTAATATTGATCATTCAATGAACTAAATGGCCTAATTACATAGACAAAAAATACATATTAACTATATTATTCATAAAATAATTCCAATGAATATTTCTCCAAAATAAATAAGGAATTTAGGATTTAATCAATAACATTTATCTTGCTCGTCCCTAAGGACATTATTTAAAAATCATTCAATTTTAAAAACATTATTTATATTATTTGACTGATTTAACAAATATTCTCACCAAAAAAGCCTTATAAATTCTCCAAGGATAAATATTAGTAATTTAATTTTTCATTTTCCCTTAATATTCTTTTCCATTAATCAACAATATCAATGTTTATTATTTTTAAATATATATTCAATTAATAGAAATAATTTCTACATCTATTTTTTATTCAATATACATGCATGTAGACAATACATATCAACTATAAAAATAAATAGCACACAGTGTAGAAAATATCCCTAGAAAAAAATATTTCCAAATCTTGTGATCACACATCCCAAATATTTCAGAACATGAATATAAACATTTCAAATTTTAATAATACTTATAGTTCCAAAAATTAAATTAAATTATAACTTGTGATAATCATATTCATTTCAGTCATCTAATAAATAGACCTATAACTTATTATCATATATATAATTTAAGAAATTTAACATTATAATAAGATTTTATTTTATTTTGTCAAATAATACTTTGAAAAAGTTGTGGGATTATCCATTTCCCTCCCTTGGATAATTTCTTTGATAATAATGACTATTATTAAACATAAAATTTTTCATTTAATATTTATTCTAATAATCTTATATATTATCAAATATTGTTATCAATTTTAGGTGATAATTTCTTAAAATTGAATATTTTAATTATTATTAAAAATAATCAATATACTTATTATAATATTCAATTTAGGATTCAATGATAACATTATTTATCGTGGGCATGAAAAAAAATTTCTAATGAAAATAAAAAATAACTAGTTAACCATTTTCTTCAAAAAATAAGCTTCTATTTGTTTTCTTGAAATAACATATTAACTAAATTACTTTATTTATAGATTTAGACACTAACTTATAAATTTTTCCCCCATTTATGTTTCAATAGTTAACAATATTCCATTAATAAATATCATAGCTTGAATTTATCCTCATATTTTATAATCTCTAGATTATCTCATAATCATTCTTCATTTTAATGATTTTAATATTTTATCAAATTATTGTTAATCACATATATTTAAAAAAGAAACTAATGAATGAAAATTTCACACTTGAACATAATATAAAGGATTAGTCACAAAACCCCTGCTATATATTTTATTTTCAAGCTGCTACGTCCAAAATATGAGAGAGTGAGGGAGAATTCATCATCCTGGAACATATACCAGTGCACAAGGTAGAATTACTGATAAACTATAGATAGATTTCAAGACTCAAGTGAAGGATTTGAGATCATTTTTCCAATTGAGAATCAATGAGGTACTCAAAGAATGATAAGAATTAGTTTTTATGATTTAGAGATACTCATCTATGAATACATGGAAACTCCATCAAATTCTATATTTTATGTAGCATTAAAAATAGTTTCTATTTAAAAAAATCTTTTGAGTCATCACAATTTAATAACATTAAAATATTACATTGAAGACACTTAATCAAGAAAAAAAACAATTTTTTTCTTTAATATGATTACTTTAATGTAAAAAAACATTTTTTAAGATGATTTAAGGAAGAAAACAAGGGTTTTTATCAAAAAAAACTACTGACCTCATATGAGTGTATACTGCTATATAAAATTGATTTACTTTAGATTAATGTAAAATTTTTCACCCCTAGTTACCATGACCTAGTAGGTGTTACCAATGTTATGGTGACTATAGTTACCTTTAAATAGAAAACAATTAAATTTAAATGAGGAAATACTACCCTTATGTAAACATGATATACAATTAAGAATGGAGTATTCAAACCTTATATGAAAACCTAACATTGTTGGCTACACTTATGTAAGCCATTGTGTTTCATGACATACCATTGTGTAGTAAGGGAACTACCCTTATATATCTAAAGAAGATTAATCTAAACTTACATAGCCTTAATAAATACTAGATGACCCTTACACATGTCATATTGATGTCATGATACCTTTATGTGAGAAAAGGGATTATTGGATAACATTAATGTAGTGGGGGTGAAATAATTACACAGTAGGGGAAAGCATGGGATGACCCTTATATTGGTATTTTTTACCCTTATAAGAGCCTTTAAACTCATTGGATACAATTATGTGTGGTTTAAAATGACCATTACAAAGAATATAGGTCCACGTTACATTTGCACAGTGCATAGAATCTCAATATAACCCTTACACAATGTTTAACTTACCTTAATATAGAGAAGGGTTTCCATTATGTGAGTTTCAAAAAGGGATTCCTACCCTTGAACAACATTTTAAAATAATGACTTTTCCTTAAGCAAGACCTTTTTCATGTGTAACTATAAATTTTTTATGGAAAATGTTACAATATTAATTAAATTAACATCTTAATGATCAAGATAAGGATTTATTAACACTTTTAAAATACCAAAATTATATTAAAAAAATTAGAGAATCATTTTAATACATCCAAATTAATTTTGAAATAATCTTTTACCTCTTTTAAATTACTTATTATACTTGTAAAAACATTTTAGAATAATTTTTATTATTTAGAAGACATTTTAGAATAAACTTTTAAATATATTATATTACTCTAGAATGACCGGATGGGACATCCTAGGATTTCCAAGTTATTTTTATTTTTAAAAAATAATATTAAATTGACTAGTTTATAATTAAAAAAATCTAATGATATTTTTGAGCTAATTGTTTTTGAAAATTCAAATTTCAATTTAGTGTTTTAATTAAATTAAAATTTAATTATAAAAATTATAATTAAATACCTCCATTATTTATATTTCTAAAATTTATTATAAAAACCAATATTGTTCTACTTTGTTAAAATGAATATTCTTAATTTTTTATTTTTATTATTTCTATAAAATATATTTCATTTCTGTAAAAAATGTGATTTAATATGTTATTTTAATTAATAAATTAAGGGTAAAATTTTTATAGAAAATAATTATTATTCTTAAGTTAATATATTTTATAAATATATGAGATATATCATGTTTTTGTTTTAAAAAAATTTATAAATATATATAGTATTATTATATTATGAAAAAATGAACATTTTATTTATGCTTCAAAAAAAATATGATTTTATTAATTTATTAATATTTTTATTTATTTATTTATTTATAAACACTAAAATAATTTATATATATATAAATGAATTTAAATAATAAATCAAAAATAAGAAAATGTGATTTGTTTTATAAATGTAAAAATAATTTTTTTGTATATAGAAAAACATGATTTAATATATATATAATTATATATAATTATATAATTATATGTATATGTAGTTTTATATATAGTGATATGTTTAATAATATTATATGTTACTTGATTTAATAAATTATGTCTTATAGTATGTCATGTATTATGTTTTTATTTTATATATATATATAGTTATATTATTATAAATATAAATTGTTTGGTTTTAAAAATAGAATATATATATATATATATCTGTATATGTTAATGGCTAATAAATGTGTCCTGAAACCCTTACCCAAATGATGATAAGGGTTGAGGAGTGGCACTCATAAAAGACAAAATAAAGAAAAGTAAATAGTGAGAAAAGAAGCAAATGTGAAAGATAAAACAAAATGATTAAAAATAAATTTAAAAAAATTGATAAATGGTATAAAATGGGAGAAGGAAATCAGTGCTGAGTAGTGGGTTTTTTCATCCCTATAATCAAGTACTTCTAATCCATGTTGTGCACTAGTTTACTCATCCTATTTATTTTTTATTCTTTCCTCAACCAATCCTCACTTCATCGGTATGCATCATTAAACAGGTCAACCATTAGCTCCCTCCTCTTTGACTTTCCAATGATGAACCTCCCATCTATATCCTAGGTCCCATCGAGTTTTTGATTTCCACAAATCCAACATGGTTGGTTTTATTTTAATATGAACCCCAATGGATTCCCCATTATGTTTCATTTTTAAATCTATAATATGTCAATAAACCTGATTGATTATCATTTTGCACTAATTTTCATATTTGATTCATTTTGATTTGGTTAATTTCTGATTTCAAAAAGTTTCTTGTCCAATTGAATTTTGGGGCATAATATATCTATATAAGCACCCCTATTTTCACACCCAACCTTACCCAACCGTTATCCTAAATGTTCCCCATTTTGTTCTACTCGTTTCTAGTTAGACAACTTCCTATTTTGATCCATGTAATGATTCATTTTTTTTGTTTTAAATTTCTATAAATATATGTATATATGTGTGTGTGTGTTTGTGTGAGTGTGTGTGTGTGTGTGTGTACAAATATTTATACACATCTATCTTGTTTGATTTATGAATTTTTCAGGAAATGTTTTTTTTAATTCTTGTTTGTAGGGGATTCTGTTTTTTTGTTTTCATCAATACTTATATATTTTAATACATATATATATGTGTGTGTGTGTGTGTGTATACACAATTGTATATATATACCTATTTCACTTAATTATTATTGATTATAATCATTTATTTTAAATTTAAGTTTTATGGAATTATTATTAAGTCCATCATTCCTAAGGATTTATATAAGGATTCAGTTGTTTTATCATGTTAATTACGTTTTCCAAAGATATATATATATATATATATAATTATTTGTGTGTTAGGGGGTATATATCTATGAATATAATTATGTGATTATCGATTTTCAGAAATATAATATAAGAGTTTTGATTTAAATATTTTATTTATATAACCAATGGTTTGTAAGGGTTTAATTGTTTTATTCAATTATATTGTTATACAAATTTATTTGAATATATGAAATCATATATATCTACATAACATAAAATTTTCCAAATACATATATGATAGGTGTATTATAATTTAAATGTTTATTTCTAAATCTTATGGTTTGTAAGGTTGTATTTAATTTATTTTCTACTCTTGATTTTATTTATATGCTTTAAGTGAATAAATTGTTTTAATTAGCTTATATATGAATAAACTGATATATCTATATATATATATATATACTAATATTTGTTCTATCTTTTTTTTATGAACTAAAAACATGTAAGGGAAATTATTTTTAAAATATTAATTTGTTTTTATATCTATTTAATTATTTCATTTTCAAAATAAATTAAGGGAATTATTATAATAAATTATATTTTTTAAGGGTGTTTTTGCGTTTATTAAATTAGTTTTTTTGTTCAATGAGTAATATATATTTGTCTGTATATATATATATATATATATTCATACATACACATATATAGCTTATTATTTTCAATTAAAGGATTTTGTCTTAAATATTACTTTTAAAACGTATGTATATAAGGGATCATCAAGTTACTTTGTTTACAAAGTTATATATATATGAATTTATATGTATGTGTGTGTGTGTGATTATATATATATATATTAATTTCTATATAAAACATATTATTTTCATAATTTATAAATTATGGGTCGTGTTTTAAATTTTATTTACTAAGGGATTGTTTAATATTCATTAATTATGTTGGATTTGAAAACATTATTTTTATATATGTATATATATACATATATTTATTTATTTATTTATTTTTAAAATTTATTAGAAAATAGACATGTTTAAAATATAATTTCTATGCATATGGATTGAAGGATATATTTCATTTTATCAAAATATCATCATTATACAAGATATAAATATGTATATATGTATATATAAATTCTAGGAAATTCTTTGTAATTAAACATGAGTATTTTTTAATTTTAATTCTAGTTCAATGGCCTGCATGAATTTGGACAATTTTTGTTGATTATAATGATATATATATATATATAACTATCTTTCTATCTTTCAAATTTTATTAAATAGTTGTTTTGTTTTATTTTTTATTCTAAGCTAATATGACTTTTTATCATAGGGATTTATTGTGTTTTCAAAAACGTCATTCAATTCGTATGGTATACATATATATATTTTTATGTGTGTACATATATGTATACCAATTTTATTTAATAAAAAGGGTAATATTTAGTTCCAAAATATATAAACAAGGGTTAGAAATTTTTCTATCATTTTATGGTTTGTATTTATGGATTACATGATAATTTATATCATTTTATGTCAAAACTCTGAACAAGTTTTTTTTCATGTGAAAATATATATCTGCACCCATGATATTTCAAACATAATTATTTATTTCCATTATATAACTTATATTTGGAATTCCATGTATTTTTATTCAAGTCCATGCATATTTTATTAAGAATTTTATTTGTAAATTTTTAATAAGTATAAAAAATTTAAATTATGGGATTTTACTAAAAATGATTTTAATTAGTCTCAAAAAATGATGATGACTATTTATGTGAAATGATATTGTATTATTTTTAAATGATTTATAAGTATGTACATTGTTTCCATTAAATGTTTTTAAAATAATTTATTAATCGTTTATAAAAACCCATTATTTTCTAATTTTAAATGATAACCATACATATTAAATTCAATTTTAAAACTTTAATAGATTTATCATTTGCATACTTTACATTTTTCTGGCATCACACTGATGTTTATTTTTTCTGTATTGATGAAATGTGATAGTTGTATCTAATTCTCTAAACCATAGACCGGTAAAGATTCTCTATTGTGTAATGTGATGTGTAATTATTTAATTCCTATTATAAAAAAACAACAAAATATATTTCAGCTTCGTCCCCAAGAAACTAGGGTCTGGGGCGTTTCAACGAACACCTGAAAATGAAAAATGAAGGGATCAATAAAATATAGCCCATTACAATTTCCATGGCATAAGAAGTAAATTCTAATCAATATTGTAAAATAAAAAAATAATTAAGCATAAAATAATGGTGACATAATGTATACAGTCTTATTTATTAGAATTCACTTTATAATGAGATTATATTATAATATTTTTGTGAGTATAAGGTTTTCAAATTATGAATTTTCCATATCTATCACATACTAACAAAGAATACACCTGATCCATATACCCAAGCTACCCCATGAAGTTGCCTAAATTTTGTTCCTTATCACATTGGTATAGTAATGATAATTGGGGAAATAAAAAATTTATTTATGGGAACTATTTTCCTAAATAAAAATTCAATAAAATAAAGGAATTCAACCATGAAATTTCGATTAACCACTATGTAGGTCAAATATAAATCTATGTAAATTAACTAGTTACCAAATAAACATAATGAAACTTGTGATAAACACCTTATTAAACTTTTAACTAGGAATGTAAGATAAATAAATATTATTGAATACTCAAAGACCAATAAAACTATAATATAATTACAATCATTAAAAAATAATAATAAGATAATAAAGCAGAATTAATGGCACGGAATAATATATCTGAAGAACTAAATCTCCAAATAAAAACTAACCATAAATACTAATTCTATAATAGAATTGGAATGAGAAAAATTTATTATTAGTTATAAAACTGAAACCATATGTATAACCTTTGTATATAAATCTATTCTATGATAGTTTAACGTACAATAATAATTTATCACTGTCCTTTTGGAAAATATAACATTTTATTTTCTATTATGAAAAAACATTTATCCGTAATAAATACATCTTGAGATTTTGAAATAACACTACCACTAAAAAATTCATATAATATATACATGTATACCAATTGAAGTAGTTTGAGATCCCACATTAAAAAGGATTAAGAGATAAAATAAAGGAAAAATAAATTTTTAAATAGACCAATCAAATTAGATAAATAACATTAGTGGGACATTTTTAAACTTTTTTATAACAAATATAACGGATAATGTTTACATATGAATATGAGTTTGAAAAGTAAATAACATTATAGTAATTAATAATTATGAAAAGTAATAAAAATAAACACAAACATGAAAAATATCCCTCCATGAACTATTATAAGATTAGGGAAATCATAATCATCATGAGAACACCTTGATTCCTTATATAAAATCAGGTAAAAAATATTTAATACTTTTAATTAATAAATTATATTATTAAAAAACCATAAAATAAGTTTATACATACATGGAATGACCGAGAGGAAAGCTACCTTATGTAGAAAATAGTCTTAACATAAGGCCAATAGAAAGAGTGGTGGTCATATTCTCATGTTGTACTCATATCTCGATTACCCACTATGATACATGTGGTCTACCATGACGTAAAACATAGGTGAAATCATTATATAAAATTAATAATATATATAAATGAATAAAAATAATCACCACACACTCCCATTTATATATATAATTCAAAAAAAACCTTTTTTAGTAATTCCTAAAAATAAAAATACCACCTGACTAGGAAAATTCCATTCACATTACCCTTTATCAAAATAATTTTTACTCTTACACAAACAACATGAAGGTACCCACACCATGGGTATATTCATATTAATAAAACCTTTTCTTAAAATTATAACTGGAACATTGGAACATCATTTATTAAACTATTTTATAAAATCCATAGTGAAAAATAAATTATAGAAGAATCATCAAAGTATATTCATTGATTAAATAAAATAATTTGAACACCAGTAAAGATCGATACACACCCTTAGATTGAGTGTGAACCATTAAATTAGTTTTAAAACCCTAACAGTCTATCAGACTATGAAATTTATTTGTAAGATACACATGTTAATTTAACCAAACACTATGTATTCATAATAATTTTTTATCATTTTTGAGTATTGAACATAAGAAAAAAATTTCTATAACAATAAGAACCAAATGAAAACCCAATTTATTTATGAATCAAATTTAGTAAATATCCATAGTATATCCCATAAACCATCAGAAAACATGGAATGGAAATGAGAATGAAATCATAGATATTAATTTAATGATATATGCATAGATAAAATTACCTCAATTAATTACATTCAATAAAGTTGATATTATCCCTCCTTAAAAGGAAAAGATTAACCATAGAATTCCAAGAGGATCCCTAAATAATGAGATCCTCTAAGTAAAAATCAATCAAGAATAAACACATTGTAACCATTAAAATCTTCTGCCTAGGAATGAATTGAAAAATGAGGGAAGAAGAGGGTGGAAAAAATATCAATTTATCTTAAAGAATTATCACATGAAGTGGTTGAAATCCCATTAAATATGGTCCTTCCAAAGGGAGATGTTGTCTAGGGTTGTTATGGACTGAGTTTGAGGAAAGAGGTGTCTCAAAATAGCCTTTGTTAGAATAGTAAAAAATGGTAAATTTATATTTCTAAAATTCTATTTTGTCTAAATATTTTGGACACATGGTTTACTAAATCATGTATCAACCATATAGATTCAACTATATACATCATTGGTCACCTCATAGTTTGTTCATAGAGTTTTTAAAAGTTTTCACCAATCAGTAAATAACATATAAAATTATACATTCTATTTTATGGTTAGGTTTTATAGATTTCACTGACCATGAGGAAAACATTTTACATGAATATATTCAACGTTTCCCCCTAAATAAAAATTAAAATAAAACTATAAAATGAAATAAATATATAAATAATTATTTAAAAAACATTATAATGTGTGGGAAAATATAAAAATTATCTCCACTATTACACATTATACCCCCAAAATGTTTTATGAGAAAAATATTATCAATAGAATATGATGAAATTTAGTTACAACATTAATATCTAAATACCAAACTAGAAGGAACACTAGAACATCCATAATAGAATATTCCATGTCAAAAATAAAAATGAATAATACTACACTATTAAATGTATTTTATATATGTTCCTCTAAAGAAAAGGTAAAAAACAATCACTTATTCATTAATTCAATAGTTGGTCATACAATATCCCCTCGTATTTCCTATATGAGTTTAAATGTAAAAGAATATATATTATGTAATTGAAAAATAATAAAATCCCATAAATATGCAATTTATTATAGAGTAAATATTTGTTTAGGGAAACTAAATACCTCCCATGGTGGTTGCATCACTATATTTACAGGAATACATACAGATGTTTGAAATAAAAAATATCAAACCTGGTGGCATCCAATTTAGATTTAAAATTAATCAAATAAAATTATTTCAATAAAGATAATTAATTTATACCAAAGACCATTAAAAATATAAAATACTAAATATTTAAAAAATTTGAAAACATTATATCTAGTTATTTAGAATTTTTATAATAGGATTTTATTAATAGTATAATTTAAATGCTTGGTCCAAATTAAAAGTTATTGAAAAAATAACCAAAAATATAACAAAACCTTGAAATCCTAGGTATCAGAAGATAATAAGTAATAGAAATTACCACAAGAATAATCTATATCAATACCAAGTTTAGTATGTTGATCTTAGGGATCACATAATGGTGTAGATTTTAATATATATTTATGTCACCCAACCCCTTTAATGAGAATTTGCGGATAAACAAAACGACCAAACTACAAAAGATCAAAGAAGGTTATAATCATAAATTCTTCTTATGACCTTAAATACTACATGGATGGAATACCAAGGACATAATCCCATAATAAATATATGAGAATAAATGGGTTGGGATTTTGATACTACCCCACATCTAATAATGATGGACCATCTTCCTATTTTGACTATTATATTTCCCCTCACTACCCATTGGAATAGAGGAAGCATTATTCATTTATAAAATCCCAACCACTTTGACCATAACCATATATTCCAATTTTAATACATCTAAATAATATCATAGGTTGAAAGAGGAAACTTCAAATAGATCATCATGGTGAATACCTCTTCAAAGAAACCAATAATTTAAATAATCATCCCATAAATTATGAGGTATACTTGACACCATATCATTAAAATGGTGAGAATATTCTAGAACAAACTAATCGACATTATTGATGATATAAAATTCCATTACATTAAATACATTCGTTGTTATGATTAATTATTTATAAATAAACATTGGATTAATACCTCCAAATGACTTGTCTATTTTTTTCTTAGTCTGAATGATTGAATTCCACCACTTCTAGATCTGTCATTTAAGAAAAGGTCTTGGTAACATAGGATTAATATATTTAATATGATTAAGGAGGTTGAATTTATTGTATATTAGGTATAACTATTATATCAGTTCATTGAACCTTGATTCCCATGGATTATAGGTGGATTTAAATTATTAAATTCATCAATATAATATTTAGGACAACAATTGGAGGGTTCACATGAAGAAAATGACTAATAATTCTCAATTGATAAACCATCTAGGATTGGTGATGGAATGATGCAATATATTTATAAAAAAATCCATCACATAAGTCTCATAATTCAAAAACATATAAACCAAATTATAAACATAGTTGAACCAATTCAAAAAATATTAAGATAAATCCAAATTTTACCGTGAAGGATACCATCCAATTCTAGTCATGAAATCATCTTAGACAACCATCAACCAAAAATACTTCAAGAAAACTCATTTTAAAAAAACACCTTAAGATCCTAGAATTTTAATGTCACAACCACTAATTAAACTCACATAATTTTTATAAAACACAACAATAAATATGTTATGAAATTTTAAAAATCCCCATTTTTGTAAAAAAATAAATCGTTTGTGATACTTATTTATTTTATATAAGATACAATTTATAAGTTCTCCAAAATTATGAAATTTCACTCCTTTTTCAAATGAAACATTGTATATTATATTATAAAATTTTTAATTAATTAAACATGGTTAAAATAAATAATTTACATAAAAGACTCCAATAAAAAATGATTCTACAATGAAAAAGCATGAGAACAGTTTAGATCCTTAATGAATCAAGATAAAAAAAATATAAAAATTACACAACACCATAATTTTTAGCCATAAATTATAGAAACCCATTCAATAACGTTGTGAAGTACACGAGATGATAACTAGAACAAGATGCATGGTTTATACATATTTTTCTAAATTAGGTACGAAAATCCATGAAACATGTAATGTTAAAAACCTTTTCACTCTGAATAATGTATTTTGTCCGAATATCTCATAAATCATTAATGAAAATAAAAAATACTCATTTAAAGAAAAATTATTGAAAATAATTTGAGAAAAAATATATAATTTGTTAAATATACATCACAAATACCCCAAGTAACTCAAGTTTACAGAGGAATTATGTTGGATCAAATATAAATGAATATATCATTTGAGTTCCAAAATTTTTATATCTAATCCCACATTACTACCTAAATAAATATCAATCTTTAAGATCGTTTTTTTTTTTCTTGAACGAATCATTGTTACCCATAATCTTGTTACCTATGTTTCCCCATGACATGGGAGAAATCTTGTTTTTGAACTCTATGGAATAGAAATTAGTTTTATGAAATCAAATGTAAATCTGAGTGAATGTTTTTTCTAGATAAAATAAAAAGAAAATAGAGGAATTACACCCAAAAATATGAAATGACCACTTAATGGGATAAATTTTCATCAAGATAAAATAATCTACTTCATAATAATACAATACATAAAAAAACTAAAATCATAACCGTTATGGAAAAATAATTAAATATAAATGGGTTACTACATCATAGAAAGTAGATAAAAAATAAAAAATATTTCATAACTACTCAACTCCATATGTCAAAAAAGTGCTCCTTTACTTGAAACCACCACAACTATACTCAAACCATAAGACAATAATACTTACAACATCTAATTAGAAACTATATAGAACCTATAATATGGTATGCATGATAAAAAATTCATAGTATGGATCCTCTCTACACCTTATGCAAACCATTTATAAATAAATCTATATAATTATTTCTTAAAATACATTTGAAAATTAATAATTTACTAATTGAGTAATGAAATTAATGAATTAATATTACATAAAACCAATCCTTATATGATATGTATATCTCAAGTGTCGAAAATAAACCATCCATTATTATTTTTCATGGAGTCCATATATTTAAATTAATGTAAATAATTCAACATCCCACTTTGGGGGAGAAAATAAAGGGTGGATATATGTTTTTAATAAACCACTATATTTGGATAAATTAAACAAAAGTGGGAAAATTTTATACCCTAATAAAAAAGGAGATAAATAATTTATATAAATACTATTAAGTAATATAATGTCTAAAATACCAAATAAGAATAATTAGTTATAATATAAATAGTCATAAACATGATATATAACTGAATCTGCTACCATTAAAATAATTAAATCATAATGTAACATCCTAATAAATTAAATTGAATATATTTTTCAAGAATAATAGGATTTTATTTATTATAAATTTTACTTCTATATAAAATGGACACTCACGTTATAGGGAAAAGCATGTCGAGTTTAACAAGGTTGCATGACTCAACCCAAGATTGATGGGAGAAATGTGCGTAATGAATACTATTATCCTAAGTTATATCCAAGATCTATATTCTATATTTTATATATACATTTAATTTAATTATTGATATCATACAATAAAATTATAATTTAATTATACTTTTAAAATTAATTTTTTTAATTGATGACTTACTATATGTTCTATTTAGAAGATTGATATATTACTTTATCATTGATTTTGTATTGATACATTTTCTGAATTATAAAATTTTATAATATATAATAAAATTTATTTTATGACACATTTATGGATTTCTATATCATATATAATTTTAATAAGTTAAATAACTGAACTATAGAATTTTTTTGAAATATATATTTTTTTATTTTCACTGAATTGTTTTTCCATGAATTAAATAGTTTAATTTAAAATTTTCATTTATAAATTATTGAATTTAAATTTAATAAAATTTATTTTTTTTATTAAAAGTGTTGTTTTTAGTAAACAATGAATTTCAAATATTTTTCCATAATAGTTTATATTTTAGTGAATTGTAAAAAATATTGTTTTTAAAAGGAAATATTTATCTAACAAAGTTATGAAACATTATAATATAGATTTTATGAAGATTATGGAGAGAATTATAAAGGAAAATATTATTTTAATATCATAGAATAATTATTCAATTAATACATAGTATAATTTTATCGAAGATAATTTTGAAAATATTTATTAATTCTAACACAATTATAGTACACCACTTAAAAGTAAAATTTTATGTTGTATGATAATAATTAATAAGTAAAAAATTCTTTGATCAAATTGTATAATAAATATGATGTTTTATTTATGATTATTATGGATGGATATGAATTGTTTTGTAATTTGAAAAGTTGTAAATCTAAATGATTGTGCAAGGATAGGAGAGTAAAAATAAAATAAAAACTATCTTCTTATTATATTTATTACTTTAAATATACCTTTTGAATAAATATATATTATGAAAATTATTAAAAATAAATTTTTTAAATAGTTTCATTATTACTTTTTGAAATTAGTATAGTTTTCTATAACATTTACGTCAAGATGGCGCAATGTTTATGATAACAGAATAAAAATAATGTCAATAATCTCAAAAATTATAAAAAAAATAATATTTAGATAAAATTTAGTGTTCCATGAATTTCATAGATATTTGGTAATGGTAAATGATTTCTTATCACATTATATATGAACATTTTTGTTATCTCTATATATTTATTTTCAAATTAATATAATAACAATTAAAATGACTTTAACAGTGTTTAATGATATACAATATTTTATTAATCGATCATAAAAATTAAATAATTTGAAAAAATTTAGGTCTAATGGTATAATATGTCTTCAGTTGATTGTTTTTGTGCCACTTAATATTTATTATTACATTATTATCCCTTAAAAATTATATATTTTCTAAAATGCAATTAAATTTTTCCATTAGAAAGAGCCACATTTCAACCCATTCAAAAAAAAGAAATAACAAATTTTCTCTATGAAAATAATTCAAAATAACTATATTAAATTCTAGTGCCACAACCCCAAGTTTTTGGTGTTACAATAAAACATTCATTTTATTTTCTTTAAGATCAATAGGAAGGGGGATACTCAAAGATAAAAGTAAGGGTTTCAAAACATATTTCTATTTTATTATCAAGGATTAATTATAATAAAAATCTCATAAAACATAACTTTTTGTTTATATATGGCTCAATAAAAATTATATTAAATTCAATTAGAAACAGATTTTATAATTAATCGCTCATTATATCCTATAAAACACTTTTTCATAAGTCGTTACCATGTTATAATTTATATTTTTATTATTTTGTTTATTTTTTCAATTCTTGTCTAATTTTTTCAATGAACCATGTAATTTGAAAATTTTAACATAAATAAGTATCTCATATATAGTCTATGTTTTTTTTAAGATGAAACATTTATTGTTTTTATATTATTTTGAAGATTGTTAAAAAAATTGCTCCAATTGATGATTTTATACAACCTAAGAGAATGAGGATGTTTTTATAAACACGTTTTTTTTTGTTCTTAAAAATTTATTTAGTAACTGAATATAACATTAATATTCATATAATTTTATATTTATTATTTTTCAATATTATATTATACTCCAAGAAGTTAAATTAAAAAACCAATTATTCTTGTTCTTGAACCGTTGGAAAAAAATGTATTAAGGAATATTCATAAAGAAGTACATATTTATTAAAATATTAAACTATTTTATTTGTGGAATGAGATTAATATAGTATATTTAACCATCATTATTTTATGGAAGCACAGAAAAATTACTTTTCTAGGTTAAAATATTATGCTCTTTGTTTTCAAAATCATGAACTGAAAGTTTTTAAAAAGATTATCATGCACTAAATTGATTTATAAACTATAAATGGAATTGTAATAAATGAAATGAAATGTATTATGATAAGTAAATAAACCTGAAAAATATTCTTATATATGTAAATATTTAATATATTGTTATTATACATTAGTAAAATAATGTTCATTGTTAGCCGGACTCAAATTAATGTATTCCCTTTTAAAAGGGTGTTTTAAATTTTTTAAAACTTGTTTTATTCCATCTAAATTTTGATTAAAATTATTTAATTAATATTCTTATATAGGATAAATTTATTTATAAATGTATTTTTTGACATATTTTTCTTTCTTTAGAATGGTTTAAAATTGATTTGTTTTAATGTGTTTAGTATGGGTTAATTTGTACTATTTTAAAAAAGTGAAAATAAAATGTTTGATATCATATAATGCCTGAAATTGTTTTTCCCACAATCACATCCATTGTTTTTTATCAACATTCCTTTCACGTTTTCCTTTTTTAGTTTCAAATAAATAAATCCCTTAATATTATTATATTTTTTATTTTCAAAAAGTTTTTTTTGGAAATAAAAACATGTTTCTCATCTTTATCAGATAACTAAATGTTTTATTGATTATGGGATGGAATAAAAAAACAAATGGGTTATAATATTAAAGTGAAGTATATATGTATTTCATTAATTATATAGTTTTTTTAAAATTTGAAATGAATTTTTGGTGTTCCCAATATAGTTATCTAATGTATTTTGTAAATTGATGAAGTTAATTGGCTATAGGATACACCTAAATGATACTAGAATGAAATACACAGGTGATTCAAATGTAAGAATAATATTAAGGTTTAATTTAAGTTTAATTTATCAGGGTAACTACCTGATATTATTGAATTGGTTTATAAAGGAAAAATATTAATTTCATAAGGTAATGAAAATTATCTTTTTTTAAAGATAATTAATTAACTTATTTTTTGTAAAGATGAATGGAGTATTTTTTTTAAGGGAATATATTCATGTGTTTTCATGGTTTCTATGATTCCCTTATGATTATTCATTTTTCTTATTCATTTAAAATAAAATGTTTCAATAAATCTATTTTGAAATTATTTCGTTCTTGTATAAAAGTATATGGATATTTTAAATCAATTTTTTTAAACAAATTCATGCATTCTCAAGGATTTATCAAGATTTAAATTATACTATTGCGCTAATTTTATTTTATATATATATGTGCTATTTTTTCTTTTAATCCCACTTTTCAAATGATTCATACCAGGAAAAAGTATTAGTATAAAATTAAATAATTTCAATGTTTTATATAATGGGGTTTCCATGAATAAATCATGTTTGTCTTTATAATGAATTATTTTTGTCTGTTAAAAGTGGATATTATATTGAAATGTCAAAATTGTTATAATTTTTTCCCCAAATACAATAAATTTATATACATAATAGATAATAGAAATGTAAGAAATTGAAACCCTTATTACAAATCTTGTAATTCCAGATTATTTATGCTAGGATGTGTTATAATTCTTATAATAGAATGAGTTTAGAAAAAATATATGGAATTATGATTAATATGATGATATATTAAGAGTTTAAGATATAGATATGGATTAATATGTATAAGGTTAATCTAATGTTTAAATTCATAGATACTCTTTGGAGGATTTAATTGATGTAATTTTAAGGTACATATTGATATTTTGGGAGAAGGATTATTGAGTTAAATGTCACCCTTAGGAATAATCATATGAAATTGGATAAAGCTTATTTGGGAATAAAGTAATTTTATTGGGGATAAAATCATTAAGTTAATGGTCACCTTTACGGTTAACATGATCAATGATATTGAGGTGTTATCATCAATTAGGATAATTAATGGGTTAAATTTTTGGAGAATATATGATTTTATTATTTTATTTCAGGTTATTTATAAAAAACATTTGTTTATTTTGTAAGATAAAATATTTGGGAATATAAATATTTTGTAAGTGACTTCATGAGTAATTAAGGATTTTTGGGGATAAATGCTAATTATATTGTGGTTGAATATGTGATCAAATAAATCAAATATTTGGGATTAAATTTATATAAGAATATTTTTGATGAATTTTATTGTAAAATATTTTTAAAATAATTTAATTATATATTTGGGTATTATAGATTTTATTTGGATATTTAAGTTTTTTTATTCATTTTTTGGTAATATATCTTCTTGTCATAATCAATTTTTTTGTAATGATGGAAGAAATATATCATAACTCTTTTGGGGATCTAAAGATCTATTAGAAGTTAACATTCCTAAAAATAGATCATCATGGATATTTATCATTTGGTATATTGGATAAAATATGTCACATCCATTATTTTTTTATGTATTATTTCTCTTATCAATGGTCACGAATTTATCGTGGGGTGTCCCCATGATTATTTGGTGAAAATTGGTGATTTTGGGCTTGACAGCATGTGGTGTACGATTTAGGGAAACCATGATCCTCCCTATGTAATTCATAAAGAAATGTTCATTTTGGATAGTGGTGACTATAAGTCATTCAAAACATTGTGGGATAATCATGTGGATTACTCCTATTGGATAGTGAGGGACACACGGTCACCACAGGGTTTGGAAAACCATGCGAGCTAACTGTTTGACCTATCCATGTCACTGAAAAGTGGAAAATTACTCTTATCCATATAAGTTTTTAACCCCAAATCACATCATGTCCACCACATATGGGATTTTCAGCCTTGGTATCTTCCTCCTAGCCTTATTGGTCCTCTTTATCATCAACCATTAGAAGGTTTTATCCTTGTAACATCAAGTAATCGTCATGTAAGTCTATATTCTCAGGATATCTTCTCTCCACTAGTGTTTTTCTTCCCTCATTCTTCATGTATTATTTTATAGAGGGTTATTTGACCTAATGAGTGTCCGATCATGATATGTGGGGTATAATACTTATTTTTATTATTTGATATTTCCAATATATGATCTTTTAGAGGACTGGTTTTGGTTTCTCATAGGATTCCTAAAGATTACCAGTGTGGGGTACGTGGTTCAATGATTTTACATTACTAGATGAGTTTGTCATGATTTCTAGGTAGACTAAATGTGTTCTATGATTTATTTATGTGGTTAAAAACATGTATTATAATGTTTTTGTGATTCCCATATAAGTAAAATAGGCTTTCTAAAGAAAATTTATCACGTTTGATCTATGTATCATTGTTGTGTTTCTTGAAAGTGTTTACGCCTTGTCTGAATAGTGTGAAATACGATTTTAAATAGGTTTAAAATTTATAATGTGTTGATGGTTGATTTAACAAGATAAATGGGTTTTTTCATGTTTTCTTCTTTGTATGAAACTTAAATGTGCCATTTAATTTTCAATGTGATGTTAATCATTTTATAAAATGGTTTTGATGTCAGTATGAATATGAAAGGGTCATTACCCATGGAAATGGTTGGATTCAAAATGTGTTATAATATTTTAGTTTAAAAATGGGTCTCATAAATATTTAATGTTGTTAAAAATGTATTTACAAAAGGTTTTGGTGTGTGTGGAAAATGGAAAGGGGTTTTTTCTATAAAATGGTTGTTTCCTTGTGTGTTTTGATCATTGGATCAATGTGAATTGTGAAAGAAATGATTTATTTTTTTTCTTTTGATGCTTAGAATTTATATGTTAATGTGATGATTTTTGTGATATGTGAAATATAATTTGAGCATAATGGGAATTTTGGGTATCTAAGTGATAGAACTATAACTAGTACACTTGTTTCAGAAGAGGTTGCGGCCCAAATTCATCTAGCAGGATTTACTCTACAACACTGACTAAAATGTGATATAATCGAAGAACACTAGACCTTAGGATAATATTCTCTCCAGTGGCTCATAAACAGAACTTTTGTTGGTATTTTCTTATGATTAGGAGACCACTAGAACTTTTGATACATTCCCCTCTAGTGGTTTATGCACGAAAACGACGTTGATAGTTTAGTTGGAGTATTTTGATAACAACAGTGTGAGTCTCATTGGGTTCCACTTGTGCTAGTAACTTATAGGTATTTCCTATAGTGCTCTCTTGTGACATGATTCTCATGTGATATGGTTCTATCCATCTTTATATGGTATACCATATGTGCAATTTTATTTCTATAAAGCTAATTTGTGAAAAACAATTCCTTATAAAATGTTTGTTGTAATTTTTTTCCTGAAATTTAATTCTTAAAAATGTTTGAAATAATGTTTTGAAAATGTGAATGTTGATTTTTCTTCTAATTTTATATCATGGAATATATATTTTCAGTGGAACCCTGTAGGTATTTGGCAGGCACCCTATATACACCTTTGCGTGTATATAGATTTTTTTCTATATAACCCAAGTAAAGGAAATATATATCATAGTGGTAATGGTAGATCTGGTTTCTAGTGTTCAAATTCTTATAAGTTTTCATGGTGGTTTTATTGGTGGTGATTTCCCTCTTGTTTCATGGAGGTATTTTGGAATGGTTTTTTTATTACCATTCTATTTTAGTAATTTTGGTTTTGGTCAAATTTGTAAAAATTTGAATTTGAATTGTTACACCTCATTTGGTTTTTGTTATCAATTATTATGATTTTTAGTATTTTTGGTTGTTTTCTATTAAATAAATGGTTGAAATAATTCAGAAATTATTTTATGAATACCCAAGAACTATTTTCCATCCTTTTCAGACCGGTAATGAACTTCGATTCATGAAATGAATCAGGTCAGGTGTCGAGTTTGATGGTACCCTGGGTTGGTTCATGAAAAAATGGTATTCGAGAAGGTCACACTCTTTTGGTTCAATTTATTTGGTATTGTGTCTAGATAGACAAGAGATTTTATTTTTATGTATTTATGATCTATTTATTAGTGAGTTTTTCGCCAAAAAACCTTATGACAAGACTCCAGTCGACATCGGATGTTGGGATTTGGTTTGACTTCTCCTCCAGGTGAGACATACAGGCTACAAACTATATATGTACACTTGGTGGTGGTGTAGTAGTTTGGTGGTATTTTTATTGTGAATTATTTGTTTATATTTTTTAAAAATTTAAGTTTTTGATATTTGGAATTGTTTCTTGAAACGTTTAAGAACATTTATTTATGGTTGTGTTGATTTTTTTCTTTATCTTTATTGCTTGTGTAGAAATATTCCTCCCTTGAAAAATCATGTGAAAAAATCGGTCAAGTATAAAGAGTGGTATCCCTCACCAATATATCAGATATTTGTAGGTATAATGGTCGAAATTGTCCAAATAATTAGTCAAATAGAGATATCAGGTTCTTCTTAGGTTAGAGAAGCTGAACTCGGTCCTGTAAAGGACGATGTTTTGCAGTTCCTCAAAAAAAATAGCGGAATTATTTTTGGGGTAGCATGTATCTACATGAATAAGAGGAGTTGTTTGAGAATATATAGAGGATATTCAAGTTTCTTGATACTTAAGAGGTGTTGAGAGTGAATTTTGATTCATTTAGGATTGAATTACCAAGTCAGAAGTGGTGGGACTTAGTGGTGAAAGACTGTGAGAAAAAGTAGACGGTTGGACAAACATCAATGTTATATTTTAAACATAGTATTTTACCAGGGTTTTGGATTTCACTAGGTCATAGTATTTTTTTTATCTTAGCCAGGGATCCCAAATAATGACGGAGTATGATAACCTCTTTGCAGATTTAGTTTTGTAAGCACTTTAGATTGTTTCCAATGAGAAGATGAAGGTTCAGAAGTTTGATATAGGGTTGTGAATATAAATATGATCTCAGGTATTCTTGTTCATGATGAATAATTATGTTGAGGTGTTTGATCAATCTATGATGGTGTTAAATGATCATAAAGACATTTCTGGTTCCTCTGGTTTAGTGCCAGTAGTAAGAAGTGGTAGTTCATATGAGAAGAAAAGAAAGAGAGAAAAGTAGGGGAAAATGGATGTGGTAGTTCAAGACATACTTCCTGGCTATATTCATCTGTGGATTCTGATGCTAGGTTAGTTGTGTTTCATCAATGTGGTAATTTAGATCACATTACATATGTGTGTTCATCTCCATCTAGTCCTTTCCACATGTTTCGATCCCTAGGTAACATTGACAGATTCTTCATAAAGGCACACCCATATTTGAGTGATGTAGTTTATGTAGCTTTCAATTGGATATTATTCCAATCAAAACATTCTATAATAGTGGGTTATCGGTTCAAAGGTCAGGGTGGAAGATTTGGATCATCTTCTCCACCGAGTGATTTCAGGGTAGAGCCTTAGACCAGTGGTCATTCTCAAGATCAGGAAAAGATAAAGAAACTTCATACAGTGGATCGAGCAGTAGGGGAATTATATATAGTACCTACCATAGTTTGAGGTTTCATTTTCATTGCATCATATTTAGAAATTGTTTTCTTTGATATAGGTTCTTCAATTTCATTTATTTCTTTTCTTCTGGTGGATGTGTAAAACATTCCAACAGATCTTATTCCATATGTAATGTAGTTTGTAACATTTCTTTTTTAGTAGAATGAGAAGTGTTTCAACTGTGTCAAGGGTTGAATTGGAATATGGTTTTCTAGTTTTTCAAATGAACCTATTTGATGAGATACTAGTAATGGATTGGTTGATGAGTTTCTAGAGGTAAATCGATTATTATAGGTGGAGAGTATTTTTGTCTTCACCTCATATAAGTACCAAAGATTGTCAAGGTGAATGATATCCTCAATTAGGGCATGATGAACTATCACTTTTGAAATTAGGAAACCTTTTTTATCAGATCACATTTCTCATGTTAGATGATGATGATGGTGCTCTTTTTTATGCATTACCCCATATGTTGGATGACTTCCAATATTTTTTTTCTAGATTATTTTTCTATATTTCCTCTAGATCGACATGTGGATTTGTCCATTTATTTATCATCTAGTACACAACCAAAATATATTCCCTTGTATTTCAAGTTCGAAAATGAGTTGAGGGAATTAAAGGTAAAGATTAATGATTTTGAATCCAAAGGATTCATTCACCTAATCATCTCTTCTTGGGCCTCCCTAGTCATATTTACCAATAATGCTAATGGATCTATCTAGTTTTGTAGTGATTACCAGAAGTTGAACATGATAACTATCATGAATAATTACCATTTTTCTAGTATTGATGTATTCTTTAATCATATTAAGGGGTCAAGGTAATTTTTCAAGATTTACTAGAGTTTTGGATATCCCCAAGACATAGTTAGAGAGGTTTTTGTTTCAAAATAGTCTTTCTTAGAATGTATGTCAATTTTGAGTACTTGTCTATGCCTTTCGGGTTTTTGAATTCTCTAGTAGTCTTTATGGGGCTCATGAATATGGTGTTCCACTAGTATATTGATTCCTTCATCATAGTAATCATGGATGACATCATAGTTTATTCTAGTACCTAGGAGGAGCATGAGAGGCATTTTAGAATTGTGTTGGGAACCTTTCATGGTCATTATATCTATGATGATATATATAATTTCACCTTTTGGATCATGGAAGTGAATATTTTGGGACATGTGATGTCAGAAAAAGGGGTTTCTATGGACCCTAAGAACATTAGTGTAGATATTTCATGGGAACAACCGAGGAATATTTTTGAGATATAGAACTTTATGGGTCTGGAAGTGTACTGCATGTGATTTGTTCAATATTTCACTTGGATATCTTTGTATATTATAGTGAATACCCAGAAAAGGTAAAATGTCAATGGATCTGAGAGTGTGAGGAGTCCTTTAAATAACTAAAGGTACAGTTGACCATGATCCCAATTTTGATCCTTCTGAAATATTAAAAGGATATGTAGTCTGTTGTGATGTCTCATGTGTGGGTCTTAGGTTTGTGCTAATTCCATATAACCATGTGGTGGCTTATGGTTCATGCCAACTGCCACCATTTGAAAAGAATTACCCAACTCGTGATATGGAGTTAGAAATAGAGATTTATGCCCTGAAGAAGTGGCACCATTCACATTTTGCGGATAAGTTTTGGATTTATTCATATTATAAGAGTTTACCCTGCATTTTCTACCAAATTGATTTTAATTTAAGGTAGTTTCGTCGGGTTCAGTACCTTTAAGGGTTCAATTATGATATACTCTATATCCTTGGTAATGGTAATTTATAGGGATATTCTTTGAGTATGAAATTTCTTATGAATTCATAGAAAGATTCTAGTGTGGAGTTTCCATAGAGGAGTATTTTTTTAAGGCATCTCAGGACCAAGGAACTTAGTGTAGGTGTGTCATTTTTCAGTATTCAGTTGACATCTTCTCTTTTGGTGTTGATTTAGTAAGAGATGCAAAGAGATGAGTGGTTCTAGTGTTCAATGAAGTCCATAAATGGTAGTGATGTGACTTGTGAATGGTTTTTTTCTCATGAGGTTACTTTATTATTTAGAGGATGCTTCGTGGTACCGTTATCATTGTGAAATTTGGTGAAGCTATATAGCCACCACTCTTAGTGGGCCTTTCATCCCAGTTCGATCAAGATGTTTTATGATTTGTTTTGGTATTTTTTGTGTCTAGGGATGAGGTATGACGTTTGAGAATTTGTATCATGGTGTTATACATGATAATAGTTTAAATTAGAGCACCAAAGGCCCTAAAAATTCCTTAAACCACAGCTTATTCCTACCTAAACATTGTACAATATCACTATGGATTTTATTATTGGCCTACCTTTTACACCCATGGGGAGGAATTCCATTTGGGTAGTGATTGACCGTATGAACAAATAATCCCATTTCATTCTAATTAGGGACTCATCCAAGGTGGATGAGCTGTGTTAGTGGTGTGTTCAGGAGGTTAAGAGGCTTAATTATGTACCATAATCCATTGTTTCATATAAGAACCATATTTAACCACTTTCTTTGGGGAAGGACTTTAGAAGGAATTAGGGTCATAGGTCAGGTTAAGAACAACATACCACCCTCAAATGTATAGTCTGATGGATAAGGAGAATCATATTTTAGAATACATTCTCCAAGCATGTTTGTTTGATTTCATAGTTTTATGAGGTATCCATTTGGGATTTGTGGAGTTTTCTTATAAAAATAGTGTTCAATCCTCAATTTAAATGATTCATTTTGAGTCACTTTATGTCCATCTGTGTTGGTCGCCTTTGTGTTGGGATGTGGTGGGTGAGACCACATTGTTGGGATCAAGAACAGTCTATGGAATGTGTGATAAAGTCAAGTTGATCATGGTGTTTTTTTTGATGGAGTAGATTCCTTAAAAGTCTTATGTCCATCAGAGTTATTGAGCATTGTAGTTCCCTAAGGGTGACCAAGTATTCTTTAAATTAGCACTTCGCTTGGGTCCATATCATTTGGGTATGAAAGGTTCTCAATCATCGAGGAATATCATACCATTTCAAATTATCTATAGAGTTATTAATGGGTCATACAAGTTATATTTTCCCTCTCAGTTGATGTTAATTCATGACATCTTTTGTGACTCTCAATAGAAAAAGTATAACCTAGATTCATCTCATGTGTTGAATTTGTAAGAGATGTAATTGGAGCCTAATTTGTTTAAATTCTTGGTATGGATTATGGATTTTCATGAGAAAGTGATTTATTAAAAGTTTATTCTTTTGGAACGGGTCCTTTGGTAGTTGTTTCTGATGCTTTTTCCAGGGTGCTCGCAACCGTCTGTGGAGGGCGTGCAGCTGTTGCCCCGAATTCCCTCTTTCTAAAGGCAGGCGACATCTTTCGCTTATTCAGGGATGTTTACTCCTTGATCGAAACAGATGATGGGATTTTGGTTCTTTATTTTGTGGATTCCTCCTCAAAACTCATCACCTTGTCCAGGTCTCCCTTAAAGATTAATTCATGGTTAATGAATCTCATTCTTGGTGCCATATATTGTTGGATTCTGGTAAATTACACTACTTCCATCTAGAAATTCCATGGGGTCTGGACATGGTATCAACCTTCGGTTGGAGTAGATGACAACATAAGGCATGTCGGGCCATCTTTGGATCTGTGGACATTGGGGAACCAGTATTCTTCCTCATAAGATGGCATCTCAAGGGAACAAAACCTGAGTCATCCCACGTCAGTCATGGGGTATCATAAGCTAGCGGCATGTCTCTGAGGTTTTCCTCATCTTCAATGATTAACACAGGGTACATTGTGAGATAAATGTCTTGTGGAGACAGTTATGCCAAAGTCTTTTCTTCTGAGGTTTTCCTCAGGAATCTCATGTTTAACATGAGGTAGGATGCGAGTTTAATGTATTTTGGAGAATTGACGAGGGTTATTAGAAAATCCCATAGAGACGGATCAGATTGGTAGATCCCTAGAAGGGATCTCCAAGAGTGTTTATCAGGTAGATGGATCAGAACACTCAATAAAAGGATACCTGAGATTGTGTGTCCCATAAAGGAAAGATGTAACATCGTGAAGGCTAATCTAGACACCACTGAGGGAGAATCACGGATTGTGCACCCCTAAATGGGGAAGTACCAAGGTTTACCATTGGATGGAATTGAACCTCATGGAGGCTTCCTACGTACCCTATGTAGATGACAGGGATAAAAACCCATATAGATTGAAGGGGTGATGAATTGAGGTGTAAAAAAAGGGAAACAACCCAGATACATACTCGTGATTATGCATGTAAAGAGGCCCATCATATGAGGAAAAATAATAGGTGGATAGTTATGGATTTTGTGGTGATTATGTATGGTTAGCTACCCAAGTGCCGGAAGGAGCGGTGCTGAGTTGAATGGCATGATCTCACCAGGATGTGGTGGCCCAGGTAAGAATCAGAACGGATGATAGAGATTTTAATGAAGTGGAGTAGGAATGAGATGGAACTGATTTGAGGATAAATGTGATGTTGGGATTGAGCCTTGAAGAGACTTCCAATGTATCCTTGTGGTAGGGAATCAAAGTCCATATAGTTTGGTGGGACTATGGAAACCCAGAGGAGGTGACTCATGAAAATGGATGCATGGATGGGTTCTTGAGAAAATAGAACCTACAGGTTGGGGCATGATATTCTTGGAACACATGGGATCAAGGGATAAATCAGGGTGAGACATGAGTGATGGGATTGAACCATAGGGAGGCTTCCTACATATCCTCATGGTAGGGAATCGAAATCTACATAGTTAATCTGAAGATGGATTACTATCTATTGGGGAATTCAATGGATTACCATCAATTTGGGCACAACGGCTTACCGCTAGATGGGTTCCCAATGGCTTACTGCTATACGGGGTTGATAATGGACTACCGCTAGATGGGGTCACAATTTCTTACCGCTTGGTAGGGTTGACAACAGCTTACCACTGTATAGGGTCACAACAGCTTACCGCTGGATGGGGTTGAACCTCATAGAGGCTTTCTATGTACCTTTTCAAGGAGACAAGAATCAAATTCCACATAGTATGGGATGTTTTCGAGGCCTACACTCTAGGCTCCCTAATTATTGTTGTTCTTGAACCACAGGGAGGCTTCATACATACCTTACCTTGGAATGGATCAAATTCCACATAGTTTAGGAGTGGGATCCGACCATAAAGGGGGTTATAACCAATGGTTGTTGGGATTGAACCTCCAAGAGGCTTCCTGCATACCTTTCCATGGAAATGATCAAAGATCACGTTGTTCATGATGGGTTTTAGTAAGCTGACTTGAAGATAGTCAGGACCAATGGATTATCTGATTAAACCTCTGGGAGGCTTCCTACGTACCTCACCATGGAAAGGATAAAAGACCACATAGTTTGGGAGGGTTTGGAGATTACACTCTAGGATTTCATAGAGTATACCAAAGTCAATGCTTACTACTCTAAGCCCGTGTGAGTCGTTCTTGGTATGAGAAACAAGAGGGTTAAGGACATGACGATCACAGTGCAATGGTGCATCTTGAATGGTGTGAAATGGGGATTATGAAAGGAAGTTACCTGGGTGCTGCTAAGGGGGGTAATGGTGGATGGGGATTAGGCCTGGATGCAGCCCGTGTGCTGCTATAGAGTGTAAATGATGAATGTGGATTACACAAGGAAGCTTTCTGGGTGCCGCTATGGAGCAGAAATTGTGCATGGGGCTTACGAATGGAAGTTTCCCATGTTCCTCTAGGGATAGGCAATGGTGTATGGGGATTATTCAAGGACGCTGCTTGGGTGATGCTATGGAGTGGCAATGGTGGATGGGTCTTACGCAAGGAAGCTACCTGGGTGCCGTTATGGAGAGATAATGGTTGGATGGGGCTTATGAAACAAAGATGTCTGGGTGCCGCTATGGAGTGGAAATGGTGGAATGGAATTACGTAAGGTAGCTTCCCGGGTGCCTCTATGGAGCGACAATAGTGGATGGGGCTTATGCAAGGAAGTTTTCTGGGTGCCACTATAAAGCAGCAATGTTGAATGGGGCTTACACAAGGAAGCTACCTGGGTGTTGCTATGGAGCGGCAATGGTGAATGGGGCTTATGCAAGGCAGCTTCTTAGGTGCCTCTATGGAGAAGAAATGGTGAATGGGGCTTAGGAAAGGTAGCTGCCCAGGTGCCACTATGGAGTGGAAATGATGGAAGGAGCTTAGGCAAGGAAGCTTCCTGGATGCCTCTTTGGAGTGGCAATGGATGGGGCTTGTGCATGGAAGTTCCCAGGGTTCTACTATGGATAGGAAATGATAAATGGGGCTTATGCAAGGATTCTACCCATATTGAATTCCTCATGTCTAGCCATGAGGGAATCCCAACTGACTTGTGAGTTGAGGCAAAAGATTAAGGCATGCACCTATGCACTAGTGCACAAGTGGGATAACGCCAAGGGTGCTAGAATCAGTCCGAATAAAGGGGGTTGAAAAGTGTGAATCACATTACCAACATTAATAATGTGGTGAGGGTGGCATGACGATGGAGGATAACTGTTGAATGTGTTCGAAACATAGCTTCAATATCACATTAGCCTAAAATGGGGACAAATGAGGGTTTACTGTTGACCTTGTTCGAAACATTGGACCTGACTCAAAGTGTCGTCGTAATTCTTCCGAGGCATTGGCCCAGGACGGTAGGTGCGCTGATGCGGCATGGGGCCATGCTATTAAGGAGTCCCTTCTAACATGGAAGAGGATGAAGATTCAAATGAAAGACATGAAAAACATGAGGTGGAGTGCTGGGATGTTTTAACAGATTCCAATGCTCTTGAAATTATTCCACTATAATCATGTCATGAGGCATCTTATGCTTATCACATAAGTATTATCTTATTTGGAACAACAGGCATCCAATTATTGAATGATAGGGCATGTTATAGTTTATATTCATTTAGATATGACTATTGGAATCTTATGCTTGGAGCATAAGGCATCACTTGTTTGGAGAAAGAGGCATCCTATGATTGGAAAATAGGGTGAACTATAGTTTATAGTCATGTAGATATCATTATTGTAATATTATGCTTGGAACATAAAGCATATCTTGTTGGGAGAGAGTGGCATCCAATGTTTGGAACAGACGGTTTAATATAATTTAAAGTCATACAGACAGGACAGTTAGGCTTAAGGTCCCTAGAAATGGTTGGTGATGGGACTTACACAAGGGTAGACCTTTCTATTTCACCCTGGAATAGGAGTCAGGTGATGGGGTTCAGATGACTTGCTTGAGGAATGGTTCAACCCAAGGTACTCAAGGGGATTGATGATGAGAATATCAACCCATGACATTGAAAATGGACCAAGAGAAATATGCTGATCAAAGGTGTTTCATGGTGTGTGGATGAGTATCTCATATCATCGTATCCCATAGGTGGAAGGTGGCTGCACAGAATGGCACAATGGAAATTGACGACGTCCCGGCCTGAAAATTTTATGGTGTGACTCTCCATTTTTTCATGGGGGTCAGTGATGGTAGTGAAGGGACCAACCCATAGGGGCCGGACCACAGCTCGACATTAACCCTGAGCATGGGTGCGGGGGTAAAACCCCCATAGTATAGACCAGCAGGGGAAAAGGTATTAGCCTCACAAAGGATAGGTCTTCTTGAAGTAGCTTCTCAGAGAAAAGGGTCTCATGGAACATGGGGTCTCACGAAGAACCTTCGTGATGGACTCACAGAGCAGCTTTGTAAAGGAATCTTCTCACGGAGCATGGACTCAAAGAGCAGCTTCAAGAAGGAAGGTGATCGCGGAGCATGGAATCTCGAAGCAACTACGCGAAGGAAGTTGCTCACAGAGCATGGACTCGCGGATCAACTTCATGAAGGAAGATACTCATAGAGCATGAACTCACAGAGCTCCTCAGCTCCATGTAATGGGATAAATCGTCCACCCAAGGGGCGGCATAACCATCAGTATGAAGGGGGTGAGCTGGGTGTTTATAGGGGATAGGCGTCGTGAAGTACATCTCCCTCAGTGTGAATCCAAAGCTCACCCCGCAGTGGGTCCGTGAACATCAAAGGGGTTCATGGAGCATCTCACCTCCTCACTTCACAGTGGGTTCGCGAACGTCAAATGGGGTTTTTGGAGAAACCCACCTCATTGCTCTGTGGTGGGTTCGTGATCGTCAATGGGATTCATAGAGCATCTCGCGTTCTCAATTTTTGGTGCGTTTGTGAATTTCAAAGGGGTTCATGGAGCATACCTCCTCCTCGCTCCATAGCAGCTTCACGAAAGAGCATCTTTCCATCGGTGGGCAGCCCCGATCAAGTTCCCTTTCTCCACAATCATGGAGGGTGCTTTGAGAATGGGCTCCGTGAACCCATTTTCTTGACCAACATCAAATGTCCATAACTCCTAATCCGTAACTCTATTCAGGACCTATGACCTACCAAGTTGAGACTTGCAAAATGGACTACGATCTTAGATCCTTAATGTAAGCAATTTTAATATTTTGAGGATGCGTTTTTCTATGCCAATAGTAGCATAGTGGTTATGAGAATGAGACATGGGAGTAGATTTCTTAGGTTGAGGACAAGTATCTATTTTTTTCTCTGATCAAGTGTCATGTTGGATTTTTGGGGGATGACATTTTTCATGGTGGATAGAATTATCACATATGTTATTTTTATTTAGTGTTATTTTTTTTATTATCTTTAGCCTATAATTTATCATTGGGTTTCACCTTGATTTGTTTTTGTGAAAATGGATATTTTGGTCTTAACAGTAGGTGGCACAAGATTAGAACATGGTTTGGGAAAACCATGTGCCCTCACCTAAGATACCATATAGAAAATGTTCATTTTGGACAAGGGTGACCACATGGTTGGTGAAATGTTTGTATAACCATTCGGGGTAACCATGTAACCTGTTATTCTTAGAAAGTGAGGGATGCATGGTCACCGCATGGATTGGAAAACAATGTGGGCTGACAATTCAACCTTCCTAGGTCATTAAAAAGTAGAAAATTACTCTTTTGGTCTCTTCTATTTTATCACTAAATCACTTTCCATCCACCCCATACTGGATTTTCATTCTTGTATCTTCTTCCAATACATCTAGGACTTATTTATCAACAATATATGGGTCGTTTAAGCTTTGTAACTACAAGAAATCACCAGGTAATTATCATGAATCATGATTTTTCCCATCTTCCAGGGTTTCTCTTCCATCTTTCTTATGTTATTCTTTTCATGTGTGTTATTTAACCAAATAAAGATATGATCCTGATATTTTGGTTAGAATCATGTTTTTTATTGTTTTACATTTATTTTATAGGGTATTGTGGTTATATGTTTGTGGTTTTTCCCCCGATTTTGAATGTTTTAAAATATGAGGTTAGTGGTTCCTTGATTTTAAATTATTATATTGGTTTTTATTTATTTATTGATTATTTAATTATGTTATTTGGATTATTTTTCTGGTGTGAAACATGTAATTGAAATGTTTTGGGATGAATATGTGATGAAAATGGGATTTATAAAGGAAAGTGTTCATGTTTCATGTGTTATTCATTGTAATATTTCTTTAATATGTTTTATTCCTTATGTGGACGGTTTGGAATGTGTTTTAAATGTGATTTAATGGTGTGAATGAGTTGAAAGAGTATTTTCTAATAGAAATGGTTTTTCATTTCAAATTGTTTTTTTTTTCACCTTAAATGTGTGTTTTAATTGTGAAATTAATGTGAATAATATAATAAAATGGTTTTATATAAGTATGAATTTGAAGGGGGGTTTTCCCAGGGAAATGGTTGGACTCTAAATGTATTCTTCTAATTTCATTTCTAAATGGGTTTTGTAGATTGTGCAATTGGTGATAAATGTATTTCTAAATTTTTTGGTGTGCGTGTTAAATAGAAAGAGGTTTTGTTTATGAAAAATGGTTGTTTCCATGTGATTTTTGAATGTCAAATCAATGAAGATTGTGAAAGTGTATATTTCCTTGAGTTATTGTAATTATTTTCAGGCATGTGTTAATGTGATGATTTATGTGATATGCGATATGTATGTACTTGACCCTAAATATTACATAATCTAGCTAACTCATCTAGATTTTACTTCTTAACTATACTAAAGATATTTTTGTTTTAGAGGTTTATAAAGATAGGAAATAATGTATACATATCATCCCATAAGCATACAAATTGGGTACCATTAAAACTATATCCATTTATTCAAAAAGATAAAAAAAATTCAATAAAATTTAACATGATTTATTTAAAAAATCATCATAAAATTTACCTGGACATTCTTCCTTCTCTTACACATCTTTATAAGCAAGGAAAATCATTTCAAAACATGTGATGTCCATAAAAAGATTAGTAATAGATATAAAATAAGTAAATAAACCATTAGTTTATTAATACTTATAAACATATGATATCCCTTTCACAAAGACATACTTATCACCTATAAAGTATTATATATTTACTTTGTGAAATAAGAGATTTATATAGAAAAACATAAATAAACCATATAAATGTCTTAGATAATTAAACAATCAGTATTTTAACCCTACCAATTGCCTTATTATTTATAACCATCATAATTTCCATATATTGTAACCTTCACAGCTACCTTGAGGTGTAACCATCACAGTTTCACTTGGAGTAACAATATAGATGAATTCCAACATACACATACCCAATGAATTAGAGTTAGATATATGTCCCATATATCATCGTAAAAATACAAAATAACAATAATATAATTATAAAACATGAATAATTGGGTAAAAACATTTCTTTTGAATTTCATAAAATAGAACATTAAAAGAATATTTTTAAAGAAAATTCCATTACAAATATCATATAATTGATTTCAAAATTAATATAATGAATGTATTATGTGTATAAACTATAAAAAAAACATAATACAGCATAATATAAAAAAATTCATTACACAAATATTCATTGTACCATATTATCCTTCAAGTAGAAGGTTAACCCAACAAATGGTAATTGGGTTATGAATTTCCTTACCTCGATTTCTTCATACATTAAATGAGTTTAAAACTCTTGTATAAGAGTAAAACTATTCCTATTAATAATTTAACAAGACATATTAGTTTTTATAACACATTATATGATCATTTTCTAATAGAATTACACCCACTTATTAATAACATTTTGTTTTATCGATTTTTTCAGGTTCATGATTTACATGGTTTTTATGGTCAATTAATATTTGATTTTATTTTCATATGGAGATGAAACTACATAAGTGGACTGAAATAGTATTAATATTTTTACAAAATATTAAATGATACCATAAATATTTTTTTCATAAATGATAATGAATTATTAGGTAAAACATTAATGGAATTTTCTTAGATCATTTTCACGGTTCTTTGATATTCCTGATCTTATTTCATTATATAATTTAATATCATGCATATAATTTAATTACATAACATACATGATTTTATATAATTCACATTAAAATATGTTTCAACCATTAAAATTGTTTTATCACCATCTTTGAAATAAGTAAAAAAAATTGAAAACACATCGTCCTTGATGTTGGTAAATCGACGCATCATGGATGGGGTTTTTATTTTTAGAATAAAAGGACAAGGAGAAGAATTATGATGAATAATTTCTCCATAAATATGATAACATCAAGAATATATAATTTAGTTGAGCTTACATTCCTCTTGAATAAGGGTGGTTTATTATTTTATATGAAAAATAAATGGGATTGAAAAGAAAATCCAAGAAAAAGAAAGAGTACTTTTACCTCTTGATATCTCCTCCTTGAGATCCACCTTATGGTATTTTGGTTTTGGAATTTCTGTGAGACCAGTAGGTATTGGATTTTTCAAAGATACTTAGGTTTTGTATTGGGAAAAAAATTAGTTAGTGTGAAATCTTGAGAGGTGTGAGAGGAATAGGGGTGAAGGTGGTATTTATAGTAGAGGACATGAGGGGTTTTTAATTATTTAAACCATTAGTTTATTATTTTTTACTACGATTATGAATATTCTTGTGTGATTAAAAATTAAAATTAGTGCATGTGAGTTAGAATTAGGGGGTTTCTTCATAGCAGAACATTATCGATGACTCGATAATTCAGGTATTTAGCTTATTTTGTAATTTACCATATTTCATTATGAACCAAAAACTCAAGTGTTTTAGAAAAATACAAAAAATTAACCATATCCTGTTTCCAACATGTAGAATCCAAAAAGTAACATAATTTTGTCAAAATAATTTTATAAATATGTGAAATTTAATTTTCAACTAAATAATAATTGATTTTAAAAATAATAATTTTGAAACTGTATATAATTTTATAACACCTTGAAGAATTAATAAAGGTCTTATAAAATTATCTTATATAACCATAAAACAATAAATTAATATTTTATGATTACATTTTATTCTAATACCTTATCGTTTAAATTATTAAATTAATTATAAAATTTTAATTGAATATTTTTTACTTTAAAAAATACCAATACTTATACTATGATCATGATGTTACTTATAAAATGCAGAAATTTTATTTATATATTCATTAGTGAGGTTACTACTCATTTTTTCATATTATTATTCCTAAGGGTATGTTACTATCTAATAAAAATTATGTTGTTCTTATCAGACTCTAAATATATTACTATACGCAACTGTGTATGTCCGTTTTTTTAAATTCAAAACATGGAAGGAGAAAATTTATTTAATATATCCTTAAAAATGATGTTTCTTAGAGAATAAGTGTTGCATGAATTTCAAATTATTTGTATATCCTTTGGGAGTTACATTCTCCCCACCATCTGAATATTATGTCCTCACCTTTTTTTAAATTTATTTATTAAAAATGGTACTTTTCTCATATAGCATTTTCAGATTACCATGTTTCTTCTTCAAGCATATGGTTTCTCTATAAATCTTTACATGGTGTATTACCTTATTCCTAAATAGTTGTTCTCTTCAATAAATATTCTAAACAGACTCTTTTTTATTAGAAAGGTTCTCTTCCAATAGAACTACTTATGGGCTCAAGATATGAGATGACTCAGGAACATACTTTCTCAACATCAAAACATGAAAAACATTGTCTTCCTGGGATAAACACTGAGGAAAAGCAACTTGATAGGTGACTGTTCCAACGTCCTCAATTATTTTATAACTTCCAAAGAACCATGGACTTAGCTTTCCTTTCTTACCCAAATTCTTAACACAATTCCATTGTGAGATTATAAGAAAAACATGATCACCTACCTTGAATGAAAAGTCTTTCTTCCTATAATATACATAGGCTTTCTTCCTACACTTAGATTTCCTCATGTATTGATGGATCATCATAATTTTCTCAGCCACTTCATCTAATAATAATGGTCCCATTAATGTCATTTCCCCAACATCATCACAAAATGCTATAGTTTGACACTGATTCACATATAAGGACTCAAAATGATCCATATATATATTGGAATTAAAGCTGTTATTATAAGTAAACTAATCTAAATAAATTTATTGATCCCAACATCCCTAGTAGTCCATTGAACTAGCTCAAAGAATATCCTTCAGTGTATGATTTGTTTTCTCAGTCTATCCATCATATTAAGGGTGAAAGGATGTGAAAAAATTTAATTATGGGCCTAATGACTACTGAAGGCCCTTCTAAAAGTTATAAGTGAACCTGGGATACAAATCACATATAATGTAGAGAGGAACTCCATGTAAGCTGATAATATATTTTTGGTACAGTCAAGAAAGATTACTATCATGACCTGTCCTCGGGGCCCGTGTCGTGACTACCCCAAGCCCACCTTCTATAGGCCAGGGGCTAGCGACTAGCACCAAAGGCGTAAATCCCGATAACTGGGAAGGCATTGCCCTTTTAAAAGTAAACAAAACACCACAGAGTACAAGCAGAAGTAAAACACTAAGTACAGAGAGAAGTGATGAAAGGTAAATGGGCCAGAATACAAACCCAAATGGAAGTACAACTACACCAGAACAAAGTACAACAGAAGAAGACAATAGCTGGAAGGACGGAAGTGGCTCCTTGGTCGTCCTCCTCGGATCCTACCTGAAGGGTAGGTACGGATAGCGCAGCTCCTGGATCGTCCACCATTGATCCTACCTAAAGGGTAGGTACAGATAGCCTCCACAACGCTCTCGCCCGTCAACCTCCTCCGAGTGTCGTCTCACCATGAATTCCACCTCCGAATACTGACTCGGCGTGTAGTCCACCTCCAGGTACTGACTCGTCGTGTAGTCCACCTCCGGGTACCGTCCAGTCCTCGAACACTCGGCCTCCATCAGCACTGCTCGTCGTCTGCAACCAACACAATGAGGTGCGGGCATAGCTCGTGCAGGGGTGAGTATAACGATACTCAGTAGGTTCCCCGAGACCCTCAAGGTCTAATTATAACCACCAAGGATAACCACAATGAAGATCTCAAAAGATAACCTCTACTTAGGTATATTCCCATACATATACCTAAGTTATCAAGTAACCCATATCAATCATGAGAAACACAAGGATTATGAAATCCACGGATAACCACTACCCAGGTATATGCCTATACATATACCTAAGTTATCAAGTAACTCATCTCAATCATGAGGAAACACAAAGGTCATAGACTCAGCTCAAACCAGGATTTTTATTATCGAAACCGTAACTGCTGAAGAGCTCCGTCTCTGGAGTGTACAGTGGTCCTGTCATGACTCCTAGGTACTACTCACTAACCTAAGACTGCTGAGGTACTCCTCCTGTTGAGTACCGCGGGCCATCCACCCAAACACAGTAGTGCTTCCCGCCGGGGTATGCCACCCAAACACAGTAGTCCACACCCCCTAGTAGCCTGCCGAGGTATTCTTCGGATGAGTACCGCGGGTCTGCACTGTCACACAGGTAGTGCTACATCCGCCACGGGTCTGTACCTCACAAATTAGTGCTCCTTCCACTGGTCTAGTCGACTCACTCCAAGTCAAGTCGGTCAAACAGTCGTCAGGTCTCAGTCGGCTACACGGTCTCTGTACTCTGCACGCTCGTCTCTGGGAGGGTCCTCTCCACGAGCAACAGGTTTATACTCCAAGTATCTCAAATTCCCACAAATAAGTATCCCAAAGGACCGCCTCGTCATAGGGGTCTCAACGCAACAGACGACGCGTCAATCGAACGCCCGGTCTGTGAGTTACTAGCACTTTCGTCGCAGGGGCCCGGTTGGTTTCGTGTTCGAACCAACCCGGAAGTATCTCAACTATACCCCAACTCTCATAGGGTAAACTCAAAGGGACAGTTTCTCAACATGATCACCAACGCCGCTGACGGTTCATCAAACGGACGTTCGGTCTGAAAGATATCAGCTTTTCCGTTCCAGGGGCCCAGTTGGATTTCGGGTACAATCCAACCTGGCCACTATCCAACAGCAACCAAAACTCGGGCGAAGTATTCAAAAAGTTCTCTCTCATCAATAGGAAATCAACGAGATAGACAACACATCAATCGAACACCCGGTCTGTGAGTTATTGGATTTTTCGTTCCAGAGGCCCAGTTGGTTTCGTGAGAGAACCAACCCGACCGTACTCCGACGGCATCCAAACCTCGAGCGGAGTAAGCCAAAAGATCCATCTCACTTAGAGGAATCCATCAAAGTTGACGGCATGTCAATCGGATGTCCGGAGCTCAAGATATAAGCGTTTCTGCTCCGAGGGCCCGGTTGGTTTCGTATCCGAACCAACCCGGCCGAACCCAAGGTATTCTGAAACTTTGAGTGTAATATACCTAACTGACCGTCTTGATCCAAGGGTCTCATCACCACTGACGGTGCGTCGATCAGATGTCTATAGCTCAAGATATTAGTGAAAACTCGTGAGGGGTCCGAAAATGGGGGGTCTGGGCCCGGACCGACCCGGGTGGGCACGGCCCAGCCCGGGCTGGGGGCCTCAGCGCTGGCTGAGCGGTCGCGCCCAAGGAGTCGCGGTCCCCTCGCGCTGGGGGACTCTTCGTGTCACCGGACTCGGCGCGCTGCCGCATTCCGCGTTCCCCGGTCTCGCGCGGCCTCGGGACCCTCCCTCGCCACCGCGGCTTCAGCCACGTCATATTCTTCCGGCGGCGCGCTGCGCGCCGCCGCCCCCGACCGCTGGCGCCGCCGCACCGGCGGGGGATTCCGCTTACCACCGGACGCACTCCGGTGGTCCGATTTGCCTGCCGTCTTCGCCAGAGATCATCCCGGGACCCGACCATCACTGCAAAGCCTTCAAAACGCCTTCGCAGCCCGCCTCACCATCGTCTGTCGATCCGCACTTCGACAACAAAACGCGGGGTCTTCAAATCGCCTCCTCGGCCTCGACTCTGCTTGCGGTTTCTTTCGGCCCCAACGGCACGGGGCGACGGCACCGCGCTTCTTCTCCGCGTTCGTTCTTCTCGTTTCCGCACGGTGCAACGGCACTGTGCTGCCTTTCACGTGCCACAACAAACTCAAACAGCAAGGGGGGAAGGAGGGTCGGCCGTGTTCGTGTGGTCCGACCTTCCCCCATTACTATGATAACAGGCGGTCCAAAATGAAACCAAGAAAGGCAATAGATGAGATCACGATCAATAATAAAAATAAGCCCCCACAACTTCCCGAAAAAAAAATCCCAATCCTCAAGGAAAACGTGCACATATCATCTAGTTAATAAGTTGATCCGTGTTTCCTTGTTTTCTTTAGAATTAAGGAAACGAGGGAATAAAATCATTCTCAAACATAATTCCCTACCTCAAGCGTTGTCGTCGAACGCGAGTTCATCGCGGAATTAACCGTTGCGGAAGAAGAGGATCATCGCGGAAGAGAAGGATAGTCGTGGAAGAAACGTCGTTGACGTCGCAGTACACGGTGTCACATCGTCGATCTCCGAGGGTTTGGCGTTCTTCGTCGGAGGACGGAGCGTTCTTCGCGTTCTTCGCGTACTTCGTCGAAGAAGAACGCTTTCCTCCAAATCCTCTCCACAACACAAGTTCCAACAGAAATAAAATAAGAGTAATCTTATTTTATTAATGCACATAATAGGTTTGAATTTCAAAAGAAAAGAAAGGAACAATTAATTCAATGAAATAATTGTAACGATTTAATCGCCCAATTTAATGAGGCATTTCTTAACCAGAAAAATGCACGGTTGACTTTCATTAAAGAGGGGTTTTGCGGGTGCATTACTTTGATGAAAATAAACGGTGGGGCTCGTGTGGGCCCCACCTCACAAATATTCTACCAAGTGGGTAGGATATTTTGGGTTCCACCCTCTCCGCTTAACTTAGCTTAAGTGTCTTTTAAGTGGCTTTAAGTGAAATAAAATAAAGTTGTCGCACCACGTTATTTTATTTCTTAACTTAATCCCAAAAATTAAAAACTACACCCAAGAAAACACAACTCCAGAAAAGGTGTTTCTAAGCAAATACCAGCGCTGCGATTCCATTGGTGCCCTCGGAATTCGATTCCGATCACCGGTTCAAAAGTTAGAAAAACCCGCTCGTTCGTTCACTGAATGTACCCAACCTAAACTTCAGAAATTAATTCCGGTCACACCGGGCCTCGGAATTAGGGGCTGTCAGAAACTGCATTCTTGTAAAATTCCAAAGAAAATTAAGAAAAAACATTCCTTGAAATTTTCAGGTCTTAACATTACTCTCATCTCAGGGATTTACGTCCCCGTAAATCTTCAACACAAACTAGGTTCACAAAAGTGGTACAGACCACGCATCTGAGCCTTCCGCTCCCATGTGCTCACCTGGAGGTTCCCGTACTACCAAAGAAAGTGCACCCGAGGAATCGATCGTCCTCGTAGGATCTGTTCCTATCGATCCTCGATCCCCACTAGAACCTCTATGAAAGACACCCCATCGCCATCGTCCAGCTCCCCATGGTCTATTATATGCAAAGGGTCGAGCACGTATCTCCTCAGTTGAGATACGTGGAAGTCATCATGCACCTGGTGTAACTGAGGTGGATGGGTCAAGCAGTAAACCACCCCGCCTACCCAGCTGAGGACCTAAGAAGGTCTGCTGAACCTCAGAGATAACTTTCCACCTTGGTCACATCTCTGTAAACCTCATCGAGGTGAGACCCGTATAAGGACGTGATCATCATCCTTGAACTCCAGAGGTCTCCAACTCTTGTTTAGAACTGGAACTCAAAACGACAGCTGCCCCAAGGGTATGGTTGACCGACTCAATAATGATCAGTCACACCCTCCTGTGCCTGAGTTACCCTGTGCTGCCTGGGGTTTCCTTTTTTTTCTCCAACCAAGGAAAACCCATTCCGACGTCGTAGTTAAACCACAACCTTTTTGCCTAATACCGTCAATTTTTGTATGAAATTTGATTGCTCATTCCATACTCAAACCAACGTCGTAAGGACTCAATGCTTCCACCAAGATATTTCAACCGAAACTCTCACCTCGAGGGTCTGACCACACTATCGGCGTAAGTGTGATTATCGAGTCTTCTCCCAAGGTATCCCCAGAATTGATGGTCAAGTCTACAGCTTTCCGGAAACTCTAGGTATAGGACAAGATTTGTGGAAGGAAGGAATGATTCGTATCAACGCATGTTACTACGGCAGCTAGTAGTGGACATAGACGGTACCTTGAATCATTTTTAGAGCCATTGGGTCACACTCCTTGACCGCATGCAGCTGCACTCTTCCTCTTCCCTCCAGCTCCCTGATCCTAGTGGGGATAACTAAGGTGGTTGGTTGTACCATGTTAAGATGTACACCACCTCATGTTGTTCTCCTCGCTCTGCATTCATTTCTGCTGCTTCGCAGACTCATCACTCCTTAAAGCTTCCACTTCTTGAAACATTTAACATGCCCGAGTCTCTAAGACTGGTGCCAGTTTCCTGTTTCTTACTGCACCGTGCAGTCTTAATCCACTCTAGGATGACCTGCACCTTCTTTGCCTATGATCTGAAAGTGCTGCTAAAAATTTCTCCTTTGATGAAAAGAGAAACTCGGTCTCATCCCCTGGATGAACCACGCCTATTGCCTAATACAGTCAATCCCGACATGAATGATGCATTCATGCCATGGATGACGTCATAAGGCCTCGACGTAACTACCAAGAGACCCAACTGTCAGTCTCGCCTCCAAGGGTCGAGTCACACTGTCGGCATCAGTGTGAGGTCACTGGGTCTCCTCCATTACAAATCTCGAAAGTGAGTGTCAAGTCAACAGTCTTAACCAGGACCACTCAGTATCAACCAAACAAAAAGGACAGGAAAGCAAACATCACAAAGATAAGTGTCTTTTTATTATTGCAGATCATAGTACAAATACACGAATAAAACAACAACATGGAACTATAAGTACAAGGGACGTATCCACTAGTTCCTCTCTTGTCCACCTTCTCCCAGAGCTCTACTGCCTTGTCCACTCCTCGGCTGTTGCTCAAGCACTAGCCGCTGCTTCTGTCTCGGTGGCTCCTCTAACACCCGCTGATCAACTGTGTGGGGGGTCGTATAGTCACGTGATAGGTGACCCTTCCTACCGCATGAGAAACATTGTCCGTTTCTGGTATGCCTGGCTCTGACCCCACCCTGTGTGCCCCGCACCACCGATCCTAAAACCCAAGATCGCCCAACTGTTGGTCTGGTCCTCCTGGACCTCTGCATCATCTTTCTACTGCCCACATATGACTCATCTACTGATCAAAAACCCTGCGGCAAAGGTAGAAGCTCCTGTACACGCTCGGGGTGTAGAGCTAATGGCACAAACTCCACCCTGAAGAAGGTATCGAAGTCTTCCCATGTGAAGTCCAACCCGTCGCAAAACCGGAACAAGTGGCCCCACCACCTGCCTGCTGCTGCCTGAAGAAGGCTAGCCACAAAGATCACCATGAAGTCTACCGACGTCCCCACTAGCCTGAAGACTCTCACCATAGCCTCCAGCCAATCCTCAGCTGCATGCGGGTCCGTCTCTCCCCGGAACCTGGGTGGTCACTGGCGCTGGAACTCGTGCAGCACGCTCAAGTGGCGTGCATTGCCTACTACTAGGCCTGGTGGCATCGGTGGCCCAACGTATGGTAGTACCGCTGGTGCCTCAACTGCAAGAGGGCCCCGTACCGAAGCCTCGTCGCTCGACAGGATGTCAGTACGCACATCCCTCTGGGCTCTAGCTGGTCGTCCGAGAAAAGGATTCCTGAAAAAAACAAAGTGACACTGTCAAACGATTATACCTAGTGAGCTGACCTGGTTTGATATGACATTTAAAAACTTCTTGAAACACACACGCAATCAGTGTTTTTGTGCACAATGTTGGAAATCAGTTTTCAGGTTCCTGGTGTATGGATACGTCGGTCTCCCGCACCAACACTGGACTCCCTGAACTGAAAAACACACTCAGTACTGTTAACACTATTTCTTCACAGAAAGAAAATATCAGAGTCATAAGTTCTGTTGTAAAACCAACTCTTCTGATACCAATTTTTCACGACCCGTCCTCGGGGCCCGTGTCGTGACTACCACAAGCCCGCCTTCCATAGGCCAGGGGCTGGCGACTAGAACCAAAGGCGTAAATCCCGATAACTGGGAAGGCATTGCCTTTATAAAAGTAAACAAAACACCAGAGAGTACAAGCGGAAGTAAAACACTAAGTAAAAAAGAGAAGTGCTGAATGGTAAATGGGCTAGAATACAAACCCAAATGAAAGTACAACTACAGCTGAACAAATTACAACAGAAAAAGACAACAGCGGGAATGACGGAAGTGGCTTCTGGGTCTTCCTCCTCGAATCCTACCTAAAGGGTAGGTATAGATGGCGCTGCTCCTGGATCGTCCACCACGGATCCTACCTGAAGGGTAGGTATAGATAGCCTCCACAACGCTCTCGCCCGTCAACCTCCTCTGAGTGTCATCTCACCGTGAAGTCCACCTCCGGATACTGACTCGTCGTGTAGTCCACCTCCGGTTACCGTCCAGTCCTCGAACACTCGGCCTCCATCAGCACTTCCCGTCGTCTACAACCAACACAATGAGGTGCGGTCATAGACTGTGCAAGGGTGAGTATAACGATACTCAGTAGAGACCCTGAGACCCTCAAGGTCTCATTAAAACCAACAAGTATAACCACAAAGAAGATCTCAACAGATAACCTCTACTTAGGTATATGCCCATACATATACCTAAGTTATCAAGTAACCCATCTCAATCATGATAAAACACAAGGATTATGAAATCAATGGACAACCACTACCCAGATATATGCTCATACATATACCTAAGTTATCAGGTAACCCATCTCAATCATGAGGAAACACAAAGGTCATAGACTCAGCTCAAACCAGGATTTTTATTATCGAAACCGTAACTGCTGAAGAGCTCCGTCTCTGGAGTGTACAGTGGTCCTGCCATGACTCCGAGGTACTTCTCACTAACCTAAGACTGCTGAAGTACTCCTCCTGTTGAGTACCGCGGGCCAGCCACCCAACACAGTAGTGCTTCCCGCTGGGGTATGCCACCCAAACACAGTAGTGCACACCCCCTAGTAGCCTACAGAGGTACTCTCCGGACGAGTACCGCGGGTCTGCACTGTCACACAGGTAGTCATCCATCCGCCATGGGTCTGCACCTCACAAAGTAGTGCTCCTTCCACTGGGCTAGTCGACTCACTCCATGTCGAGTCAGTCAAGAAGTCGTCAGGTCTCAGTCGGCTACACGGTCTACGTACTCCGCATGCTCGTCTCTGGGAGGGTTTTCTCCATGAGCTACAGGTCGATACTCCAAGTATCTCAAAGTCCCATGAAGAATTATACCAAAGGACCGCCTCGTCAAAGGAGTCTAAATGCAACAGACGGCGCGTCAATCGAACGCCCGGTCAGTGAGTTACTAGCCCTTTCATCCTAGGGGCCCGGTTGGTTTCGTGTGCGAACCAACCCGGCCGTATGTCAACTGTACCCCAACTCTCATAGGGTAAACTCAAAGGGACAGTTTCTCAATGTGATCACCAACGCCGCTGACGGTTCGTCAAACAGACGTCCGGTCTGAAAGATATCAGCTTTTCTGTTCCAGGGGCCCTGTTGGATTTCAGGTACAATCCAACCCATCCACTATCCGATAGCAAAAAAAACTGAGGCGAATTATTCCAAAAGTTTCTTCTCATCAAGAGGAAATAAATGGGACAGATGGCACGTCAATCGGACGCCCGGTCTGTGAGTTATTGCCTTTTTTGTTCCAGAGGCCCGGTTGGTTTCGTGAGCGATCCAACTCGACCACACTCCGACGACATCCAAACCTCGAGAGGAGTAAGCCAAAAGATCCGTCTCACTTAGAGGAATCCATCAAAGTCGACGGCACGTCAAATGGACGTCCAGAGCTCAAGATATAAGTGTTTCCGCTCCGAGGGCCCGGTTGGTTTCGTATCCGAACCAACCCGGCCGAACCAAAGGTATTCCGAAACCTTGAGTTTAATATACCGAAACGACCGTCTCAATCCAAAGGTCGCATCGCTGCTGACGGTACGACAATCGTAGGTCTATAGCTCATGATATGAGTGAAAAATAGTGAGGGGTCCGAAAACGGGGGGTTTGGGCCCGGACCGACCCGACCCAAACCCCCACCCCCCCCCCCCCCGGGTCGGCCCGAAACGGGTCGACCCGACCCGGGTCCGGGTCCGACACCGGTAGGCTCTGCCCGGCCTGAGCGGCCCGGCCCGTCCTGGGCGCCTCGGCGCTAGCCGTGCAGTCGTGCCCACGAAGCCACGGTCCCCTCGCGCTGGGGGCCACTTCGTGTCACCAGACGCGGCGCGCTGCCGCGTTCCGCGTTCCCCGGTCCCGCAGGCCTTGGGACCCTCGCTCGCCACCGAGGCTTCAGCCGCGGCGGATTCTTCCGGAGGCGCGCCGGGCGCCGCAGCCCCCGACCGTCGGCGCCGCCGCGCCGGCGGGGGCTTCCGCGGACCACCGGACGCGCTCCGGTGGTCCAATTCGCCTGTGGTCTTCGCCAGAGATCATCCCGGGACCCGACCTTCACTGCAATGCCTTCAAAACGCCTTCGCGGCCCGCCTCACCATCGTACATCGATCCTCACTTCGACAAAAAAAAGTGGGGTCTTCAAATCGCCTCCTCAGCCCCGACTCCGCCCGCGGTTTTGGTCAGCCCCAACAGCACGACGCGACGGCGCCGCGCTTCTTCGCCGAATTCGTTCTTCTCGTTTCCTCGCGGTGCAACAGCACTGTGCTGCCTTTCACGTGCTGCAACAAACTCAAACAACAAGGGGGGAAGGAGGGTCGCACGTGTTCATGCGGTCTGACCTTCCCCTGTTAGTATGATAACGGGCGGTCCAAAATGAAACCAAGAAAGGCGACAGATTAGATCACGATCAATAATAAAAATAAGACCCCACAACTTCCCTTAACAAAAATTCCCAACCCGCAAAGAAATCATTCACGGATCAACAAGATAATAAGTTGATCCGTGTTTCCTTGTTTTCGTTAGAATGAAAGAAACGAGGGAATAAAATCATTCACAAACATAATTCCCAACCTCAAGCGTTGTTGTCGAACGCGAGTTCGTCGCAGAATTAACTATCATGGAAGAAGAGGATCGTCGCAGAAGAGAAGGATCGTCATGGAAGAAACGTTGTTGACGTCGCGGTACACGGCGTCGGGTCGTCGATCTCCGAGGGTTTGGCGTTCTTCGTCGAAGGTCGGAGTGTTCTTCGCGTTCTTTGTGTTCTTCGCGTTCTTCGTCGAAGAAGAACGCTTTCCTCCAAATCCTCTCCACGCCACAAGTTCCAACAGAAATAAAATAAGAGTTATCTTATTTTATTAACACACATGATAGGTTTGAATTTAGAAAGAAATGAAACGAACAATTAATTAAATGAATTAATTTTAACGATTTAACCGAACAATTAAATGAGGCGTTTCTTAACCAGAAAAAAGCACGGTTGACTTTCATTAAAGAAAGTTTTCGCGGGTGCGTTACTTAGAAGGAAAGATGCGGTGGGGCTCGTGTGGGCCCCACCTCACAAATATCCTACCTAGTGGGTAGGATATTTAGGGTTCCACCCTATCCGCTTAACTTAGCTTAAGTGGCTTTAAGTGAAATAAAATAAAGTTGTCTCACCACTTTATTTTATTTCTTAACTTAACCCCAGAAATTAAAAACTACACCCGAGGAAACGCAACTCCGGAAAAGACGTTTCTAAGCAAATACTGGCGTTGCGATTCCATCGGTGCCCGTGGAATTCGATTCTGTTCACCGGTTCAAAAGTTAGAAAAACCCGCTCGTTCGTTCACTGAACATACCTGAGCTAAAATTTGGAAATTAATTCCGGGCACACCGGGCCTCGGAATCAGGCACCATCAGAAACTGCGTTCTTGTAAAATTCCAAAGAAAATTATGAAAAAAATTTCCTTGAAATTTCCGGGTCTTAACAATTACCCAAAGACATTGTATCTCAAATAGTAATGAAATGGGTAGATTTAGTCAGTTGGTAAACAATTACACAAATCACATTGTTACCTCGACAAGTATTTGGAAGTCCCACAAATAATTCCATGGATACATTTTCCCATTTCTACTATGGCACTAGGAAATGATGAAGCATCCCCTTGGTAGTTGTCACTCTACTTTAACCTATTGTTATGTCAATGATTTCATACTAAAATCAGTATGATCTATTTTAATTCCATCCAACCAGTAATATTTATGAAGGTATATGTACATATCTGTGCTGGAAAGATCAACTAAAAATAGAAAACTATGATCTTTAAACTACAATTTTTTCTTCAGCTGTGAATCATTAGTCACACAAAGTCCTTTTCTAAATTTCAAAACACAATATTTATTAATTTCAAATTCTGGAATCTTATAATATTTAACCAATTCTATATTTTTCTAAAACTCACGGTCTTCCTTATACACATGTTTAATTATGTTTGATAGTGATGACTACACTGAAACTTAAAACAAAATAGTGGAATATCATACACTAACAACATCCAATACATAATTCATTAAAACATCAATAAAGTTGTCATAATCTAAACTTAAAGTTATTAATGAAGAATGATGTTTTTGACTCAGGGAATCTTCCACATTGTTTGATTTTCGTGGATATTAATTGATTGTCCAATCATAATCAGTTATTAGTTCATGCCATCTTCTCTTCCTCAAGATTAATTCCTTTTGATTAAATATATAATTTAAATTTTTTGGTAAGTATAAATTTTATATTGGGATCCATATAAATGATGCCTCCATATTTTCTATGAAAAAATCACAGCTGCTAATTCCAAATCATGTATGGCATAACTTAACTCACGAGGTTTCAATTGTATTGAATCATAAGAATTTACCAAATTATTCTGCATCTGAACACAACCAATTCCCTTCAATGAAGCATCATTGTAGATGAAAAACTCACCATTTCAAGAAGGTAGTTCCAAAACTGGAGCACTCACCAATCTCTTCTTCAGTTCCTGAAAATAAACATCACAATATTCTGTCCAAACAAATATATCACCTTTTGGTGTTAACATAGTTATTGGTCTAGATAACACTAAAATGTTTTTAACTCATTCTTAATAACAACACTTTAATACAATAAAACTAATAATCTCTATAACATTTGTAGGTCTTGGTCATTCATCAACACCTTTTGTTTTAGCAAGATCAATTTTTATTCCACTGTTCTTTACAATGTGCCCAAGAAAAGAAATATGTTGCAAAAAAGCACACATGCTAAATTTTTTATAAAACTTCTTATCTTTAATATTTTGTTAGAAAATACTAATATGTTTTTCATGATCCTCAAAATATTTGGAAAATACAAAAAATATATTCAATAAAAACAATTAGAAACTTCTCCAAATATTCATGGAATATTCTATTCATAAGATTCATGAATAGAGTAGTGGAATTTTTTAAACTAAAGGGTATAACAATAAACTCATAATGACCATATCTCCTACAAAAATCTGTTTTCTAGATGTCATCCTCCTTCACCTTCAGATGATGGTATCCGTATCTCAACTAAATATTTAAAAAATACTAATCTACCTTGAGCTAATAAAATAAGTCATTGATATGAGGTAAAAGATATATATTCATAACAATAATGTTATTCAAATATCTATAATTAATTCAAAGTATCATAGAACTATATTTATTTCTAACAAACAAAATAGGATTGACCCATAGTGAAGTGCTAGGATGCATTAAGACTTTATCAAGAAACTCATTCAACTAATTTTTCTATTGAAGAAGTTCCACTTGATCCATTCGATAAAGGGTATTGATATTGTATTATCTTTTAGAACTAAGTAAATGGTAAATTCAACTTCATAATCAGGTAAAACATCAAGAAACTCAATAGGAAAAGAATCATCATATTCATTTACCACTGGAGCATCATTAATCGAAACAGTTCCATTATTTTCAATAATATGAGAATAATGAAATTCATTTCCATATTTTAAGAGTTTCTCAGCTTCCTAATATGTTATCCATTTGATGGGTTCATTTTTATATACAAACCAAATATCTTTTTGATAAAAGAAGCTTATTTAGCTCTACAATCAATACTACTATGATAAACATAAATCAAATACATACCCAAAAGGGAATCAAACTCTACAAAGTTAAAACAAAAAGGTTTACAGATAAATTCATTACACATATAACCATTGGAATATTCTTATAATTCATTTTTCGTATGATATTTACTGTAGTGTTTTAACCATAAGTTTTGGTCTCATTTTTTAAGGTGAACTTTTAAATTTACCAAAAATAAATTCAGAAATAAAGGAATTTGTAGACTCTGTATCAAATCAGACATCAGAAAAATTTGAGTAAACAAAAATATTACCCGATACAACATTGTTGGATGGCCGGACATCTTCTGATGTATAAACAAACATTCTCACAACAAATTTATACGTATAATGTGGTTTTATTCTATCATTCAGAACATTCTTTGGTTAGGTATTTTCATAATCACCCATATCAACACATTTAAAACACATAATACTTTTATTAATGTGATTAATATTAGGATCATTTTCATTAAAATCTCAGTCTATATGTTTAAAATTAACACATCAAAATCACTTCCCAGTTTTGGTAAGGCATTCCCTAGGTTGGTTTTTATGACACATTTCAAAAACTAAAAACTGGACTTTCTTACAATAAAATTTCTTTAATTGACTCTTACCTAGTGGCTTCTATCTGGACCTCTTCTTCTGCTTTTCGTCAAAGTACACGTGATCATTATAAACCTTCGTTACTACCCTCTCAATACATCAGTCTATTTTCTCATAACTTTTGAATTCATGGGAGGCCAATGCCCTTTGATATCGTTGCATAAATCCTGATTAAAAGTGATTGATTTTTCTGTCCAGAACCTAAATAAGATTTGGAGTGTACCTTTCCTATCAGGTGAAGTTTTCTTTATACACGACAATTGAATCTTCCTCGTTTTTCTTCAATTCATGGAATTTATTTTCCGGCCTATGTTCAACCACGTTAGGAAAATATTTCCAAAGGAAAATATTTTTAAATCCATCCAATTTTAAGGCATCAATCTCCTTGATATCCGTGATATTATTGACTATTGACCACCACTGATTAGTTTAACCTTCAAAATGATAAATCGAAAGAATTACTGTTATATTATCCAAACACCCCAAGGCATTTTAAATCTTTTCAAAGCCTTTGATCCATCCTTTATCCATCACTGGGATTGAAGATCCCCTAAAAGAAGGAGGGTGTTGCCTAATAAAATGATACACTATCATTGTGTTCCTCTATGGTAGCTTTGGTTGTTATCTCTCATGGATTCCACCGATGTTTATTACTTGAATCATCTGATCCATTACTATCACAAATGGCACAATTTCAATTTTTATCATTCTATATTGTGGATTCAGAATGATATTAGCCTCTTGGTAACTTCCAACCTCAGTTTATCTTTTTCTTTGGTGGAAAATCATTCTGGATAAACATATAAAAAATGAATAAACGTTCTAATATTAAAATTCTATATAATTTCAACATAAAAATAGGTTCAAAATAATTAATGGTAATCTATTAAAGTCTTCATAACCCCTAATTTTATCTGAAACATCCTCTGATACAAACTATAAGGACCCATCCTTAAACATTACATAATCTTGGTAATTCAACTAGATTTTACATCATTATAATAGAAAATATATTTTTTTATTATATTTTTATAAAGATAGGAAATAATTCATGTATATAAACCCAAAAGAATATAAAGTGGTTACCCCTAAAATAGTATCAATTTCTTTAAATGCATAAGAATTTAATAAATATAACATGATTTCTTTGAAAAATATTCATAACATTTATTTCCACTTTCGTCATTCTCTTACACATCCTTATAACCTGTGAAAATTTTTAAAGAACTTATTATGATCATAAAATGCTTAATAAGGGATATAATAGAAGAAAATAAACCATTATTCCATGAATACTTATAAACATATGAAATCATTTTCACAAAGTCATACTTATGACCGATAAAGTATCACATACATAATTTGTAAAATAAGGGATTTCCCTAGAAAAACATAAATAAGCAGTAGAATTATCTTGGGGAATTACTAAATTAATATTATAACCTTCATGGCTACCTTGTAATTTATAACCCTCATAACTACCTTACAATGTAACCTTCTCTGCTACCTTATGGTCTAACCATCATTGTTACACTTGGAGTAACCAAATGGCCGACCTCCAACGTACACATACACAATACATTGGAAAGAGATATAGTTCACACCCATCATCATAAAAAATTAACAATAACTAGAACATAGTCATAAAAAATAATTTTTTCATAAAAACATTGCTTTTGAATTTCGTAAAAGAGAATTTTAAAAGAGAATTTTTAAATAAAAGTCCTTTACAAGTATCATATAATTTATGTGAGAATCTATAGAATGAAAGGAATATTTTAATAAATTATAAATCCATATAATTCAAAATAATATAAATAATAATAATTACACATATAATCTTAGTACAATATATTCAAAGATGTATATAGTTAACCAAAAGAATGGAAACAGTGTTATGAATTTTCTTACCTTGGTTTTTTCATACATAAAATGGGTTTAAAACTTATATATAATGGTTAAAATAGTTCTATTAATATTTTAATGAAATATATCTATGTTTATAATACCATATATAATCATTTATAAACATTATTCCACCCATTTATTAATAATATGTTTTTCCTTCCACTGTTTTGGGTGGATTCCTTACATGGTTTCCATGGTCAGTTCGTATTTTATTTTACTATCGTATGAAAATGATTATATAAAAGTTAAATTAAATGGTTTTAATATGTTTCAATAATATTAAATGATACAGTAAATTATTATTTTTTCATATATTAGGATGAATCATTGGGTAAAACATTAATGACATTCGTTTAGATCATTTTGGGGGTTCTTCGATAATCCCGAATTAGTCTTGTAATATAATTTGATATCATGAATATATGTTAACTGAATACCATAAAAGAGGTTATATAATACAATTTAAATTCTTTTTCATCCATTAATGTTTTATTATAACCATATTTGGATGAAGTAAATAAAATCGAAAACAAATCATCCATGATGATGGTATATCGACACATCATAGAAAGTGTTTTAATTTTTTGAATTAAAGGAAGTAGAGAAGAAGTATGTTAATGATTTTTTTCAAAAAAATGGTAAAATACAGAGTATATATGTCACTTGATCCTATATTCCTCTTGGATAACTGTATATGAACATATTTTAAGAAAAGAAAATGGAATTGAAATGAAAATTCCAGAAAATGAAAGAGGATTTTAACCTCTTGATCTCTTTTCCTTGAGATCCTCCTTAAGACTTTTGGTTTTGTCCTTTAGGTGAGATGAGTTGGTATAAGTCATGGGGAAGAGACTTCGGAAGTGTATTGGGAAGATTTTAGACATTGATTAAAGCTTTAGAGGTGTGAAAGGTGGAGGGGGTTAGGGTGGTATTTATCATAGAGGATATAAGGTGTTTTCCATTATTTTAACCATTATTTTATTATTTTTGGATAAATAATTTGAATAGTATTGATTAATTTGACTAAAAATAGTTATTAGTTTATGTGAGTTCGAACGCAGGGTTATTACTACATTATAAAATCATATTTTACTCAAAAATTATGGAATTTATATTATTTTGTAAATCATCGTATTTCACTATTCACAAAAAAACTCATGTATTTCTAAAAAATAACAAAAATTCAATATAACAATTTTTGACATGTATAATCCAAAAATGAACTCCATTTTATAAAAATAATTTTCTTTATATGATATGATTATCTTTTTAAATAATAATTTATTTGAATGTTTTCAATTTTAAAACTGTAACTGATTTTATAATACCCTGGAAAATTAATCAAGGTCACATAAAATTTTATTATATACCCATTATACGATAAAATAATAATTTATTATTACATTTTATGAAAATACATTTTCATGTAAATTATTAAACTAATCATAAAATTATAATTAAATTTTTTTACTAACAAAAATACTTATACTTGTAATATGATCAAATTGTCACTTATAAGATTCCTAAATTTTATTTACCATTTCATTGGTGAAGATAATATTCATTTGATCAAATGAAAATTCATAAGGTTTAAAGTTCATAAGAGTAAAATTAATATTTATAATGGTAAGTTACTATTCAATAAAAAATTAAGTCATTCATATCCCTGCAAATAATTTACTGAATGAAACCGTGTATGTATGTTTTTTAAAAATAAAAACATAAAAGCTATAAAATTTTGTTTTTTGGATAGGATATAAATACCTCCTTAAAAAATTTCATTTCATAGAGACTAAATGTTACATGAATTTAAAATTATTTTTAAATCCTATAGGTGTTACATGAAATATAAATTTATCACCAAGTGAGTCTCGAGTATCTATGTGGGTGAACTAGAACTAGTGAGCCAGTTGATTCAGAAGAGGTTATGGCCCAAATTCTTCTTTAATGATTAAGGCTACAACACTAACTAAACATGTGATATGATTAGAGACCACCAGAACTTAGTATAGGATCCACCCCTGTGGCTCATGCATTTGAATTATCTAGGTATTCTCTTTTGATTTGAAGACCAATGGACCTAGGTATTTGTTTTCCTCTATTGGCTTAGTCACAGGAACACTGTTGGTAGTTTGGTTAGAGAATTTTGATCACCAAGCTAGGAGATTCATTGGGTCAGACTTTTTTTGGTTACCTATATGGATTTCCCATCGAGTTATCTTGGGATATGATGCTCATGTGATGTGGTGTTAATTGTAGGAATACGGTAGAAATTTTGTACATTTTTATTTTAAGCAAGCTTATTTTTTAAAATTCTTTTCCTTGAACAACAATTATCGACAATTTTTTCATAAAATACCTTCTTAGAAACGTTTCAAATATTCTTATGGAAATGTAAACATATATTTTTAATCTAATTTTATATCATGGAATACTTATAATGGGTTTCATCCTACTGGGATTTAGATCACACCCTATATACACCTTTCGATGTACATTGACATTGTTATGTATGACCAATGTAAATGTAAGATTTACCATGGTTGTGATGGTGGATCTAGTTTCTAGTCTTCCACTTATTATAGGTGTTGATGGTGGTGGATTGAGGGTGATGTCCCTCTTAATGCATCGAGGTTTTTTGGGATAGTTCTATTATTCCCATTCTGTCATAGTAATTTTTCTTTTGGTTAAATTTGTATATATTTGAATTAGAAAATCGCTGCACCTTGTTTGGGTGTGGTTATTAGTAATTGTTATAATTATTATTATTAGTTGCTTATTATTATATAAATGGGTTAAATCATTACCAATGTATATTGATGATACCCTTGTAATATTTTCCATCCTTTAGGGATCAGGAATCCCCTTCAGGAAATACCAAGAATCAAGCTGGGCGTCTGGTTGGATGTCACCCTACCGTAGTTTGTGACATAATAAATGTGGAATTTTATTGGAGCATTCAACAATTGGAATAAATTCCATTTATTATTTCACGAAATCAACTAATTATATTTTATCTTATTGATGTTAAAATAATCTCAAAAGTCTAAAAATGATATTAAAAATGATAATTTTATCCCATTAGTAATATTTCTGATGAATTTATCCTCTCCTCTCTTTGGATGAAATGTAATTTTAAATTCAATTATTCAACCTTGATAAACTATTTTTTTAAATACTATAATTGTTGAGGTTAATTATCATTAATTTTTGTGGTGATTTTTACTCCATGTGTGTATTTTATTTTCCATCCAATGTTCCCCTTCTATGGGAACCACAATATTTTTTATTACAGGATAAATTTATAGTTCCATTCTCTTTTCAAAAGAATGTATTATTATTCCTTTTTATGATTTTGGATTTCAATAAAAGTATTTTTTAAATGATAATATGTTTTATCTTTTAATATAAATTTAATTCTTATATAATTTATTTCTTATTAAATATTACATTTTTGAGTTCTATTTTGGAAACTATTGTGTCCAAAATTCACTTTCACCTTATGAAATTGAATTTTGAAATATTTTAAATCATAGTTTTTTTATATTAAGAAAAAATTGAGAGAAAAGAATTTATTTACATGGGGGATAAAATAATAATCCAAGATATTTAAATGAACATATTTTTCAAGAATAATGGGAAATTATTTTATAAAAATATTTATGCTTCATAAAATGTAAACTTACATAACAATGAAATAATATGTTGTGTGTAGCACATCTAGGAGGCTTGAACATACGACCAAAGGGAGATACGTCTGAAATGCCTACCATTATCCTACGTGTTTTCCTAGTATTATCTTCACACACACACACACACACACAGAGAGAGATATATATATATGTGTGTGTGTGTGTGTGTGTGTGTGTGTTTGTGTGAATTTAGTGTAATAAATGACATCAAATAATAAAATTATATAATCATTCAACATTAAGAATTATTAATTTTACATCACGACTTTTATTATGTTTTATTTAAATGAATGATATATTCCATTTTATTGGATTTTATTTTTATCTCTCTAAATAAAAATTATATTCCTTTATATCTTATAAAAGGATATTTATGTTAATTATATGAATTCATTTTCCATAAATAAAATTTTCAAGGTAAATAAAAAAGATATTCTCTTTATTTAAAAACAAAATAGTTATTATTTTAACTAATGTGATTCTCCATGAATTCCATAGTTTTATTTAAAAAATAATTTTCAAAAAATAATATTTTGAATATTATGATACTAAATTCATTTCTAGATTAAAAATTTATAATTTATCTTATAGTTAATGTTTTACATTTTTTAAAAAAATAGATTGTTTTCTTTGAATAGTAGAAAATAATTTTTTAATAAAAAATGATATATTTTATGATATCGTTATTACATAATTATGATATAAAAATTTATGAAAATTATATAAATATTCATATACGATATTTTGTACAAATATTATAATTTTTTCAATTAATATAGGCTATAATTTTTTCCATGAAAATTTATAAAATCATTATCAATTTCAACGTAGTTCTTACACAACCCTGGAAAGTCAAATTAGAAGTCCTAAGATAATATTTGATAAGTAAAAATTCCATGGTTCAATTATTTTACAAACATTAAGTATTATTGTTTATTGTGATTGATTGATATGAATTTTGGACAAATATAACAAGTGATATATCAAAAGCCTTTTGAAATGATTTTCAATTCTAGAAACTTCAGTAAAATATATAATATATGTATTTATGATATGGATGAGTTAATATCTACCTTATTAAGGAATCAATATGATAAAAATCATTTATAATAAAAAAAATAAAAAATATGTAAATGATAATATAAATATTAAAATAAAAATATTTATATGATTACGTGTGTTCCAAAAATTGTATATATATATAGTAATTATAATTTATGTTTTATGAGATTACATTTTATGTTTTTACTTTTATTTATATTTTTAATTTCTATAATCTATAATAATATTGAAAATAAAAGTAAGTGTATTTAATGATCAGAATTATTTTATTACTTGATCATAAAAATTATATAATTAGAAATGTTGGATTCAAAATATTAGAAAACATTAGCCATTGAATTTTTTACCACTTCATATTTTATACTTATATTATTTACCTTTAAAACCCAAATAGTTTGGAAAAGGCCATCGATTTGTTCCTATTATAAAGGAACCACATCAACAATTTATAACAGACCACTAGTTTGGTTTTTCTCAAAAATATCTACCAAAATACCTCTATGAACTTATCTTCCTACATATATAGGATAGTGATGTTGTTGTGCATTATGTTGAATTTGTTTTCAATAAGGTGTCAAGGATTTAATGGATGACAAGGAGTGTCAATATGTGAATGAAAAAGGAAGTGATAGTGATGGTGATGTTTTCAATAAGATGTCAAGGATTGAATGGATATGTGAATGAAAAAGGAAGTGATGGTGAGGGTGATGATTGGAGAATGACCATGGTACTAAGAAGCATGTCACTTAGGAGAATCACTAAGTGGCATAGAAGGTAATGGTTGAAACATTCTCCATACAAATCTGATGATTGTTGAACTGGTCTTATGTTCCAAGACTTGTATCAAAGTGATAAAATGTTACAACATTTGATGAAGTGCATGAAGTACTCAACTACATGTTGAATGGAGATGTGTTCCATGCATAATCTATATTTGGATCAAAGAAGAACATTGTAGATCAAGTGATTTATGATTAATTGTTGATGACGATAGTTGAGAGATCCTTAGGAATTTCATTCTTTAATAGAAGAAGAAGAAGTGATGTTGAAGAAGATATATGGAGTTCTTAAGAAGTTGAAGAGGAGAAGAAGTATGGTTTGGAATTTTTGTACTTGGTTACTTTCATTTTATATGAAGTATGGAGTTATGTACTTTAACAAAAAAAGAAGCCAACCAAGGAGGCTAGCCGAGTTCCATCACCTCAAGAACTTACGGGACCCGAGGTTCAACCGCGCTCAAATGAATTCCTCAAGGCTAAGGCCTCCCCGAGGCATGGTGCGGTCTGTGTGTAAGCCCGCGGGTGCCACACAGTGATGAACCCGTGCAGCATGGGCGCTAGAGCGCACCCAGAAGAGCATAGTTGGCGCAGAAGTGCGCCCATAGAGAACCGGTGCAGGGCGGCACCGGAGGGGGAGAGGAGATTTCTGAGATGATGGTGGGAGATGATGTTTGTTAAACCACGACGTGATTCGATGTGGGACGAGTTTCTTAAGACGCAGAGCTGATCTGGGCCGTCCATCTGATCTGCGTGTAATCACGGCCTCTCATCTAATCCTGCAGTGCCACGATATAATCCCAGCTGTCCGGGATCATTTAACATGGATCCAATGGCTGAGGAGAGGCACTGAGGTTTTCTTCAACCTCCGGGCACCCGAGCTCCACCCGATGTGAACTAGCTCATCGTCACCACAGCTGATCCACCGTGGTTAAATTATGACCACTATTGAAGCTCGAAAACAACTGCATGGTGGTCATCTAATCGAACCGAGACCATGCATGCAATCTACATCTTGCATGCATGAGATATCTCAAGAAAAAAGGTTCAGCCGAGGCAAACGGAGTTGTCGAGGCCACGTGGATCCATACGAGATACATTCATGAGAATCGGGTATATGATCTTGAATCCATACACAAAGATTGGATCCCACGTTTGGAAAAATGAAACACCCGAGATATGTGGATATCTTTAAACACAGGTTGGATGTTTTTAAAGAACCGACAATCTCAGTTATTCAATGAAATAAATCTCTGAGGATTCATGGATGGATTTTGAAGGCACTCTCTATCTATAAAAGGAAGAGTCCAAGCCGAGATGAGGTTGCTGCCATTCTTGAAGGAAGGAGCTCCTACTTCTCCAGATAAACAGAGGAACCCCAAAACCCACTGGTTCACGAAGGGAAGTGGTTTCCGTGCAGTCTTGTTGTGCGAAGTGAAGGAGTCTCGCGAAGCTCCTAACCTAGCGATGTTCGGAGTTCCATGCACCACTTGTGGGGTAGAGCAGTCTGGAGCCACCCGAGGCTTCGAGAGTTCCTTTTGCGCAACCCCTGCACGAAAGAAGTTTAGGAAGAGGCCACCTTGCGTACTCCCCTCGCACAACAGGGAAGAAGCCGATGCGCGAACTTGCACGCCCGCTGACTGCATACTTGCGCAGTAGCAAGTGGTCGTACTTGCACACCCTCTATGCCCGCAAACTCACGCGACAGGAGGAAGCCACCAAGATCCCTTTGTGCAGTAGGAAGAAGCTGAGTCACTCACACTTGCATGCTTTCTCGTCCCACTAACTTGTGAGGCAGAAGGAAGCTACCGCGCCACTTACGCGGTAGAAGACGTTTCCGCACCTTGTGCGGTAGAAGAAGGCTGCACCCTACGCTCCTATTGCACCCAAGCACTCTTGGTGTGTAGAAGACCCGTGCTCCCTAGTTTTCATGAAGAAGAAGAACTGTGCACTCTTGTATTGCACAAATAAGGAGAACATGAGGCCTTGTATTGTCACAAAGAGGAATACATGAATGAGGTCAAGGCTTTGTTAACCTCCTAAGAAGAAAACCTCACACTTACACCATCCACATAACTATTCGGATTGTGAGTGATTTATTTGAAGAGTGATTGTACTTGCATGGTGGAGTTAATGTGCATGCAAACATAAGAACATAGTGTGTGTACAAAGAAACAAGAAGGTCGTAGCCTTGTATGTGCACAAGTGAAGGAGGCCATACCTCTTGTGTGTGCCCATGTGAAAGAAGAAGATACATGCATATCCATGCATGTATGAATAAGTGAACAAGTGGGTGAAAACCTTGAGAAGAAAGAGAAAAGGGGTAATCCACAATAAAGAACAACACACAATTTGGTGTGTGTGAGAATGAATAAAATAGTGTGACTCGAAGAAAAAGGTGTGTGAGTGCTAAAAGAGATTATAACCTTTAAGGGTTTATCCCACCAAGAAGAAAAGTGGAGAGAATGCTTGCATGCATGCACATGCACACATAAACAAAGTTCAATTCAGTGTGTGCGCATTTGAGAAGTCCAAGAATAGAGGTTCTTGAAGATATTTGATATTCCATGCAAATCATGCATGAAGATTGAGAAGCCAGGCAATCAGGGCATGAAGATTTAGAGATTTCATGTATTCAGTGCATGAAGTTGAATTGAAGATAGACTGAAGCCAGACTGAAGATAAAGACATCATTCATTAGAGTTATCAGTAGTTGATAAGACCAAGAAGATTGGGTGGGCATACTGAGTGCAAGAACATATTTTCCAATCAAGATTATTGAAGACAGTGGTCGGTTCATCGTTAGAAGAAGGAGATAAATACCGAGAAAATAAGAGAGGTCCTGGTCACCACAAGTGATCAGAAGAAGTGAGCAAGGCCAACAGACCTTATCTGAGGCTGTTGAAGACTCTTGAAGAGCTTCAGTAGAAGAAGAGCTACGCATGTGACTCAAGGAGCCAGGAGAAGACCCCCTGTGAGACTCAGGGTAGATAAGTCTTTGGTGGAAGCTGAAGCAGGCCAGTGGGACTCTGGTAACACTGTGGGATGCAGTATAAAGAACCTCTTGTGGGACTCAAGAGAGATACAATGTGACTCTGTATCGACCAATCTAATTACTAACTAAATTATAGTGGAGAAACCAAGTTGGGGCGTTTAACCAACATGGAAAGGACGTAGGCCTTTGGAGCTGAACCTTGTAAATCCTTGTGTCATGTGCCTTTATATTTACTGCATCACTTGAGGAAAGGCTGAGAGATACAAGAAGAGTGGATCGAGGCCTTAACAAGCCATAGATGTTTAATTGATAAAGAATCAATTAGTAAAAAGTTAAAAAGGATCACTGATTCACCCCCTCCCCCTCTCAGTGATCACACTGATCTGGGCACTTCAATTGTTATCAAAGGGAGGTTCCCTCTAAAAGATCCAAGGGAGTCTTTATGAAGTGCAGATTTGAGGAAATGACTGAACACACTCAAATGAAAATATCTGCCAAGACTTAAAAAAATAGAAACAAGAAACAGGCCAATAAGATGAAGAAGAAGGTTGCTACTAATAGAGAAACACCTTCCACTAAAGGTAATGTGAAAGTCACAACAGATGAAAATTCCTTTTATCACTCTTCTAATGAAGTCTGTTCTAGCTGTGATGCTGATGGAACAATCAATTATCTTCTAAATGCACTCAAATATCTTCGGAAGACAGCCCCCAGGGAAGTGGCTATGTGTATTGCTACAAGTATCTATGATCTTCAAGGAGAAAAATTAAAGCTAGAAGAAGAAGCCAATTATATGGAAGATCAATTGGCAAGAAGGGTTGGCATAACCAACACTCTCATAAAGCTGGTGAAGGCTAAAGATGAAACCATTTCCCTTTGCAGTGAAAGAATTGATGATGTCACTGAAGAACTACAAAGAAGCATTTGGGAGAAATAATTCTTTGAGATAGTGTTTAAAGAAGTTTTCCTTGCACTGGAAAAGAGGCATTGAGTGTCAATGGTTGTCAAAGATGCTCAACTAGAAGACAAAGTAAAAAAGGGTAAAGGAGCATGGAAATTCATTGCAAGAAATGAAGAACGTGCATGAAGACCAGATGAAACTACTGAAAGAGAATTGGGAAGGAAGGCTAATATTTTTTGAGGATGAGAATAACTCTCTCAACATGAAATGCTTAGAGCTATAGGTGATATTGAAAAATCAGAAATCACCAAAAACTGAATCCTCCCAATCAGCTGAAAGAAGAAATTTTGCCACTCATGTGTGCATTGAGAATGATGATTCCAAAAGGATGTCATCCTCTAATGAAAGGGTAACATCTTCTAAGAAGAAGGTACCATCCATACCATCTTATACTAATGATTCAAAATGTTTTTCCACAAAAAGTGCAGGATGAAAGAATATCTCTAAACAAGTATGGATGAAGAAGATGAAGAGAGAGAGATCTCCTGAAAAAAACACAGTGATTCAAGAGAAAGAATCAACAATCAGAAGAAGACAAGAAGACAAGATTTGTGGGTCAATGTTGGTATTGCAACAGGTATGGACATTGTGAAACGGATTGTTGGTACAATCCTCTAAATGAAAAAGCACAAAGGAAGCTCATTCCAAGGGGGAGAAAGACAAATAAGAAGAAGCAGCATCCACAGGTACAGAAACATCTGTTTTCTGCAAACGGATTTTGAATGTTCGATAACATATGGGATGAATGAAAAAGTGGTCACAAGAATGATACATACCAATCTCCGAATTTTTTCAAGGCTGAAAAGAAGAGAATATCACAGAACCTGGCTAAGAATGAAGAAGTATCCATGGGAATCCAGTAGAAGAAAGATGAAAATTATCCCAAGAAGATCTTGAAAGAGAATGAGAAGTACATGGATTTCAAATCCAAGAAGGGATTGATTTAAAATAAGCTGCCTAAAATGGAAACTTAAAACCATCAAAGGAACCATGTGGAACATCCAAATCTGAAGCCTCATTTCCAAATGACATATTAATCATCTATCTAGAATATTTGGAAAGAATGATAAAGGAAGAAAATAAACATTCCAAAGATAGTGCAAATGAATACCAAAATATTTCACATGAAGATGATGTTCTGTGTGTGAGGTGCAATAAAGCTGGTCATATCAGTAATAAATGCATGACAGTCATTCCAGCTCAAATAAAATTCTTCAAGAGAATGAAGATTGCACCAGGAGATTCTAGTGCTCAGAAGGCAATTATAAAAAGAGGAGTCACACACAAAGAAGTTGGAGATGTGTTAAGATCCACACCAGCACAAACATCATTGAAGATCAAATGTTCAAGTGTGAAGAATGGAGAAAGTGAAACATCTCGGTTGAGATAATAATCTCAACCTTGTTGTTCAAACTGATGAACCAAGGAGGTTCCATATTATTCCCTAATCACTGGTATATACATGTGCTTACATTTCAGGTAATTGAAGATGATGATCACTCTCAAATTGAGAATGGTATGGACAGAATGGAGTGCACCCCTTGAGGGGGATATAATCTGAAGAAGATGTTCTTTTGAGATTCATATCATCTTGTGAAGAATGAAGGTATTCCAATCACACTCACTTGTTTCCTAATTGTATTTAACATGTCAATTAAGGGGGAGTAATTTATTGAAGACAAATGGAAGAAAAGGGGAGCTTTATCTTTGCACCTGAACTTTCTAATGAGTTTGGTGAAGTATGTGCAGGATTTAGTAATTCATTGATGTATTTGAAAAATTTCAACCCCTTGAAGCCTAAGCATGATCTTACATGTATAGTGAATTGTGGACAACATTGAATTCCTTGGTTACATCACTCTTGTTTTCTACACCGGGTTAGCCCAAGTAGACTTAGAGTTTATTTTCTAAAGGCTCTTTTCTAAAGTGAACATGTGACATCATCCCTCTCTTAGTGATTTTCAAAAAGGTTCTATTCAAAGGGAGGAAGAAGTATTTTGAAGAGAACCACACCACACCATTGCATTTGGTTTCCAATAAGGGGGAGAAAATCTTGGAACACATATTGACCCATTCATATGTGCTCTAGTGATATTGACAACAAATACAAAGGGGGATATTGTTGTTCATTGTGTTGCATCTTTTGTCAATATGGTGTCAAGGATTGAATGGATGAAATGGAGTGTCAATATGTGAATGAAAAAAGAAGTGATTGTGATGGTGATGTTGTCAATAAGATGTCAAGGATTGAATGGATATGTGAATGACAAAGGAAGTGATGAGGATGGTGATGATTGGAGAATGACTATGGTACTAAAAATCATGTCACTTAGGAGAATCACTAAGTGGCATAGGAGGTAATGGTTGAAACATTCTCCATACAACACTGATAATTGTTGAACTGGTCTTAAGTTCCAAGACTTGTATCAAAGTGATACAATGTTACAACATTTGAAGAAGTTCATGAAGTACTCAACTACATGTTGAATGGAGATATGTTCCATGCATAATATATGTTTGGATCAAAGAAGAACATTGAAGATCAAGTGATTTATGATTAATTGTTGATGACGATAGTTGAGAGATCCTTGGGAATTCCATTCTTTAATAGAAGAAGAAGAAGAGATATTGAAGAATATATATGGAGTTCTTAAGAAGATGAAGAGGAGAAGAAGTATTGTTTTGAATTTTTGTACTTGTTTACTTTTCTTTTATAAGAAGTATGGAGTTATGTACTTTAAGAAAAAAGAAGCCAACCAAGGAGGCCAGCCAAGGCCCCTCACCTCAAGCACTTGCAGGACCCGAGGCTCAACCACGCTCAAGAGAAGTATTCAAGGCTAAGGCCTCCCAGAGGCATGGTGTGGGTCATGTGTAAGCCCGCGGGTGCCACACGGTGATGAACCCGTGCAGCATGGGTGCTTGAGCGTTCCCGGAGGAGCATAGTGGGCGCAGAAGTTCGCCCGTAGAGAACCGGTGCGGGGCGGCACCGGAGGGGGAGAGGATATATCTGAGCCAATGGAGGGAGATGATGTTTGTTAAACCGCGAGAAAGTCGCGACGCGATTCGATGTGGGACGATTTTTTTAAGACGCAGAGCTGATCTGGGACATCCATCTGATCCGCTTGTAGTCGCGGCCACTCATCTAATCCTGCAGCACCACGATATAATCCCAGCCGTCCGAGATCATTAAACGTGGATACAATGGCTGAGGAGAGGCACCGAGGTTGTCTTCAACCTCCGGGCACCTGAGCTCCACCCGATGTGAACCAACTCACTATCGCCACTGCCGATCCACCGTGATTGAATCCTGACCACTGTTGAAGCTTGAAAACAACTGCATGGTGATCGTCTAATCGAACTGAGACCATGCATGCAATCTACGTTTTTCATGCATGAGATATCTCAAGGAAAAAGGTTCAGCCGAGGAAAACGGAGTTTCCGAGGCCACGTGGATCCATACGAGATTCATGCATGAGGATCAGGTATATGATCATGAATCCATACACGAAGATTGGATCCCACGTTTGGAAAAAGAAAACACCCGAGATACGCAGATATCTTTAAACGTGGGTTGAATGTTTTTAAAGAACTTAATATCTCGATTATTCAAAGAAATAAATCTCGGACGATTCATGGATGGATTTTGAAGGCACTCTCTGTCTATAAAAGGAAGAGTCCAAGCCGAGAAGATGTTGCTGCCATTCTTAAAGGAAGGAGCTCCTACTTCTCCAGATAAATAGAGGAACCGTGAAACCCACTACTTCGCGAATGGCAGTGGTTTCCACGCAGGCTTGCTGCGCGAAGTGAAGGAGTCTCATAAAGCTCCTAGCCTAGCGAAGTTCGGAGTTCCGTGCACCACTTGTGCGGTAGAGCAACCTGGAGCCACCCGAGGCTTCCAGAGTTCCTTTTGTGCAACCCCTGTGTGAAAGAAGTTTAGGAGGAGCCCACCTTGCGCACTCCCCTTGCGCAATATGGAAGAATCTGAGGCACAAACTTCCTCGCCCACTGCCCGCATACTTGTGCGGTGGAAAGTGGCCACACTTGTGCACCCTCTGTGCCCGTGAACTCACGCGACAGGAGGAAGCCACCACGCTCCCTTTGTGTGGTAGGAACAAGTTGATCTTCGCACACTTGTGAGCCTTCTCTGCCTGCTAACATGCGAGGTAGGAGGGTGCTACCGTGCCGCTTGCACGGTAGAATAAGTTGCCGCACCCTACGCGCCTATTGCACCCAAGCACTCTTGTTGTGTAGAAGACCAGTGCTCCCTGGTTTGAACAAAGAAGAAGAACTGTTCACTATTGTATTGCATAAAGAAGGATAACTAGAGGCCTTGTATTATCCCAAAGAATAATACATGCATGAGGTCGAGGCTTTGTTAACCTCTTGATAAGAAAACCTCACACTTACACCATCCACATAACTATTCAGATTGGTAGTGATTTACTTGAAGAATGAGTATGCTTGCATGGTGGAGTTAATGTGCATGAAAACATAAGAACATAGTGTGTGTAAATTGAAACAAGAAGGTCGTAGCCTTGTATTTTCACAAGTGATGTAGGCCATACCTCTTGTGTGTGCCCATGTGAAGGAAGAAGATACATGCATATCTATGCATATATGAATAAGTGAACAAGTGGGTGAACACCTTGAGAAGAAAGAGAGAAGGGGTAATCCACAATAAAGAACAACACACAATTTGGTGTGTGTGAGAAATAATAAAATAGTGTGACTCGAAGAAAAAGGTGTGTGTGTTTGCTAAAAGAGATTAAACCCTTTAAGGGTTTATCCCACCAAGAAGAAAAGGGGAGAGCATGATTGCATGCATGCACATGCACACGTAAACAAAGTTCAATTTAGTGTGTGTGCATTTGAGAAGTCCGAGAACAAAGGTTCTTGAAGATATTTGAGATTCCATGCAAGTCAAGCATGAAGATTGAGAATCCATGCAATCATTTCATGAATATTTAGAGATTCCATGCATTCAGTGCATGAAGTTGAATTGAAGAGAGACTGAAGCCAAACTGAAGTTAAAGACATCATTCATCTGAGTTATTAGTATTTGAGAAGACCATGAATATTGAGTGGGAATATTGAGTTCAAGAACATATTTTCCAATCATGATTCTTGAAGATAGTGGTCGGGTCATCCATCGAAGAAGGAGATAAATACTGAGCAAAGAAGAGAAGTCCTAGTCACCACAAGTGATCAGAAAAAGTGAGCAAGGCCAGCAGACCATATCTGAGGCTGTTGAAGAATCTTGAAGAGCTTCAGTAGAAGAAGAGCTACCCGTGTGACTCAAGGTGACAGGAGAAGACCCCCTGTGAGACTCAGGGTGGAGAAGTCTTTAGTGGAAGCTGAAGCTGGCCAGTGTGACTCTGGTAACACTGTGGAATGCAGTATAAAGAACCTCCTGTGGGACTCAGGAGAGATACAATGTGACTCTATATCGACCATTTTAATTACTAACCGAATTATAGTGGAGAAAACATGTCAGGGCGGTTAACCAAAATGGTAAGGACGTAGGCCTTTGGAGCCGAACCTTGTAAATCCTTGTGTCATGTGCCTTTACATTTACTGCATCACTTGAGGAAAGTCTGATAGTTACAAGAAGAGTGGATCGATGCCTTAACAATCCATAGAGGTTTAATTGATAAATAATAAATTTGTAAAAAATTTAAAAAGATCACTGATTCAAACCCTCCCCCTCTCAGTGATCACACTGATCCGAGCACTTCTGATGTGGCCATAAACCAGTCCATCAATGTCCTTATGCTGAATTGAATGGAGGTGAATCAATGATAAATGTAGGGGTTTCTAAACCTATTTCTCTATAATTATATTTCATTCATTATAATAAAAATCCTTTAAAACATCACATATTATTATTCCTTGATTATATTAACATTGTATAACCATATATTTGAACATACGATGATGATTAATCACTTATTACCTCTCATAAAACAATTTTTCATGAGTCATTACTATACCAAAATAAGAGTTTCTAAAAATTGTGAATTTTATTAAAATTATTCTCTTACTCTATAAAAGATCCATATAATCTTAAAAATTTATCATAAATCATTATTTTATATATAATGTACTTTTTTAGAAAAATCAATCATTTATTTGTTTTTCTCTTATTTTTGAAATTTTTTTTACAAAATCACTCTCCATGGTAATTTTAAGTAACCTTAGTGAGCATTGATGTTTTCATAAACTCATGACATTCATATGTATTCTTAAAACTGGATTTTAAAATTTAATATAAGATTAATATTTAAAAAATCATGATTTTTATTTTTCAAATAATGTTATATCTATATTGAACAGTGAAATTAAAAATAAATGAAAATTATTATTTTTTTAATCAATAGAGAACATGCTTATTAAGGATAGTTCCTGAAAAATTATCCATTTCATGACATAATAATCTATTTGTTCCAATAATTAGACAAATAATATAACATAAATATTTTAGATCTTATTAAACCATTGCACATAAAATATATAATTTTTCAAAAATACCCTAGCCATTTTGGATGTTATGATCCAAACAACTCTAAAACAACTTCTTGAAATTAGTCGAGTTAGTAACTATAAAATAAATGGAACTAAATGAAATAAAATGGATTTTGATAAGAAAATAAACCTAAAAATTTTGTTTAAATTTAAATAATTAATATAAGTTTATTATATATTGTTCAATGAATGAATGTCATGATTTCTACTTAAGTTAAGGGAATTTCCCTGAAAATGTGGTTTTAAATGTTTTAAATACATTCTATTCTATGATCCTGTTCTTTGAAATATTTTCAAGAGTATTATTATTTATTATTCACCAGTCAGTAAATGTAACATTCAACCCTATTTTACTTTCTTTAGAATGGTTTAAAAATATTTTTTTTAATATTATCTCTATTAGTTAATTTCATACTATTTAAAAATGTTAAAATATAATATCTCTTATGTATAACCACAACCATGTATTCCCTCCATTATATTCATTATCAGTTATCAATATTCCTCTATAATCACGCATGATTATTTTAAATTAAAATATTTTTATTAATATTATGATTTTCTTTAGTTGTAAAAAGTTTTTCTAAGAGAAAATATACATTTCACCATATTTAATATATAACAAAAAGTGTTATTACTTAAGGGATTTATTACTAGTTCAAATGGGTATTATTATTAAAGTAGAAGATATATGTATTTTATTCAAAAACGTATTATTGAAAAGTTTATATGAATGATAGGTGATCCAGATATATCTTTGATCATGGGTGAGCCTGATATATCTCTCAAATGAATTGGGTATTGTAATGGAGTTTATCAAATATAAGATATTATTAAGAGATATGGGAATTATCTAGATTTTTTATTTCATTGTATGGGTTCTTGTAAAGGTGAATTTGTGGATAATTTCCCACAGTACCTTTATGATATTCATGAAATGGTTTCTAAAAAGAAAAAAAAATATTTAAAAAGGTAAACAAATGATTTTATTTTATTAAGGAGATTTTATGATTTTTTTATAATGGTCAAATGATTTTTTTTAGAGAAATGTATTCAAGAGTTTTCATAATTTCAAAGAATGGGTATTTTTTCTAAATTTTCAATGATTATTTCGTTATAAATGATTCACGGAAGATATTAAGCAGTTAAGTTGATTTAATTTAAAAGAGAAAGTATATTAATGATAAAATGTATATTTGAAAATAAATAACTTTCTTGTGGATTTATCAAGTTTAATAACGGAATAACGGGTTTTATTTTAATTATGTTACATGAATATATTTTCTTGTCTTCCCATGTATTAAAAAGATTTTTGAAATGGTTTAAATATGGGAAGAAAAGTTAATAAATTCTTTGTTATAGATATGTGAAAATCTCGAACGAAGAATGTGTGACTTTATAAAGAATGTGTTTGGTGGGAATAATAGAAATTATATATAAATTTACACTTTTTATGTATGTATTTACTAATTATCTAAATTAGAAATTAAAAATACTTCAGAAATGTAATAAAGTGAAACACATGTCATTAATATTGTAAATAAGTGTTTTTTACTGAATGATATGTTATAAATGATGTCTTAAAAAGGGTTTAGAATAATTTATAAGATATTATGATTATGATGATGAAATTTTTTGACTTTTGTATACCATATTGGGTTAAAATTTCTAATGTTGATCCTATGTTTAATAGAATAACAACACATTTGTGTATTTATTTGATATAATTTTATGGCTATTAATGATATGTTGTGAGACTAATGATTTTAAAAAATTTCAATCTTATGTTTAATCATGTAATTTAAAATGAATGATATTACAATATAAGGTTTTTATATTTGTAACAAAATTTGTAAGGTAAATATTACCTTTATGGTTAACATGATATTTGATGTTGAGGTACTATATTTAATTGGGAGAATATATTTTTTATATTGGTTTTACAGTAATAAAAGTTATTAATGAAAATGATTAATATATTTTAAAAGATATATAATTTGACCATATAATTTTTTTAAGTCATTTTATGAGTAATTCATAATGTTTATATATATGTTTGAAAGATTATGTGATCAAATAATGTAATATTTTTGAATAAATTTGTTTAGGAATATTTTTAAAGAGTTGTATAGATACTTATTTGTAGAATTATTTATGTTTATCTTTCATTTTTTTATAAATTTGAGATATTTAGGAATGTTTACACAATTTGGGTAATATATTATCTTTCATTAATCATTATGGATTTAGTAAAAAAATTAAAATCTTGTCACTATTTTGTAGATCTCATTATCTATTAGAATTCTAATTTCATGATAATTTCTCATCTTGGGTTTTCATCATTTGGGATATGGGGTGAAATACAGGTGGAAACCGATATAAGTAAGAATCCAAAGGAAGAAACTGTGTTCATGGATTTGATGAAATAATGTAAGTTTATTTTCTAGTATTGATAGAAAAAATGACTCAAAATTTGGAAAAAAAAAGAATTAACAAAATGAGAACATCTTCCTATTACTAAAATTTAGAATTAATTGAAATTATATTCTCTCTTTGGGGAAAATGTTATTTTAATTTCAAATTTTTATCATTAATAAACCAATTTATATTGAATGTATATCATTGTGGAGAATAATTAAAATCCATTTTAGGAATTATTTTTTCTCCCTGGTCATTCTTTCACTTACTTCCATTGTTCTCCATAAGTTACAACCTAATTATTTTTTACTCTATGTGACCATTATTTTTCTCTTATCACTTTTCCAATGGATTTTTTATTATTACTTTTTATGATATAGGATATCAAAAAATGTATTTTTCCTATCATGATTATATTTATTATCATTAACTAAAACATTCTATTATATAACCATTATATATTTTTAAATTCTTCGTTGATTAATTTTATCTTATAATTTATTATTTTTTAATACCTTTTTACCATGTTGATTTTTTTAATGTGTAAAATATCTATTTTTGAGGTCAAGATAAAATTGAGAGGATTCAATTTCACTTGTTGGTGTGATGTTACATCACATGATTTTTAAATGAATATATTCTTCTATAATAATGTGATTTTATATTTTAATTTTTATTATATATAAAAGAGATGCTCGTAAAATAGGGAAATAACATGTTGCCTGTGATAAGGCCATGTGGGTAGAACCCACGACCAAACAGTAAAAGAGGTATAAAGCGTACCATTAGCCTATGTTCTATCCTAGTTTCATCTTCCAAATTTTAATATATATATTTATTTCATGTCAAAAATTATTTCATAAAATTAAATTATATACTCATTGTGAGTTTAAAATTATTATGATTACTTCATGATTTAATGTATGTTCTATTAAAATGATAGATATATTCCCTTGGAATTGTTTTTATTTGGATCTAGAAATATAATAATAAAACTATTTCATATCTTCTAAATTAAAATTTCTATTAAATTTTTAAGATTTATGTTTTATGAAAAATTTTAACAATGTAAAGAAAAAAATATGGTGTTTATTTCAAAAATGATTTAATTTTTATTTTAGAAAAAAAATTTATCCATGAATTACATGGTTTCATCTAAATGTCTAATTTATCTATTTCAGAGTTTAAATTTTACAAAATAGTAATCAATTTTTTATTAATCATGTCAAATTTTTCATAGACCAATATTTTTAGATTTTTTAAAAATATTTTACTTTTTGTTAATAGTAAAAAGTATAACTTTCATGATAAGAAATAAATTTTATTACATCATTATGGGATGTTTAAGATATAAAAAATTTTAAAATAATTTAATGAATCATATATGATAATATATTATGTATATAATACTAAAATTATTCAGTTCATATAGAATAAAATATTTCCAAGATAACTTTATAAATCATTATCAATGAAAGTTTAGTGCTTCAATAATATTGGAAATGTAAACTTTGATGTTTTAAGATAGTAATTTATATGTAAAAAATTATCTTTGTGAATTAATTGAAAAATATTAAATTTTATTGATGATTTTTATAGATAGATATGAGTTATTTAGTTATATCACATGTAACTTATCCAAATCCTTGTTCAATGCTTATTCAGAGCTAAAAAATTAATAAAAACATTTAAAATAAGTTATCAATATATAGTTGAGTTTAGATATACCTTATAAACGTATATATATTATAAAAAGTATTTATAATAATTTTTTTATCTTAATAATTTATTTTTATTTTTTAAAATTATTATAATTTTCTAAATCATTTACATAGTGATTTAACATATACCAAAAACAATAAGAACATGGAAATGGTATTCAGAATATAATAAATAATAATATTTTGATGATTTTTGATATTCCAAGAAATTTATAGATATTTATTAATGATAAGTGAAGGTTTTTGAAAATATATTTGAACTTGTAAGTTATTTAGATATTTTTTAATTCAAATTAAGATAAAAACATTGAAAATAAATTTAATGGTATTTAATTCTATAAAAATATTTTATAAGTTGATCATAAAAAATAATAATTAATGAATTTGGGAGAAAATTGTCAAAATATTTATCCCTTGACTTTTTTGTTCCACTTTATATATTGTAATTAAATTATTAAATATTAAAACTAAATATTTTTTGAAAACACCATTTATTTTTTCCATTAAAAAGTGACTAAATGCATCAATTTCTATAACACCTCAATATTCTATATTTCTTTCATTAATATAGAAAAATAACTCTATGAAATTATATTCCCATGTCCCTAAGACTATTTTTTGACCATATACCTTTCCTTTTAATTCCTCAAGATAAATAAAAATGTGGAGACTCAAAAAAGAATAGTAATGGTTTCTAAATCTCTTTATATTTTATTATAAGGTATTAATTATAATTAAAATATATTAAAATATCACTTATTATTATTCCATGATTCTATTAACATGGTTGTGACTTATATTTGATCCAATTTTAGAGATTAATCACTAATTACATCTCATGTAACTCTATTTAATAATCAAAAATTATATCTTTTCATTCCAATTCTTATCTTTACTCTTTAAATTATTCAAGTAATCATAAAAATATAACATAAATTACTATTTCATAATTAATATAATTTATTTAAACTCAATCATTTATTTTGTTTTCACTTATTTAGCACTTTTTTAAAAAAACATCACTCAACATGTTAATTTTATGCAACATAAGTGAATTGTGATGTTTTTCTACACTCACATATTTCTTGTGTATTATTACAAAATTATTTACTGATTGGATATTAAATTAGTTTCATGATTTTAGTTTTCTAATAATGGAATATCCATGTCAAACTATAAAGTTCATGATAAATAAACTTTATTGTGTTTAAACCATAGAAAATAATATTATGAAAGAATATTTATGGACAAGTATCCATTTCATGACTTGTTAAACTCATTTTCTCATTGAATGATCTGAATATGAATAGTAATAAATAATTTTTAAATATTAATAATATTTTTTAACATAAATAAAACATATTGATAAAAAAGTACTTAATTTTTACTAATTCCTTAATATGTTTCAAAGATATATTTTCTCAAAAAATTCTTCTTATTTATTTATTTAAACATTAATAAAATTAATTCATCATACATTTAGAAAAACAGTTTTAAAAAATAAACTTATTTTTTAAATTCATCGTATTAAAATTATCTTAGCCTGAATTTTTTGTATTATTATTAAAAGTTTAACTTTTTGAATGAAAAATTAATATTACTAAATTTTAATAGAAATATTAATTTTGGTTTATTTTATTTATAATGTAAAATTATATTTTAAATTGGTTTTAATGTAAACTTCGTGGAATTATACATCTATTAATCCAATTTATGATATTTTACTCAATTTCATATTGTATTTTTATATACAAACATTGTAATCATTTGAACATTTCCTTTTAAAAATTGACTTTTCTTCACAACTTCGAGATTAATACTCAATTAATTTTTTTTTTAATTTAGTGAGTGGAATTTTAAAAAATATATTCCATATTTTTAATCATAATAATTTATACTAACAAATTTTTTCAACATCACCTTTCTTCAATGTGAATAGTAAATCCTGTGAAAACTATTTTTTGCGATTAAAGTAAAAATGGGTTTTTCGTGGGTTAATATAAAATCATAAGGAATATAATCACATATAAAATAAATTAAAATCTAATTTATTTCCTTATTTATACCTCATTATGTCTAATTATTGAATATTATCCACTGTGTACACAATTTAATTGAGAAAAACTTTGTTACACTTTTTCTTTTCAAAATCATTTCGTGTGTGCTGCTTACCTCGCTTTTAGATAGTTCCCCCTATCTATCCATATTCTCTGCATAAAATAAATTTCCCAATAAATACCAAAATAACTTCCAAAAGTCCATAATACCATCCTAGAATTTTTATTTTGGACACAAATCCATCTTAGGAATACATTTGGAGAAAACATATGGAGGATATCAGAAGAAGGGGTGACATTAATTAATTAGTGCTTTTGTTTTAATTCATCTTATACCTTATTAAATTATTATATTACCATGATAATATAATAAAATAATTATATCCCTTATACTAACTTCATTACCTATAACTTTCTCCACTTCTATCAAATTGGTTATGAAATTATCGTTCGTGTGTACAGCAAACTACCACCATGCAAACCGGTGTCATTATTTTTTTCTATTACCACAAAACAATATTGGAAATAATGAAAGATTTGTTTTTTATGTATTAAATATATTATATTATTTATATTTTTTAATTATTATATCACACATACCTTTATTTGTTTCATTTTATTAGAATCTGATATTGTTGTTCTTGTGTACGGTGAACTTCCACCTTGCGAAGTGTAGTAATTTGGTCACATATTACATGGAATGTAATAATGTTGGTTTTAATAAAAAAATAGATATATGTGGAAGAAAAATAATTATTTAGTGGTAATATATCATTTATATTTATTTCATCTAATTCAAAAAGAAAATGGAAACAACGTTCATGCATATGTACGACTTACTGTCTCCATGAGCAGTGTATTTCATTCTATATAACAAAATTTTAAAAATTTCTCTATATAAATAAATATTATATATATTTCAGATATTTTGAAACCATGAAAAAATTAATAGGGAAAAATATAAAAAACTAACTAACATGAAAAACAATACAGTTGTTGCTCGAAACGTGAATTTTTCATGGAATTGTCGATAAATAGGTAATAAAAGGTCATAAGTAAATAGTATATCGTATGATATATATTTATGGTTATATAATATATTTAAAATAAACTTATTTTTTGTATACATGATTTTTTAATGTTTAATAATTAATTCAATTCTTAAGGTAAGGTATTTTTCTCTAAATTTTCTATATTTTGAAATATATTATGTTATTCACCTATGTTCTTTTAATAGGTGTATATATAGACCCCTTGACATGTAATATCATGATTTTATTTATCCTGATGATTTTTAAAGATTACATTCATGTTATTCCTTCTATGTTTTTATAATTCAATTTTACTAATGTGGTAATGATTTAATGTTGTAATCTACATGTATTTAAGGATTGATAATTATTACATTTCCAATGATAAAATATTATGATTCATATGTAAATATATTGTGAATTTATATTATCCTGTTTTTATAAATTTTATTAATAGTTTTATTTTTCACACTTGTTATCTTAAAATAATTTATGAAATTATTTTATAAAAAATCCAAATTTATTTCCCTCTTCGAACTGAAATCTGTTTTTTTCAAGAACCATGTTTTCCAAAACTGTTTTAATTTTTTTTACTAGGACACTATGATTGTTAAAATATATTTATATCCATATTTTAAATTTAATATTTTTTTGAAATTAATATTAATGTTGATTTCCAAACAATGATGATTTTCGTTTTATCAAAAATTTGAATGAATTATTTCATTAACATGTATGTCATGGAAAAAACATCCCATTTTCATGAAAATTATTTTCATTAAATATTATTTACGTTAATGTTCATTTTAAAAATAAATGTATTTTAAAAAATGTATCTTGTAAAATGCGTTTATTAATATGGAAATTATATTTTTTTATGAAATGTTTTAAATGCTTTAAATAATATATAAGTAAATATTAATGTTTTTTTCATTGAAATGGATTTTAAAAATAGTTTTATTTTTTAAAAATGAATTTAAATGGAGATAAATTTTCCTTAAAAAAATTTATAAATGATTTTTCAAAATCATTTTATATCTATTATAACAATTGTTGACATTAACTATGATTAACTAGGATATAAACTAATGATATCATTCGTATTAGTACTCTAAATGGTTTATTATGAGAATATATATATGAAACCAGTTTATCTTACATGTGTTATAACATGATAATTTTTTTTAGAAAACCACTTCTTCTTCATAGATATTTAATGATTAAATGATGAAATCCTAATGATACCTTTCAATTTTCAAAAGTTTATGAAATGATAAAATATTTATAAAACCCATTTCATTTTATGGGTAATGATATGATATATTTTTAATTATATTATATCACACATATTTATGACTTTAATTATGTTATTGGTGGGAATTATATCTTCCTCTAATTCATTTGGTAATTATTAATGTTATATAAACACAAAGGGTACACAGGAGGTCATCCCAAGCATGATAAAGGTATATGTAATGTCATCCCACGCATAATGACGGTACATGGGTGGTTAGACCATGCCTAACATTTATGAATGTATTGTTGGGTTTCTTTGAAAAGAATTTCTATTCGTATATATATTATAAAAATCAGAGTCTTATTCCATTTTTAAGCTCTTATGAATCATGTTCATTGATTCCCTTGTGATTGATGCCTTTTGATCTTAAAAAAAATATAAAACTCAAGATTTTAATCTTTAATATACGGGGTATGGTTTTCAAATGTTATTATCATATTATCATACCATTATTTTCATTTTATACTTACACATATCGTTTTTATACCCATATAAAGCATCTACACTAACCTTATCTTATGTTTCCTTTCCCGAGGTTAGGAATAAATGATTTACATATGTTATTTATATGAAGGGTGATAGTTATGAAGATCATAGTGAGAGATGTTGTACTTTACATATGGACCAGTTGTTTATGGTTCAATATTTCCATATACACTAAACTATTATGATCCTTAGGAACATGTTTGTGTAATGTAATAAATATTCATTAAAATGATGTAATATCTATGTATGATATATTTTGGTTGTTATAGTTTATATCAAAGGATATATTTAGTTATCCTTTTGAAACAATGATGATAAAAACATTGTGAGATCTGTAAGGATGTGTAGGTGGATATGTATAAGGATGATTAAAAGTATAGGAATATGTCATGGAATTTTTGTAATGGATGGAGCATGTGGTTTATAAGTGGTTACATCCATGTCCGGATACAATAGGTAGAGGTGGATCAAGCACAGAGTTACCTAGGGGTATTAACTCCATAAAAGGTGCATTGATATAGAAAAACTCATTAATTGGTGCAAGAAAATGTCGCTTCCTTCACACCTAGTTTTACACTCCGGAGGTATACGCTTTTGTAATTAACAATCGATTTATAAAAAATTATTGAGTTTTTAAATATATAATGACTATGAATGACCTATTATAAACCTTTGGTTTCGTATATTGATAATATTTTTTCAGGATTTGGACATCTTATAACTTATTTATCATGATTATGTGGTTCCTACCTATGATTATTATTTCATAGACTATGTTTTTTTTATTTTTTTTATTTACTAAAACATGAGATAACAGTGTTTATGTTGAGTGTGGTAGAAAATGAAATGATTATCCTCTCAATAATATAAACATTATGTAAAATAGAATGAAAAATCTCATTATTATGCTCACCAAACATTCTCAAACAATGAATCATGCTAGACTCCCAACTGTGAAATGGATAGAAAAAATTATATACCATCTGTCATGAGCCAATGTCAACCTTCATTATGTGGGTCTTCTAATCCACTTGTTGTAGAACAATGGATCAATACAACTAAAAATATATTTTTTATTATCTAGTGTTAATAACATGAAAAGATCATTTTGATTGGATACTGTTTTGAAGGTCTAGTGAATAATTGCAGGACACTTATCAAGAATATGAGGCAACATGAAGAAATTGAATCCATGGACTGGGACATGATTAAGAACTTATTTTTTAATATACACTTTCCCCATATGGTGGTCAACGTTTTATATCAATCTCATGGTTTTGATTAATGGAGTTAAATTGAACTCAAAAGAATATCTAGGAACTACAGGGAGAAAAAGATGAGCTTTCCATTATTCATAATGTTTGGGAATTCCCATGGAGTAATGTGATTTGAATAAGTTACCTAACGATAAGAATAATGATAAATATTCCTAGAATTCTCAAAAACCACTTCATCATTTTAATATAAATGAGTTTGGGAATTCTTATAACAAGTACTGAATCTGATTATTAATGATGGGGATCTACACTAGTATCATTTTAAGCCTAAAGAGAAGGTAAAATATCATGTGATTTCTATTTATTATAAGGGGTGTGATAATTACAAGGTTAAAGAGACACATAATATATTCTAATGAACTACTAATTTCTTATTTGAATTTGGATCTTCTAATTCCATTACATTTTAAGAATTTACTAAGGGTTTAATGATTAAAAAAATATTAGGTATATAATTATTAGTAAAAACCACTATTGGAATGATGATTTCATCTTAAGTACATTATTATTCTTCTATTGATGTTTGTGGGAATGTTCTTCCTAAAAATATGGAAATTTTTCCTCCGCTTGAATTTAATGTTATATTTGGCTTTGATTGGATTTCTCAAAAATATACCTCATCAATTTTCATGTATTGGAAGTCCCGTTTGATATTCCATACCAACCTATGATCATATATAAATTTGATGATGATTATGAACTTTTGATAGAGATCACATCCATTTTTCTATCATAATTCCTAGTTTGAAAGAGGTTTTATCTCAAATGGTTGGGGATAAACTTAACATCAATGATATTCATATTTTTCTAGTGTTTTCTGGTTTATTTCCTAAAGAGTTCAAAATCATTCAACAAAAAAATTACTTTGACATCATATTAAAATTCATATTTAGTTTCATACCAATTTTAAAGACACTATATAGAATAGACCCAATTAATTTATAGTAATTAATAGATAAAAATTAGGAAAACATTGGAATGGGATTCATTAACCCTACTTTTCACCATGGGTTGAACCTATTATTTTATTAAGAAGAAAAATTCATTGATTCAACTATTCTAAGATTATTGGTAGTTGAAAAAGATCATAGTTAAGAAAAATTATTCTCTTCCTCACATTGATGAATTTTTTTATCAATTGTGTGGAGCTTAACAATTTTATTCGATTGAAATTCATTCTAGATATCATTAATTGAGGGTCCAAAAGGATGATATTTTGAAGACATAATTTTGTACAAGGTATGGAATTATGAATATATATTCATTCCATTCGGTCATACTAATTCCACCAGTATCATCATGGATTGAATTAATACTATCTTTAGAGCATACAATGATTAGTATGTGGTGTAGTTTATTAGTTATATTATCATCTATTAAAATATATGGGACGATATTGAATATCACTTGATAATTGAACTAAAGACCCAAAGGAATGAGAAACAATATAAAAAATTACAATGTGTGAATTTTGGCTATAAAAATTTTTATGTGTGGGTCATATAATCTCATGAAAGTTTATATCAGTAGATCCCTCAAAGGTATAGGCTATTGAATTTTGATTCAAAACAAACATGGTGAATATGATATGTACATTTCCATGACTAGCGAGATATTATCAATGGTTTGTGGAGAATTTCCCATGACTATCTAATCTAATCACTATGTTAACTCATCAGATAGCCAAGTTCATAAGAATTGTTGAATGTTTTGAAAATTTCATAGAACCGAATACAGGGTTACTCAGGACACCTGTGAATAAATTACCCTATAGTATAGATTCTTTTGTAATCTATAGTGATTTAGTTAAGAAGGTATTAGGACATGTTATTATGAAACATGACATGTATATACGTTATTCCTCATGATAATTGTGGATTTATGAGAACAACTAACCAACTCATGATTTTGAGATAGATTCGGAATTTTTTTTATTAATGATGTTGAAGAGTTGTATTTATAGAGAAAAATGTGACATATATACCAAAACTAAAATGTTTAAGTATATATTAACACATAAGGAGTTGAATTTTCACCAATTATGATAGTTAAAGATGAATAGAGATTATGAATGATCAATACATTACTACCCAAGGAAAGTGAATATGGGGGGATATTTTTTGAGTCGAAAGGATCAAACTAGATTATCCATGAAAAGGATTAAGAAAGATCCCATATTTATATATTTTGAAAGGATTGATCTATAAATAATTAAGGAAGCGGTAAAATATTATCTTGATTAATAGAATATTCAACCATCTATCTATGTGAATATAAAAGAGTCATATAAGGAAGGTGTAGAGATGAAAATTAAGTTTAGAAATTTTCTAATGTTTAACATTGATCATGGTGGGATGATAAGTGTAACACCCCAGGTAAATAAATAATATGACATTTATATATTTATCCACACTTTTTAATAAAATATTAATATTACTTTAAAGGGGATGTTATTCTCGATGGCGTACCCAATACGCAACAACGAGTTTCTTGGGAATCTTACGTTGCACTCTATTAATAAAATAATATTATTTTAAATGGTAGTTAATGCCTAGCCGTTGTAGTGGCGGGAATGAACATAACTAACTACAAAATGATTATATATGTTTGTCAAATATTTTTAATTTTATCCAATAAATATTAGAGGCTTAAAATGCAAATGAATCCAATTTTAAGCATAAATCTTCATTACACGGTCGATTAACCGCCTTTTGATGCCGAACCACTTTTAAATCCACTTTTTGACAATTTTATGTGTTATATTTGACAAAATAAAATTCTTCTTTATAATCGGGACATCAAAATTTACTTTGTGTAAATTTTTGGTATTTTTCTAAAAAAGTTCAATTTTTCATGAATAGTGAAAAATGTTGTATTTTAATTCAAAACCTCGTTTTAATATAATTTATTTATATGATTAGATTATCTTTTGAATTGGTTTTAAAGTGGAATTATAATATATTTTTACCATTTAATCTAATAGTGTTCCTTGGAATTAATTTCACTTTGAAATCGGACTTAAACTAGTGTCAATCTTTTGATACATTTTGTTTCATAAAAACACGCTATTTGTTTTGACAGCAGGAATTAATTATTAAACTAATTAATTCAAATTATATTTTTTGAATTTTGTAAAATAGACATCATTTTTTAATTCAGAATATGAAATATAGCTTAGGGTGAATTTTTGGTAATTTTCTGAAAAACATCAATTTTTGATTAATAGTGAAACCACTAAGTGGTACTTATAAAAACTGATTTTCCGTTTAAATGAAATTTTTCCATCATTGTGTTTCGAATTTAAAAAGTCCAATATACATGGTTTTCATTAAGAAGTAAAATGTGGTTCAATGGGATTAAAATAATTTTTTGATGAATAGTAACTTATTAAGTTTTTAATCGCGATTAGAGGTAATCAGTGTAGTTTAAGGTAAGAATAATGTTTTAATAAAATTAAATGACCAAGAAACATGTCCTACCCTCATTGTATGTGTCATGGCCGACCAATACAATCCATGGGTCACCTTGGGGACCCCATGGAGCCACTTTGGTTGGAAAATGACATAAATACCTTTTTATTTAATGATAAAGTAAAAATGACACAAACATGAGATGTTTTACTAAAACAATTTTTACATGGGGTTATACAAGTTAGATTTTTGACTAAAATAGTCATTGGAAATATAAAACGATTTCCTACATCATAGTATTTTGTTAATAATTTTTTGACATTAAATAAATTAAATTATTTATGACATCATGATGATGCAGCGATGACCTCATTATTTAACGATTTAAATAAAATGGAAAGATAATGTAATATCTAAGCACTAAACATGTCCAAAATCTATTGGATGAGTGGATTTAGAACCCTTATCACCTTATCCTCGAAATACTTCAACGTGGGACCTTTAAAATCCGAAACTCTTTTGAAAATAAAGTAACATTTTGTAACTTTACAAGATTGCCCCTCCTCTCCTCCTATAAAAGGCCCCCACCTCTACCTCCTTACCCACACTACCAAAGCCTTTGGCTCGGCCAAACCCTGCCCATTTTGTCTATACACTTCCCTCTCTTACTCCTTGAAGCCTCACTTTGGGCATAAGGATTCTCAAGGAAGCCTTTGAGCTCAGACCAAAGAGATTTACCCGATTTTAAGGTAATGTACTCACTTGTGTCCTTTTGTTTTATTTTGCTTCTCCAACCACCTAAACTCTTTTTATTCATTTATTTTGTAACAAATACAGTATCTTCAATATACTAGGATATTGTTATAAGAATTATTCGAGCTGCACTTACACACACCTACATCTACTGGTTAAAGAACATACTGTTTTCGTGGATGGAGAATTTATGCCTCCCGAAACGATGATTGTTGAACATTCATCTAACACCTTCAAAGGTGGCCATTAAGATGACAATATATTTATATATGATATATAGTATGTTTATGTTTTACTTAAGCATCTGTATTTTTCATTTATGGCGTACCTTTATGGTTTCCATTATGGGTAAACGCGACATCTTCATTTAAGGAAGTGCGGACTACCGCCCCCTCAAAGTGATTTGATTCGTTAATACCATATGTGGTACGTATAAAGGATATATTTAATGATATTATATATGATACCATACTGTAATTAAAATACTATTATGTATCATTATGTTTTAATTCCATTAAATATGAAATAGAAATGGAAGTAGCGTTCATGCATACGTACGGCTTACCGTCTCCATGAACAGTACATTTCATTTCTTACCTCAAAATGTTATGTAATATTATAAGTACATATATATAATGACAATATATGTAAAATATTATATCTAAATACGGATATCATTCTGGAATTAAAAAATATATATATCTCTCTCATTTTTTTGATTCTATTAATATAACAAAAAATTAAAGTAGCGTTCATGCGTACGTACGGCATACCGTCTCCATGAATGGTGCTTTTCGTTTTTTATCTACAAATGATATGGAATAGTATAAAATGAATATTTAATGGATATATATTATATTTTAATCATTAATACTATTCTTGAAATTATTTACTTATAACTATATGGGAATCTTTTTTCAAACAAGTTCATTTTTGACTCATGTACCAAACATCGGCAAAAACGTCTGATATGAACTAAAATTATTAAACAATTATTATAACATTATAATATGTGATACGAACTGAATAATAATCTATAAAGGAGGTACTTGGGAAATTATTAATTGACCAAAGTTTATTATTTATGAATATAAAGAAACGAACAAGACAAGTTGGACTTGAGGTAATGGATCCTACTCCTCTCTTTCTTTTTAAGTACACTCTTTTATGTCATTCCTCCTAAGCTCATATTTCTTGTTATTGGGATGTTATTTATATATTAATATTACTGTAATTTTATTTTCATATTATGAGAGACCCTATTCTCTCTCATCAATCTATTTGGAAGTTTTGAGTGGCGCCGTTAGGCTGCCGAATTTTCGTGAGAGATCTATCCTCTCTCTTTCTTTTTAAGTACTCTCCTTTATGTAACTTCTTTTAATCTTCTCTTTGTTATGTATTGGGGATGTTCTTTTATATTCCTCTTTCTATAAACTTTATGTTAATATGATGAGATACCCTATTTGATCTCATCAGTCCATTTTTGTAAGTTTTATGTGGCGTTGTTAGGCTGCCGAGTTTTCGAAAGGGATTTTTCATCTCACTTTTATTCCAGTGAGATTTATGCTACATTTTCCACAATTTCCTTTGAGTTGTGTATTTAATTCCCATTATTCTACTGTTTGTGTAATATACTTGCGTTTATGAGTATTTACATCAATGATGTATTGTCTTTCTTTCATGGGGTGTATGTTTTGAAAGATACCAAAGTCGGTAAGGGAACCTTTCACCCTCCTCTTATTAAAAGACTTCTTTTGTTGGGTCTTTTAATTTACATATTGTTATGTTGGGATATGTTCTCATATATCCTTATTGATGTATATTTTATGTCCAAGTGATGAGATACACTTTTTATCTCTCATCAACTCATTTTTATGTGACGCCGTTAGGCTGTTAAGGGAACTTCTTAACCCAATTTCGATTTCTTTGGGTTCAACATGTAGTTATTGAATATGTCATCCTTTGAATATGTGTGAATGAACTTTGATTATTTTACACTTAATATCCACTTATATTTGTTGTATTTGTTTGTCACACATAATTATGTAATTGATTTATCCTTAAACCAAGGATACCGTCTTTGTATGGGACTTCATCTCAATCTCCTTTCATTGAGGCATATTTTATTTTATACACAACCTTCTTTTATACTGTGTATAAACCCCTTTTACTTTTACGTTTATCCAAAAGGAATCTTTCTTTATACGAATCGTTTTACTAAACTACAAAAGGGAATGTTTTTTGTCATACGTATGCGGCGATAATTACTTCTCCGCCATCGTGACCCTTATTTGAGTCGGCTTCCTCTACAAGCCATACCTTATTTTTTTTAAAAAATAAAAACCATGTTTTACTTTTCTTTTATTTTGGTATTGAAAATAGTTTTCATAATGTTTTTATATCAATGTGTTGTATTGATATCTTGTGATTGAAAGGTGGAAATGTTATGTTTTCTTTATTCATGTATTATGTGATATGATTATGTTGAGGTTCTTGGGAATTATTATGAAGACAGGTGGTTCTGTGATAAACTAAGGGCAGGTGAGCCCGATATATCTCTCCAATGCATTGGGTAACATGAAGGAGTGAAACGTTAAGGTTTCTCCGAAGAGTTTTAGGGAATATACTGTGATGGGTATTCCAAACGTAACCAAGAGGGTTACTCCCTACGTAAGAAAGTTATGAATGCCTCAAGTTACCTTTTATGTCTTATGATTTCTACTATTTAGTCATGATTTGATGAGGTATGTTAAAGTGACTATGTTTTATGGGTAAAGTATGATTTCATTCTTATGTATATATGAACTCATGTTTCCTTTCCATATTTTTATAACCCTTACTGATATTTTTATGATCATCCCAAGTTTTTGAAATTTTTTTCATAGGTCAAGGTAAAGGTACATGATGTGATGATAGTGTCAAGGATGTGTCAAGAAAGAATCGGTGTTTTATTTTAAATATGTTTCCGTTGATGGGAAGAATGAATACTGTCTTTTATGTAACCACTTTGTTTAAATGTGGAATGTAATGAAAGTTTCATGATCTAATTCTATAAAACTCTAAACCTGAAAAGATCCTCAATGTGTAATCTTGTAATAACTCAAGATTAAGTAAGGTTTAATGCTGGGGCCTTATAGTTGGTATCAAAGGTCGGTTTAGATAACTTTAGAGGTTAGGGTATTCTTTAAGCATAAGTGACATTACCATAATGGTTAGGATTTCAGAAAGAGTCCTAGTTTTAGATAAAGTGAATGAGTAAGTATATATTACTGTTTATCTTCATCATTAGTACAAGATGGTTATGCTGATATACTCACAGTGACATTTCTATTTTTAGTGAATGGATGGATCTAGCAGGCACCAAAGAGACAACAAGTTTCAAGGAAACTGTGGTGGTTCTATAATTAAGATACTAGATAAAATGGTGGATTCAATGAGGAAACTCGTGGTTGTTCTAAACCAACTATCAAGGATTCATGATCAACCACTTGAACCTTAGTATGATCTTTAATGCATCATATACGATATGACCAATCGATGTGCAAGTTCAGGTAATAATTATAAAGGTAACCATTAGAGTTTATATGATCCTTAGTTTTGAGGTAATTATGGGTTACTATATGTTATGAAGGAAGTGAAAGGCATGAGATAAAATTGAGGTTAAATTATGTTATGGTTATTTTTGATGATTTTATCCCTTTTTGTAAAATGATTTGAGAATTATATAATTTTGGAAAAAAGGACAACACGCAGACTGTGTGACTACCCATCGCGTTGGACAAAGCTGCGGGAATCGAACCCACAACCAAAGTGCGACTGGTATTTATCGCCTACCACTGGACTACGTGAAGTCTCTGGTTAGTTTTACTAATTCTTTTTAGTTATATAATTTTATGAATTAAGAGTAAGTTTATTTTGGGTTATTTATGAAAATGATTAACCTATCATGGAGGATATGTGATTAGGTTAATTAACTTTCAATTCAAGACTTTAGGAGTAACTGATGTTGTTTGGAGATAAATGTTACGATTTAACTTGGAGGACTATGTGACTAAATACTTCAAATATTTGGGTTTCAATCTTGTATTTCTTTACTTTGAAGAATTTTATGGACAAATTGTTTATCGGATGGTCCTCGTTGAACTTTAGGTTTTGTTGGACAAATTTTGGAGATTAAGCATAGATTTTCTTTTTAAAGGGTTATCCTTTTCTGGATTATCTGACCTTGTACTAACATTTTTGGTTTTGGTTTTGGTTAAAGCCTAAAGAAATGGGAAGTATATAGTTCTCTTTGGTGGATTATGTGATTCTCTAGAACTTGATTATAGTACTCTTAATGCGAACAAGCCTTCCTAAATACTCGTCTTTTGGAGAAAATATGAGTTTGATTAAGGAATCTACTAAAATTTTAAAGTCAACATGATAAGTGATTATGTTTCCTTATGAATAAATTCCTCAATAAAAAGTAGCTTAAAACAAAAATGTTGTCTATTAACTTTTCCTACTGGTGAATCCAATACCGTTTAACCCATCACAAGTTTGTGATTTTCTTGTGGTTAACTTTCTCCTAAACATGTTTTCTATCACTCTCCATCAGATCATGACCCTATGTTTTCTCCTCCATGTACGTATTTTCATACTTATAATCCTAGTATGGGTTAACTCAGGTGACCTTTGTACTTATCTTTCTTTATTTTAAAGTGATTTTTTTACCGACTCTTGTTCCGATGTGGGACTTTCAATGATGTTTCCAAGCCCAATTTTAAAATTGTGAGGACGCAATTCTCAAAAGGGGGGAAGGATGTAACACCCCAGGTAAATAAAGAATATGACATTTTTATATTTATCCATATTTGTGAATAAAATATTAATATTACTTTAAAGGGGATGTTATGCTCGATGGCATACCCAATATGAAACAACGAGTTTCTTGGGAATCTTACGTTGCACTCTAATAATAAAATAATATTATTTTAAATGGTAGTTAATGCCTAGCCGTTTTAGTAGCAGGAATGAACAGAACTAACTACAAAATGATTATATATGTTTGTCAAATATTTTTACTTTTATCCAATAAATATTAGAGGCTTAAAATGCAAAGGAATCCAATTTTAAGCATAAATCTTCATTAAACGGTCGATTAACCGCCTTTTGATGGCAAACCTCTTTTAAATCTACTTTTTTAAAATTTTATGTGCTATATTTGACAAAATAAAATTCTTCTTTAGAATCGGGACATCATAATTTACTTTGTGTAAATTTTTGGTATTTTTCTGAAAAAGTTCAATTTTTAATGAATAGTGAAAATGTTTTATTTTAATTCAAAACCTCGTTTTAATATAATTTATTTATATGATTAGATTATATTTTTAATTGGTTTTAAATTTAAATTAGAATATATTTTTACCATTTAATCCAATAGTGTTCGTTGGAATTAATTTCACTTTGAAATCGGACTTAAACTAGTGTCAATCTTTTGATACATTTTGTTTCATAAAAACACGCTATTTGTTTTGACAGCGGGAATTAATTATTAAACTAATTAATTCAACTTATATGTTTTGAATTTTGTAAAATAGACATCATTTTTGAATTTGTAATTTCAAATATATGTTAGGGTGAATTTTTTTTAATTTTATGAAAAACTTCAATTATTTATGAATAGTGAAACCACTAAGTGGTACTTATAAAAACTGATTTTCTGTTTAAATGAAATTTTGACATCTTTGTGTTTTGAATTTCAATAATCCGACATACATGGTTTTCATTAAAAAGTAAAATGTGGTTCAATGGGATTAAAATAATTTTTTTGTGAATAGTAACTTATTAAGTTTTTAATCGCGATTAGAGGTAATTAGTGTAGTTTAAGGTAAGAATTATGTTTTAATAAAATTAAATGACCTAGACACATGTCCTACCCTCATTGGATGTGTCATGTCCGACTAAGACAATCCATGTGTCAACTTGGGGACCCCATGGAGCCACTTTGGTTGGAAAATGACATAAATACCTTTTTATTTAATGATAAAGTAAAAATGACACAAACATGAGTTGTTTTACTAAAAGAAATTTTACATGTGCTTATACAAGTCAGATTTTTGACTATAAATAGTCATTGGAAATCTAAAAATATTTCCTACATCCTAGTATTTGTTTTATAATTTTTATACATTAAATAAATTAAATTATTTATGACATCATGATGATGCAGCGATGACCTCATTATTTAAGGATTTAAATAAAATGGAAAGATAATGTAATATCTAAGACCTAAACATTTCCAAAACCTATTGTATTAGTGGATGTCGAACCCTTATCACCTTATCCTTGAAATACTTCAATGTGGGACCTTTAAAATCCGAAACTCTTTTGAAAATAAAGTAACATTTTGTAACTTTACAAGAGTGCCCCTCCTCTCCTCTTATAAAAGGCCCCCACCTCTACCTCCTTACCCACACTCCCTAAGCCTTTGGCTCGGCCAACCCATGCCCATTTTGTCATTCCACTTCCCTCTATTACTCCTTGAAGCCTCACTTTGGGCAGAAGGCTTCCCAAGGAAGCCTTTGAGCTCAAACCAAAGGGAGTTACCCGATTTTAAGGTAATGTCTTCACTTGTGTCCTTTTGTTTTATTTTGCTTCTCCAACCCCCTAAACTCTTTTTATTCATTTATTTTGTAAAAAATCCAGTATCTTAAATATACTAGGATGTTTTTATAAGAATTATTCGAGCTAAACTTACACACACCTACATTTAATGGTTAAATAATATACTGTTTCCGTGGATGACGAATTTCTGCCTCCCGAAACGATGATTGTTCAACATTCATCTAACACCTTAAAAGGTGGCCATTAAGATGGAACTATATTTATATATGATATATAATATGTTTATGTTTTACTTAATCTTCTATATTTTTCATTTATGGCGTACCTTTATGGTTTCCATTATGGGTAAACGCGATATCTTCATTTAAGGAAGTGCGGACTACGGCCCCCTCAAAGTGATTTGATTCGTTAATACCATATGTGTTACGTATAAAGGATATATTTAATGATATTATATATTATAAAATACTGTAATTAAAATACTATTATGTATCATTATGTTTTAATTCCATTAAATATGAAATATAAATGGAAGTAGCGTTCATGCGTACGTACGGCTTACCGTCTCTATGAACGGTACATTTCATTTCTTACCTCAAAATGTTATGTAATATTATAAGTACATATATATAATGGACATATATGTAAAATATTATATCTAAATTATGGATATCATTCTGGAATTATAATATATATATCTCTCTCTCATTTTGTTTTAATTCCATTAATATAACAAAAAATGAAAGTAGCGTTCATGCGTACGTATGGCCTACCGTCTCCATGAATGGTGCTTTTTGTTTTTTATCTCCAAATGATATGGAATAGTATAAAATTAATATTTACTGGATATATATTATATTTTAATCATTAATACTATTCTGGAAATTATTTACTTATAACTACATGGGAATCTTTTTTCAAACAAGTTCATTTTTGACTCATGTACCAAACATCGGCAAAAACGTCTAAAATGAACTAACATTATTAAACAATTATTATAACATTATAATATGTGATATGAACTGATTAATAATATATAATGTAGGTACTTAGGAAATTATTAATTGAACAACATTTATTATTCAAGAATATAAAGAAACGAACAAGACAATTTGGACTTGAGGTAAGGGATCTTACTCCTCTCTTTCTTTTTAAGTACACTCTTTTATGTCATTCCTTATAAAGCTCATCTTTATTGTTATTGGGATGTTCTTTATATATTAATATTACTGTATTTTTATGTTCATATGATGAGAGACCCTATTCTCTCTCATCAATCCATTTTTTATGTTTTGAGTGGTGCCGTTAGGCTGCCGAATTTTCGTAAGAGATCTAACCTCTCTCTTTATTTTTAAGGACTCTCTTTTATGTCACTTATTTTAAGCTTCTCATTGTTATGTATGGGGGATGTTATTTTATATTCCTCTTTCTATAAACATTATGTTAATACGGTGAGATACCCTATTTGATCTCATCAATCCATTTTTGTAAGTTTTATGTGGCGCTGTTAGGCTGCCGAGTTTTCGTAAGGGATGTTTCATCTCACTTTTATTCCCGTGAGATTTATGCTACATTTGCCACAATTTCCTTTGAGTGGTGTATGTACTGCCGATTATTCTAATCTTTGGGTAATATACTTTCATTTATGAGTATTTACATCAATGATGTATTGTCCTTCTTTCATGGGGTGTATGTTTTGAAAGATACCCAAGTCGGTAAGGGAACCTTTCACCCTCCCCTTTTTAAAAGACTTATTTTGTTGGGTATTTTAATTTACATATTTTAATGTTGGGATATGTTCTCATATATCCTTATTGATGTAAATTTTATGTCCAAGTGATGAGATACACTTTTTATCTCTCATCAACTCATTTTGATGTGACGCCTTTAGGCTGTCAAGGGAACTTCTTAACCCAATTTCGATTTCTTTGGGTTCAACATGTAGTTATTGAATATGTCATCCTTTGAATATGTGTGAATGACCTTTTATTATTTTAAACTTAATATCCACTTATATTTGGTGTATTCTTTTGTCACACATAATTATGTAATTGATTTATCCTTAAACCAAGGATACCGTATTTGTATGGGACTTCGTCTCAATCTCCTTTCATTGAGGAATATTTTATTTTATACACAACCTACTTTTATACGTTGTATAAACCCCTTTGACTTTTACGTTTATCCAAAAGTAATCTTTCTTTATACTAAGCGTTTTACTAAACTACAAAAGGGAATGTTTTTTTCATACGTATGCGGCGACAACGACTTCTCCGCCGTCGTGACCGTTATTTGAGTTTCGGCTTCCTCTATAAGCCATACCTTCTTTTTAAAAGAAAAATAAAAACCATATTTTACTTTTCTTTTATTTTGGTATTGAAAATGGTTTTCATAATGTTTTTATATCAATGTGTTGTATTGATATATTGTGATTGAAAGGTGGAAATTTTATGTTTCCTTTATCCATGTTTTATGTGATACGATTATGTTGAGGTTCTTGGGAATTATTATGAAGACGGGTGGTCTCGTGATAAACTAAGGGCGGGTGAGCCCGATATAGCTCTCCAATGCATTGGGTAACGCAAAGGAGTGAAACGTTAAGGTTTCTCCGAAGAGATTTAGGGAATATACTGTGATGGATATTCCAAACGTCACCAAGAGGGTTACTCCCTACTTAAGAAAGTTATGAATGCCTCAAGTTACCCTTTATGTCTTATGATTTCTACGATTTATTCATGATTTGATGAGGTTTGTTAAAGTGACTATGTTTTATGGGTAAATTATGATTTCATTCTTATGTATATATGAACTCATGTTTCCTTTCCATATTTTTATAACCCTTACTGAGCTTTTTATGCTCATCCCAAGTTTTTGAAATGTTTTTCACAGGTCAAGGGAAAGGTATATGATGTGATGATAGTGTCAAGGATGTGTCAAGAAAGAATCCGTGTTTTATTTTAAATATGTTTCTGTTGATGGGAAGAATGAATACTCTCTTTTATGTAACCACTTTGTTTAAATGTGGAATGTAATGCAAGTTTCATGATCTAATTCTCTAAAACTCTAAACCTAAAAAGATCCTCAATGTGTAATCTTGTAATAACTCAAGATTAAGTAAGGTTTAAGGTTGGGGTCTTATAATAAGGTTCAATAATCACATATTTCTTTCATCCATACCATACATGATGGGGTAGTTTTTAGATGAATTTTATTACCCTTAATTATTTATTAATCAAGGATATATGAAGTTTTACATATATTTTAATGATTATTTTTCATTGGATGGAATGAAGAGAGATATTGTAGAGTTTTTTTCTTTATTCATGGTATTTCAACAAGTTAAGGATGAAATACAAAAGTCTATAGTGATTTTACAACCATTACCCATACTTGAATGGAAATGGGAAAACATAACTATCGATTTTGTTATTGGACTCCCAAAATTGTCTAAAAAGAATAGTGAATATGGGTTATATTCATTGTTTTTAAAAATTAGACACACATAATCACTATTATGGAATATGTCTCTATGGATTAGCATTCCAGAATATACATTAAGGAAGTGTTAATGTTTAATAGAGTTCCCCATTCCATTGGTTCTACTTTGAATCTGAGGTTTACCTAAATCTCCTAGTGAAGTCATTAGTAAGCTCTTGATACATAGTTGAGTTTCATCACCCTATATGAACTCATACAAATGATCAGTTTGAAAGAAAAAAAATAAAACCTTAGAGGATATTTTTAGATATTTGTATTTGTATTTGAAAATATTTTGGGATTAAAAATTTCCTCAAGTAGATTTTCCTTACAATAATAGCTTTCACTCAAGCTTAAATATGGCTCCTTATGAATCCCTTTATGGAGAGAAATAGAGGCCTCGAATTTGGTGTATTGAATTCAAATAAGGAAAGATATTGGGACATGAGATAGATAATGAAATTGTAGATAATGATAGATCCCTTATATAATATAACAATTCCTCTGAGAGTGGGTAGAAAAGTTATGTCCATAATCTCCAGTGTGATCTAGAATTTAAATTTTGTAGAAAGGCATTTCCAATAATTTATCCAAGGAAGTAGGTTATATTTTTATGAAGATAGGTAAACTAATCCCTATGTATATCAGTCCCTTCAAAATTATTGATTGTATCAGAACTATAGAATATAAATTTCACTACCACCAAAGCACTCTCAAATCTACAAAGTGTTACATATATCTCTATTGATAATGTTTATACTTCACCATTTATATGTACTAAACTATGTGGTCCTACCGATATAAAAGTATCTTCATTATTAGTAATAATCGAAAGATATTCTAGATCATACAGAGAAAGTTATATGAAATAAGAAGATACACTTTTTCATTGTTTTCTAGAAAAACCTTCAGTTTGAGGATGCTATGTGGACAGGTGAGGATGTGATGAGGTAGAAGTATCCTCATTTTTTATATTAAATTTTATAATTTATAGCATAATAGTAATTTGAAGGCAGTTACAATAAATCACCATGAGTTTTCATGATTTTTTTTAAATAAATTTTATTTATTTGTTAACTTGTAATAAATAAGACACTAGGTTAATCTTTTTCTTCCTGAAAAAAAAACGGTAAGCATGCTTATATACAGCACTATGTTTTAACAACCCGTGATGTATTGTTATTATTATATAAATGTATCTAATATAATCTATCCATTTAAATTAGTGATATGAATTATAACAGGTAATTCTAAAATATTATGTATAATTTTTTTATATGAGAAGAATATATTGATTAAAATGTAATTAATATTTTGTAAATTTTTTATTTGTTTTGAAAAAACTAATTCTCAAAAAAACCTCTTCTAAACATTAATAAAATTTATATTTTAAAATTTGAGAAAATAAATTTTATAAAATTAACATTTAATTTTAAATCATCATGACAAAATTATCTTAGGTTAATGTTTTTAAAATTTTCTGGGAAGTTTCATTTTTAATTAATAATTTAAATTTCTATATTTTTATTGAAATATTACATTCATTTAGTTTATTTATAAAGTTAAATTATATTATAAATTTATTTTAAAGAAAAATTTATTCATTTATACTACCATTAATCTAATTTATGTCACTGTAATTATTTCTGTTATGAATTTTGATATAAAACATTATAAACATTAAAATTGTCTTCTTTAAAAATCTTCCTTCAAGACACATCTATGGGATTAATTTAAAATTAAAATTTAACTATTATATGAGTGAAATTTAGAAAAAAAATATATTTTTTGAATTAGAATAATTTATATTTTATATTAAGTTCAAAAAATGTTTTTAACAAAATGATTAGAAAAAATAGAAAAAAAATATCTTCCATTATTAGTGTAAAAATGGGTTTACTAAGGGAGTGAAACTATAAATATAAGATTTAAAATGGAAAATAAACTTGAAAAAATATTTTATTAGAATATTTCGACCTTATATTGATTAAGGTCTGAATTTGATCCAATTTTAACCATTTTAGATTTAGAAAAAAATGGGTACACATTTTATTTTCATGAAAATTACACATGTTCTACTCACCTCACTAATAAAAGGGGACCCCCTATCATAACATGTTTACACCTTCAAACCCTTTAAGTTAGATAAATAACCACCCCAATAACTTCCCAAAATCCTATATATATTCCTATTATTAGTGACCTTGACCCCAAAAACCTGAAGATGGTGCCTACATTATTTACATTAGCATAAAATTCAATGAAACATATCCTAAAGGATCGATCTAGTTTTTAGTCTTGGTAAATTAGATATATAGATGAGTCTTGAATCAAAATTTAATGAAAAATTATAATATAATTTTCTTCAAGAATAAAATTATTCCATCTAGAATATCTTTCTATATATGTAATTTTAAACCTCATGGAATCCCATGGAAAGGAAATAATGTAATGGTGAGATAAAATACACAGTATGGCTTAAGTAAAATCGGTGCTATCATGAATGAGTAACAATAATAAACTTCAAAATCTAAATAACTTTATAAACATGAAATTTATATAACATGATTTCCAAAACACATAATTAATAATAAATATAGAAAATTAAATAAAGAATATCTCATTCCATTCAACGAATAACTTATAATGAAATGAATCAAGAGATAATGTCAGAGTGAAAATCTCCAGGATAGTAGTAACTTAATAATTAATGCAGTAAATTATTAATTATCAGATGTTATGTTTCCCATGCACATAACAACTTTACCATCATGATATATCCTCCAGATAGTTTCAAACATATTCGGTAAAAACCCCCATAGATGAGGCTAACCAACTGATTCATCCTATGAGACTACCGATGCATCAATCAACTAGCATTAATTGGTCCCTATCCTTTGTATTTAATGACCAAAACATTCCAAAAATATCGAATTATGGATTTAATTCATAAAAAAAAAATTTCCTTATAAAACATATATATTTATAAAGGGATACATATTTATCAGCATTTCCCCAATTAGTCAAATTACTTGAAAATTATATACTTTATTTGAGAATTATACATGTTTTTTTAAATAATAATATCCATGATAAATTATATTTATATTTATCATAAAATTAATATTCAATTATCACTAAAATGTTATTAACTCAAGGGGAAGTCATTGACTATGAAAATTATTAAATGGAGAAAATTCCCATAATATCTTTGGTAAAAATGATAATAAACATCCATATGAAGAATATGAATGGTATCAATATTATGTATTCCAATTGGAGTAATAATAAAGTTTTTTTCTATAATAAACTAATAATCATTAAATACATTCTTCTTAGAGAATATCATTTTTCTTTTGAAAATCAATTTTTAAAACTTTTTTCTTTTGAAAGTTATTTTTGATGAAAATAATGTAGAAAAATAAATTCTTTAAAACTAGCATTTTAAAGATAAAAATTAATCTACAAATAAATAATCTCATGTAATTTTGCACATGTTGTATATTGTGAAATGAGCATTTCCTTTGTAATGTAAAAATAGTAGAAAAGTGCCTTGTTCAAAAAATGATTAGAGAATTCATTTTGAGGCCATTGTTAACAAGTAGAAAAAAGGTAAAAAAAAAGTCTTCAATTAATCATTTTAAAATTTATAAAAAAATTATTCTTTCTAGAAATCGTGGTTATGTGAGAAAATAGGTTTATGAACAATGATTGAAATCATGTATGTTTTTCTATAAAAACATCTAAAACATTTTAACAACCAATGGGTGAATAATTTGTACAATCCATTCAAAATGATCATATATATAAAAAGGGGAGAATAAGATGAAGTGTTATATTAATTAAAGTAAAAATAATTTCCATCAAATTAAATTCATGTATAAACAATCCTAATTAAAATGAGATTGTAGAGTAGACCCTTACAAAGATTATAACATTGAAGTGATAATTAACCAATGAATCAATTATCTATATTAGTTGTAAATAAACATAAAAAACTGAAAATAAATCATAAGATAATAATAAATTATTATACACATAATCTTCGAAAATTGATGATAATGAGGAATTAATTTAACCTAATGAATAAAAATTGAGTTTGTAAATTTATTTACTACTTGGTAACATTAAATTAAATTCCCTATTAGTGAAATGTTTCAAATTAAAGTTATAAATTACATTAATAATGAATCACTAATTATATTACATGTCAAATGATTAGTATATAGACCATATAAAATAAATTATGTGCATAATAATTTAATTTAACTCAATAAAATGAAATTTATAATAAATCCATTACATCATGTTTTCCTTCTCATTGTACATTCTCTAAACTCAATTATTGTGGTCTAAAACATGTTATAAAATTATAAAAGAAACATATTATTTTTTTAGATATTATATATGATTATTTTGAAACATATTATCATGCTTTGTTCATTAATCATTAATTATTCTCATTGTTTTAGGTGTTTATTTCTTTTTTCATTTTTTTTGACTTTTCATTTTTTTTGTTCCTATAACATCGATCATGATTTAATCATACCCAAGATTTATTCTGTGATTTAAATATCATATATATATTAATTATATATTTCTTAAATTAATACATAAAATTTTGGGATATGAAATGAAAAACACTGTTCATGGATATGGTAGGCCATATGTACGGGTGAACATTGTTTCCATTTTCTTATAGTATTAAAAGAAACAAAATTAACTTATATATATATCATTATAATGTCATTATTATTTAATATATATCTCATATTTTTATTAAAACCATCATAAATACACTCTATGTAAAGCGTGAATGAATGAAATTGCTTCGCAAGGTGGTAGTTCGCAGAACACATGAACCACAATATCTTATTCCCCAAAAAAAGAAAGGCTTAAAGTAATTTCTGTTAAAATACTTAAAAATTAATAACATGATAAAGATAATATATATCATATATAAATATAAATCCATCATTATTCCCAACCATTAAAGGTGGTAACGGAAAAATAAATGACATCGGTCCACGAGGTGGTAGTCTGTCATACACACGAGTGATGATTTTGTAAGACATTTGATTGACTTGTGTAAAGTTTTAGGTCATATAATTAAAATTAATATATTTAATATATTATTTATATTTTATAATAATGTTATAATAATAATTGAATGATGCGGAGGTGGAAATAAAATATAAACTCATTTAGAAGAACATTACCCCTTCTTCAGATTTCCTCTTTTTAACTGCAATAATTCCTTCCAAATATAGATTTATCCCAAATATAAGGATTATATGATGATTTTAGGAATCCTGGTAATTTATTTGTTCTTTTATTGGTTGAACCAAATTTTTTTTAATATTTGACAAGGAGAGGAGAGTGGGGGATTTTTATATGTGGGTTGAGTGGCACTTTTGTAATTTTTTAAAATGGAGAATTCCGACCATGTTTCTTCCAATATAAGTGGATACATTATTATAAAATTATTGATAATATAAGTTATACAATTTATATATGGACATAATATGGTTTTATTACAAGTTTTTAGGTCATTTCCCCCCCTAAGAGTAATGTTAAGTGCTTTGGTAAACTCATTTTTCTCTTAATCGTTGCGATTATTTTTAACTATTTTCATTAATAAATTTTATCAAAAAATAATTTTAAAATATTAGATATTATTAATTATATTTATCCATAATTTGAAATACATTCTTTCAAATTTAATTAATTGTGGTGGAAAAAATTCATTTTTTAGTAATCCTACAGATGGGACGAGAAATCGGTTTTTTAAATTGAAAATGTTCAAAAGTTTACTATATTTTTATATCTAAATTCTATATAAAAACAATTAAAATGACATAAATCGGATTAATATATTTATAATTTAAATAATTATACTTTAAAAATATATATAATTTAACATTTAAAATTATTTAAATGAAAATGTATTTTCCAATAAAAATTATTTATTTTTCACTTTTCATCAAAAAAATAAACTACTTATGAAAATATTAATAAATAACCCTAGCCTAATTATGAAATTACTATTTTAAAAATTATGTAAATTTATAAAATACTATTTACTAATGTTTCTATACTTATTTTTAGAACAATCATTCCACTAAATAAGACAAATATACCTTTAAAAAATACTTATTTGTGCATAAAATTGGAATTTTTATTATCTTATGCATATAAAATATATTAGATGAATGTAAAAAAAATTGGTTGAATATATATTATATAAATTTCATTAATATCATCCACTAATAGTAATTATTTTAATTTATTAGGCTAATATTATTTTGGTGTCTGGAAATAGTTTTTTATAAAAGAATTCCTTTTATATTCCACTGGTTTTTATATTTGTTTCTAAATAATTTGTCAAAAATAATTTCAACCATATATTTTCATAAGTTATTTAATCATATTAATTACTAAAAATTTGATTTCTATGATATAATTCCCATTTTAAATAATATTATTAGTTATATATAGTAAAACATGGTCTTGCGTGTAACACATGCTATCGAAGAAAGTCATTTTTTCATGTAACACAAGATAACTCAATGTTGCATGAATTTAAAGCTATATAAAATATATAAGTTATTTAAAATTTTAAATAAATTTTAAATTATTGGGATTTTATATTACCTTATATATTTTTTTCAGTTTCATAAACTCTATGGAATAAAATTTTATTTTTTTTCGAATTTAAGTTTGTTACATTCTCCCCACCTTAAATAAATTGAGTTCTAGTAATTAAAACATGATCTAGATAATCCATGGTTTTATATTTAAATATATTTTTTTGAAAAACCCATTTCATAAATGCTTTAATAAAATATCCACATAATGGTAGATAAAGGGAAGAACGATTATGATATGGAAAAACATATAACTAGGTTTCTATATTGGATAACATTAGAGGAATGTAAATATATAGACTTGGAGGAAAAATGTAAATAATTATAGAATATATTTTAGTTCATTGATTCTAAGAAATTTATTGATCAATATAAATTTATGGGCCACAATGAATTAAATCTGTGATGATCTAATATAATATTGGATTCTTAAGATATGAGTGTAATAGGATAACATTTCTCGTTTGAGAATATTTTTCCTAAAGTTGAGTAATTATTTTATGGCCTAAGAATACAAGGAAATATGATTACATGATATATTTCTATTTCATGAACAAAATTTCATCATTTGGTTTCACTTTGATCAATTTCAAAGGTATCTTCTAACACTAATAAATGAATACCCATAAATGAATTTTATTTATGCATGATGCACTATAATTTAATTTTAACGGATTGTATAATCCAAAAAACCTATAATTGTATTTTTCTCAAACTTTTTTTTAAAGAAAATATGGTTGGTACAAGTTTTCCAATAAAATTAATTAATATTTAAAACTAAAAATTAAAATCTATTAGTTCATCATTAATATTTATTATTCAAATAATTTAACTAAAAATGAGTATATTTTAAAAAGAACATTGTGTAGTCCAGTTCTATGTGTGAAACCCTTTTCATCCTTCAGTAATGGGTTCAAACCCTACTGCTTTTCCAGAATTGATTGGTTTTCACCTTGAATTAATTTCATATTTTTTAAAAACCTTATAAATATAATTCTAAAATGAAATATGATGGACAAACTTAAAATAATTTTAAACATTAAATAACCTTTTTACTATTGTTTTCAAAATAATTTTTTTATTTATTATGTCATGACCCACCTTCACCAAAAGGAGGGAAGGGTCAGAAGATTGGCAGGCCCTTCCTTCCTTAAGTTGAAGGAGAGATAATGACCCCCAAAACCCACCTTCAATAGGTCCTGGAGTGGAGAACATCACCAAGGTTATAGAATCACACACTAAATGGAATCCATTACACTTTTTCTATTAATAGGATCGAGAGATAAGATAGTAAATCCCACAAAACCAAAACTAAAAGTGCAAGTACGGCTGAAAGTAAACCATTCCAATATTCATGTTCAATGGTAAAAGATACAAATCACAAAACTCCCAAGGTGAAAAAGATACCATGAAAATAAAAACAACAATAGAAACTACCCCAAAGGTCCAAGATAGTACTTTCCCGCACGATCCTTGAAGTCCTCCTGGAAACATGAAAGCAGTTTTATATGCGTAGGGTGAGCATACAAGTATACTCGGTAGGGAAAACCAAAGACTCTCATGCACAAGTGAGGATACATTCTAATGTCCTATGGAGAATGATATAACCAAACACCCATCCAAAAAAATCTATCCACCCAACCTCACCGAGGCACGCTACCAAAATAACACAAGTCAAGTAAAGTATAGTAATAGCACATTGATATTTGGGTACCCCGCACCACTTTCCCACTGGTTATTGAAGACATCCTACGCATCGAACTAATCCCGCCATTCTTACCGTAGTCCCACTGCCAAACCCCGCCCGCACACACCTGGGCCATAACCACTATCCTGCCCGCAGACACCTGGGCCATAACCACCACACACTACCATACCTGCAAACACCTGGGTCAGAACAACTACTGACACGCCCGAAGACACCTGGGCCTCATCCCGAAGACACTTGGGAAACAACCTGACCGCAAACTCATGGGCCAACTACCACAACTACCCCGCCCAAAGATTATTGGGCTAATAATGGACTTCAGGTTATCACAACCTGCCCGAAGTGTCTTAGGCTATTCAGGAAAGGGAGAAGAAAGGAGATAATAACTAACCACTCATATGAGTGTTGGTAAAAACACCCACCCCATGAAATGGGGTGTTCAGCCTGAAGTTATCAACTTGGTTGGGTCACGAATAAGAAATATAAAAGCTACAGTTATATGTATTGGTATCGAACACTCATCCCAACCTAAGGGTTCCAAATCCTAATCACAAACACCCTGGTTACTAACCATTCAAAAAAGAATCCATGTCACTCACGACCAAGACACAACTCATCCCAGAACCAATTCCACATTTATATCATTCTTTTTTTCATGTTCTAGTGATCCCACTTCGGTGAAATTCTACACTACTTGGCAACTAACAGGAAAAACCACAAGCCAAAAAGGAAAGAAACGACCAAACGGAAATTTAAGCAGTCACACCTAGTTCTCTTGCAAAGTCACCATAATAAAAAGAAAAGTGAGATACCTCGAAGTACTGGAACCAAATAAAACCCGATACATAGCCCCATGTCCCCAAAATCCAAGAGCCAATGGTTTCTCAACAACAGGGGATTCCTTCCCAATTCGTGATATAAGCAGAGTAACCACACAACCTCAAATTCACAACTAGTGAAAGTATAGCAATAGGGGATCCCATCCCCACCCATATCACCCCAGCAATCTAAACCCCCTTCCAAGAAAACCATTGGGTCACCCGCAATCGTCCCGTTAAGGAAAAACAACCAAACCACTACCACCAACACAAGGCAGGCCCATGCATGTATTTTTAGATTTAATAGATTTAACACACTCCATGGTTTCAATTCCACAGTACTTTAACCAGGGTTATCACAGAAAAGGGTTGATCTTGGTGCCCTTAGTTTATTTTACCAAGTATACATAATTAACCAATTCAATATTACGGTTATTTAAAACCCAGGGGCACCGAGGATCACTAATGCCCAAAGAAATACCACCAACTGCCATGATTTTCAGTGAGCATAGGGCCATACAATTCACAACACATATCAACATAAAAAGATTATAGCAGAACATCGGTCACACCCCCCCCCCCCCCCCTTCATTCTTTAAAGGTCTGTTCATTATCTTCACTAAGTTTGGTTTCATCGATTTCCTCAGAGACAAAAGCATGTCCACCCCACATGATACACAAAAAGGGGAGACGAAGGAGAAAATCCCTACTTGATTAATCAACGATCGAAGTTTATCTCCGTGCCCTTAGAATAGGGGATGTGAGACTTGCAGGGCTCCGGCACAGGTGCACCACTTGCCTCGGGAACAAAGGACTTCAAATGCACAAGGAAGAGGAGACTCACCAAAAGGAAGGAGAAGAAAATCCAGAAAAGAAACTACACATCCATAGTTAGGTCCTCCCTTCCCCATTCTTTAGGACACTTCACAAACACATCCATAGAAAAGGAACTACACATCCATAATTGACATGGTAAAGCATTACCCAGTAAACAAGTACTGACCAAACAGGATAAAACTCAAAATAACTATGGGTACTGGGCACGCATCTGCACTTCCCTCTCCCAGGTACTCTCCTCAAGCCCACCATGTCTCCACAAAACACGAACCAAGGGACTGGTTCGCCCATGAAGCACCTTCTCCTCACGACCCTCGATCAACATTGGTCACTCCATGAAGGTTGCATCATCTTCGATATCTATCTCTCCCCAGTTGAGGACGTGTGAAACGTCGTGCAGATATCATCAGAGTTGGGACACATGGAATACATCCTTTATCCTCAGTAGTGGTGGTGGTAGCACTAGCTGATAAGCCACTTCACCGACAGGTCACAACACTTTGAAGGGTCTGATGAACCTAGGAAAAAGCATACTTCCCCTGTCGAACCTCTATTGTCCACGCCGAGGGGAGACCTTCAAGAACACATGGTCCCCGACCTTGATTTCCAAGGGTCTCCTCCTATCATTGGCATATGACTTCTGTAGGCCCTGATCCGCCTTCATCCTTTCTCGTATAAGGTGAACCTTTTATGTCGTGCTCTGCACCACCTCCGGGCTAAGAACACCTGCTTCCCCAACCACAGTCCAACACACGGGTGAGTGACAGGGCCTTCCGTATAGGGCTTCTAATAGAGCCAAGCCAATGGTATAATGATAGCTATTATTGTAGGTGAACTCTACTAGAGGCAAGTGTCGCACCCATGATCCCCCAAAGTCCAGAACGCATGCCCGGAGCATATCTTCCATGGTTGGTATGGTGCACTTTGTCTGTCCATCTCTCTGGGGTGGAAGGGAGTGTTAAGGTGCAGCTGGGTAAAAAAATCATGCTGCAAATCCCTCCAGACTCATGAGGTAAATCGTGCATCCCAATCCAAGACTATGGACATTGGAACCACATTCAACTACACCACCTCATCCACATAACTCTGTGCTAGATAATCCACTGCACTTGACTCCTTGATCGCCAGAAAGTGAGCCAACTTCGTCAACTGGTCCACTACTACTCAGATGGCTATGCAACCCCCTTGCACCTTGGGTATCCCCATGATAAAATCCATCGAGATGTCCTCCCACTTCCACTATGGGACATCTAAAGGTTGCAACAACCCACCTAGAACACGGTGTTCAGCCTTTACTTGCTGACACAATAGGAACATGGCCACAAACACTGCCACTGCTCACTTTACTCTAGGCCACCAAAACTATCTCCTCAGACCCTGGTACATCTTGGAAACTCCTGGGTGCACCGCTAGGGGTGAGTAGTGGAACTCTCTATGAACCTTTCCACACATTGCCTCAGGAACAAACATCTTCCCCCAGAGGAGCATCTGATTTTGACCATCCTTCGTCCATCCTTCCAGAGCATCGCCCTGGCCAACTCGGTCACGCATCACTTTTCACTCTGGGTCTCCCCACTGAGACTCCTCCTATTTCCGCAACAGAGAAGACTGCACTGTCATCTGATACAGGCAACCTATACCACTATCCATCATCACATCCATGTGAAAGTCAGCCAACTCATCCATCACCTTCCAAGCTTCTGCCGACTCTCAGACCGCATCATTCTGTGACCTCCTGCTCAAAGCATCGTCCACTAAATTCCTTTTTCCTGAATCATAGGAAATATCAAAGTTTTAATCCTTGAGGAACTCCATCCACCTTCGCTTGCGTAAGTTTAGGTCCTTTCAGGAGAAGATATACCTCAATAGTTTGTGATCCGTGAAGACCATAAAGCATTCTCTGATGAAGAAATGCCGCCATAAATTTAGTGCGAAAACAACTGCTGCAAGCTCCAGGTTGTGGGTTTCATAAGTAATCTCGTGAGGACTTAGGTTCCTAGACCCATACGAGATCACCCCTTGTAGCTGCATCAACACACATCTGATGTATTTCCCTGAATCATCACAAAACACCTCATACGCCGCCCCTTCTTTTGGTAATCTCACCACTGCGGAACTTACCAACTTCTCCTTCAGATAGCTGAAAGCTGCCTCACACTACTCACTCCACATTGAAACCTCATCCTTCTGGGTCAAGGCCATCAAAGGTGCATCCTTCTTAGGAGATGTTGGGTATGAACCACCGATAGTAACCTGCCAGCCCGAGGAAAGTACAAACCTCTTCCATGTTCTTAGTTGCTGCCCAAGAAACAACTGCCTCAACCATTGATGGGTCCACTGCTACCCCCTGCTCGGACACTGCGTTCCCAAGTAAGGGTACTTCTCACATCCAGAACATGCACTTCAACCACTTCCCATAGAGCTGGTGTTGTTGGAGGACCTCCAAAACCGTCCCCAGGTGCTCTGCGTGGTCCTCCTCTGATATTGAATAGATCAGGATGTCGTCAATGAACCTGACCACGAACCGATCTCGATACTCCTGGAAGACGGAGTTCATAAGCCCCATGAACACATCCAGAGCTTTTTTAACGCTGAAAGGAATGACTACAAACTCTAAGTGCCTATATCTACACCTGAAGGTTGTCTTCGAGATGTCTCCCTCCTTTACCCTCAACTGGTGATATCCAGACCGGAGGTCGATCTTCGAGAACCATCCTGCCCCTTTCAGCTGGTCGAAAATATCTTCAATCCTCGGAAGAGGGTAACGATTCTTGATTGTCACCTGATTGATCCTTCTGTAGTATATTCAAAACTTGAGACAATCATCTTCCTTCTTTGTGAACAAGACTAGAGCACCCCACGGTGACGCACTTGGTCGGACATAACCCCTCTTCATCAAATCGTCAATCTAAATTTGCAACTCCCGTAACTCCAAAGGTGCCATCCGGTATAGAGCTATCGAAATAGGAAGAGCACCAGGCTGTAAGTCTATCCCAAACTCGATATCTCATCAAGGGGTTAGAGTCTTCACCTACTTAGGTAAGACGTCCATAAACTCACTGATGATCCCTGGTACCTCCACCATCTCAGCATCTACTGACTCTACTGACAGCTTGGATAACTAGAATAGGAGGGGTTCGTCTCACCTACTACCCTACTGCCCACTCCGCTCGCTAGTGAAAGTAACACATTAGCCTCCCATGTCTCAGAAAACAACTCTTCCTTAGAATTAGTTGATGATTTCACACACATAGAATTGACAGTCGATGCCTAGGATGACATCGTATGGTTTTATCTGTAGCAGCAGTAGATCCCTGATCGACTGATGTGGCCCTATCATCCATCTGCATCCTCTAAAAAAATATAACAAGTTGGTCTGACCTCCGACTTGTGTGATCAGCACTAGGGGCACTGGAAGTCTCTCGGAATCTATACCCAGAGCACGGTCCAAACTGGGTGCAACAAAGGATTGTGAAGCACCGGTATCGAACAAGGCGTAAGCAAGGGTACTGAACAAACTGATCGTACCTCAAATAACCTCTATTCCTACTGGAACTGCTACCTCCACGATGTGAAACTGTCCAAGCCCAGCTCCCTTTCCCCTCGGCTGTTGGCCACCTCCCCAACCATGCCCTGGTCGAGGTCCCTAAGTAGCACCCTGAGGTCGGCCTCCCCTTGCAACGTTTTACCTCGGAGGAATGGGAGCTCACTGCCCCTGCTGCTGCTGCTGAAAGGGCCTAACTGGAAGCTGATGCTGAGGCGGGTGCTAGGCATGTCCGCCACTGCCGTACTATACTTGGTCCGGGCACTGATTCTGGATATTTTAATGGCTCCCACAAATGAAGTACATTAGTCTTTGGCTCGAAGGGAAAGGGAGAGGACTTGGGGTCCGGAACTGAAACTGTTGTGGCATGCCCGTGCTAGTTGGAACCTAGAGGGTCCTGATGCTGGAGGTATGGTGCTGACGGCCTTTCCCTTTGACGGGCCTAGCTGAATCCCCTATCATGACTCACCTCCTAGTGCATTAATCCTCTCCACCACTCCGGCCTTCTTCTGGAACTCCAAGTATGTCAGAAAGGTGAAGGGGGAAACAGTGTACTGGAGGGAGGGTCGGAGCGCCTCCTCTAAACGTCTTTCCCTAGACTCCTCATCTGGAAAGAGGTCTGGAGCAAAGCGGAGGAGGTCCTTGAACTTGATCCCCAACTCCCTTACTGACATACTCCCCTGCTGGAGGGATAGTAGCTCCTGCCTTTTCTCCTCCTTCATCGTATAAGAGAGGAATTCTGCCCGGAACACCCTCTTGAAATCAGACCACGCAACCTCAGCCTCCTTCCTTTCCCCGAGATAAAGCATCCACCACTGACGCGCTTCTCCCCACATCTAGCTGATGGATAGGGGAACCTAGTACTTGGTTACAGCTCGAATCATGCCGAAATCCATCACCAGCTTCTCTAGCTAGCCCTCCATCTTCATGTCAGAGGTGGTGCCCTCGTACTTCTCGAGATTCTATCACTGGAAGGCTCAAAGCGTCTTCTGCCACTGGTCATCCTCCTCCTCTCAATCAGCCCTCTGTTGATCGGCCAAGTCAACCTCTGAGGCCTCGATCTCCTGCACTACCCATGGTCACCTCCCAGGTGCCACAGCTACAAGGTAAACAAGGAATGCCTAAGCCCAAGTAGTGCAGAATATTGTTCTAAAAATTTCTTAAACTTCTTATTTATTTCAGTTTCCCAAAACACCCCAGAAACATGAGAACACAAGTCATCATGATGCATGTACCTTTCCTAGGGTACCAACCCTACAATCAGCGTGGCCTCACTTGGTTGTTCGGTAGGTCCAGGGTCTTTGCATCGGATCACAGGGGGCCTAAAATCCCATGTCCTAGCTGGTCTTCCCTAGCCTAATTCACGTACCATGGTCACCCAACACTGTTGCCCTACCATCCCATGAAGTCCTCATTGTTCCTAACTCCAAACTCCATCCTATCTCTCAACCTCATCCTCTCATTCCATTCTTTCATGACCAACCTTCACCAAAAGGAGGGAAGCGTTAGTCGATTGCCAGACCCTTCTTTCTTTAAGTTGAAGGAGAGATAATGACCCCTGAAACCGACCTTCAATTGGTCCCATAGTGGTGACCAACACCAAGGGTGTAGAATCACACACTAAATAGAAGGCATTACCCTTTTTCATTTAATAGGATCAGGAGATAAGATAGTAAATCCCACAACACCAAAACTGAAAGTGAAAGTACGGCTGAAAGTAAACCATTCCCATATGCATGTTTAAAGGTAAAAGATACAAGTCAAAAAACTCCAAAGGTAAAAAGATACCAAGAAAAGGAAAACAGCAACAGAAACATCCCCAAAGTTCCAAGCTAGTACAGTCTCGCACGATCCCTGAAGTCCTCCTAGAAACCTGAAATCAGTTTTATATACGTAGGTTGAGCATACATGTATACTCGGTAGGGAAAACCAAAGACTCTCGTCCATAAGTGAGGAGACATTCTAATGTCCCATGGAAAAAGAGATAACCAAACACCCATCCAGGAAAATATATCCACCCAACCTCACCGAGGCACGTTCCCCAAATAACACAAGTCAAGTAAAGTATAGTAATAGCACATCGATATTTGGGTACCCCGCGCCACTTTCTCACTCGTTATTGAAGACATCCTATGCATCAAACCAATCCCGCCACTCATACCATAGTCCCACTGCCAAACCCCACCCGCACACACCTGGTCCATAACCACTATCTCACCCACAGACACCTGGGTCACAACCACCACACACAACCATACCCACAAACACCTTAGTCAGAACAACTACTGTCATGCCCGAAGACACCTGGGCCTCATCCCGAAGACAATTGGGAAACAACCTGCCTGAAAACACCTGTGCCAACTACCACTACTACCCTTCCCGAAGATTCTTGGGCTAATAATGGACTTCAGACCATCACAACCTGCACGTAGAGTCTTGGGCTATTCGGGAAAGGGAGCAGAAATGAGCTAATAACCAGCCACTCATAGGAGTGTTGGAAAAAACACCCTCCCCATGAAATGGGGTGTTCGGCACGAAGTGCTTAACTTGGGTGGGGTGCAAATAAGAAATATAAAAGCTACAGATATATGTATAGGTATCAAACACTCATCCCAACCTAGGGGTTCCAAAGCCTAACCACAAACACCCTTGTTACTAACCATTCAGAAAAGAAGCCACGACACTCACGACCAAGAAACAACTCATCCCAGAACCAATTACCCATTTATATCATTCTTGTTTTCATGTTCAAGTGATCCTACATAGGTGAAATTCTACACTACTAGGAATCTAATAGGAAAAACCATAAGCCAAAGAATAAACAAAGAGCCAACGACAATTTAAGCATTCAAACCTGGTTCTCTTTAAAAGTCACAATAACAAAGGGATAAGTGAGATCCCTCGAAGTACTAGAACCAAAGAAAACTAGAGACACAACCCCGTGTCCCCAAAATCCAGGAGCCAATGGTTTCTCAACAACAGAGGATTTAACCCCAATTCGTGATATAAGCTAAGTAACCACACAGCCTCAAATTCACAACTAGTGAAAGTATAACAACAGGGGATCCCATCCCCACCCATATCACCCCATCAATATAATCCCCCATCCAAGAAAACCATAAGGTCACCCGTAATTATCCCGTGAAGGAAATACAACCAAACCACTACCACCAAAACAAGGCAGGCCCATGCAAGTATTTTTAGAATTAAATGATTTAACACACTCCATGGTTTCAATTCCACTGTACTTTAACTGAGGTTATCACAGAAAAGGGTTGATCCTAGTGCTCTCAATTTATTTAACCAAGTATACGTAATTAACCAATTCCATATTATGGTTATTTAAAATCTAGGGGCACCGAGGTTCATTAGTGCGCAAAGAAAGACCACCAACGGCCATTATTTTCAGTGAGCATAGGCCCGTACAATTCACAACACATATCAACATAAAAAGAGTATATCAGAACATCGGTCACCCCCCACCCTTCATTCTTTAATGGTCCATTCATTATCTACATTAAGTTCGGTTTAGTCGATTTCTTTAGAGATAAAATCATGACCACCCCGCATGATACACATAAAGGAGAGATGAAGGAGAAAATCCCTACTTGATTGATCAACGATCGAAGTTTTTCTGCACTCCCTATGAACAAGGGATGCGCGACTTTCCATGCTCCGGCACAAGTGTACCACTTGCCTCGAGAAAAAAGGACTTTAAACGCACAAGGAAGAGGAGACTAGCCAAGAGGAAGGAGAAGAAAATCCAGCGTGATAAATAGATGAGATCCCAATGTTATGGGATAAGAAATTTGAACACCTTGGAAGTCAGATCGTGGTTCTTCTATGCAGTTGGGTGTTTACACACGATTGGATTAATTGTTATTAAGTAGAGAGGTTACTCTAGATTTTTAGATATTAATTATGGGTCAAAAATGCCCTTGAAATGCCTTAAAAGGTAAAAATACCTAAAAGATGGGTTTTGGGAAAAAACAATAGAAGGAAAACACATTAAGTATGGATAACACCGATCGGTTGCACCGATCGGTCGGTCATGCCGATTGGTCCCACCGATCAGTCGTGTCGATCGGTCATGGTGATCGGCCACACCGATCGGTCGCGGCGATCGGTCGAACCGAATGGGGTGAGACCCCTTAGGATCCTAGAATTTGGAAAAGGGATGGATCATGAGGGTTTGGGCCATTAAAAATTATCATTTTACAAATTTTATTAATCTTATTTAATTTTTATTAAAATTTCATTAATTATAATATAAACCCTAATGGTTATCAATGACATTAAACTAGTGTATATTAAATAAAAATCCATTATTCATCAAATACATTTTCCGCTAAATCATAAACATTGTATAATTTCTCAGAATTTCTTTAATCACATTAGACTCCCATAACATAGATCCTAAAAAAAATTTGAAATTTTTCTCTTGATCAATATTAAACTCATTATCCCATGATGGTATCCATAACTATGAAGAAATATATGAATTTATAATTTAACACAATCCTTATATGATTTGTAAAGCTTTTAATCAAAATATCATTAGTAAAAAAACACAAAAATTTAATTTTGGAATCCCAATGAATAAGTACATCATCCGTCTTACATAAACATAGGTCATTAATTGGTCTAAGTTTTAACCAATTCCATTCATTATCATTATCTATTCAAATCCTTTATAATATTTTTTAAATAAAAAGTGAATTATCATAAGCGTATCTCCCATCAGTGTCAAACAAAGTGCCTAGTAAGGACCATTTTCGTGTAACCATGTTACTCTCAAGTCAATCCCAACGTGGACTTTTTATATTTATTACACCTTGGTTTATATTTTCTAAAACCATGTCCACTTTTATTATCTATACATGGATGAATTTATAGGAAAATCCTCATAATTTATACCTTACCAAAACTATAATATTTTATTCTATACATATCTTCAAAGTAAATCATATGGATATGTTCCCTAATCTATTTTTTCTTAAATATAGTTTCTAGGGTTTCTATAAACCATCATATGAAACCAACTACAGTGAACCTGACCCTAGAATCCTAGAGATGATTCTTTCTACCATTACATTATCATAATATATAGGTAAATTCATCTTAAAGGACTTGTCTTTTTAGTAGTCTTGGTATACTATATACATATATGATTCTTGATTTTCAATTTAATAAAAAAATTATAAAATAATTTTTTGACAATAACATTATTACAACTAGAATATATATACGTATCACTCATAGAAAATTTCATCAAATCCTGGAGAAATGAATCAACATTAGTGTGAGATCAAAGACTCATTAAAGATTAATTACAGTGGATGATATCATGAATCATTAAGAATAATAAACATATAAAGGTAAATAACTGGACACACATTCTATTTAAATTGCTTGACCGCATGAAGAGATAATATATAATAAATACGAAAATGTAAGTAACTAAATAGACAATACATTTATAAAATAATTGATAAATAAATGCATCCAAAGATATTTTCATTATCAAAAAAGTATTGGATAGTAATAACTTAATACATATTTAAGGTAATGTTTAATTATCAAATGTTATCTTTCTCAGGACCATGATACATTAGCATCAAGATCTATCCTCAAGAGAGGTTAAAAAATACTAGGTAAATAACAACTTAGTTGAGGATAACCAATGGATTAGTCACATCAGACTACTGATGTATCGAGCAGGTTTCATGAATAGGTCTGAAACCCATGTACTGTATTTCCAAATCATTCTTCATCTATATAATAATCAATTTAATTCACAAACATTGTTCCTTATCAAATATCCATATGGATTAAAGGATACATATTTATCAATATTTTCGCAGTTAATTAAATAACATTAAAAATAATGCTATATGTTAAAAATGGTTTGTGTTTTATTAAAAAATCATACCCATGATAAATGATATTGATATTTAGAGTAAATTTAATGTTCAATTAACACATAAAATAGAATAACTCATGGGTAAGATAATGATGATAAAGAAATTATAATGGAGTGAATGTCAATAAAATCCTTGGCCAAAATAATCATAAGCTATCTATAGGAGGAATAATGATAGTATAAATATGAAATATACCAATTATAGTGAGAAAAACGATTTTTTGTGAAAAAAATTAAAATATTCATGAAGAAAACATTCTTTTAATTCTAAAAATAACTTTTTAAAAAATAATTTTTTTGACAATCTACATATTTGACAAATATATTTTAAAAAATTTCATATAAAATATTCATATAAACATGAAAATGAAAAAATCAAAGAAATGATAATGGGTAATTTTTTACATGTTCTATATGGTAAAAATAACATTCCTTTTTCATTATTAAAGGATATGAATGTGCCTTTTGGGAAGAAGACATGAATATTTATTTAGATACATTGGGTAAAAATTTATATGACTAAAAATAAATTTAATGAATCATTTTTAGGGGATAAAAATATAATTTTTATAATTTTTATAAATCATAGTTTTGGGAAAATATAGGTTTTCAATCAAAGACCGAAGTGGAGTATGGTTTTTATAAAATAAATTCTAAAACATTTTAAGCACTAAATAGTAGAAAATAGTACTATCAATACAAACTAATCATGAATAACCAATGGATAAAAAAATTAAATGTTTGATTAATGAATTATAAACAAATTTCCTTCAACTAAAATTCAAGTATAATTATTTAATATTAAAATGATATTGTAGAGTATACCCTTACAAAGTTAATAATGTTTAAGTTAAAATAAACCAATGTTCAATTATCTATATTAGCTGTAAATACAAAAAATAAATGTGAATATTAAACATAACATAACAAAAAGAATTATAAATAAAATCTTATAATATTTATGATAATGATGACTTAGTCAAACCCAATGAAAAAAATTGAGTTATGAAATTTATTTACCACAAAGAAACATTAAATTCAAAACCCTATAGATGAAATGATTAAAATTGAATATTTAAATAACATGAAAAATAGATTATTCATGATTTTACATATAAAAGTGGAAGTATATACTCTATATAAAATAAATAAGGTGTATAATAATACAATTTTCCTCAATGAAATGAAATTGAGATGAAATCCTTTTCCTTTTTCTTTTCTTTTGGTTGTAATTGCATTAACCACATATATAATAGTTTTACTAATCTTATTAACATATTTTATAATAATATTAATCTTTATTATATACTATATAATTCTTTAATAGCATCTTATCACTCATTTTTTATTATCATTCATTATTATCATTGTTTTGGGTGTTAATTTCCTTGTTTTTTTATTATTTTTTAACATTATATTTTTTTGTTCCTGTTATTTTAATCTTGATTTAATCATCCCCATATTTTAAATCATGATCTAAATATCATATATATTCATTATATTTTTATTTTTATTGCTTTGTAAAATTTATTGATAGAAAATAAAATACATCATTCATGATTACTGTAGGTTATTTGTATGCATGAATTATATTTCAATTTTTTATCAAACAGAAATATATAAAATTAAATTATATATATATATATATATGAATTCTAATATAATTATTAGTTCATATATATCTCATATTTTAATTAAAAAATCATAATACATTCCCAGTAAATCATGAACGGATCACATCGTTTCAAGAGGCTATAGTCCACCGTACACACGAGAGACTATATTGTATGTCTAAAAAATAGAAATCCTAAAATTATGTATTATATAATAATTATAGTATCATAATTACATTTAAATATAATATATAAACAATAATTATATCATTATCCCCATCCATGAAATTTGGTAATTGAAAAATGAAAGACATCGGTTCGGGAGGCGGTATTCTGCAGTTCACATGAACGGTGATTTCATAACCTATTTGATGGAGGTGTTTGAATTTATAGGTTGTATCTGTAACATAAAAACATATTATTATATTTATGATACATAGGTTATTATATTCATTGTATAATAATAATTTAAATACTCAAATATGGAAATAAAATACACTTTTAGGAGAACATTACCACTTCTTTAGTTATCCTCTTTAGGTTTTCACTAATTACTTCACATGTTAGATTTCATCAAAATATAAGACTAATATGATGAATTCATGGAATGTTTAAGTTATATTGGGTAATTATTTGAAGAAAATAAATTTATTTGAAGGTGTGAAGTGGAGAGGAGAGAGGGTTTCCTTTTATAAATGGGGTGAGTGGCACTCTTGGAATTTTTGAAAAGGGATATTTTTAACGATATATTTTACATGTAAAGTGGAAAAAATATTGTAAAACAATAAATTATAAAAGATTTAATGTATAAATATTCATAAAAAACTGTTTTTAACAGTGTTTCTAGGCCATTATTCCCCATGAGTTTAATGTTTAGTCAATTAGTAAACATGTTTTTCAATTAATCAGAGTGATTAATTTAATCAGTTTTCAAAAATATCTTTGTTGAAAAATTAAGTTTAAATTTTTAGAAATTGAATATAATGATGAAATAAAATATGGACCCATTTTTTAAAATTCAATTCATAGAATGGGATAAGGTAATTTACAATTAATCCAACATACTGTATGAGAAAGAAGGTTTTTAATGTGAAAATATTCTCAAGTTTACTATGTTTTTATATCTAAATTCAATATAAAAATGAACCTAACAATATAAATTGGATTAATAGATGTAAAATTAAACTAATTTTATATTAAAACCCTTTTAAAATATATTTTAAAATTTTAAATTATCTAAATGAAAAGGATGTTTTCAACTAAAATTCATTATTTTTCACTATTAATTAAAAAAATATCGTAGGAAAATACCAAATATTAACCCTAAAATAACTTTGATGTTCCTATTTAATAATTTTACTATTATTTTTTAAAATATTATTTATAATAATGTCAATTTTTTAAAACAATTGCACCATTAAAATGTGGAGAAACTACTTTTAGAATGATATTGCTTTTTATGTATAAAATTGAATTTCTTCTTTTCTTATAAATATAAAATATATTTTCTAATTGTAAATTTTTTATTGAATATATAATAAATAAATTTAATTAATATTATCCACAAATATTCATTAATTTAATTTAGTGTGATTAAATATCTTTGGAATAAAAAATTACTTTTTTTAAAAAAATCATTTCCTTTCTATTGAATTGGTTTTTATAGTCATTTTTAGTTAACTATTAACCAATGAATTTAAAGATATATTTTCAAAAGTTAGTTAATCATACTCATAACCACCAATTTAATATCAATAAAATTATAGATATTTTATATAATAATAATAATAATAGTATTCTGTAATGCTTGGTCTTGCGTGTAACACAAGATATCAAAGTTGTTATTGTGTGTAATGCATGATTACTCAATGTTTCATTCATTTCAAGATATATCATATATTAAAATTATTTAATATAGTAAATATATTGTAGAAACATGGAATTTTATATTCCCTCCATATCCTGGTGTTTCATTTTATACACACTATTGAATAAAATGTTAATCTTTTATAATCTAGGGAATTATACTATAATCCTGTTTTGGATAGAAAGATAATGTGTGAAGGATTTTGGAAAAAAAATAAGAACACTTGAATTAGAGGGAAGGTTCATCAATAATCATTTTTATATTTCTTCCTCCAAAAACATTAATTAATAATGTACCTTTCTAATATAATATCATTTTTATATCACGCATACATAGATATTGTCATGTTATGGTAATAACATATAACCTTCTACACTTCTAAACAATGGTTTAGGAATTCATCATATGAGTCTATGGTGGACTACCAACTCACGAACTGATGTCATTTGTTTTTCCATTACCACCTTTCAAGGATGGAAATAATTATGGATGTATTTATTATATATGTTATTTTTGATAATATAATACTTATGGATATATTATATCATACATACCATCATTATTACCATTTTGTGAGAATATGATAATATTGTTTGTGTGTATGGTGTTCTACCACCTAACGAATAGATATTGTTAGTTCATGATTTATATGGAAGGTGATAAGGATGGTTTAAATGAAAATATTTGATATACATTACATAAAAATTAATATATAGTTCTAATATATCATTTATAATTATTTCCTTTAATCTAATAAAAAAATTGAAACAGTGTCCATGTGCATGTATGACCTACCGACTTCACGAAAGGTGTATTTTATTTTCATCCACTAAAATTTTATGGATTACAATGAATAATTATATATTGAATATATATTATATTTACTTCATGGATATAATTCTGGAGATTATGAATCCATGAAAAGAGTAATGGGATAAAAAAATAAAAAAAAATCAAAACTTACAAAAAAAACCAAGTAACTATTGTCGAATACATGACTTTAACATAGAATTGTATATCAGTGGATAATAAAACATCATACATAAATAATAAATTTGGTGATATATATATGTATGGTTGTATAATGTATTTTTAATAGACATATATTTATTATAATAATTTTTGAATGTGTACGATGTAAGTCACGACCTATGGTAAGATATTTTCGTCTCAATTTTCCTTCCTTGGGACATATGTTATCTTTTGAACCTATATTATTTTAAGAGATATATATAACCATGACATATAATGTTAAAAATTTACTTATCATCATGATATTTTTATGTTTAGTTTAATTTTATTATTTGATTGTTCTTATGATTGATTTTATCAAAGTGGTTAAGATTTTATATTTTAGTCTCATTATGTATCCGGATTGATTATGATTATGTATCTGATGAAAAATATAATGATACATATCAAAATAAAATCATTAATTTTGGCGTAATATTTTTATTCATGATTATAATAGTACCATATTTTCACTCATTTTTTTAAAATAATTATTCAAATTTTTTACAAATATCCGACTTTATATTTCTCTTCGGTCAGAAATATTTCCCTTATAAAACTATGTTTTCCAAAAAAAATTTCAAAAATGTTTTCCTATACTCATTATGTTTTTTAAAGAAAATTTTACCCATGTTTTACAATTTTTTAAAAAAAATTAATTTAATATTCATTTCATTTTCCTGAAAATTAATTTTTATATGTTACAAAAAAAATGTAAAATGATTCCTTATTTTAGTATGTACGACGTGGATAAAACATCTCATCATCATGACCATTATTTTATTTGAATCTTATATTGTAATATATTAATTTTTTTTCAAATAATTCTTCTTTAAATATTTTTTATGAAATAATTTATTTTTTAATCATAATGGATATTTTCCTCGAGAAATTGTTTAATTGAATTTTAAATATTCCTTTATAAGAATTTATGGTTATTTTCAATGAAAATTATTTTCAAAAACATTTGATGTTTTAAGAAAATTACTTCCAATGAAAAGTAATATTCCAAGATAAATTCATTAAAAAACCTTTAAAAATAATTTTCCTTCTAATAAGAAATCTTTTATTGTTACCTATGCTTTACTAGGGATATGAAGAGATGATATCATTCTTATAATTTATCTAAATAGTTTTCTGTGAAAAGATGTTTATGAAATGTATTTATCTTCCATAGGTTATAACATGATGAAAATTTAATGGAACCCACTTATTGATCAATCATTATTCTATGATGAAATGGTGAGATGATTATGATACCTTTATATTTTCTATAGGTGATAATATGATGAAATGTTTATTAAACCCATTTAGTTTCATGGGTAATGATATTATGAATGTTTTTTAATCTTGTGCCACAAATATTTATTATTTTCATTATGTGAAGTGTTGATCCGATAGCTGCCTCAAATTCGATAGTAATTATTAATTTTATATGATCTCAATGGGTACATTAGAGGTTATCCAAAGCTAGAAAAATGATATATAGGAGGTCACACCTAGTCTGAAGTAGGTTCACTGGTGGTTATCCCAACCTTAACATGTTTTTAATGACTCTTTGTTTATCCTTGATATAATATTTTCTATTCTTATGTGCATGAAACAAATATATGTCTTATGAAAATTTAATGCACTCATGAATCATGTTTATTGATTCTATTATGATTCATGTTCTTATGAATATCCAATATTTACTCCATAACGAAATATTATGTTCACCGACACAGAGATTATAATTTTCAATTGTTATTTTCATCTTATTATACCCTTATGTTCATGTTATTCTTATATATCTCCTATTGTTAACCATACTTAGCATCGAAAATCACCTTTTTTATGTTATGTCCTCCAAAATTATTAGGAATTGTATTACATATGATATATATAACAAGTGTTCTAGTTATGAAGATCATAGTGGGAGATGATGTAGTTTACCTATGGACTCATTGTTCACATTTCCAATTATCCAATAACATTATACATTTTTTTTCCTCAAGCATATATTTGTTTAATGAAATTAATATTAATAAAATATTATGTAATATCTATATATGGTAAGATTAATTATATATAATTGTGATGAGGAAATAATAATGAAAAAATTTATTATGAAATTACATATTTTATATATATTTTTTATAAAGTTGTTGAGGAACATACATGGTGAGTTGGACTCATAGTAAGATATTTTCCTTTAAAAAATTATTATATATGTTCTAAGATATTTTTATTCCATTTAATATGTTATTTGAACTATTTTCATGAATATTGTTAATTATGAATAATTGGTTTCTAATGGTCAATTTCAACTATATTTGACTTTCTTTATAGAGTATTAAAAATGTTTTATATTAATGTTTTAGTTATTAGTTAATTTTACAATTTTACAAAAGTAGAAATAGTTTTTTAATATATAATAATCGATTTCATTTTCATTCTATCATATATATTATTATTTATCAAATTTATTCTATAATATTCTATCTATATTTTGAAAGAAATTAATTTAATTAGTATTATCATAATTTATAGTTTTAAATATATTTTCAAAGGGAATAGAATATTTTTATATTATTTCTAACTTATCTAAAATTGTATTTACATATGGTTATGAATGCCAATTCAAGTGCGTTTTATGATTAAGGTGAAATATGTAATTTTTTTAATCATTTAATGGTTCATGAATATTTTATATGAATAATGAATAATACTGATTGGGAATAAATTATCAAGGTCACTGGTATAACTCTATAGTGTATTTGGAAAATTTATGGAGTTTACCAGGTATATGTTACTCTTAAGATATCAAGTTATTATATAGTTAGTGGATTCCATTGTAATGGTTTTTGAAATGGTGAAATTAAGTATAATTTCCTAAAGAATTAACATGATATGATTTAAATGATTTATAATTGAAATCATTTGATTTAAAAAGGTAGGTAAATGATATTATGTTTTTAATAAGAGGATATTAACATTTTTATAATACTGGATGAATTTTTTCCTATGAAATATATTCATGTTTTCCCTGTTCTCCATGAAACCCTTATGATTATGATTTTTTCCCTTATGATTTCATATGAAATTATTAATAAATGATATTAAGAAATTAATTTGTTTTGTGGAGAAGAAAATAGATTTTTGAGATCAAATGTTTTTTTTAATTGAAAATTTTCATGTGGATTATTCATCTTTAAAAATGGTCGAACATGTAATGTTCTTTAATTTCCTTTATTCATATTTTTTTGTCATCCATAATTTTATAATTAGTTTTTATAGGGGTTCAGTATGGTTAGAAGATTAAGTAAATTCAAGTTTCTAAATATTGATAATACCATAAATAATGAAAATATGTCTTTATAAGGAACTTATATTATAGGAATAATGGATAATATTTGAAAATTTAAAAAAATTTATGTAGTTTTTTAACTAATTATCTAAAACTCAAAACATAAAAGATCCTATAAGTGTAATAAACTACAACCCAAATTATAAATCATGTGATTACATGTTTTTAAGGTAAAAACATTATACACAATCATTATTAGAACACCTAGTCAACATAGAAATAATATTGGAAAACGTGAATATTAAATCGATATAATTGGTTCCTAGTATAATTTAATTCCATAACACTTTTATTTAACCTACCTAGTCTAACTAAGAGGTGAAATATCCTCTAATAATCATAGTCATTTCTGGGGTCTAATATCCATAGTTTTGATCTAAGTCTATAATAATAATCATCACATTATTTCCCAATTAAGTAATAATGATCTCCCATGGAATAAAATTTATCTGATAAGTCACAATATTCATGGATAATATATTTATATATGTATATAAATAAAAATAACCTCAACAAAACTTCACCTTTATAAACCTTTTAAAAAATAAATTTTATATCTCAACAATAATGTTGAATAAATATGTACTCTTATTGTTAAATATTCATTCACATTACCCAATATAAAAATCATTTTGACACATAAAAAAATAATAAGAAGGGGAGAAATTCGTGGGTAAATTTACATTAACAAAATATCTTTACAAATTTCCACATTTTCATTTAGTACATCATTTAATATTAACATTTATAATATCCATCATGAAAACCAAATTACATAAGAATCATCAATATATCTAAAATAACTAATGAAAATAAAGTTACAAACCCTATAAAATACTATAAAAACATTAGATTGAAAGTAAATCCATTAATTTAGTTTCAAAAATAAAACATACCTATATAGTATAGAAATTTTTTAAAAGAGACCTATAATCATTTATAAAAAACTAATTGTATATAGTAATATAAAATAAGATTTTATAATTGAAAAAAAAATACCAATGTGCACTATGAGAGAAATCAATGTAAAAAATAAATAAATTAGTTGATACCCTTACTATATCCATCAAAACATTGAAACCATTTAATATAAATGAGTGAGAAACCATGGATTAAAATTTAATGATTTATGCTTTCAGAAAACTATCTCAATTTTACTCTTTCACTAACAATGGTTTTAATTCACCTCGACAAGGAAAAATAATCAATATGAATACCAAGAGGAACCCAAAAACAAGGAAAATTGTATTTAAAAGAATCAATAAAAAACAAACCCTAGGTAAACCTGGACATAATAGGGTAGGAAAGAAGTGGAAAGATAACTATAATATGCGGGGGGTTAGATAATTATTCCTTGATGAATAATAACTAAACTACATGAAATATAATTGTAAATCTCAAAGTAATAGAGTACTAAAGAGAAAATAAATTTATGTATTATTGAGGAATAATGGAAGCAAATAAAAGACCCCATATGGTATTAATTAGATTGATATAAAATTAAAATTCACTTTTTAAAAATTCTATAAAGTTTCCAATGTTTGGTCATATTTTTTACCTAATTTTAGACTAATAATGAAGAAAGTACTAGAAATACTAGTGTCAGCCAACTGGATTTGGCGCATTATTTGGAAGTGGTTCACCAACCATGAAACCAAATCAATAATATTTTAGGTCATCATATGGAGGGGTATAAATGTTTTTATCACCCATCTGAAAACAATATAACTTGAAAACATTCCCATTTTCATTAAATTTTAAATAAAATTAACATAAAATCAAGAAAAATTCATAATAATTGATATATAAATGAAATAATTTTGAAAAGTGAAGTTAGGGTGTGATTTTATCACCTCATAGGCCAAGATTTGTTTCTAGAAAACATAGTTAGTCAATGATATAGTCTCACTTGGATCATGATAAGGGAATATAGATTTACAAATAAATAGTATCCAAATGATCCATCAATTCATATCTATAAGAGTTTAGGGTGAGTGGTTCCCATCTCTATTCTATATTTAATGTTTGAAAATGAATGATTTCTAGTAAATTAGATTATATTTTTTTAAAGTTTAATGTTATAAAAATTTAATTTATTTTTATTGTTATTAAAATTGTTCTTTTGAAAAAATAAGTAAATATGAGCCTAATTTTTTCTGAATGTATACATAATATAAAAATATGCTTAAAAAAGTAATATAAAAATACTTTTATTTAATGTCACATTATTTATCACATGAAATTTGAGAACATTTTAAATGTGTAATGGTGTTTACATATCATATATGATGAGTTAAATAATTCATTCATAACATTTTTACGTAATTTAAGAGGGTAAAATTCTTCGTGGACCTGAATATAATAATTTGATTCATAACTAAGATATATAAGCTTAATTGAGACCCAAAATACCTAATATAAACATAGAATGTGAGTTATATCTCCTATAATCTTCTTTATAGCATTCTAGATTGAGGAATAATATGAAGAACATGATATAATAAATTTTCCCTCAAAAAAATGTCAAAATTTATTCCCATTACCATATAGATTTTTAAATCCCTTTTGATATTCTCTACTAGAACATGTGAATTGTGGAATCATGAATCGGGCCTTATTCAAAGTGTTTGTATGATCTATTGGTCACATTTGTCAGCTCTTATGAACTAAAAAACATCAATTATAAGGGAAAGCACATTGAGTTCTTAAAATGAGGCATTGTTTCATTTTTTATTTATCGTAACTGAAATTATTTACACATGAACCATTTAGTGTATTGGGTAGTGTTATGGTGAAAAAAATTATTATAAAAAATCAATTGAAATTTTTATATTAATGAATTTTACACTTTTGTCATGTAACACATTCCTTCCACTTGAATTAATGTGTTTCTGTATATTTTTATATTGAAATATTATTTCTATTTTATACAATTGGAGAGAATAAGTTCAATAAAGTCTTAATATCACATAAGTTTCATCAATCATAAATTTAATGGAACAAATATAATCATTTAAAAATTATACAGTTTTTAAAACATACAATTGGTGAGGGTCACCTACAACAAATGAATTAATTAAAAATTTTGAAATAAAAAATGTGTAAAATTGATAACTTACTCACACTATCACACCAACTACCAAGTGTCCCCACTTGAATTTGGTGATGATTTTTTTAAAAAAAATAACCATAAAAATAGAGCTTTATAAGGGTTGTTCACTACCTGAACATGAAATAGGTTGTATTAGGCCTAACTTAATCCAATCGACCTATATATCCCCAATAAGGCATACATAACCCTTAGAACCCAACTATTTAACACCTTTTATTTTTTAATAATTTTCAAAAATAAATATAAATAAATTTTAATTGTGATAAATCTTTAAAAAATATTTTATGTTCTTTTGGATGTGTTGATAATGAATTATAATTAAATTAATGTTATTTTAGTTTATTATAAATACCCTCTAGTACAACATTATCTTTTTAATAAATGTTTTCAAATATATATTGATCATGACTTAAGATAAATCCCAGATATGTTTGGATATTTATTTATTTTAAATAATTATTGCAATGTGGGTTGTTTTCTAATAATTAAAAATTAAAAACTTATTTTACCGGTTCCTAAATTAATTATCCAAAATAAATATTATAATGGACATGTATTTTAAATTTTAACATTACTAAAAATAGTCGTATATCTAGATATTCACCCAATTATGAGTGAATATACGTATATTAAGATATAGGTATTAATGATGAATCCATTCAATGAGAGAACTCTCATGGATCCAAATAAGAGGAAATTTATGGGTGTAAGAATGATGTTACAATTCGAGTCATTATACAAATCAAGGAACTCATCTTGTAAAATGGATGATACATCATAAACATTATGGATAAACCATTAGTACATATTTATGGACTATGATTTATTATTCTTTTTTAATGGATAATTATTTTATAAAGATTTGGAAAATACGCTATCAAATAGGATTTTAAAAAATAAGTCAAAGATAAAACCAATAAATTCATAAAGAATTATTGTTATTTATAATTTTTAATATTATTAAATAAATAACATAATAATAATAATATAAATATAATTTAATTTAATTAAATATGTAAATTAAATAACTGAAATTAACACAATTTTATATCAAGTCCATAATTTACATCTATCTTCTGAATTATAATAAAACTATAAAAAAATATCTTAAAAATTAGTTGATATTGGTGTTATATATTAAGTTATATTAATAAAAATATTATGAGGAAATAACAAATGTTTTAATAAAAAATGAATTCATATATATTTTAATAAAAATTTAGAGGAAAATTGGTGTGTACATCCAAGTTCATTATTTTTAATTATATGGGAAACCACTCGGAAAAATTATAACTATGAGATGATACGATTGAATAATGAAATTATTTTCTAAAAAATATCTATGTTGTGATGTATACATAGATTAGACTATAAAAAGAGAGTTTATGGATCCTTTCCATTTATAATATTCATGTAGCCGAATATTTTAAAACCAATGGTTGAGGGATGTCCGGACATGAATAAAATTATAGGGGATATTAAACGATAATAAATTAATAATACATAATTTGACAGTAATTGAGACCAAAGAAACAATTTAATATATTTATTAATTTTATATTAAAATATAATAAATACCAATAATTCAATGTTACTATGATCTATACTAGATAATGGAAATGTCTAGACTAGAAATAACTTTTAGGGTTCATACATTCCCTTGAAAAAATTATTAAACTGATAGAGGAAGTAATTTGTTTTGGAGTACACATTTTCTATTATTCCTCCACAATGAGTTATAAAATAAGATAAAGAGGCCTAATTAAGACACATTAATTATGAAATGGATTTATAATGCATCATTTTATTATCCATGTCCAATGAACTTCAAAAGAAGCATGAGGGAAAGGATACACACAAATTGTTTCCCCATATTTAGGATTTATATCAACACAGTGTGAGGTCAGATTGGAATGAAATATCAAGAATACTCTTTATATACATGTTAGGGGTGGGAAGCTATGTTGTTCCACGTATTCTCATGATGATCATGTAAATTGAGTGATTGAAATCCAAGGAGTTTAATTTGATACATAGAAATTCCACATATCTCATACTCCAATATTTATCTAAAAACTCCAAGAATTTCATTATTAAATATAACATTAATAACATAAATATGTCACTCCCATATTTTTTATAAATTATATGAATTTATTTTCTAAGATTTAAATGAATAAATTATTTTCAATTTAATGTTGTAATAAATGTTCCAAAGAGAAAATGATTAAAAGGGAGAGTAATTGGTAGGATTGTATAAGCTTTGATTATGGAATAAAGGTACACAAAATGAAACATTTCACGGATAAGAAGTAGACTAATCATGATTATTATGTATGATTTAAGTATTTATTTCAATTCAATATATATGTTTATAAAAGTTGGGTACTAGATAAATATTTTGGCTCACACATTTATGTTAAATTATAGGAACCATGTAGTATCCAGAGTAAAGAAAATGTTTGTGTTGTTCTCCATGTAGCTAATAGGGAATGAGTAGAATCATTTCAAATATAATAATGTCATTACACTCTACCTAATGGATTCATTATTATATTAAAAAAATTTATTACGTTCTTTTAGTTAGAAGAGACATTTTCTCAACAAAAATTTAGAATACTAATGGGTTTTATTTCATGTTTGGAAATATGAGTCATTTAATTTATAATAATGAAATATGTTACGGTATGGAACATCTAAATAAGAGTTTATATATTCATAAACATAAAACCTAGTATTATAAATAATTAAAATTCCATTGAACAATAATCAATTGTCACCCTTTATTAGAAAATCTATATACGTCATTTTAATAAAATGAAATTGAAAAAACTAAATTATCAATGTAATTTAAACAATTTGAACATAAAACCCAATTATGTATGTAAAAACTAATAACAAGGATAATTGGATATAATAAATATTAGTTGTAATGTATAAATATTTGTATAAAATATATAATTTATTCATACTGACGTATAAGGACCATTTTTAGTTCACTAATAGAGTTTGTATTCATAAATCGTTACATTTATGAGTGACTAAAAAATATTTGGTTTACCTTTATATAATGAGGTAAAAGAAAAAATACTTTATGAAATTTTGTGATATATCATAATAAATTACATAATCCATATTGAAATAAGATTAATAAATGTATCTCAGAGTATTAAAGAGATAATATTAACAATTTTTTCATCTATTTTTTTTATTGTGGGATTGTCTCCAAAATCACTCCACTTTATACACCTCAAGGGAATGTTTTCGATGAATGAAAGAATAAAACCTTAATTTATATTTTCAGATTTATGATAATTAATTAAACTCTTCTATTATCTTCAAGGGATATGCATTTTAAATAGGGACATATATATTAGCTTAATTACCATCTAAAAAAATATATCTAATTTTTAATGAGATAATTAATAGAAGGAAGATACTATTATAAAATATATGTTTGTGTGGAGATGAAGTGTTTTCAAGATAATGTAAATTGAAAATATTTCAATTCATTGAAGAAATAGAATATTTACAGGAAATACTAAAGAAAAAATAGGATATTACAATATAACCCTTTATTCAAGAAGTTAATTGTGGAAAAAATGTAAAATTTATAATGAAGTATATATCCAAATAAAATAGTGGGGCTAAGATAGGATATAATGACGTTGAAACTATATATTTACATAATATTGTATAAAAAAATATTCATAAAAAGTTTTGGAAGATGAATAATTTTCAACGAACATGTACTTTGTAGTTCGGCTAGAAATGTTATAGAAATAGAGAGATATGGTATTCATATCATAATGTTAGGTGACATATTATTCCTTTAGAATAAAATATTACTTAAAATAATATTGTACAAAGAAAATAAGATACTATTTTTATATAAGTACATAATTTTGAATTGAATTCCATATACAAAAATCAAAATTGAACTTCGATAGATACACCAGCAGGTTTAAAATCTATTTAGTAAAAATGGGTATTTAGAAATATTAGGTATGAATGCTTAAATGAATAACAAGAATGATCATTTGTTTTTAAAAAATTAAAATAATATGAAGTAATTGGTTATAATGATACATTTTTCATAATCACAATGATATAATCCAATGAAATTGTAATTCAATGTCATTTATTCATTATTTTAATATTTGAAAATGTATTGAGAAAAATTATTTAATAAATATATAAATTTTTAAATATGTCTATATTACTCAATTATATGGGTTTATGACATCTAAGAATAGTAAAAAATTATGCACTATGAAGGGTTTTATTTGTTGATTATAATAAGAATCAAAATCTTAGAATGTTCACTTTTATATGTAGTTAATATAATTAGGTTTATTAAGAAAATAATCCAAGAAATAGGTCAAATATAATGTCATTGTGAGTTCCATTTTTACCTAATATTATACTTTTATGACATATTTTTTATTAAAATTCATGTCCTAGAAATGAAAGTAGTTAAAACATTATCAAATGAATTCTTCTATATGAAAATTTTTTGTAAAAGAGTATAAAATATAGTAACTACTATTTATAGGGATAAATATAAAGGGTATCTTAGACTAAGTAAAAATAAATACATTAATAATGTATATACAATAAACAATATAGATTAATTTGAAAGGATATTTATATATATATATATGTATATAGAAAGTGGAATTATTTTTATTAGAAAATGATTCAACAAACATTAAAATAGATTAATTGAATAAATATACTTCATTTTTAATTTTTACTGGTATCAATTATGTGTGAAATTTTATATAATGGGATTGTTGTTTCATACCCTTTAATAATGGCGTGTAGATATATAGATAATATAATAGAGTTACATTGGACAATAATAAATACTCTTTTAATGTAAATGGGGTATAAAAAATATATGTTCATGGTTTATAAGGGATATGAAGAACTAATGGTGACGACATACACTAATAATACCTTCAATATAGATGTTAATGATATTGATTCATGTTATGGTTATTTAATAGTTTTTAATGGTTGTACAGTGGGATTGGAAAACTTGAAGAATTATAAGGTCAGTGATTCAATGTTTGAATCAGATATATAAATAGATCCATTTCTCTTTTTCAAAATTTTTTGGTCAAAAACTATTAGCACAAGGCCTTCATTTCCAAGGATACATCCAAAGATAATTCACATCCCATTATGAGTATTAACAACTACTTTACTTTTCTTATTGATTATATTCATTAAAAATTGATTTAGATACACTTATATAAATATATTTGTATCATGTATATAATAATTTTAATATATTAATGTTATAATAAATTTTAATTTATCTATCCCATCAATTCAAAAAATTAAAATTGTCATTTGTTCATACATGTGGACTACTGCCACTACGAGTAACAAAATTCCTTTTTCATCACCACCTATAATTTAAGGATTCTATAATCAATTTATTAATACAATATGATTATTATGAAACAATTAATTCTTTATATTTAAATTCTGAGAACCTTTTAATGATATGATCAGTAAATGACCATAGTAACTTCAATACATTTAAATAAGTGTTCTGAGAGAAAAATATTTTATTTAAAAAATGTAATAATTTTAAAATTATTAATTACTATTATAATATCATTATAATTATTATATATTACATGAAAACCACTATATAATATCATTATAATTCTACTGTAATGTTATTTCAATAAAACAACCCCATAATCATTCAATAAATCGGGTTAGGTTCATGTTTTGGTTAATTTAACCACTTATATGAAAAATACTATTAATTTATATCATAAATTAATATGATATCATAATTACAAGTATAATGTACTATAAATGAGTAAATATTTATCTGTTTCCCATTATATAGATTTTATGTCTATATTTAATTCATCAATTAACAAAACTCACATTGATCGTCATGAATCACTGAAACATGCTTGTTATTGATTTTATCATCAAAGATAAAGAATAAAAATATATAATTAATCAAATTAGAAACAAAATAAATAAATATAAATAAACCATAATTATATCATTAGTGACCAATTAATATTGAAATTTTTAATAATAATGAATATATACACTACTATTATGAGTCAAGTAGAAACAATCAAAATTATAAATTTTTGATGTGAAAATGGGTATATATCAAATAGATATTCACTATTTTTGAAATTTATAGACGAAAATACATCTGATTAAGGTTATTAATTAGTTTATTAAGATATATATGTTTATTATATACATTGTTAATGTACATTCATGGAGTTTAGGAAAATAGGTCAGGGTTTTTCACCTAGAATTTCACTATTTGGGGAAGGTTTTGTATTATACACCTAATTGTATTTATGTGGTTTATATAATACCAATTTAAGGTTTTATATGATAAAAATAATATTATTCATGTTTTTTAAATATCAATTTAAATTACCCTATTTAAAGTGGTTTTAATAGAATTTCATACCAGATACATAAGTGGGGTTTCTGCCCAATATTCATTCTTTTTTACTCATGTTATATTCACTGCATTCTTTTGTGGATGGTGAATACATTACCAGGAAGTATGTTTTACAATTTTAATCATTAAATTTAAGTGATATATAAGTATATATTTTTATCCCTCTAACATATTATTTCGATTCAGGTGTTATCGAAACTATTCTAAAACTCAATCTTTTCGGTGGTGGAAAACCATCATGTGTTTTAGTAAAGTAAAAGTCAATGTAGTTTCAAGTCAAATAAACGCTTATCTAGATACTATAAGGTGGATTATTCTATGGAATAAATTCACCTAGGAGAAAACTCCTTGAAAATATTTGGTTGAGAATTTACTCAATCATCACCCTAAAAGACTACAAGTGGGACTAAGCCCTTACACCTGATCAAATACACTCTTTATATATTCACTGGAGTATTCACAGAACAGTTATTATAAAATATAAAGGATTTTTCTTAAAATTTTTGTGGTCACCTACCAATTCATAATATAAATCAAAATTAAAATCCTTAAAAAATAAACTAACACATCGAATGCATCATTATAATTATATTTCTTTGATAAGGGTACTTCAGGTTACATTGGTGATACCACATGGCCTCTATATTGATTAAGTGATGTTTTCTATACGTATGTATTAATATTTTTAAATTGGAAGTATTTAAATTCCATTTTTCTCATTATATAAATATTAATGTATTTATACAGCAAGAAATCCCTTATATAAAGATATAAAAAGTATTTTTGACTCTTATGGTGAATACATTGGTCTTAATTAGGTGATTTGTGGGGAGAAAAATTTATTTTCTCCTCTAATTAAATATGTCTCAAAATAAAAAAAATAGTTTGTGTAACGTCCCGGTTACAAAATCTGCCCAAAGGCACCCCGTACCCAGTTGGTCACATAGCCTCAAGCACAGTTCCCCTAATGCCAGAGGCGACCGACTAGCAGTGAGGTCCGTGGGTGTGACAGTTGGGAAACTATTCCCTCATTAGCATAGTAACATAGCAGAAGATAAATAGATTACAATAGTGTAAGTAGTAATAATGGCATACAATAATAAATAGTGGAATAGTGAAATTAATAAGTAGTTGGAGCACATATATAATGATGCATGATATATATGTCTATGAAAGTAGCCAAACATGTCACAATGCTTAAATAAAGTACTAAACCAAGTATGAAAGAAATTAGTAAAAAGCTCCTCAGCATCGCAAGCCTCAGCTTGGTCACATGCTCTCCAGCTCCAAGCAGTCATGTTCTTGAAGTAGAAGGGTGTTTTCCCTTATCTATACTTGCAGAAATATAATCTGTTTGGGCCCAAAAGCATGACCTAAACCGAGCGTGAGACAAAATCCCCGTAGGAAATCACCAAGAGATATGTGCCTAATAGTCAGTGAATATATATGACAGGAAATAAGCAAAATAAGCTGTAAACAATGAAGTACTCAACAGCAAACAATCATGAAGTTTCAATTCATTCAAACACCACATACAATGTAAGCATATAATCACAAAAAGGTAAACCTATAGGATTTTCTCATAACCTAATTCACTCTGGTCATACCTAGAAAACACAATTAACCCTCTGGGCTGTACACACAGTCTAACCCCTCTGGTTCAACTTTTCCATACACTCTTGGAGAAATCACTCACCGTTAATTCCCCCTATAATCGAATATCGGTAACTAAAAAGCACTCTAAGGAAATAATTACATCACATTACCCCTATATCCCATGTCAATAAACTACAATCACTCTAAGGAAACACTTATTTCCATTCCCCCTGTGGTCATGCAGCATGATAATAAACAGACACTCTGGAGAATCCCTTACATATATTCCCCCTATAGTCTACTACACCAGGTTCTCATGGCCTTGTGTGTGTCAAATGATCATAGAAATGAAAAGCTCCCAAATTAAACCTCAAGAACTACTTTCCAAACTAGTTTATAGTATAAAAACAATTTAGATAAAACACTCCATCCTAACAATACTAGGAATGGGAAACAAACAATGCAGCCTAACAGGCTATGCAAGACCAAACAGTCATAAACAGAACATGCATGGTCAAACACATCCATGTATAGCAGTTTACCCTATTCAAAATCAAGTAATCACTACTCAAGCATACAAGCATAGTAGGAAATTAAAATTGATAAAACCATAAACATGTAATACCCCGTTCAATGGTATTGGACACTTTTGCACATATAACTCAAACACTAACTACAGAAAGGCAAAAACCATGTACCTCAGTGTTGTGGGATCGTTATAAGTGATCATCATGCCTTTAATCTCCCAAGAACACATTAGATCTATAAAAATGTCTAAAATGTTCAACTGGAGATAACATGAGAAAGAGGATGAATTGGGAAATGATGCTCTAGAAGAAGTAATATCTTATTGAGGTGATCCCAATGCAATCAACAGCAGTCGAATCAGATAAAGGATGCTCGTTCGAGGGCCCAGAGAAGAATTAAAGTCTTATAGTATCTCTCGGATGAACTAGGTCAAGAAATAGATGCTTTTTTCCATCAAATGTAACTCTGGTACATTTAATGAAAAATAAATAAAGTACATGATGTGTACTTGTCCTCACCATCCCTCGCATTTGGAGGTCTCCAGGTTACCACACACAACCATTTGCACAGCCATTACATAGCCTACACCCAGCTACCCACGGTATCTGAGTACACGGCATGTACTCATAATGTGCATGGAGTCTACTTAAGAAATTTCCAGAAAATCCTCTTTTTCTCCAAAACACTAGAAAAAGTAAAAACATGCCTGAGAAGAAAATCTGAGTTCTTACAAAATTCCCCCCTTAAATTAATTTGTCCCTGAATTTCCTTATCAAGGCGGTGTAGAAGAAGAATCCTCAAATAGTTCTAGCCACTATGATCGTACATCAGCCTCACTCTCCTAGGTCTCGTCCTTTACTCGCATGTGCTTCCATATCACTCATACAAGAGGAACAGACCATCCATGAAGAACCTTCTCACTTTGATCAAAAATCTGGATATGATTCTTCTCTAATGAGTTGTATGCCACTAACTCAACCTCCTCAGGTTGAAAAACCTGAGACTGGTCAGAGAAGTAACGTCAAAGATGAGAAATGTGGAATACATCGTGAATAGCTTGATACCTCTGAGGTAACTATAACCGATAGGCAACCGGACCAACTCTCTCCAAAACCTCAAACGGTCTGACGTACCTCTGAAAAATCTTACCTTCTCTCCTAAGCCTCATGTGCCCCAACCTTGGTGTGACAAGTAAAAAAACATGACCCTGACCTCAAACTCTATAGGTCGTCTTCACAGATCATCATAAGACTTTTGTCAAGACTATACAGTAGACATCCTCTTCCGAATCAACGCTATTTTCTCTGTGCTCTCCTAGAAATGATGAGGTCCTAGCATAGTGGCCTCTCTTGGCTCCATCCAACATAAGGATGATTGGTATGGCCTACCGTATAAAGCCTCATAAGGTTCCATTTGAGTAGTTTCTTTAAAACTATTATTTTTAGAAAACTCTACTAGAGGTATGTGATTCTCCCAAGAAACTCCAACATCTAGGATACATGCTCGAAGCATGTCCTCAAGAACCTGAATCGTATGCTTGGACTGGCCATCAGTCTAGGGATGGTATGCTATACTCGAAATTACCTGTGTACCTAGAGCCCTCTAAAGTCCCGTCCAGACCCGAGAAGTAAAACGGGTATCCCTGTCCAAAAGAATGGAGTATAGAACCCCACGTAGACGTACAATCTCTTAGATGTACAACTTTCCCAGCTAATCAACACTAAAAGTCTTCTTGGTCAGAAATATGTGGGGAACCATGGTGAGTATGTCAATGACAACCCACACTACATCGTTCCCTCGAGGATACTTCGATAAACATGTCACTAAATCCATCGTGATATCGTTCCACTTCCTCTCGAGAATGGGTAACTGCTGTAAAGGACCTACAGGTCACTGATGCTCCACCTTCACCTGTTGACAGGTGGAACACCTCATGGAAATACCAGCAACATCTCTCTTCATACCTATCCACCAATTCTGACAGTGTAGATCTCGATACATCTTGGTGACACTGGGATTAACTTCCCAAACTGAGGAATAAAAGTCTCACATCATCTCCTCCTGTATGTCTTCTTGAACCCACTTGCATCCATGAAAATTCAAGATCTCATCCTCACCTATGGTCAATGCATGAATAGGGTCCTCTCCTAACATGCATTCCCGTAGGACTAGGCCTTATGAATCTAATAGTTTCCTCATGCTCACTCTATCAAGAAGAGTATAGGTAACAACTATAGAAGAAAAAAATGTTTACCCCTGTCTGTCGTGAACCTCCAAATGAAACTCATAGAATAGATCCATAAGCTGCCACTCACTGTTGGCCTCATGAACTACCTGTATCTGAGTCCTCCTGCTCTGCACATTAGCCACCACATTTCCTTTCCCAGATATATATATGCAAGATCAATATCAAAAGACTGAAGGTACTCAACCCACCTTCACTATCTCAAATTCAAGTCATGATGAGTGAATATATAATGGAGAATTTTGTGGTCCTTGAAAACCAAAAATTCCCTCCCAACAGATAATGTCTCCAATAGCATAAGGCATAAACAACTACTACCAACTCAAGATCGTGAATCGGGTAATTTCTCTCACGTGGCCTCAACTTCCATGAATCGTATGCAACAACCATTTCTTCCTGCATAAGAATAGCTCCTAGCCCGATACCTGAAGCATCAAAGTACACAGTGTAGCTCTTTCCCTGCTCTGGAAAAACTAGTATCAGTGCTAGAGTCAACCTCAATTTCAGCTCCTAAAAGGCTGACTCACAAGAATTTGGCCATAATAACTATTCACCCTTCTATGTCAGGCATGTTAGTGGAATTTATAAGAGTGAAAAGTATTATATTAAATTTCTTTAGTATCTAGATAGCCCTAGAAAACATAGTACCTCAAAGACTTTCTTCATCTGCTCCCAGGAATCTACCGCTATCACTTTCTTTGGGTATACTGATACTCCTATCTCTGAGATAACATGACCTAAGAAGTGAATCTATTCCATCCAAAATTGGCATTTTCAGAGCTTAGAATATAACCAATTCTCTACCGGTGTACTAAAAATGATATAAATATGGGTATCATGGTTGTGTCGAGTGTGAGAGTACACCAAGATATCATCCACGAAATCCACCATGAAATAATCCAAGTATGGATGTAACAATCGGTTCATCAGTACCATGAAGACTTCAGGCACTTTCATGAGACCGAACGGCATAACCACATACTCTTATAGACCATACCTAATTTGAAATGTTATAAGCGGTATATTAGATGGTCTAACGTGAAACTAATGGTAACCGGATCTTAAGTCAATCTTTGAGAACACCTGGGCTCCTTGAAGCTGATCAAAGAGATTATCAATCCATGGTAAGGGATATCGGTTCTTGACCATCAACTATTTCAACATTCGAAAATCCATGCAAAGTATGATGGTACCGTCCTCCTTCTTTGCAAACAGGACAGGAGAACCTCGAGGGGAAGTGTTGGGTCAGATAAAACCCTTTGCCTACAACTCCTCCAACAGCTTCTTGATCTCCTAAAACTCTAGTGTAGCCATCCTATAAGGAGGAATAGACACCGATGTTGCTCCTAGAACAAGATCAATAGAAAAGTCCACCTCTCGCTCTGGGGGAAAACCTGAAAATCCTCGGGAAAGATGTCCCTGAAACAATCCACCACTGGAGGAAAGTCCATCTAAGAAATCTCGTGGTCATCCAGATAAAGTGTAGCAATTTGGTCTATAACTCCTCCCAAAACATGATGCTCGGGTCCTTCTCTCCTCTTCTGGACATCCCATTCACCCTTATGAAGATAAGATTTCCCCTTTAGTGATGTCGAACTCACCCTATGACGATAGAAATCGACAATATCCTAGAAGGTAACTGACCAGTTCTTTCTGAGAATGACATCATAACCCATAATCTCTAGGACATAAAGTTCCCTAAAGAAGTGACACGAAACATCCTCAAGAGTTAATTCCTTTCACTGACATGCACTAGTTGTTCTTGTCCCCAACATAGTGTCCAATGTCTAGACATCAGCAGAAGAAAAGACACAGAGCCCAAGTCTCTCCACAACAGAAACTAATATAAATCCATGGGAAGACCCTGTATCGAAAAGAGTAGAAGATAAAACTGAGGAAACTATGATTGAACCTCAAACAATAGAGGGTATGGGATACTGCTCTTTCTGGGTTAGCTCCACTACAAATGTCTGACCTACAATGCGACCCTTTGACCCTGCCTGACCACCCTAAGCAGATGCACCCTGTTGTCACTAAAATCATGTCGAATGAATACCACGGCCGCGACCTCCACCTCTTCCTAGACGGCCAGTATAACTCCAGTTTCTAGACTGATGAGAAACTGGTGGCGCTAATCCAGAACACGGAGTCATAGAAGAACCCCTGTCACCAACTGCTTGTGAGAAGATATGAAATAAGTGTTGAAGATGTCCCATATTTCCGCACGATTGGCACTCCACTAGCTCTCTCGGGCAATGTGGCCTCATATTCCCAACCTTACCACATAGGTAGAATACCACCTAGCTACTTGAAGGTGAATTCTGCCTACTCAGATCTCCACATGTAGTCTCCCTGCAAAACATCCTACTATCAACTAGTGAAGCACTAACTTTGGATGCTGAATTGCCCTGGCTCATATCTCCAGAATCCCTTAGGTTACGCTCTGTGATCTGTTCTCTATTGACTATAGAATATATAGAATTAAACCTAAAGATGTTCACCTGAGTCTGAATTTTCTGTCTGAGACCATATTCAAACATCCTTTCCAAGAACAACCCATATCCCCCTAAAAAGGGTGTAAAGTTCTGCATCTCTAAGAAGAGTTCTCCATAACAGAAAGAGTACCATGCTCTAAACTCATGAACTATCGGGCTCGATCGGCCCTCAATGTCTCCGGATATAATTAATCATAGAAGGTATGCTGAAACTCCTACCAATCCATATCCTATTAGAGTCATGCCTATGAGATCACATCCCAAAACATCTTGGTGGGATCCCGAAGCATATACATAGAGAGATTGACCTTCCTCTCTGGAGGCGTCTCCAGTTGCTCAAAAATCGTTAGAAAGGATTTTATCCATTACGCTGCAGCCTGGGGTCCTCCATCCCCTGACAAGGTGGGAGGATGATGTTGTTAAAAGACCTATGTCAATTATATCATCAGTGGGGAAGGAGGTGGTACTCCCTTGAAGGTCTGTATGAACCTCATATATCCCATTTGGAACTGTGCATCAACACTAATGTCCGGAATGACAGTCGGTGCCCAGACTGGCACAACTAGAGGATCTGCTGGTAGTCCTTTATCAGTCATGTCTGGTTTCTGATCGTTGGCCTGTAACTGGCGTACAATTGGACGATGTCTCTTTGGCATGACTCTACAAGATCAAGCACACCCTTAGATCAAGATTATCAAGGACTGAAAACTATAAGAGTAAGGAGGCTACAATAGAAAGGAAGCATTCAAGATTTTTAAAACATGTATACACGGCGTGTATATTTTACTATGCAGCGTGTTCCTTTAAGCCATTCACATGGGCATGTACTTCTTCCAAAACTAATCGTGTAACACCCCACACAAGGAATGTTGTCCTTACACATGGTGTATACTTGAATCCCCTTCCCCTTCCCAAGTTCCCTTACATGGCTAGGCCAGACTGTCCTCTTAGAACAAGATTGTACGGTGTGTTATTGCCAGACACAGTGTGTACTAGACGAAATTCACTGGCCCGTTCTGTTAGTGACATGGCCAGATACACAGGTCACACTACACGGCATATTCTAGATAGAAATGGCGTGTACTATGATGATTTTTCCGACCTGTGTTGTTAGTGACACGGCCAGTTACATGGTTCTACAACACGGCGTGTACATCCAGTACACGGTGTGTCCTACCAAATATTCCAAACCTTGTGTCCCAGCCCACACAGTCTGAGACACGGTTAGTGACTACACGGTGTGTACATACAGTACACGATGTGTACATACAGTACACAACTTGTACATACAGTACACAGCGTTTACTTACAGTACACGGTGTGTACATAATAAAAACATTTTCTTCCTGAACATAAGAATTCATGGTGTGTATTCATCATTACAAGACATGTATTCTAGGTTTTTCCAAACATTAAGCCTTAAAAACTACTTCGGAGCCCAGAAAAACACTGAAACGAACATTAAAGTGGAAAATTATGAAACGTGAGGGCCCATACTTCCCACGAATCAAAGCTTGGAATCTTACACATGTCATAAAAAAGCATAATAGATCAATGATACACCAAATTCCAATTCATGAGGTCCCCTTACACCTAAAGAACCAAAATTTGGCATTCATTAAAAAAACCATACACAACCAATACCCTATCAAAAAGAAGGTATTTTTATCAGTGAATCTATCACCACATTATGCATATCTAGCACAACACCTATCACAACAACATGCAATCGCTAATGCACCCTAAATTGCATGTCAAGAGTGGATGACATGTTATTCCATGTAAGTGCCTATATGATGCATGATATGGCATACCCTCAACTCATCGGGTTGAAATAGAAATAGAACCTAAATAATACCAAAAATAACAACAAAATACATGTAGGTCACCCAGTGATGAAAATCAAATCAACTATAAAATTGAAATCCCAGAAAACATGCAATAAACAATGTAGATTGGCTTTTCCCTGTACATGGGTTATCTACTCCTAGGAATAGCTTATTACCAAGTACCTATTCCTTCATATCCCTGTATATAGGCTCTAAATAGTAAGTCAAGGGAAAAAGAACTCCTCTGATACTACTTTGTAATGTCTTGGTTCTGTAAGCTGCCCAAAGGCGCCCCGTACCTAGTTTGTCACATGGACTCAAGCACATTTCCCCTAACACCAGAGGCTGTCGACTACAAGCGAGGGCCTTAGGATTGATAGTGGGAAAAATATTCCCTTGTTAGTAGACTAATATGGTATAAGAGAAACAAATAACAATAGCAGAAGCAGTACTAATGGCATACAACAGTAAACAACAGAAGACTGAAAGTAATAAGAAGTTGGAGCACATATATAATAATTCATGATACATATGTCAAGGAAAGTAGCCAAACACATCACAATGATTAAATACAGTACTATACCAAGAATGAAAGAAAATAGTAAATATCTCATCATTATCGCAAGCCACAACATGGTCCCATACTCTCCGGCTCCAAACAGTCAAATTCCTGAAGTAGAAGGGTGATTTCCCTTATCTATACATGTTGTAATATAATTTTTTTGGGCCGAAATGCATGACCCAAACAGGGTGTGAGAATAAATCCCAGTAGGAAATCACCAAGAGATCTTTTCTTAATTGCCTGTGAATATATATGGCAGGAAATAAGAAAAAGACCAATAAACATAGAAGTATTCAACAGTAAACAATCCTGCAGTTTCAAAGCATTCGAACACCACATACCAAGTATGCAGATAATCACAAACAGGTAACCCTCAAGGGTGTTCTCACAGTCTAATCCCATATGGTCTAACCTATCAAACACAAGTAACCCTCTGGGAAGTACACACAGTCTAACCCCTCTGGTTTAGCTTTTTCACAGACTCTCTAAGGAAGAACTCACTGTCAATTCCCCCTATAGTCTAGTATCAGTAACTTAAAGGTGCTATGGGGAAGAAATTACGTCACATTCCCCATGTGGCCCATGTCTAGGAACTACAGACACTCTGAAGAATCACTTACGTCAATTCCCTCTATGGTCTCACAACGTGATAATAAAAAAACACTCTAGAGAAGCCCTTACGTCCATTCTCCCTATGGTCAACTACACCTGGTTCTCACGGACCTGTGTAAGTCAAACAATCATAGCAATGCAAAGAGGCCAAAGTAAACTTCAAGAACTACTTGGCTAACTAGTCTATAGCTTAACAACAATTCAGTTAAAACACTCCATCCTAACAATACTAGGCATTGGAAACAAAAAAGGTAGCCTAACATTCTAAGAAAGACCAAACGGTCAAAAAACATGCATGGGAAAACACATCCAAGCTTAGAAATTTACCCTATTCACATTCAAGTAACCTCAACAAAAGCATACAAACATAGTAGGAAATTAACAGGGCTAAAATCGTAAACACGCAATACCCCTTTCAAGGTTATTGGGAACTTTTTCACATATAACTCAAAGACTAACTATGCAAAGGCACAAACCACCTACCTCGGTGTTATAGGATCGTTATAAGTGAACCTCATGCCTTGAATCACCCAAGAACAACGTAGATCTACAAAAACATCTAAAACGTTCAACCAGAGATAACTTGAGAAAGAGGAGGAATCAGGAAATGAATCCCCAGAAAAAGGAAAGGCTTACAAAGGTGATACGAATACAATCGACGACAGTCAAATCGATGAATGGATGCTCGGTTGGTGTCCGGACAAGAATTGTGGCCTTACGGTATCTCTCGGACGAACTTGGTCGAGAAGGAGACGGTTTTGTCTATCCGACGTGACCCCGGTAAATTTAATGAAAAAAAGAAATTACATGGTGTGTAAATTAGAAGTACACGACATTTACTTTCCCTTACCAGCCCCTACATTAGGCCGTCTCCAGGTCACCACACACGGCATTGTGCATGGCCGTTACACGGCCAGCACCCGGCTACCCACGGTAACCAGGTACACATCATCTAATCATAAAGTACATGGTGTGTACTTATGAAATTTCCAGAAACACATATTTTTTTCAAAAACACTAAAAAAAGGAAAAATATACCTAAGAAGAAAATATGGGTTCTTACAATTTGGTTTTTTTAAACTCATCCTATAAAATGATAGTGTCTAGTGATAAGGCCTTAACAACATGTTTTGATGTTTTTCATTATATATTCCATCTCAATGAGATAAATGATGATTGATTTCTATGTTTTAAATTATTTTCATGGAAATATAATTCCATCATTTTTAGTTGAATCTGGATTAATGTTATTCATTTATTATTGTAACATCAATTATTATATTTTTATGTCATAAAAGGTTCAGTTCTATGTCACTCCATAGAAAGCATTTGTGCTCACTCTTATTTGTTTTATATACCCTAATAAAATAAGAGGAGAAATGTGTGTAATATTCAAGTGTGTAATAAATGGGATAATAACGTTATTGTAATGTTTTTATACTTTATAACATGTTTTCAAATGTTATATATATATATATAGAGTCTTCTAGGACTAATAAACTATAGGATTCTATGATAACACTTGTATTTTTTTCCAATAATGTAATATAACTACTAGTTTTTGGTTTTTGGTGTTTGAGATGTTATTGTTAGAATTAGGGGAAAAATTTATGATCCTTTGTAACATCATAATATTTCATGAAATGTTTTCTTATTGAAATAAATTTAATTTTTTTGAAATCTTATGCTACATGAAACACCAAGTTTTAGTGAAACATGACATACAATAAAAATATTATTATCTTATATGATAGTTATTTCTATGCCATTGTAATGGAGGGTATGAAATAAATTATGAAAATATATGGTTTAAAATTTTATATAAAATTAATTTTTTGGTGACCCAATGACTAGAAATAAAATAGTAACTACTTGGAAGAGAAATACGTTTTTATAAGAAACTTTATTTTTTTATAAAAGAAAAATTGGTCATTCTTGGCGAAAATAATATAAAATAAATTTTTATCAAATTTATTAAATTTATGTTACATAATAAACTTTATTTTTTTAATAATACTATCATAATTATCTTAGGATAAATTTTTGGACATCTTTCGGAAATGATTCATTTTTTGATGAATATTGAAATATATATACTTTTATAAGAAACTTTCATTTGTTTAATGAATTTACAAGCCCAATTTTATATTAATGTGGTTAGAAATGTAAAATAAGTTCAATTATATATATTTATGTCTATTTTAACCATTTTAACCAATATAAAAAAATTGATTTAAAAAAAATTGTAATATTTGGCTGACTATCTCTTCTTGAAACATATTTTTCAGCCTATATACATGATTATTTTTTAATTAAAATTTTAAAATTTTGTTAGATGAATTTTGAAAACATGATTTTATGTTGGGAATCATAATAATTTATATTATTTAATACTGTTAAAATATTTTTTTTACCATAATTAATATTAAAAATAATAACAATTTATTACTGCATTTATGGTAAAAATGTGTTTATTAGGTGTTAAACTATAAATATAAGTGTTAAATTCTAAATAAAACATTTTAAAAACATAATTTATCATCACATATCGACATTATATTATAAAAGTTTCAATTAATGTTCATTTTGGAGCCTTGTGGAATGTGAAAAAAAGGATAGAAATTTTCTTTTTAGAAATTACAGGTGTGACACTCATCCCACCCCCTCTCCTCTCTACATCACACATCCAAAAAAATTGGGTTATAAATTAAATAACCAAATAACTTACCTAATTATCTCACCTCATCACATAATCCTTATCTTGGTTATAAATATATCCTAATAAGGATTTTCGTAGAAACCAATGAAGTTATCTGAATAAGAGGTAACACCCCTGACCGGGCATTTTATTATATTTATTCCTCAAAATAAACCACATATATATAATAAAATAATTTTATTAGATATAATTATACGTTTTTATATTTTATTTAATAGAATAAAACTATATACCCTACCCATAAATGGGAAACCAAATCCATGATCTTGTGTATGGCAGACAACCACCTCGCGAACCCATTTAATTCATTTTCCAACATCACTTCTCATAACCAGATATAATGATGAATATAATATATATATATATATATTATTTATATGATATAATTATACCAATTTATTTATAATATTAAATACACATTCTTACATCCCATTCTGTTGAGAATATGATAATGTTCATCATGTGTACAACAAGCATCCACCTCATGAAGCAATGTGATTCATTTTTTCAAGACAATTTATATGGAAGGTAAATAATTGAAATTTATTATAAATATATGTGATATATATGAAATTATAATTATTTTTTAAATTTATATATCATCCAATTCTTTACTCTGGAATCCATTAAAGAAATAATAATATCGCTCGTGTTTACATACGACCTATCGTCTCCACAAAGCGATGTGATTTATTATCCATGTTGAGAATTAAATAATGATTACAAAGATGTAACTAATGAAAAACATGACATTTATAAAATTAATATTACTAATTATATTATTAAAATATAAACTATATTAATGATCATTTTCATTCATGAAAAAAAATGCAGGAGGAATAAGTAAATTAACTGTAGAAACAATATTGATAGTGAGTGATTATTAATAAACAAGTAATAATGTGTTATAAAAGGATCATATATGATATTATAAATAATAATATGATTTTTTTACATGTTAATAACATGTTTAAAACCACAATACATGAGGTTATGTAAGAATCAACTAATGGGAAGTGTAAGGTAATGGGTTTCTTAACTCAATTTGTATTCAGTGGGTTATACAACTACTTCATTGATTATATTATTCCAAGATTAAGTGGGAAATTAATTTGTATTGATTAATATTTTATTTAAAAATATATTTTTATGGAAATAAATTTGTTACTCGTAATCACCACACTGATTAAATCTTACCTCAAAGATACTGATTTTGTAACGGTTTCATCTCAAAATATCCTTTTTGAGACCCATGTTCTTTTATGTGCCTAATATATTTTTAATGGTGTATATAATTCCACATTACATGATATATCCTAAATCCATAGAAAATATTTATTTTTTAATTTAAAATTTATCAATATAATTCATTTTGATTTTTTATTTAAATGTTATGAAAGAAATTAGTGTATATGTTCCAATCTCATTTTAATTGGGATTTCTTATTCTTAAATTTCCATTGAAGGATAGTATTTGATCATTTTTAATAAAAACATTAAATGTAATTCTACCATTGTAATCCATGATTTTTTAAATTAATAGTTACATTTCTATCTCTTTGTAACTTAATATGATTGAAATAATGTTTCTATAAAAATAAGACTGCTTCTCACTCTTGGGTTGAAAATCCTTTTTCATGAAAATCTATGTTTTCTAAAAATTTATAGAAAACTTATTTACTTTGTTTGGTTAACATAATTTTTTCCCTTAATTTTATTTTGAGGCAAAAATTTAATGGCATCATGGTATTATTTTCTAATCAAGGTAATTTTTGACTATTCATATAAAAATGTGAAAAGAATATTTATTTTCATTAATGTATTCAATATGAACAGAACACATTCACGATTAATACATGTCAATATTTTTATGTTTCCATTTTATTTCTGAAATGATATTTTTAAAAAATCATTAATGTCTAAGAAATTTTTTTATTTTAAATACATTTTTTTAAAAATTTAAAGGAACTTTTCTTCAAAATATGTTCAAAGTGATCTTTCAAATCATTTTCAATAAATGATGAAATAATTTGATTTCACTCAACGTGAAATGGTTATTTTTATAAAATATTTCTTTTTATATTTTAAATAGTAAATTAATCAATTAAAAAAACATTTTCTGTTAGGTATTTATTCTAAAACATTTATATATTTCTCCCACATATATACCTAGTTTATTCTCTCATTCATTGACGGGGTAATACATAACTCATGATCATTTCAAAAATTCTTTACTTATGAGATTTTCTTTCATTATGATATGATGTAATATTATAATACAAATTTTTGTTCCATGGGTAATTATTATGCTATCCCTAATGACAGATTTCCTTTATATTGAAGACATTGATCATAGACATGCTATTAAGGGTGTTCCCAGATAGTTCTCCAATGAATTGGGTAAGTCCTTATTCTCATGAGATGTAACATATAGGATTATAAAGTAAACCAAATAATTTATGATTCATTATCAACCATGTCATTTTTTCTAGGTATATGTCCTGGACTCGTGTTTAAGTTAATTTTTTATTGCTACAATTGTTTCTTTTGTGACATAATATTATGTTATTATGTTATTTATTATATTATTCCATAAAATTACTCACGATACTTCTCTTTTATGATATCATGTTATACCTTTGACTCTCATGTTACATTTCCTAATCATGTTTATTCCCTTACTGGGATTTTAGGTCACCATTTTTTATATATTCTCCTCATTATCCAATATAGTTTGAGGGGATCAAATGCAATTTAGAAGCTCACCATCGACAATAAAATAAATATTCCATGTTTTATATTACTTATGATTTAATATGATTGTATTTTTTTTAAAATACACTAGGATTTAAAAATCATTATGCTATATTAATGGATATTTATTTTAACAAATCAGGTAATAATATATTTAAAATAATTGGGTAACTGTAGTTGGTAATAGGTTTAAGGTTTAGTTAAACTTTTATACTAGTGTGATAAAACATTATTAAGATCCTTTGGGAAATTTATAATTATATTCCTATATATACATCTACGGATAATTTTAATTATGGCACAAAATATAGAAAAATTTCTTGGTATTTTGTTAAGATATAGACTTAGTTGTTTCCATGAAATTTCTTTCCTCTCTGGATAATACAAGTTGATGTTGATCTGGTACAGAGGTTTCTAGGAATATAATTCTAAAATAGGCACATTGATCTAGACTTTATCATCACCTTCTTTATGATAGTGAGACCAACTTCACGCCTATTTTTACACAACTGAGGGATATTCTTTGAAAATTAAAAAAATCAAATACCTTATGAAGGATTTAAATATTACCATGAAGTATTTGGTTAAGAATATTGTGTCATAGATTGAAAATAAAGTTTCATGATTTATAAATACTATAACTTGTTTTTTATGATTATGTGGATTCCGAATATGAATATTTTTACTCACACTATGATTTTGGGTTTTATAAAATAGTGGGGACAAGAAGGAACTGGATTAACATTTAATTTCATAGAAAATGTTTTCATGAGAAAAAAATCAGATTATGACTGGAGTGAAGGATATTGTGGTTTTTCCCAATCAATTATCACAATATATGATTAAAAATATTCACCTTAAGCTACTATAAAGATAACCTAATTATAAAAAGGATAGATTTCATTATGTTTTCAGGTACCTGAGACCATAGAGTTAATATCAATCAATTTTTTATATATTGATAATCTTAGAATAAACAATCCAAGGAATCCCTCAAAGGAATGATAATTTTTTTAATACGGGGATAATAATGTCATATAATAGGCTATTTCCATTGAAAAATTTAATAATCATATAATTAAATGGAAGAGAATAAAATTTTTCTTAAGGAATCATAAATGGTATAGTGCTATGAATAGTGAAATTATGGGCATTATAATAATTATTGTCCTAGGTAGAAATATAATGAAGAGAATTAGCATAGTGGTATGAGTAATGTTTATACTACTAATGATAAATATACCATTAATAAAATATGAAAAGAAATAGGTATTAATAAATAAGGTGAAGAGTCCAAATTATTTATTTATTTATTAAATGGAATTATTGATGTTTTTGAGTATGGGAATTAAATAATTATGTTACATGAATCATAAAATATATATGGTTTTTTTGTGTGGATGTTTTTGATTATTTATTTTCATTATTTATTCGAATGGTACTAATGACTTGGAAGAGTGACTTAATGGAATGATTATATTTTATTTAAATGTATGATTAAGATATGATAACACATAATATGTTCTGTAGGCTGAAAAAACTGTGTTTATATTAGATAAAGAGATGATCAATATAAATAATTCTAACAGGAGTGCATTTATGACCCACAAGATAATTAAATATTTTTAAATAAAGTGTTATATTTTATCAATTATAGAGTTTATAAAAAAAATCTATTTATGCAACATATTAGAGAATTTTTTTTATTTAAATAATAGGGGAGAACATATTTTTCATTGATGTCTTATGGTAATTATGGTTATAACCATGTTATTGGTGAGTATATGTTCATGGATTTCAAATATTTTGTGAGTGTATATTATGATCTACTAATTTATATTTTTGGTATTTCTATTAAGTTGATTCGATGAAATTTAGGGAACTTTTTTCTTAATTTTTTTTATTTCATTCCTTTTCAAACATGGAGGATCCTTGAGGATAACTATTCATGAAATATATAATGTTCAAATTTTGATTTTATTTGGTAAAGTATACTAAAAATTTTATTTTTTATAATAACTATAGGATGAAGGTATGAATTGTAAATATTTTTTTCATGTTATGATCCATTAGTTCTTCAGACATGAAAATGATTCCTCTTTATTTCGTATAGTAAGAGATGATGTGGAAATTCATAAAAACACAACCAATGGATGAGATTATTCTTATGAAATGTAATGAAATATTATAAGTATATATTCTCAAGAAAATTACCTAATTTTATAAAAAGTATATTTAAATAAAAAAATCTCAATTACCATTATTTCGGGTGATATCAATGACCTTTTTCACAACTCCTTGGTTTAAGATTTTATGGTTGTTTATTTTCCTATGATCATTAAAATTCATGTGAACAATGATATTTTTCAATGTCAATAATTATTTGGACGTTAAACCTTAATTAAATGTCCAATTCATCACTTACCAACTATGTTATCCCATTTTTAAAACTAGTATGTGTTATTTCTATTGAACATTACACATCCCTTTATCTCTTTTCAAGTGAATGTTTTATGAACATTTTTTATGTTTTGGATTTCCAAGAAAGGGAGTTTCAAATTTTAATATATTGATTAAAAATAAAATTTTCAAATTTTGTGGAAATAATTTATTTAATGGTTGTATAAAGTAACATCCTAAGATTTTATGAAATATATTTTTCAAATAATTTTGATTTCATTGATAGCTTTTACTATATGCAACATTGAATTTTAACCAAATGTGACAAACTATTAAAGTATTATTATTTACTAATATAGTTATCATAAATCAATTTTATTGGTAGATAAGAATATGATTAACTGTGTTATAAAAATAAATTGTTTATAAATTTATATAAAATTAAATCTCTAATGACCAATTTATTAAAAATAAAATTTCATCAATTTTAAAATCAATGAAATGTTACCAGAAAAGCAATATTTTTTCCTCATGTAAAATCAGTCACAATTTCCCATCATAATTTAAAATTAATTAACAACTTATAGAAAAAAAATTTAAAAATAAAATTGTTTTTTGAAATTAAATTATCAAAATAATTTTGGGGTAAATTTTTGGGTTTTTTGAGTATTTTTATTTATCGATATATATTTAAAAATAATGGTTTTCACTAAGAACGACCTTTATTTTAATACATTTATAATCCCAATTTTAATTTAATATGGTTTTAAAAATAATAATACTTAGATTATTTATCTTTTAATCCAATTTAGGTCATTATAATCAATTTCACATTGAATATATATATATATATACATTTTAAAAAAAATTAAGATTTACTCTTTGGAAAAAATATTTTTCATCATCTAAGAAGCTTTAATTTAAAATTAAATTTTTCTATTTATATGATTTAATTATTACACTACATTTATAATATCACATATTCCTTCTCAATTTCTATTATGTATATATCATTACAACATTTCATGTGTGTACGGTGGACTACTACCTCGGGATGTTTTGTAATTAATTTTTTTCAAACACGTTAAGTAGGAGGCAACAAAGGATAAATTTTGTGAATATATATGATTTGTATAATATTATATTTATTATATAAAATTAATAAACAATCAAATTTCTTACCATTTTTACCAATTAATAAAATAATAGCTTTTCTCATGCAAACTTATGACCAAGAGTCACTATAAAGAGATGTGATTCATTATCAATGTTCAAAATTAAATAATTGTTATAAAGACACTTAAAATGAACAAAAATTATATTTATAACATCAATATAATTCAAGATATAATGTAACTATGTCCTATGTTTATGATCACAAACATTAGTAATTAGACCTATAAGAGATAACAAGGTAATTAACACTCAAAAAAATAATGATAGTGAAAGATTATTAACGAAGCGGTAAAAAGATGTTACCAAAAGATCATATATTATATTTTAAATTATAATATGATTCAGTTTTAAGTTAATAAAATTTTTAAAACTACTTTATACGAGGTTAATTAAATCTTAACTAAATATAAGTGTGGGGTAAGAGGTCTCTTAAATCAATTTCCAATCATTGGGTTATACGACTACTTTGTTAATTGTATTATACCAAAATTATGCTTCAAATTAACATTTATTTCTTTAGGTTTTATTTAAATTTCACTTTTTTATATATAAATTTTGTACACATTAACACCCTATTTAGAAACTCTCATCTCAATTATACAAACTTTTTAAATATTTCACTTCAAAACATCCTTCTATGAGACACATGTTCTTTCATGCACAAAATTCCATTTTAATGGATAATCTAAGTCTCCATTAAATAATATGTAACAGATACTTCTTACATAAAGATATTTTATTTTATAATTCATTTACTTCATTCAAGGGAATTTTTTATTCAAAAGTTACCAAAGTGGTAAGTATTTATGTTCCAATCTCATTTTAATATGGATTCTATATGATTAAATTTCCATTGAAGGAAATTATTTTATTATTGTATAATAAACCCATTCATTTTTATTCTCTTATGGTTTTCCATTACTTTTACATATGATATTATAATTTCCCTCCGTTTTGTACTTAAAATAATTGAGAATTTTTTTTAAGAATATCTGGACTCATTTATTTCTTCGGTCAAAAATATATTATATTCCAAATCCATGTTTTCTATATATATATTAAAAAAAATATTGCTATGATTTTTTAAAGTAATTTTAAACAGAAATTTCATTTTTATGAAATGATTTAAAATTAATCTTCCTATCATTATCTAAATATGGTACATTTTTAATTTTCATACAAAAATGTGAAAGGAATATATGTTTTTTTAATGTAAATATTATTAATGTAAAACTACAAATATAATGAGAGTTAAATATTTTAAATCTTTATTTTTAATTTTAAAAGGTTATCTTCAAAAAAATCATTAAATTCTAAGAATTCTTTAGATTTTAAATAATTATTTTGAAAATTTAAATTATATTTTCCTCAAGAAATGTTCGAATTGATATTTGAAAATCATTATCCATCTAAGATGAAATCCATTAATGTAACTCAAAGTGAAAAGGATATTATTCTGAAGGATTTAATTAATATTTTTAAATATATTTTCATTAATAACAAAAACCATAGAAGATTTGTAATTCTTCTAAATTATTTATACATGTCTCTCACATATATACCTAGTTTATTCTACCATCCTTTCATTGGGTAATACATTCCTTAATTTCATATCTCAATTTCCTTCATTATGAATTAAATTTTAATTATTATATGAGACATTATTTTGAAAACTATTTTCTTTCTATGGGTTATTATTTTCTACGCCTTGTGGTTGATTTCCTTTTTGTGGTACACATAGATCATGAACATGCTATTATGGTTACTCCAAGACATCTCTCTAATGCTTTTGGTAATTCCTTAATACAAATAAACATCATGTATGGCATTATGGAGTAAACATAATCCTTTTCAGATATTTTCCACCATGCTATATTATATTGGAAATTATTCATGACTCATGTTTATGTAATGTTTTTTGTTTCTTCCAAATTTACTATTATTCCATTATCTATTGATATAATGTCTTTCATTATATAATTCCTTGAAATTACTCATGAGAATTATCTTTTAGGATATCATGATAAACCTTTGACCCAAATGTTATATTTCCTTATCTTTTTATTTCCCTTACTAGGATTTTTATCCCACCCTTTTCTTTATGTAATCCCAATGTTTTCCCATGATATTTTAGGAGCTAAAATTGATTATAGAATCTCATAATGGAGAATAAAATAAGGATTCCATTTTTTAAAATTATTCGGATGTAATATGAACCTATTTTTCTAAAGACACTAGGCCTTTATGATTCTTATGGTATATAAATAGATATGTATACTTAATAATGATTTAAAAATATGTGGTAAAGGATTGAAATACTATGTTTGGTATTATAGGAAATGTTATGCTAACCATTTTAACATGGATTTGAAAACATTAGTGAGATACGTAGGTATAATTATGAGGATATGTCTAGGGATACATCAAAGGGTAAGCCTAAAAATGAGTTAATATATAATAAAATGTATAGTTATTTGGTAAATGATAGAGTGTGTGGTATATAAGAAATTACATCACTATCTAGACACTATAAGTGGATGTGGATCGAGAATAAAGGTACCCAATGGTAATAACAAAAAATTGGTGAATAGATAAGGACTCTATCATCACCTAGTGAATTAAAACATGCCTTGTTGCACACCTGGTTTTACAGTAATAGGGTATATTCATTTTAAATTCACTTACTCATTACATTCCATCATCATAGATTTAATTAATGACCAAAAATGACAAAGGATATGAAGATTTTGTCATAGAATTAAAATAAGGTTTTTTATTTAGAAATACAATATGTGATATTCATTATTATATCAATTCCAACAACAAATATTGTTACCTATAAATTATTTTTGGGTTTTAGTAGGTGGTGGGAACCAGAGGGAACTATATTAAATTTTAATGTGAAAATAAATATGATGAATATAAATAAATTTTGATGATTAATGGAGTGAATTATATTGTGATTAATACTAATAAATTATCATGATATATGATTAACAACTTGAACTGTAAGAAACAATAGGAATCTACAAAGTAGAGAAGGATAAATATCATCAAGAGTTTAGTTGGTGGGGATAATATAAGATAAAAGTTTCAATTTCATATATGTTATCAATGTTGGACTAATCACTCTAGGGAATGTCTTAAAGGAATGAGATTATGTCAAATGTGTGGATAAGAAGGCTACAAAGTAATTAATTGTTGGGTAAAATGAATAGTTTAGTTAATGCAATAGATGAGATTAATGGTTTCCCTATGGAATCAATCATGGACTAATGTTATAAATATATAATATATAGGAATTAGATAATTCAGTGAAAAAGGGGGAATGTAATGAATTGTATTAGTAAGGTTTTACGAGTAATGGTTATACAATTCATGATATAGACCCCACGAATCACATATCAAAAGTAAGAGATATTTTGGAATAAGTTGATGAATCCAAATTAATGGTTTAATAATTGAGTGGAATGATTGATTTTTTTGCATATCGTAATTAAAGAATTATGCTATATAAATCATGATATATATATGGATTTTTCTCTGAAATATTTTCATTTTGGATTTTAAATATTATATCGAATGGTAGTGAGGACCGAGAAACATGATTTAATGTAAATGTGATATTTTATGGAAAAAACATGTGAAAGGGAAGATAACCCATTAATATTTTTTTGATGTTTATAAAATGGTGTTTAGTATGGATATAAAGATTATTGATATAGATAAAGAAAACTAGATAGTATTGATGACCCTAGTACTGATTAATGAGTTGTTGACAAAGTGGAATTTGTTTTCAATGATGGAGTTCACAACATTTTTTTTATTTATGGAATATTTTTTATAATCCATGGTTTTATTTAAAGAATGAGGAAATATTTAAATTTTCATTGAGGTTTTAAGGTAATTTTGGTTATTACCCTGCTTTGGGAGAATTTATAATCAAGGTATTAAAATATTTGGTATGTGAACATTAAGAGATAATTATTGATATTTTGGGGATTAATGTCATGTTCATTTTTGGAAATTTATTGAAATTATTTATAAATGATTTAATTTCAATTATGGTCATAAATGGAGGAGCATTTGGGTTAACTACTCCTGAATTAGATTCAGTTTAACTTTCAGTTTTATTGGGTAACATGTGCTAACAATTATTTTGTTGATAATAACTATATAAATATTGAATAAATTAATATTATTTCATTTATCTTATTAACCACTAGTATTTTAGTAATAAAATAATTCAACTTTATTTTTTAAAGTAAGCGATGATGTGGAAACTGATTAAAGCACAACTAAAGGATGAGATTGTGCTTATGAAATAGAATGAAATCAACTATTTATATAATATCATGTAATTCCCCAAATTTTTAAAAATTATATTGAAATAAAAAACTATTCTATTACCCTAATTTATAATGATATGAATGTTATTTTTTGAGCTTCTTTGTTTTATGGTTTTATGGTGGTTGATTCTTATTTGGTAATTCACTTTCTTGTGATCAATGATCTCTATCACCCTCCAACAATTTTTTGATATTATGATTTTATTCCACATAAAAATAATCACTTACCACCTATGTTATCCAATTTTGAAACATAGTATGTTTTAATCCAAATGATGTTTTAACATTCCTTTCCCTGTTTTCAAGACTAAGTTCTATTAACCCTTTTTACATTAGGTCTTTTCTGCCAAGGTATTTTCAATTCATAAACCTTTGATTACTAATAATAAGTAAAAATTCTAAGGACATAATTTATTTAAAGGGTAAAATTTTAATAGAAAAAATATTTTATGAAATTAATTTCTCAAATAATTTTAGTTTATTTGATATATGGCCCTACATGTAACACCGAGTTTTAACAAAACACAACATACTATTAAAATATGATTATTTAATGTGATAGATATCACCTAAACATTTGATTCTTAGGTATATATAGTATTAACCAAATTATAAAAATTTATGATTTAAAAATTTGTATAAAATTTATTTATTCATGAAAAATATATTATAAATAAAATAATAACCATTATATTTAGAATGAAATGTTATTTAAAAACAATTTTTTTCTAAAAGGATGATTAATAAAACTTTGTGAAAATAATTTCTGATGATCTTACCAATTTTTGGAAATGAATTATACAAAATTAAAGTAAATTTTTAATAATAATAATAAAATCATATCATAAATGTTTGGTTTTTTATGAAAAATTTAATTTTTTAATAAATAATGAAAAATGCTAATTTTTATTTAAAAATTTTCTTTCACTTAATGAAATTACAAAACCCATTTTATTTTATTATAAATATTAAAGTAATATTGTATCAATAATATATGTATTAACAAAATTCATCTCATTTGAATTAATTCCATATTTAATTCTCATATATAAACTTTTTAAAAAATAATTTTCTTCTCTTTTGAAAACCGTTTTTTCATCACCACTATGGATTTATTTTAAAATTATAATTTTCCACCTATAAAAGTTTAATTTGGTAAAATGGTTTCCATATTTTGAATAATAATAATTTATATTATCTAATAAGTTAATTGTACTTTTTCTCCATTATTTGTAGCAAAAAAGTTAAAATTATTAACTATAACTAAGGTTAAAATCTATTTATGAGGGTGTTAAACTAAAATGATAAAAGAATTAAATGACCTAAGACATGTAAAAACCAATTTAATAGTAATAGTTTGACCTTTTATATTATAATGTTCATAAATGGTCCATTTAGATCCTTTTTTATGTGGAAAATTCTGGTACAAAATTTTCATTTCGTAATATACATGTTTGCCACTCACCTCACTTATAAAATGTAACCTATTATACTCTCGTTTTCACTAATAAAAATCCATTTTTCTAGCCACTAACTACCTAAAAATATCTCCTACTTCCCTGCCATAATCATATATTAATTATTTTGTTCATAAATAAAACCTTGGAAGTATTTTGGTGCGAACAATAATAATTTTTCCCAACAAGTGGGAGCATCCATAACCGAGTGTTTTATCTTATTTTGTCCTCCTACTCTTAGAATTGTACTCAACCATGATTATAAAATAACCAAAATATCCTAAATAAAATAATTTTTTTATTTTATTTAAATTTCACATAATTGTCTTCTCCACCATCAAATTCGAAACACAATCATTGATCGTGTTTACGGTGGACTACTGGCATAGGAACATATGTTATAATTTTTTCATAACCACTTCTCACAGATGGGTATAATTATGTATTTAATGTTTATATATAATATATGTGATATAATTATTCCTATATAATTATAATATCATTTATACCTTCTTAACTTCCATTCCACTAAGAATATGATAATGTTTTCCATGTGTACGATGGACTACCACCTCATGAATCAATGTGATTCATTTTTACTTAAAATTTATCTAAAAATAATAAAATGAATATATTTAATGAATATATGTGATATATATATATATATGAAAGTATATTGTTTTTATAAAATTAATTTATAATCCACTTCATTACCTATTCACCCGTTAAAAAATGATAACAGCTCTATCTGTGTATGTATAACAAACCGCATCCATGAAGTGATGTGATTCATTGTACATGTTTTAAATTTAATAATGATTCTAAATATATATATAATGAAAAAAAAATATTTATAATATTAATATAATTTTATATATTATGTAACTATAACATATTATCAACATTTGTAACTTTAATGTTGAAACATGTTGGTGAAAACAAGCCAATTAACACTAGGAACAATAGTGGTAATGAATGATTCTTAACAAACAGGTAATAGTATGTTATAAAGGGATCATATATGATAATATTAATATTAATATTATTCTGAAAAAATTAATTACATTTCATAAGTAACTGTAAATAAGGTTAAATATTTTTCAACTAATGGAAAGTGTGATGTAAATTGTTCCTTAACTCAATTTCTATTCAATGGGTTGTACTACTACTTTATTGATAATATTATACCAAAATGGTGTGTAAAAAAATTTTATATTGGGTTATTTTATATTTAACCTTGTATTTTTGTAGATATACCTTTGATAAAAATAATTACTATATTGATAAACTCTCATCACAATGATATTATCTTTATGAAGGTTTCGTCCTAAAACATCTTTCTTTGAGAACCATGTTATTTTATGAAAATAATTTCATTTTAATGGTATATATAATGATCCTTTACATAATATATCACGAATAATTCCTAATTTATGATATCTTAAGTTACAGTTCATCTACATCATTCATTGGAATTTATTATTCAAAAATTACCCAAGCATTAAGGGTTGGGATTTCTTATGCATGAATTTACACTAAAGAAAATTATTAGATAAGTGGAAAATAAACCCCCTTAATTTTCATATCATCTGATTATACATGAATTTTTTAATTAATATTAATGTTTACCACTCTTTGGTAATTAAAATTATTGATATAGTGTTTTCAATAAAATATGACTTCATTTGTCTCTTCAATTGAATATCCTTTTTATTCCAAATCCATGTTTTCCAAAAATGTTTTAAAAAATGTTTTACTATGATTATTTAAATTCATTTTTACAATTAATTGTGTTTAAAAAATTAATATAAATATTCATATTTATTTTTAATCAAGGTAGTTTTTTTATTTTCATTTTAAAATGTAGAAGGAATATTTGTTTTTTTAATATATTTAGTATGAACGAAACAATTCAACCATAAATACAACTCAATGTTTTAAAGCTTCCTTTTTCTTTTTAAATGTATTTTTATAAAAAAAAAGTTTTTTATATATTATAAATTATGTATATATGTCACACACACACACATATATATATAGTTTATTCTCAATTCCTTTCAAAGGGTAATAAATTCCTTATGATGATTTTTCAAATTTTTTAATTATAAAATTTCCATTAGATATGATATAAAGTGAGATTATGCAACCAATTTTATTCCCATGGGTAATTATTATGTTATACATTGATTAAAATTATTTGGAAAACATCTATCATAAAAAATATTTGATGGGTGTTCATGCATAAAGATCAAATTCATTGGGTAAGACTTTAGTCTCATGGGATGTCATGTGTGGGATTAGTGAGTAAAAATAATCAGTTTTTAGACATTTTCCACCCTATGAAATATGTTTATACAGTTATCTTTGACACATGTTTATGTAATTTTTATTGTTGTCTCCACATTTACAATGACATCACGATCTTATGATACAATGTTCGTTATGATATTCTTCCATCAAATTATTGTTGATAATTCAATTTAATGATACCATATTATACCTTTGACTCTTATTTTATGTTTCCTTATTATGGGATCATCCTGGCCTTGAGATGCCACCATTGCAAGTAGCAGATGGAGGAAAGCTTGGATCACCTTTTTTTCAAGAGTGAATGGGCGCTGGAGGTCTGGTCGTTTCTTAGGAGAGTCAGGTATCCCGGTTTTGAGGAGACTGAGTCTTAGTTTCTGGAAAGGTGGTTTGAAGGTGCGCTTGGTTCGGAGAAGACCCGCCTTCCCCGTGATGTCTCTTTTAATGTGGGGTGCTGGTGTAATTGGGAAGACAGAAACCAAGCCCGTTACGAAGGTGTAAGACCCTCGACCAGAGCCATATTTGCTCACATCCGCTTCCTGCTCATCGACATGTCTTTTCTCATTAAGTAGTGGCAGGGGTCCTCCCCCTTCCCTTGCATGCAGACGCATAATACATATCCTTCCCTTCCTGAGGAGGGAGGCCCTAGGAAGTGGGTTCTATGGGATCCCCCTGTAACAGGCTACAAACTCAATACTGACGGAGCTTGCTCGGTGGGGGTGATCTATGGAGTGGGGGTTGTTAGAGATCCTAAGGGTGATGTGAAATTGGCTTTCTCTCGTTTCCTGGGTAGGGGAACTGCCATCCAAGCAGAGGATCGGGCTCTCTTCACAGGGCTTTCATTGTGCATCCAGGAGGATGTTTCCATTTCGGAGGTGAAGGTAGACTCTATTGTCCTCCTTAATTCCTTTAAAGAGAATCGCTCTATACCTTGGTCCATTGTGTATGTGGTCAGGAAATGTAATGATATGATTATTTAAAACATCACTCTCTCCCACATATGGCGAGAGGGGAACAAGGTCATAGACTATTTGGCTTCTATGGACGATCACAGGTCCACAGACGTGCATATCTTCCGGACTAACAGTTTGAAGGGAGAATGTGTTAATTTTATCAGAGGGGATTCCCTCAGTCTGTATTACTTTAGACCTCCATAGCATGCTTTGTGTCCTTCTTTTCTTCTCTTAAATAAAAATTCAATTTGGATGGATGGATGTTTCCTTATTATGTTTACTCCCATACTGGATTGATTAACTCATACATTTCTTCATGTGTTCCTCTAATTATCACATGATGTTTTGGTATCTTAAATTTATTTTAGGATCTCACTGTGGAGAATCAAAAAATATGAGATATTTTAAGTTCCTTTGATGTAATTTGATTCTATTTTTCCAAATAAACTAGGAATTTTATATCCTTATGCAATATTGATGGATATTTATTTAATAATAATTCAACAATATGTGTAAATTTCATGGGCCACCATAAAATTTAGGACTATATTTTTAGAAAAATAGTTATATAGACCAATTACTATGAAAAACACTTAATATTTATAGGAAATACTATAACACCCCGAAATTTTAAAAATTGAAAATCATATTCAATAGAATGTTTAATTCGCAACACCAAGCATAAAAAATTCAACATCCAAATACTTTCGGATATATTTAATATTTTATATAAATTTAATACATTATATATATTGAAATATATGGAATATTGAGTTTATCTTGTGTCAAATTCAATAACAATTTTAATTGATTTCTTGCATTACACGCAAGTCCATGTTTTACAGAACAACAATATAATATTACTATTATAATTTAATATAATATTTATCTTCAATATATTGGTGTAAAAGTAATGAATAGGATTAAATAACTTATGAAAATATATCTTTTACATATGTCTATTAATTATCTATTGATTAGTAGTAAAATAAATAACATTTAAACTAAAAAATAAATGTTTTTAGAGAAACTCTATTTTCCTAAAAGACGATTAGTCTTCCTTGGTGAGCATAACATAAAATTTAATTTTAACAATTTTATAATATAAATATGAGAAAAAAACTTATTTTCTTAAATTTTGATAGCAAAATTACATAATGGGGTATTTTTTTATTTTTCTGAGATGTTTACTTTTTTATTAATATTGAAAAATAAAGATTTTTATTTAGAAACTATATTTTTATGTAAATAATTTATAATGTAAAATTATATTATGAATTTATTTTAAAGTTTGTATAGTTCAATTATACATCTATTAATCCAATTTATGTTATTGTAATAATTTTTGTAATGATTTTTAATATTATAACATTATAAAAATATGAACATTTTATTTTAAAAATTATCTTTCTTGTCGCATTTACAGGGTTAATTTTAAATAAAATTCTTCCAATTACGTGTGATGATTTTTTAAAAATAGATTAAAAGTTTTTAATATTAATTATTTATTTTATTAAATAAGGACCACATAAATCATAACCTTAAATATTAGTTATAAAAGATAAAATTAATTATCATGATTAAGTATCATGGGTTAAGTTTAATACCTAAGGGAAAAATGACCTACCAACATTTTAAAGACCAACTTTAGGGCCTTATTTCTACCCATAACACCTTAGAGTCGTTTTAAATGTGTTATCAGGATATTGTAACCTAAAAGTGAACTATATAATAAGGTAAGTAATGAAAAAGACAAACAAATGAACCTTATTTACCTTTAAAATTTTTAAATCATTGGGATAGGGAAAAAATATCATAAGATCGGTTATGAATATTATTTTAAAAGATATATGAGTTTTTTTATAATGATATTTTTTTAAAATTTTATTTATTATATAATTTCATTAAATTATTATGAATCACCAACAAATGAATTATTTAGTTAATAATTAAATAAAATAAATGATACTAAAAATAATAAAAGTGATCTATATTGAAGACTATTTTTATAAATTAATTTTTGAAATTATTGTATAATTTCATAGAGGTTTGAGAATAATATATTTTAAATCCATAATTTTCATGAAATTTTTAAATTTAAGTTAAATGAATAATTTCAAAATTGACATTAATGTTATTTTATAATAAATAATTTTTTTAAAATAATATATATTTTTTAAAAAGGTTTATATTCATTATAGTGATTTTTAAATTCTAATAAATAAAATCTATATTACTTTCATGGAAAAAAAATTCTTTTATAATGAATATATTGAACAATTAATAGTAAAAAAATTATTAGAGAAGTTAAGGTAAAAATGATATTTTTGTGCACTACATACGATTGTATAAAAATTAATTATAGACACACATAATTGTTATATTTAATAAATTTAATTTTATATTTAGACTAATTTTATCCAAATTATAGAATATTTATCACTATAATTTATTCATAAGGATAAATTACACATGTTAAAAAACTAGTTAGCATAGTGAAAAATTAAAATTGTAAATGTATGGAAACTTGGATATTTGGGAACAAAATGTTAAAAATGTGTTTTTTTTAGTGTTGGTGGTTTGAATCAACCAAAAAAATCCTATCCTCCAATTTATTTAAATTTTTGTCACATGTGAAATATGGGAGACCTCCCATTATTGAATACTTTAGGGTATTTATAAATATTCCACTCCTCATCAACTATAAAAGAGAACTCAATCCCCTCGCTTATTCCCACCTTAAAACCACTTCGGTTAAGCCTTGGAAAATCCATATAACTTCTCTAATTCCATAACCTCATCCTAGATTCATTATTTTTATCATAAATCAAAAATGTCATGGATTTATTGCAATCTTAAGGAGGATACTCGAAAGAGGTAATGTTATTCAATGAATGTCTTTATGTTACTTCTTTCTCCACCTCCTTAAATTTTTATTAAACTATGATAATATAATAACACAATTATATTAATTATACCATGATTTTTTTATAATAATTTCATTGCCTAAAACCTTCTCCACTACTATCAAATGGGTAATAAAATCGTTATTTGTGTGTAAGATAGACCACATCCTCACAAATAGATGTCGTTCATTTTTTCATTTCCACATCTCTGGGTTGGGTATGATGATTGATATAAAGAATATATATTATATTTAAAAATTATTTATCCCAATTTAGTCACTATATCATATGTATGTTATTTACATTCCATTCCTTTGTAAATACGATAATGTCGATCTTGTGTACATCAGATTGCCGCCTTACGAAGCAATCTGATTCATATTTCACTAATCCCTATAATGGATGGTGATAAATATAATTATAATAATTATTTGTGATATAAATGTAATAGTTATGATATTAACCAAAAATGTATCATTATTTAAAGAAAATATAATATTTTTCTGTATTTTCTCTCGGTGAATGATGATAACATCGTTTGTGTACATGCTGACTACAACCTTTATGAAGTGATGTGACTCGATTTTTACCACCACAAAAAACTAATGACATATATTTATATAATCTGACATATAATATATTATGATAATTATAGAGATATTATATACTAATTACCTTCTTTCTATAATGATCATTGAAAATTGAAACATTTCTCATGTGTACTTATGACATACTATCTCAATTAGTGCATCATACATAATTTCTCAAAATAATATTTCATGATTGGTTTTAAAGGTAAAATTGATGTAAAAATTTTTAATTATTACATGATTATAATTATGGATATGATATAACCATATAATATTCATATGAAATGGACCTTTTATGATAAACAAGAATGAGAAAACATGGCCACTAACAATCGAAACAATGAAAATAATAAAAGATCATTAACGAATAGGTGATGAGATGTTATAAATGGATCATATATGATATAATAAATATTAATATAGTTTTATAATAAGATAATAACATTAATAAAACCTATTTAAAGTATATTTATGCTTCTTTTACCAAAGTAAATTGAGAGGTAAGGGAGTTTATCTCAATTTGCATTCTATTTAGGCTTATAAGTTATTATTCACCAATTTTCATTATTGAGGTGTATGTGTTGAGTCAATAAGGTTTTCCTTATGACTTTTCCATTCCTTCTTGTTTTGAAAATCACAAACACCTTATCTTTAAGGAAAATTGCTTTTATAAGGAAAAATGTTTTCTTAAGGAAAAACGCTTTTATAAGAAAAATTTATCCTTATCATATTTTCATTAATATTTTTCTTAAGTATGAAATTCGGATTCACTTTCTCGGAATCATTAAAACTGATAAAAAGCATTCTGTTTTAGGGTTCGGATTCTGGACAAGAACTATAAGGAAGTTTCACTCCGAATTCCGGTTATGAATTCTGACTAAGTTCTATTCCAGATTCAGGATACGAATTCTGAAGAAGAATTCCCATTACGAATTCTAATGAAGAATTCTCATTACGAATTCTCATTACGAATTCTGAAGAAGAATTCTCATTACGAATTCTAATGAAGAAATCTCATTCCGAATTCTCATTACGAATTCTGATGACGTTTTCTCATTACGATTTCTGATGAAGAATTCCTATTCCGAATTCCTATTCTGAATTCTCATTCCGAATTCACTCATTAAACAGAATCTGGATATCATTGTTTTATACACTCTGAATTTGTTCACTCCGAACTTTCACTCCGAAATTTCTATTCCGAACCTTTATGTTAGGTTTTAAAACGATGTCGTACTTTCTGTTACACTTACTTTGTTATAAAACGATGTCGTCCATTTTGTTATAAACTAACCGTTGTCTAAGTGACACGTGTACAGGTCCCTCCGAACTTTAAGGGAAATATGACCGTTGGAGAAGGAGCCGACCTCACCTATAAATAGGAGCTCATTTGAAAAAGCTCACAACGGATGGATGAACATTTGAACTTTGTGCATACATGCTGTTGAAGTGATTTCTAGAGAGAGAGTCTCTTATTAACTCTCAAAGCTTCGTGCGACTCCGAATGTTGGTGATTACATTCGAGGGCTTCCGGGGATAGGAAGACAGAGGTGCCGACTACCTTAAAGATCGAGGGCTTTCTTGCTGAGAAAGACAGAGGTGCCGACTACCTTAAAGATCGAGGGCTTTCTTGTCGAGAAAGACAGAGGTTGCCAACTACCTTGAAGTTGAGGGCTTGCGGGGATAGCAAGACAGATACACCGATCTTCGTATCGAGGGCTTACCCTGGTGTGGGTAAGACAGACTTGCTTGAAAGTATAAATCAAGGGACCTTTATCCAAGGTTGTTGGATACCCTTCTCTTTGGGTTAAAAGACTATCATCTTGTTACTAGTAGTTCTTCTACTTGTACTTGTTTTATTCCACTGCATTTTGTATCTTAAGGAAAGTATAATTTTCTTATACTTCCCTACTTACTTTGATTAGTTTAGATTCTATACGCTTTAAGGTAGAATCTCATATTGTAACTTTTGTTAAGTTTCAATTTCCGGAACCATATTTCCGGAACCTTCTTTTGGAATCTCTTTCCAAGTTTAGTTCGGTGTTAGAGGTGTTGTGAATCAACTTAGTTTAACTTTGTTAAACTTAGTTCTTTCCTTTTCTTAAGGAAACTCTAGTTATTCATAACTAACTTTAAAGGTTCCAAAGGAATTTTTAAAGTATACAATTCACCCCCCCTCTTGTATATTGAGCATCTCATATTATATTTCGATCCTACAATTGGTATCAAAGGTTGGAAACCTCTTACTCTATACCATTCTTACATTTGGTATCAGAGCCAAGGTTACTGAAATACTTGTACTCACGTTCAAGTTTTTCTTGCTCACTTTTCAATTCCGAACTTTTTCATTCCGGATTATCCATACCGAACTTTTCCTATTCCGAACTTTTTAATTCCGAATTTTTGTTATTAACAAGTTTGTCTCCAAGTTATTTTCAAGTATGGCAGGAATGAATGTTGGTTCGATAGACAATTTGAATCCTACAAGGCCACCAATATTTGATGGTAATGATTATGAATACTGGAGAGATCGTATGAAGACGTTTGTTATCAATACTGGAGTAGATAACTTTGTCATGCTTACTGGTGATTACAAAATTCCTGACAAGGAAGTCAGAACCTTTACTAACCAGGAGAAGCAAGAATATCAACTCAACTACAAGGTACGCAACACTTTATTATGTTCAATGACCAGAAATATATATAGCCAAATTTCTTCTTGTGAAGCAGCTAATTGTATATGGAAGAAGTTAGAGGTTACTCATTTTGGGACTTCTAAAGTGATTGAGACTAGGAGAGCTATGCTTAGAGCTGAATATCATGGCTTTAATTTTCCTTATGGAGAACCTATCTGTAAAGTTCAACAAAGATTTATGACAATCGTCAATAGTCTACAGTCTATGGGAGAGAAAGGTTTAGATGATGAAGCTCTTGTGGACAAGATAATTGACATTATGCCCAATGAGTGGGAATCCAAGAGAACAGCTATAGATGAGAACAGGAAGGTTACTCAAATAACTCTTGATGAATTATTTGGAACTCTTCTACAACATGAGACCAGAATGAAGAGAGATGCTGACAACATCAAGAAGAAGAATGGAAATGGTACTGTTGCTTTTACTACAACTTCGAATCAGATGAAAGCTAAGACTCCTGAGAGAGTAACCAGATCCAAATCGAAGAAAGTCATTTTCCAATCCGAATCTAGTGAAAGTGAAGTTTCAGAAAATGAATTAGCCAATCTTGCTCGAAGGATGAACAAGATAGCTGGACAAAGAAACTTTCAATCCAAGTATAAGAAGAAGGATAGGAAAGATAAGAAAGATGGAGAAGTTACTTGTTATGAATGTAAGAGAGCAGGACATATTAGACCAGATTGCCCTATGCTCAGAAAGAAAGAAAGAAAGGAAAGGCATTCAGACAGGAACAGGAAGAAATATTACAAAGCTAAAGCTAAGAAAGTTTTGAAAGCTAATGACACCTGGAGTGCCAGTGGTGGTGACTCTTCAGATGAATCTTCTGAATATGAATCTTCAGGACAGAAGAATCTTGGTCTTATAGCCAGATTACCTATTGATAATCATTGTCTTATGGCTAAGGTACGAAATGCTGAATCTTTGACCAATGTTTCTTTAAATCCTAATGATAGTAAGTATTATAACTCTTCTGATGAAGAATCATCTTCTGATGAGGAAAATACTTTACCTACTTTTGAAGAAGTCTCTAGATTTGCTGAACTTCTTGAGATTGAGAATTCCAAACTCAACAAGAAACTTGATAAGGCAAATTCTAGGAATTCTATTCTTACAAAAGAGATATCAGATCTTTCTAAAGATCTTGATAAGAAAAATGCTGATTTTGAAAGTATTTCAAAAAATCTTGAGGAAGTAAGTTCTGAGAAGAATAAACTTTCTAAAGAGTTAGAAAAAGTAATTTCTAATAAAAATGTTTTCGAGCCTAACTCTAGTTCCAAAACTAATGATTTTGAAGATAAAAACTTGGTTGTAAAACTCAAGTCCGAAATTTTTTCCTTAAAGAAGTGCTTATCAAACTTTACCCATGGTAAGGAAAATTTTGATAAGATGTATTCTCAAATACGACCTTTAAGAAATAAATCCGGATTTGGTTATACCCATGCAAAACCTGTTTTCAGCAACAATTATTTTGTTCCTCAAAGTGCCCCATTTTGTACTAAGTGTCAATGTGGTGGTCACTGGGCAAGAAATTGTTCCTTAAACAAAACCCAATCCTTAGGTTTTCATAAAGCTTATTTTTCCAAGAAAATGTGGGTACCTAAGATTTTATTGTCTAGAAATCTCGGATCCAAGCAAGTTTGGATTCCGAAAGTCTAACTTTGTTCTTAATTTCAGGAAAATAAAGAAAGTTCCAGCAACAATGTTTGGTACATGGATAGTGGATGTTCCCGGCACATGACTGGTAACAAAAGCTTCTTTGAAAAAATTATCAAGACGAAAGGAGGAAAGGTAACTTTCGGAGACAATGCTAAGGGAGAGATTGTTGGTATTGGTAATATTGTTCTTTTAGGTAAAACTTTGATTTCAAATGTTCTTTTTGTTAAAGGTCTTAAGCACAACCTTATTAGCATAAGTCAGTTATGTGATGAAGGTTACCTTGTGAATTTTAGGAATGATAAATGCTTAGTTCACAATTCCAAGGAAGAATTTATTCTCTCAGCCAACAGGCAAGAGAATGTTTACACCTTAAACTTAGAAGACCTAAGAAGCCAAGATTTACCTTGCCTAAGTGCAATGGAAGATCATTCTTGGTTATGGCATAGAAGACTAGGACACTGTAATCTTAGAAACCTATGTAAACTCTCTAAGAAGAAACTAGTTAAGGATCTACCGGAGCTTAGATTTGATTATTCTAAAGTTTGTGATCCTTGTCAATATGGCAAGCAACATAAATCTAGTTTTAAGTCAATCGGTGAAGTCTCAACAACCGATGCATTACAGTTGGTGCACATGGATCTTTTTGGTCCTACACAAACTGGAAGCATTGGAGGCAAATACTATGTGTTTGTTCTAGTTGATGATTACACTAGATTTACTTGGGTCTATTTTCTAGCAAGGAAATCTGAAGCTTTTTCTTATTTCAAAAGTTTTAGAGCTCAAGTTAAAAATGAGAAAAACCTTCCATTGAAAACTATTCATAGTGATCATGGAGGAGAATTTCAAAATTCTGATTTTGAAACTTTTTGTAGTAAGAAAGGTATTACTCACAACTTTTCAGCACCTAGAACTCCTCAACAGAATGGTGTAGTTGAAAGAAGAAATCGAATTCTTCAAGAAATAACTAGAACCATGTTGAGTGAATATTCTATTGCTAGACATTTCTGGGCTGAAGCTGTAAGTACTGCTTGTTATACTATAAATCGAGTTTTGATTAGACCTTTTCTTAATAAAACTCCTTATGAGTTATGGAATGGTAGAAAACCAAGGCTTTCCTACTTCAAGGTTTTTGGTTGCAAAGTATTCATTTTGAATACTAAAGATAACTTACATAAATTCGCACCAAAATCAGACGAAGGAATTTTCTTAGGATATTCCACAACCTCTAAGGCTTATAGAGTTTTTAATAAAAATACTTGTACTGTTGAGGAAACAGTACATGTGAAATTTGATGAGTCAGATCCTTTTGTTTTTAAAACCTCCCAACTTACATCTTCAGATGTGTTTTCAAAAACTGATTGTCAACCTTTGTTAGAAGAACCTTCTGATAAGGAAATTGTTCTAGAAGATACTTCTGAAACATTTACCCCAGAAGACTTTCTACCTTATGTTGATGAACAGGTTTTACAAAACTCAAATCAGATGTTTCTTAAGAATCATCCCAGTGATAGTATCATTGGTGATGTAAATCAACCTGTAAGGACTAGAAGTTCCTTAAGAAATGAAGTAGAACATCTAGCATTTCTTTCCCAACTAGAACCTAAAAGCACTGATGAAGCTTTAGGTGATGATGATTGGATCAAAGCAATGCAAGATGAGCTAAATGAATTCGAAAGGAATAAAGTCTGGACCTTGGTTGAAAGACCTAAGGAAACTTCTGTTATTGGAGTAAAATGGGTCTTCAGAAACAAATGTGATGAAAATGGAGTCATTGTTAGAAATAAAGCTAGACTTGTTGCTAAAGGCTATAATCAGCAAGAAGGAATAGACTATGAAGAAACCTATGCTCCAGTAGCTAGACTTGAATCTATCCGTATTCTACTTGCCTTTGCAGCATTCTTTAATTTCAAACTATTTCAAATGGATGTGAAATGTGCTTTTCTTAACGGTTATGTTCAAGAGGAAGTTTTTGTTGAACAACCTCCTGGCTTTGAAGATACAAAACATCCTGATCATGTTTTTAGACTTACCAAAGCTTTGTATGGCCTTAAACAAGCCCCACGAGCATGGTATGATAGACTCACTGGATTTTTGCTTCAAAATAACTATGTTAAGGGAAATGCAGATCCAACCCTTTTTATAAAGAAAGATAAGAAAAATGTTTTGATTGTACAAATTTATGTTGATGACATTATATTTGGTTCAACTCAGCAATCTTTGACTGATTCTTTTGCTAGTCTAATGAAATCTGAGTTTGAAATGAGTATGATGGGTGAGTTAACATTTTTCCTTGGTTTTCAAATTTCTCAAAAACCAGAAGGAACCTACATATCTCAACATAAGTATATTAAAGATCTTCTTAAAAAGTATGGTTATGACAACACGAAGAGTATAAGTACTCCTATTGGTACCTCAAACTCTTTAGATCTTGATGAAGCTGGGAAACCAGTAGATCAAACATCTTTTAGAGGTATGATTGGAAGTCTACTTTACTTAACTGCTAGTCGACCAGACTTAATGTTTTCAGTATGCTTATGTGCAAGATATCAATCCAATCCTAAGGAATCTCACTTAAAGGCAGTTAAAAGAATTTTTCGCTACCTTAAGGGAACCATGGATCTAGGATTATTTTATACTTCTGGAAATGATTTTGTTCTAAAAAGCTTTTCTGATGCTGACTTTGGTGGTTGTAGAATGGATAGAAAAAGTACATCCGGAACTTGTCATTTCTTAGGAGATTCATTAGTTTCTTGGTCATGCAAGAAGCAACATTCTGTTGCACTCTCCACTGCTGAAGCTGAATATGTAGCAGCTGGAAGTTGTTGTGCACAAGTGTTGTGGATGCAACACACACTTACAGACTATGGCTTGAGTTTTACTAAAACTCAAATTTTGTGTGATAACACAAGTGCCATTGCTCTAAGTAAAAACCCTGCACATCACTCCCGTGCAAAACACATAGATATTAGGCATCACTTTCTTAGGGATCACACACTTAAAGGAGATATTATTCTTCAGTTTATCGGAACGCAAGATCAACTTGCTGATATTTTCACAAAATCTTTACCTTCTGATAGATTTGAATATATTAAACAGAAGTTAGGAATGATAACCGTAAGGTAATCTTCCTTAATTAACTTTCTGTTGGAAAAATCTTCTCACAGTAATAAACTCCTTTTCATAGGGGGAGTACATTTGTTTGTTTATTTAACAAAGTTTTTTTTTCAAAATTTGTTTTCAAATTTTTCGGAACGAAATTTTCCGGAATGGAACTTCCGGAACTACAATTTTCCAGAATGGATATTTCCATACAAAATACTTCTGGAATAAAAGTATTCGTATTGAAAATTTCCGGAATGGAAAATTTTCGTACTGGTATTTTCATAATGGAAAAACTTTCGTATTGAATCTTCCATATCAAGTTTTTCGTATCAAGTTTTTCGTATTGAGTTTTTTTTTCGTAGTCGTCTTTACATTACCCATTACGAATAACTTTCCTAAGCTAATCCGAAAGGTATGACTTCCTTACTGAAGTTTTTGTAATCATATTTTACTTGCTGGCAGTTTCTTATAGTTTGTTTTCGGTTTTTTTTTTTTTTTTTTTTTTTTCTTGAATTCTGTTTTAATAAAACCTCAAAAAGATCGGATTCAACCTCTCAACCGTCAGATCTGATCTCAGATCTTTCTAAACCGTTAGATCAACCGAGGAAGTTGAACCGTCATTCCAAAGCCTATATAAAGGGGACCCTATTTTCTCGTCCCACATCGATCTCAAGCTCTTGCGTGCTGAAGCTCTGTCTCTCTGATTTAAGGCTGTTCCGAACTACAGTTTTCCAGTTCCGAACTTCAGTCTTCTCAGTTCCGAACTTCTCAGAGACTTCTAATCCGAATGTCTGCAGAGTTATCTTCTCAAGAGATGTCTTCAACAAAGCCCATTTCACAGTGGTTAGTCTACAGAGAGCGGTTAGTGCATCCGAATTTCTTCAGCAACTATGATTCTATTATATCAAAGAATATCAAGCTCAATGGCTGGGAAGATGTTGCGATATCAAAAACTGGCAACCAAGATGAAGTTTACCCAGACTTGCTTGTTGAGTTTTATGAGTCGGTTGCTTTCTTCGTGGAAGACAATAGAGAAAAATTTTCCTTCAAATCGTATGGCAAGACTTATAAGCTATCTTACACCAAGGCTGCAAGCTTGGTAGGGTTGAATTATGAAGGGGAAGCTGAGTTTATCTCACATGTTCTACCAGACTCCTTGGGTAGTTTCAACAAGGAGAAAGCCTTAGAAATTCTCGGACTGGATGATGATAAGGCTTCGAAAATTGCAACCCTATCTACAAACTTCCGGATTCTGGAGTTATGGGTGCAAGGGCTTATTGTACCGAGAAAAGGAGACAAGGACAGCTTGAAGAAGAGTGAGATATACATCTTAGATTTCTTGATAAATCAAAGGAAGTTCAACCTGATGAAGCATATCCTTCTTAATCTTGAGAATTTAAAGAAAGGGAATCTGAGAGCTCAGATAGTAATGTACCCGGCAATATTGTCGAAGCTGATAGTTCGGTGCCTTGAGTCCTTCAAGGTTGCTTGCAGTTCTAAACCGAAAGTTTGCAAGATCATGTTGCTCAGTGATGCAACTCTTAAAAGGATGAATATAGCTTTTGACAAGAAGTCTGGCATGTTTATTGATCTTCCTCCTCAAGAAGAAGTGACTCCGAAAGTGGCTGATCCGGAATCGCCTAAGCCGGTAAGGAAGAGGAAGCTGAAAGAAGTGGTAGGTGAAGCTGAAGAACCTAAGTCTAAGGAAGTCCATTCCGCACCTCCTAAGCCTAAGAAGAAGAAGACATATACTGATGAGGTTGCAGCGAAGTGGAGAGCTGACAAGGAAAAGAGGAAGGAAGGAGATCCGCAGTTCGGATTGGATCCCGCAGAGGCTAAAGCTCTGAAAGAAAAGGCTGCTGATGAGCTCGAGAAGCAAGCTAAGGAAAAGAAGCTGAAGAAGAAGTTGTCAGAAGCTGAGGCTGTGCAAGCCTTGTTGAAGTTTAATGAAATGGTTTCAGCAACCATTCCCGTTCCGAGAACTTTTTCTTTGGACTCTCTACCTGAGACTCCAGGAAGAAATCTCGATGATCCGAAAGAGGCTACTGCTAAGAATGCTGAGGAAGTAGAGCTAGTGGAAGAAGTGGAAGAAGCTGCTGAAGGAAGTGGTGAGACAGGAGATGTGCTCAAACAAGTAGATGAATACAAGGGAACTCCTTCGGAACACCTGTCGCTCCGAACTTCTGAAGCCGAATCTTCAAAACTAGTTACTCCAGTAATAGAAGGAAAGGAAGGAGAGGAAGAAGTTTCTTATCATGGAGAAGAAGAACATCTTTCACTTGATGCTGCTCAGAAAGAAAATATAGAAGTTGTTGATGAGGAAGATTTGGTTGTTCAAGTTTCTGACAGTGAGAAGAAATCTCCGGAACAGGTTTCTATTCCGAAAAAAGATAAGGGGAAACAAGTTATTGCTGATACCCCGAGTTCAGAAAAGTGTATGAGGAAGGAAGCTGGTAGTTCTTCAAAGAGGAAGTTGGAGCTTATTGAAGAAGAAAATTCTCCTAGCAAGATGTCAGATTCGGAATCATCTTCGTTGGGGCACGATTTTGTTGTTCAATCCTTGAAGAAGTTGGTGGGAACCATTCCGACTTTCTCCAGTATTGATTCTCGGTGCCAGATGCTCCAACATACGCTGAATCAGAAAACCGATTCCGTATCCATGGTAATGGATAAGTGTGTTGAGATAGAAGCCCAGTTCAAAAATTTCTTCATTGGTTACGAAGCCCATAAAAGATCTTGCAAAAGGATGACTAGCTGGTCGAAGAAGAATGTGGAAGAGATGAGGTTGCTGGATGAGTTTCAGGAGAATGTTAAGGATGCTTTTCAAACCGAGGATAAGAAGTTTCATGAGATGACTGCATCATTCGATGAGAAATTGGCAGAGGAAAAGAACATTCGGAGTCAGGAAGTAAGAGATCTGAATGGAAAGCTCAACTCTGTTAATCAAAGTTGGAAATTTGAAAGGGATCATCGGATCAATTTTCTAGAAAGGATAAAGTCTCAGGAAGAGAAAATGGAAGCTCAGGAAGAAAAGTTGAAGGCTCAGGAAGAAATCATTCAAGCTCAGTCAGCAAGAATAGTTGCCTTAGAAAAGCAAGCAGAGGAAGATCATAAGGACCTCAAAAATATCAAGACTATTCTCAAGGGGCTTATGTCAAAGGAGAAAGATCCGAAATAATCAATCCGATCTTTTTGTTGTAATCTGTTTTTGTTGCTGACATTTCAAATTTAATGAGAATCGTGCTTGTTGTTCTGCTTTGTTGTTGTTACTAATATTTCAGGTACTTTGTTATTTTTTTTCCATTCCCTCGAAATTCTTTTTGAAAATCACAAAGGGGGAGAAGGAAAAGATCCTTAAGAAAAAAGAGGAAATCTAATAAGTGCTTATCAAAGGGGGAGAAAGAAAATTACCCAAGGAGATAGAACTCTAATAAGAGTTTGTTTAAGGGGGAGTTTTTTTTTTCTTAAAGAAATATCACTCCGGAAATATGAATACGATCCTTAGAGATTCAAAGCCTAAGGGGGAGTTAGTCGTATTCATCTATATTCTTAAACCAAGGGAGATAAGCTTTAATATGTTTCTTTCTTCTTAGAATAGCTTTTTCGTAAGGATGTTTGTGCTTTCCAAAAAGGGGGAGATTGTTGAGTCAATAAGGTTTTCCTTATGACTTTTCCATTCCTTCTTGTTTTGAAAATCACAAACACCTTATCTTTAAGGAAAATTGCTTTTATAAGGAAAAATGTTTTCTTAAGGAAAAACGCTTTTATAAGAAAAATTTATCCTTATCATATTTTCATTAATATTTTTCTTAAGTATGAAATTCGGATTCACTTTCTCGGAATCATTAAAACTGATAAAAAGCATTCTGTTTTAGGGTTCGGATTCTGGACAAGAACTATAAGGAAGTTTCACTCCGAATTCCGGTTATGAATTCTGACTAAGTTCTATTCCAGATTCAGGATACGAATTCTGAAGAAGAATTCCCATTACGAATTCTAATGAAGAATTCTCATTACGAATTCTCATTACGAATTCTGAAGAAGAATTCTCATTACGAATTCTAATGAAGAAATCTCATTCCGAATTCTCATTACGAATTCTGATGACGTTTTCTCATTACGATTTCTGATGAAGAATTCCTATTCCGAATTCCTATTCTGAATTCTCATTCCGAATTCACTCATTAAACAGAATCTGGATATCATTGTTTTATACACTCTGAATTTGTTCACTCCGAACTTTCACTCCGAAATTTCTATTCCGAACCTTTATGTTAGGTTTTAAAACGATGTCGTACTTTCTGTTACACTTACTTTGTTATAAAACGATGTCGTCCATTTTGTTATAAACTAACCGTTGTCTAAGTGACACGTGTACAGGTCCCTCCGAACTTTAAGGGAAATATGACCGTTGGAGAAGGAGCCGACCTCACCTATAAATAGGAGCTCATTTGAAAAAGCTCACAACGGATGGATGAACATTTGAACTTTGTGCATACATGCTGTTGAAGTGATTTCTAGAGAGAGAGTCTCTTATTAACTCTCAAAGCTTCGTGCGACTCCGAATGTTGGTGATTACATTCGAGGGCTTCCGGGGATAGGAAGACAGAGGTGCCGACTACCTTAAAGATCGAGGGCTTTCTTGCTGAGAAAGACAGAGGTGCCGACTACCTTAAAGATCGAGGGCTTTCTTGTCGAGAAAGACAGAGGTTTCCAACTACCTTGAAGTTGAGGGCTTGCGGGGATAGCAAGACAGATACACCGATCTTCGTATCGAGGGCTTACCCTGGTGTGGGTAAGACAGACTTGCTTGAAAGTATAAATCAAGGGACCTTTATCCAAGGTTGTTGGATACCCTTCTCTTTGGGTTAAAAGACTATCATCTTGTTACTAGTAGTTCTTCTACTTGTACTTGTTTTATTCCGCTGCATTTTGTATCTTAAGGAAAGTATAATTTTCTTATACTTCCCTACTTACTTTGATTAGTTTAGATTCTATACGCTTTAAGGTAGAATCTCATATTGTAACTTTTGTTAAGTTTCAATTTCCGGAACCATATTTCCGGAACCTTCTTTTGGAATCTCTTTCCAAGTTTAGTTCGGTGTTAGAGGTGTTGTGAATCAACTTAGTTTAACTTTGTTAAACTTAGTTCTTTCCTTTTCTTAAGGAAACTCTAGTTATTCATAACTAACTTTAAAGGTTCCAAAGGAATTTTTAAAGTATACAATTCACCCCCCCTCTTGTATATTGAGCATCTCATATTATATTTCGATCCTACAGTATGTAAATACCCTTTGATATTTAAAATCATCAATACTTCATTATTAGTGGTATTTTAAGTTTCAATTTGAATTATTTCATCCAATGGGATTTGATATGAAAATTACCAAATGGTTAGTGTTATTGTGCAATCTCACTTTCATTTAGCATTGTCAATTTTATCTTGAAACAATCACATTCTTGTAATCATTATCATCAGTCATTAAATTTACCATAAAATATATATTTATTTTTTATTTATGTGATTATTACTTAAACTGAATATCATTTCATCATTTTATACCCTAAATTGAAAGTTATTTAATATCTAGGGAAATATCAGAAATTTTTTATCCTTTATTAAATACAGATACAATATGATAAGGATTATTTTTTATGAATCAAATATTTTTATCAATATATGAGGAATGATATGGATATAACATATATGGTTTGGGACCATTTAATGAAATCCCCTTGATGCACTGGTAGTCTCATAAGATGAAATTAGTGGGACAAACAGTATGTGTTTGTGACTAGTATATTTAAAAATATATAGTGAAAGGTATTGATAGTAGTTTGATAAACCATATTGTGAAAAGAAATAATTTTAAAGGTATTATGTATTTAGTAAACATGAAATATATTAATTAATTATTTTCATCATTTATATTCAATTATTAGTATCAATGATATTTTTTCTATGATGAAATATATAGATGCATTTCATTATCATTTTATTAAAAAAATGGCATGTGTTTTAAATTATTTAACTTCCATTTTAATTTTTCTTTATATTAATATGATAGTTAAGTTATTAAAATGAAATTTCTGTTTATTTATTTACCACTCTATCTTGATTATTCTTATCATTTCTTGAGAGTTTTCATTGTACCTGACCCTTACTAAGAATTTGAACTCACCCTTATTTTGATTCCTTTACACATGTCATGAAGATAAAAATTTTGAATGAGTTTCATGTACTATGATCATTTTATTTTCATATATTTTTTTCAATTAAAAATGGGTATCATATATGTATATGAGTTTCCAAAACAGCTAAATTTATTGGCCTTCTAGGATGAGATTCCTTATATATATTCCAATATGAAAAATTAAGGCATTATCTCCAAGACACTAGGTTCGAGGTCATTACAATTGTTTTCAAAGGAAGGTAAAAATTTACCTTGGAAACTTTATTTAGGAAACTAATTAGGGATCATAAACCTATAATATACTTTGAGGATATTTATTCAATAACATCCAAATGTTTGGATAAGAATAATACGTGTTTTTTTCTAGAAAATGAATCCCTTTATAGACAATAAAAGTGGACATGGTTCTAGAATAAATGAACCTAGGGGTAATAACTCTAAAAAGGGTTTACTGGGATTGACCCAATCATTACATGGTTCGTGAAAATAGGCCTTACTACACATGTGGTTTAATAATACCTTGTGATATTCATTGGATTATTTAAATTTTCAATACAAAAAATTATGAAGGATTTGAATAGATAATGAAAATGAATTTTCTATTTTAATCCCTTAATCAATGATTGAACTATGTAAAAAAAAATTGGATAAAGTATTATTGTATTGGGATTAAAGAATTATATTATAGAAGTTTTTTTTATGAATGGTATTTTGGTGAAAAAAATTATCAATCATCTGAGGATTGTGTTAAATTTTATAAGAACATGTGTCTTTATTGACTTAAGGATTATGAATAACATCATTCTTTTATGAGTTTAATGTTGAAAATAAGTTTAAATACTTAAATTCCCATTTTGATCTTTTATGTGATTATGTAAACATTTCAATAAATTTACGAAAATTATAATTTTATAGTTTAAATGATATTTGAGGACTAATGAATTTACACTTTATAGACATATGGTTAAATGTATCGATAACCTTTAGGGTTGATATGGTATCTAATGACATTATAATAATAATAAAATAATATTATTATACATTATAAAAAATAATTTTTATTAAAAACCATAATAAAACTACTATTTAAGTATTAAAATTATTTCAAGGATTTCAATCATATTTTCTAGGTAAATTTATATAAATTATAATAATACATTATATAAAATGACAACTCATATTCTAGGTGACAACACATTTTGGCCCGGAAGGCCATAACACCCAAAACTTAGGTCAAAGGATGATAAGGGTTTATCTCCTACCACTGGCATACCTGATGTCTTCATTATTATGTCATTATTTTTTTAAAATATTTGAATAAATAAATATTAATGATGAACAAGTGATGTTACATTTTAGTTTTAGAGGTTAATTTATTATATTGGAGAACATATTCTAAACATATTATTTTTTTTAAAATATTTAGAGATAAGTGTAAATACTTTACACTATTTTATGAACATTATGATCCATTAAAATTGAATTTTATTGCATCGTGCATAACTATTTCATTTATGGATATTCATCACTTCGAGTAAGTGATGAATTGAAATTTTATCTAATCCCAACAAAAGTAATTATTAAATCCTTTATGATTTTGAGGCCCTTAACTATTTCATTTATGGATATTCATCGGGCATAACTATTTCATTTACCTTTGTATAAGATGAATTAGATGGTCTTTTAAATCATCACAGATTTATGATTTTGAGGCCCTTAACTTCCCATTTATCCCCCACATTCTTGTGATCAAGGAACTAAATCACTCTCTATAATTATTAAATCCTTTATTCAATGATTATATCTTCACTTGAAACAAATTTTATCTATATCATAAACCTAGTTATATATTATTCTATGTGACAATTTCACTTCAATTATCTCTTATTTAGAGGGTATTTTATTAAAACTTGTATAATGTGAGTTTTTGAATAAAGTAATTTCAAAATGTAAAACCCTTTATTTCCATGATCAAGTTTAAATTTTTATGAAAAATTTTATTTAATGATGGGATAATATAACACCCTAATATTTTTCAAATAAGAACATCATATTTGATATCATGTATGAAACACAACACCAATAGTAGAAATAAATATAACATTGTAAGACATTACATAGTATTTACTATTTTAAATAAATTTAATACATTACATATCTTGAATAAAATGTGACATTAATATTATCATTCATTATATCCAAAAACAATCATATTTGATATCTTGTATTACATGCAAGACCAAGTTCTACTGAACTAGAATATACTATTAATATTTTAAATTAATATGATAGTTATCACATATCTAATGGAGGGATGGGACTGAATAAAATTAACAAACTTATGAAAATATCTATTTTACTCACTTCTATTAATTATTTATTTATTATTAATAAAATAACTATCATTTAAAATAAAAATAAATATTCTGGTTGAAACTATATTTTTCTAAATAACCATTAGTCACACTTGGAGCACATAACATAAAATTAATTTTTAACACTTTTAGAAAAACTTATTTGACAATATAAACTTCATTTTTTGAAGTCAAGATACCAAAATTAGATTAAAATTAATTTTGGAGTTTTTTTGAGATGTTTCACTTTTTGATGAATATCCTAAAATAGTCACTCTCATCTGATTTGGTCTAGTGTGATGGTTTTAAGGACGATTTGGGATGTTTTTTTTTCAAGAGTTTAATGGATTTCTAGAAGGTTATATGGAATTTGGTTTTTTTATTTGTACCTCTATGTAATTACTCCATCAATGATGGACTGTAATGTGCCTCTTAGGTGGTGATTCTTATCCCTTAAAAATGGTTTGTTTCTGATTATCTGGTGGTTCCTCTGGTTTGGTATGGTTCCCTGTGACATTGTGAAAGTGGCATGGTTGGGTTCCCGGTGATTCTCATAAAGATGTGTGTTTTTTAGACAATAATTATGGTTCTCAAGGATAAAAATGATAGATTCGGACAGCTTCCTCGCTTGTGATCTAATGTGACGATGGGTTGTTTTTGTGTTTGGGTTCAAGCCACGAGGTGGGACATGGATTGAGGTGTGATTATGTTGCTATTTAAATTTTGAACTTTTAAAGATTATCTTTGAATTTTGAATATGTATTTTTTGTGTTTTTTTGGTTATGAAAGGTGTTGTTAGGTTACTATTAACCAAAAAGTAGTTTCTCAAAATATAAAAAATGTAATTTAAGATGAATAGTATAAACTACTAAATATTAATTGAAAATGCCTTTTTATTTAATAATTTATATAGTTGTATTATATTTTAAATATTTTTAATGTAAAAATATTAAAAATATACATCTATTAATCTAATTTAGGCTATTGAAATAATTTTTCATATTGAAATTTTCATATAAAAACATTGTAAATTTTTGAACATTTTTTCTTTAAAAACATGCTTTCTCATCGCAGCCATATGATTAATTTTAAATTAAATTAGTAAACTTCAATGATATTAATTTAGCCAAATGGATTCTATAATTTCAATAATAATTATTTATATTATATAATAATTTCAACTTAATTTTCTTCCATAATGATTAGTGAAAACAATTAAAATTAATTATCATGATTAAGGTAATGATGAGTTTGTTGAGGGTTAAACATAATAAATAAGGAGTAAACTGACTTATTAACTTGTTAAATACTCATTTTATTTCCATCTGTATATCACTATCACTTTATTATATGTTTTTATGCTTTATTTAGATACTATTCTTTCAATTTGATGAATATAATCAGAAAAGTAAAGTAATGGAGAAAAAATAAACTATCCTTGTATTGGATATTAATACGAGTTTTATTGATATTAGGATTGGAAGGATTTATTCTATATGGATCTAATACATGATTGGGGTGAATTGTTTTAAAAAAATATTATTTTACAAATAATTAAACTAAAAAAATTCACAAAAAATTCTTTAGGTAAAAAAATCATATTCATACTTGGCCCTCAGCCAGAGTATCAAAGAATCATAATCAGTATGATTTTGACAATATTAGAGCATAAAAATTTTATTCAAATTATATTTAATTAAATCAGAGTAAATTTATCAAAATATGAATAGATACAATTAAATTATAGTATATCAAATTCAAATTTTTTCCGATTAAATGTTCATATTTTATTTATCATATTTAGAATCATTATGACAAAACTAAACAAATACAATAACGTCAAAATAACATAATTTTAACAAACAAGTAAATCAATCGAAACAATATTATAATGACTTATATATATTTAAAAATAATAGATCTCTTTTAATCTTAATGGTAAGTTAGCCACAAACCCTGGATACACGTTTCCCTTATTTTATACTTACAAGAAATTCTATCTGTCTTCACTAAGGAAAGCCATTGATACAAATATAAGAATCTCTTTCTACCTAGCCTTAGTATCAATCGATCTGGTGGATGATGTTATTTGAATCACTATCCTCATTATCCCTTGATCAATATGATGATCAGATTCTCCATGTTTCTATCCTCACAATCCCTCAATCCTAATCACAAATCAGATTCACCATTACAATGAAAAATTATTTTTAAGGGGGAAACCTAAAAAGGTTCTCTTAAGAAGAAAAAATTGGAAAACAATTACAAAAGAATAATAACAAGTTGTTTACACATTTTAATATTCATAGTCCTCACATAATGAGAAACTCCCAATGAATTTGATCATCCCAAAACTCTTTGAATAGCTGTGTATTTATAGGTAACCTTCCCAACAGTCATATTTTCTCCCAATGGTCATGTTTTCTCTAAGTATGTTGTAATGCCTTGGAAACCTAGAATTCAAAACAAAAAGTCTGAAGTCATATTTTTTTACACCATTATAGTATAAAAGTGTTCCTCATCTTAGAAACAAGTATTTCATATTCTAAATATAATCTAACATTAGACAGAGGGACTTCCTTACTATGGTTAATATGATTATCATGATTAGGGTTAATACTATTTTATTGGTATTGATTTCTATTTGATGAGTAATACCTTTGGTAGTAAAAATAAAATAAAAGTATTTCATCTCCCTCATGAATTTTGAGTCCAATTAATCATATTCAAACTCATTATTATTCCTATAATAAACAAATATAATTTTATAAACATAATACTTCATAACATACACTAAATATGGTAAAAATTATTAGTTTCTATAAAAAAAATTAAAATTAGTTGGACATAAAAGGTTAGTAAAGTATGTATGAATAAAGTTTTGGTGATTTAAAAAATAAAATGAATATAAATTTTATTAGTAAAACATCTGATATAACAAACTCCTCCTTTTGTAATGATAAAAACTCAAACATAAATGAAATTAAAATTACAAAACATACATTTCGTACCTTTTAAAACAACTTCATATTCATAATTTTAATGTATGAATAACTAATATGACAAATTTTCTGTAAAGTATCATCTCCCCTAGGAAATATATTATACCCATTTCTATAAGAAATATAACTTTGAATAAATATCATCCACATTGTAATATTCAAAAATAATAGGGGAATCAATATAATGTACCTAAAAAGTTAGTGAATAGAAAATTACACAAAAATATTTAATGAGTTAACTAATCATCCAAAAAAATATGAAAGAACATCCAACCAATCGTATTGGATAAAATTTCAAATAATTATATTTGGATTGAAATGTATTTAATTAATAATAAAATTTTCATATATTTATCAAAATAAATAAAACAAAAATAGTTTTAAACGAATTAGTTTTTCATTATAGGGGTCTTAAATAATTAATTTATCCACTTAAATCCATTATGATATTTCTTCTTCTTCTCCATTTGATATTTTAGACTCTAATTATTGGCTTTTAGTTTCATTACTTCTTCAACTAGATCATTGTTCTAATCTTTGAGAATAGAAACATGGACTTCACAAAAACATACTCTGTCTATTTCAATATTTTTGTCTCAAACTTTGATTTTTAGTGCATCCACTTCTTCAGTCTAGTCATAATTATGGCCTTGTAACCTTTTAAAAAGTATCCCTCCAACCATATCCTTGGATAACTGACAAAAATATTTAGTTTACTCAAACGTAAATTTCTTTATTTCTTGAATCTAATTATTATGAGACTGAACATCAGAATCAGCATCATTTGACCATTTCACCATTGAACTACAAGACCTTTTGTGGGAAATAGAACATTCTTGTATAGTTTTCAATCCATACAGTATACAAATTACTGATTCTACTATCATTTTAATGTAGTCTGTGTTTTTGAAAATACTATCCTGAAGAAAATAACCACTTTATTCTAATCTCGTGAAGTAAGAAATAATCTCTTCCATTATTTTTAATTATTTAATGATGTAATCAAAATCCTTACATGAAATATTTCTTGTGGATTACAATAACTCTAAATCAGGGTGAGGTGGTTTTGATTGGCATATACCAACAATATCAACATTTATTTTATCCTTATTATCATTTGAAACTTTTTTTGAACCATGTATTATTTCTAGGGAATAACTTTATCATTATATATTTATATAATCTAAACATCTATAGATTCAGGTCTTTTATTTGAAACTTGATCTTCCTCTTCCTTCTAAGATGAATAATCTTATTCTTCTGCTAGTGAGGATTATTCTTCCGATATTTCTGATTCATTGTCATTTTTTGGTTTTGTAGGAAAATATGATGAGGATGAAATTAGAGAGGCTGTCTTTAATGATTTTTTAGATTAAGTTTCTTCTTTATTAATTTATTTATCCATTTTTAGTTCCCTATATTTATTATTATATTCTTCATATCCATATTTATATTTTTTTCTCATATGTTTTATTAGCATCAACACTTTCTTCAACTTCAACTTGTTCTTCATTGTATTCATATTCTGATTCTGCTTATTCACCATATATTCCTTCTTGTCTATTTCTCTCTTCATTATCACTACCATATTCACCACCACAAAACGGGTCAAGGCCAGCACCACCCTTTATCTGCCCTAACAAAAAAGTGCTGTTAAAGGGGGGTACATTTATCAGCGCTAAAAAGTGCTGATAAAAGTACCCCTTTATCCTCGCTTTTTTAGCACTGATAAAGGTACCCCCTTTAACAGTTATTTTTTTAGCGCTGTTAAAGTGTATCCCCTTATCAGTGCTTTTTTAGTAGCACTGATAAAGGGGGTGTTTATCAGTGCTTTTTTTAAAAGTGCTAATAAAGGGTCTACTTCCAAAAAAATCATTAAAAAAATATTAATATTTAAATATATAGATATAGTTATATTTATATAAATATAATATACATGTTTTAAATATAATTTTAAATATATTTTAAATAAGTATCAATATACAGTTACACTTAATATATAATATATTTAGTAAAAATGGCTTATAAAAAATTAAAAAAATATTTTTAATTAATTATTTTCTAATTGTTAGGGAGTAATAGTCATTTAATAACAATTTGAAGACTAAAAAACTAAAAACACTTAAAAAAAGATCCAAAATATATTGAAAACGCAACTCGAACTTCAAACGGCCATAAATTCTGATCCGGGTGTCCGTTTCAGCTCTAACATATATCAAATCGAATCTTGCGATGAGCTCTACAGCCCTATGACTATGGGAGGCCCCGTTCAAGGTTTTCTCATGGCCCAAAAATGACAAGAATGCCTCCAAAACTGAGTTTTTCGTCGGGATACCCCGATTTTTTTAACATTTTGTGGATTTTCAGCCTCGTTTAATGGGGTATTATTGGGTTTTTTGGTGGGGACTAAATTTATTCCATGGTATTACATTCATATTGATATTATTTCTTTGAAATTTTATTGTTTTTTATAATGAACTGCTATTTATAATCAAATATATAACAGTATATACATATTTTTTATATATTCACAGATAAAAATTTAATTATAACTATAAATAATAAAATATATTTACATGTAAAATATATTAGATTTATCTAAATAATAACTAATATAAATTTTATTTAAAATACTAATATATTAATATTTATATACCTATATATTAATCGATCTATATAAATATATTAATACAACTATATATATATTAATATAACTATAAATAAATATATTAATATCACAATAAATATATATATATTATTATAAATATATATATATATATTAATATAACTATATATATTAATATAAATATATATTACTATATGAATAAATATAACTATATATATATATATAGATGTCATGAAATGGGAAAAAAATCAAAATAGAGGAGTGGTAAGCACTTAGGTGCGCGTGGGGGGGGTCTCGATTTCAAAAAATGGTGGAGGTAGGGGCGCATGCGCATGGGGGAATATGGGAGCTAGCGTTGATAAATGGTTGGGAGATAGCACTGATAAAGGGTGGAGGGGTGTGTGGGGGTACTGGAGGTGCGAGAATGCGCTGATAAAGGGTGGCTCAAGAGTTGTAAAAAGCCCCCCAAGATTGCCAGGATTTTTTTAAAAAAATTATTTTTTTAACTGTTATCAGCACTAAAAAAAGAGCTGATAAAAGGGGTCTTTTATCATCCCTAAAAATAAAGCACTGATAAAGTACCCTTTTAAGAGCACTTCTTTTTAGCGCTCATAAAAGACCCCTTTTATTAGTGCATTTTTTAGCACTGATAAAAGGGGTCTTTATCAGCACTTTTTTGGAGCGCTGATAAAGGGGACCCCCCCCCCCTTTATCTACGCCGGCTTTAATAGAAATTTTCTAGCATTGTTAAAATCCATTTTTAGCGCTGATAAAAGGTGTATTTGTAGTAGTGATTTTACATCTAACTAAATCTCATCAACCTTGTTAGATACATTTTTTTTACTTTAACCAAGCCACTAATTTATTTATTGTGTTCGTCTTGAAACTAATGAGCTATTCCGAGAATTTATTTTCATAAAGTAATTGGGGTTGATTCTTTCTCTATTTATATAGGTGTCGAATGATTTTTTTGTGACACAAATAAAATTGATTATTTTTATTCAGAAGGTGGGTCGGATTCTTCAATATTTGTTTTCTATTCTATTTTCATTAATAGAGGGTACATTATCAAGGATGAGTGTTGTTTCTTGAAATAAAAACCCTATATCTATATTTTCATGACCAATGTTATTAGATGAAAATATACCACTTTATCATTTTTTGAAAAAAACCACATCTCATAGTATAGTCTTTTACTTCTTCTTTTGATATTCTTCTTCAATATTTCTAGTATTATGAACCTTTATAGCCTTAGGATTAGTAGGGTATATTCTTATTAGAGGAAGAAAAAGTTTATTATCAACTATCAATCACATACATTACTAAAAAAACATTATCTAGGACATTCTTTGTCTTATTTTGTTTCTTATTTTCATCAAGAGGTGAGGTTTCAACCATTCTTTTCTTTTCCCTCTTCCTGTTGGAATTTATTGACGGCTCTACCTATAATACAATATCCCAATGTTTTTCAACAAAATTTTTGGATTTCTCATCAAAAAATATCTTTATTATTTTTATTGAATTATCACTAATGAAAGAAACAGTTCCTCTCATCGAAGAATACTTTTTAATAACTTTGATAAACATTAAACACACAAAAAATAACATACTCAACGAGTTCAAAATAGTATAATATTGGAATTTATATAATTATTTTTAATGTTTTTTATACTCAAAATAATAAACATTACAAAGTCATTCTTTATCATGTTAACGGAATAGTTTAAAATGAAGATATTTGTTAATTTTAGAGTATATCAGTTATCTTTTCTTGGTATTAATAAACCTTGTATCAACAAATAAATAAGATGATTATCTGGGGAAATATGGGAATATTTCATGTATTTCTCATCGTGATAAAACAATGAATCCTAAAATATTCTTTTGTGAAAGGATCTAAGTGTGTCTGGAAGTTTGCGTGATGAAAAATGATCATCACCTCCAGAAGTTACTCCAAAAAAATTCGATAATATTATTGGTGATAATTTAAATCATTTTCCAATCAACTTAAATAAAACATTTCATGTTATTTGATAAATGTTAGAGAGGCATAAAATTCATTAAATATTTGGAGTAATACTTATAAACTTTGTGATCTTATTTATCGACACATATTTATTACCATATTTGAAAATAGATCACCTTCTTATTAGTAGAATTAAATTTGAAAAAGAAATTCATTTCTACTATAAATTATATTAAAACAACCCAAGGTTAAAAATATTTTTTTATCCATCATAAGGATAGTGAATATTATTAGTCGGATGAAAAAACAACTTTCAGACTAGTCAAATTGTAGGTAGTAATAGGTCAGTGAAAAAAATCCCTCAAAACTGATGGGGGCCTCGGGGTCCTTTCTTTATATTGGTGATCAAGACGATGGTTCATCTTCCAATATAGATCAAATAGTTGAAAAGTAAATGATCTGATCTAGTAGCTGATAATAACCAAAACAAAGTTCTAAGGTATTTTTTGAACTCTTTATGTTTTAAAAATAATAAACATATTTAATGTTATTACGCGAAAATAGATTTTTTCAAAAAAATTAAAAAAAATGAAATAATTGTAACAACAATAATGATAAAAAAATTATAATTAAATAGTAAAAATAGAATATTAGAAGAATACCTTTTAAAATTAAAAGATTTTATTAGAATAAAAACATAACCTTATTTATTTATTGAAAATAATTCGATATAAACAGTTTTAAGAGATTAATATAATAATTTTAATATGAAAACATAAAGAAAAAGGTTTAAAAACACATAGAATAGTATTAGAAACAAAACTGAATATGATATTTATGAAATAATAACTCATTATGAATATTTTATAAATTTAACAATTTTAAAAAACTTTTAGTTTGAAAATTTTTATCATTTTATATGGATGGTGTATCATTTTATGTGGATTGTTTTCCTTTTGAGAATACTGAATATGAAAATTTTATAGAGAAATATTGGTGTGAAACTTTACTATAGTTCTTTAGTAAAAAATGAAAAAATAAAAGTTTAGATAAACAACAACCGTATCTACTCCCATTATCAAGAGAAGTAACAAAATGTAATGATTTGGTTAAATAAGAAGTATATATGAATTATTAACGTATGTTTATTATTCCTAGATTATTTTTAATATATTCAAATCTACCAAAAGGTGAATATTTTGTAAAATTATTAGCAATCTTGTCTTATGTTCCAATGAATTATAATAAGATATCTCTTCAATGTGTTTGATCCCTAAGAAAGGGATTCCTAATATCTTTATTTATTTCATGCGATTGATGTGTAAGCTTATTAAAATAACCAATAGCACTAGTATTATCACAACTGTATTTGCATTTTTGTAAAACTCATGCCATAGTCTGTGAGTGTGTCAAACATCCATAACACTTGATCACAGAAAATTCTAGTAGCTATATATTGGGCTTTATCAATGGAATGTCCTATCAAGTTTTTTCATACAAAATCATGAAAATAATGAATCTCTTAATAAATTACATGTTCCCAAAGTACTTTTTCTATCCATTCTACAACCACAAAAGTCAAAACATGAAAAAACAATTTATCCTGAAAGCATTTCCAAAATTATAGGAAAGTATAAAATCCCTAGTTCCCTTAATATAAAAATATATTATTTTGTAGATTTAAGATGGGACAATATTGTATTTTCCTGATATATTACAAACAAACAAACTAAAAACAACAAATCTAGATTTCTTGATGTCAGGTAAACTTCCTATCATAAATCTAAAAATCTTTTGATCAAATGGTTACCCAGCTTCATCAAGATCTAAAGTATTGTAGGTACCAATAAGTGTACTAATAATTTTTGTGTTACCATATCCAAACTTTTTAAGAATTTATTTTATATACTTGTTTTGGGACATAGAAGTTCTGTTTATTTTCTAATAAATTTAATATAAAAAATATTATGTTAACTCACCCATCTTAATCATCTCAAACTCATATTTCATAATATATGAAAATTAATCTATTAAATATATTTTATTTTATTTGAATATTATGTCATTAATAAATATTTGAAGAATAATAATTTTTTATCTTTATTTATAAAATTATTTTCATCTGTAGTTCCATAATAATAATTTTACTGTTACAAAAATCTTATTAATATATCATACCATTCATTAGGGGCCTGATTAAGTATGTATAATTCTTTGGTATGTTTATAAAATTACTCAGGATGTTTTTTATTTTCAAAACTCAGGTTTTTTCAACATAAACATCCTCATGAACATATAAATTAATAAATGGACACTTCATATCTATTTGTAAAAATTTTAAATCAAATAATGTTTCAAAGTCTAGTATAATATGACTAACATCTACTCTAGAAACGGGTGCATAGGTTTCTTCATATTCTATACCTTCTTGATGGAAATAACCCTTATAAATAAGTCTTTCTCTATCTATAATAATAATTTCATTTTCATCATAATTTTTTCTAAAAAAAATACACCCATTATAGAACATTCTTTAGGTTTTTCAACCAAGGTTCAAAATTTGTTCCTCTTAAATCCATTTAACTCAACTTTCATAACCTTGATCCAATAGTCATAATCTAAGGCCACATCAGGATTCTAACGATCAAATTGAGAAATTAAATCAAGAAGGTCTATTTAATTACATAAAGAATTTCTAGTCCTAATTGGTTGATCAATATCCCCAATGATATTGTCAGTGGGATTATTTATAACAAAAAAACTTATTTCTTGGGTTTTGTAAATTTTATTCTAAAACATAATTAAAAAATAATTCAAGAGGAAAAAAGTCAGGGAAAAAATTATTGTTTTGATTCTTTTTAATAATAATATTCAAACCAATATTTAAAATCTATTTTATAAATAAAATTTGAGGAATATGTATGTTGTTTAAAAGACAAAAGGATAAATTTAATTCAATCTAACATATATTATTTCTTCAATAGTAAATTTAATTTTTATTAAAAAACTCTATAGGTCTTATAAGTTGTGTAATAACTAAAAAATATTCCTTTATCAGATTTGGGAGAAAATTTATTTAATTTTGTTTTCATATTAAATATGAAAAATTTGCAATGATAAAATATAAAATAAGAAAATTTTGGTTTATGAATAGTCCACAACTCATAAATATTTTTATTATGAAAATATCAAATTAAAACATGATTTATAGTATAGTTGGTAGTACCAACCAATTATTACCATAAACATTTACCAAATGAGTATTCACTCAGCTTGGTTCTTGTTATTTCTTGATGAATATGAATTATTATTTCAACAACACTATTTTTATAAGGAGTTATAGGAGATGTAAAGTTATGTTCTATACCATTATTTTTAAAAAAAAGTTACAATATTAGAATTTAAATATTTTCTTACATGATCACTATGAATAGTTATCAAGGGATTTTTTTTATTTTTAACTTTGGATAAAAAAGTTTTAAATGACAAAAATATTCAGATTTCTATAATAAAAAATAAACCCATGTTTATCTAGTGTAATCATTGACTAATACTTATATCATGTATTTTCCTCCAATACTCCTAGTTTGTGTCAGACCAAATAAATACATGTGCACTAACTGTAAATCATAAGTATTTGAGAATTCATTTATATATTTAAAAATAGACATATGTTTCTTACCATATTGACATAGGTCAAAAACTATTGAAGAATCAAACCTATGTTTTTTTATATCATTAAAAAGTATTTTCTTAGACAACTTACATAGTTTTATAAGTTTACATTGTAAAAAACTTCTATTCTATAAGAAATATTGGTCTCCCATTTCACTAAGTAAAGATTTGTATTTCCTTCTAATTTCTTATAAGTTATGTGTATAAAAAAGTTCATATGGATGGGAAGAAAGAATATATTCATCCTTGGAATTGTGTACAACAAATTTATCATTTCAAGAATTAACAAGAAAACCTTCATCACATAATTGACGTATAGTTATATGGATGACCTTAATACATTTAACAAACAAAACATTTCAAATTAATTATTTACCATGAAGAACAACATTACTCATATCGATAATCTCTAATTGAGAATTATCTATAATGGTAACTTTTTCACATTTCAAAGAAGTTTTCTTTAACAGTAATATGCTAGGAACATCCACTATTAATATACCACATATTCTTGATTTTTATACTTTCATTATTTTACTGAAAGAAAAAACATTTGATTTTGGGAACCCAAATGTTCTTGAGATTTATTTGTTTCAGAAAATAAAACATTAGGAATCCACATTTATTTGGTAAAATATGATTTTTTTTAAATCCTATGAATTGAACATTATTAAGAGTGAAATCTTTATTCTAATGTACACCACTCTTACATTTGGTAAAAAAGGGTGCACTACTTGGAACAAAGTAATTATTCCTAAAAATAGGTTTCTTATAATTAAATCCCATTATAGAATTAATACCATAAGATGAATTTTTGTGTGCATCCTATCAAATTTTTCAATACCAATTATATTGTTTTTATGATTTTACTTATGGAATAAATTTTAGACTTTAGTTTTTTTAACTAAATTGTTATCCTCTTTAGTTATAGTTTTGGTATTTGTTTTATAGAAACTTATTTGTAAATTATTTTTTTTAGAAATTTCTATTTAAAATTTTTAGAAATAGTATCTCTATAAAAAATTACACTTATAAATATCTACTAAAAGATCCGACATTTATTTTGTTAAAAACAATTATAGAGTTATCCTTGATAATTATTTTACTAACTTTTCATTTTTTGGTTTTAAATAATTTAGAAAAGTAGGATACATCACTATAATAGAGAAAGTTATTTTTTTATTAGTTGAAAAAGATTATACATCTAAAGATGTATATATTTTTCATTATCAAATTCAATATTATTTTTATCTAAATATTATATTATAATGTTTTTAATAGTCTATACCTTGGACCTAAGATAAATATTTTGTTTAGGTACTCTAGCCTGAAGATTAATTTTCCTCAATATAGAACTATTATTATACAATAAGTTATCTGAGGAATATCCTCCATATTAACTCCAAGAGTCTTTATCTTTTGGGAAATTATTTAGTTTTTTATTATAAAACCTTTTTTGATTCTTATAATAATGTATTTATTTTGTGTCATTCCTTTTCAGATTCATAAAATCTGATCTAATGTGTCCATATTTCTTTCATAGACAACAAGATACTTTAGAATTTCTCTTATCACTTCATCCCTTGTTACCTTTCTTATACAGATATAGAAAATATTTATTACTAACTATCTTTTTCATCCTCTGAGTAAGATTATCTTGTTCATTTATAAAATTATTTAATGAACTTGAGCATGATTTTATCAAAAAAAAAATTCCTAGATGATTTCACTATAACTTCATATGATTGAACATTAGAGGGTAATGTAGATGTTTTAAGAAAACAAACACCACTATTTTTTTCAATTTTTTAGAATCTCTTTTCAATATTTCATAATTATACCAAAGTTTTCCAAAAATATTGTAATGTGTATGATTTTTTGACTACCTTGTATCACCAACAGATTTCCACTTATACTCTCTTTCATTGGGAATGATATTAATAATTTTCTCTCCAAGGATTTCTTCATCTAATCCATTTTCTAAAAGATATTGTAAAGTATTTATGAAAATATTAATTCATTGATGAAACGTAGACCTATATTCTCTAGGTAAAAATTCAAAGTATTGATTGTCAACTCTAAACATAGATCTCATAGTTTCAACAACCTAAGAAGTACCAAAATGTGTAACCTCTATCTTTTCCAAATACTATTTTTTGTCTTCATAGGAATAAATCTGACTACAGATACTCCTAGTCATTGACCATATCAAAGTATTTATAACTCTATACTAATGTTGATACTCGTTATTTTCTAGATTAGTAAAGGCTTTAACTTATTTATCAATAATATTATAAATTATAGGGAGAATAACAAAGTTACTTATTCCTATATTGATCACAAAATTCAACATTTTTTTTCTCCAATTTTCAAAATCCGCACCATAAAAAATTGGTGGTTTATGTGGATTATAATTATCAATGGATCCAAAATTTAATCCTTAAATATTTAATAAAAACATTAATTTAAATAAACACATTAGTTTAATAAATTTTTATAAACAAAAAGTTTATAACAAAATTTTATAAACTAGAAATAGAAAAAATAGAGAACATCTCAACAAGTATTTGAGTATTGGAATCATACAATGATACCAATTTTTGGATATTAATATGAGTTATATTTATATTAGGATCAAAAATAATTCATTATCAATGTCTCTATTACTAGATGGTGGGTGGGTTTGAATTTTAGTTTAAAGAAATTTAGTATAAAAATAATTAAACTAAAAAATCACAAAATCTCTTTAGGTAAAAAGATCAGATTTGGGATTATCCCTTGGTCTGATTATCAAAGTATCATAATCATTATGATTCTGATAATATCAAATCACATAAATATTAATCAAAAAATATTTTATTAAATTAGAGTAAATAGATTGTAATCAAAATAGATACGATTAAATAAGAGTGTCTCGGATTCAGAGTAGATTCGATTTAATGTTCAGATTCTATTTATCATATTTAGAATCATTATGATAAAAGAAAACATAGAAGAAAAGAATAATAAAATACTTTCAAAGAAATTATTAATCAATAGAAACAATATATGAATGACTTAAAGATATTGGAAAACAATATATCTCTTTTTACCTTAAGAGTAAGGTAGCCACAAACCTTGGCTAAAGGTATCCCTTTTTTATACTTACAAGAAAATTTTTCTTTACTCAAAAAGTAAATACTTTGGTAAAAATATCATATTCTCTATCTACCTAACCTCTGTATCCCTCAATTTGATGTATTATTTTCTATTTCTCGGTATCTTTGTGATCCCTTGATCAATAAGATGATAAGATTCACAGTCTTGTAATCCCTACAAGCCCTTGATCCTAATAAAAAATTGGATGAATGGTTATAAAAAAGATTTATTCTTATGAGGATAAACTGAAAAGGTTACCTTAATAATAGAAAACTCTAAAATAATTAAAAATGACTGAGAGAAATTTATTCATGCTTTGTAATCTTTAGATCTCTTACACAATGAGAAATTTAAAATGAAATCAATCAGGCCCAAACTCATTCAACGACTTGGTATTTATAGGAAACCATCCTAATGATAATATTTTCTCTCAATGGTCACATTTTTTCTGAGTTTGTTTCAAGGACATGGACACCTGGAATTTAAAACAATAAGTTTAATGTCGTATTATTTTACAATGTTATAGTGTAAAATGGTACCTTATATTTGAAATAAGTTTTCGGTATTCTAGATATAAACTTAAGTAAATCCAATATAATTCCTTACTATCATAAATACAATTATCATAATCTGGATTAAGGTATCGATATTAGTCTGATGATTATGACATTTGGAAGTAAAAATACAAGATAAAGTATTTCATCTGTCCGATGAATTTTGAGTATGATGAATCGGATTCAAACTCATTATGATTCCCATAATGAAAAAATATAAGTATACCAATATAATACATTAGAACTTATTATAAGTATGGTAAAAATAAATTTTTTCTGTAAAAACATTATAAAACTCTTGGTACATAAAAAATTTAGTAAACTAAGTATAAAGAAAGTGTTTATGATTTTCAAAATGAAAGTAATGGAAAAGATAAAAGAAAAATTCTAACTCAAGACCTTGCCTTTAACATTTGTAAATCATCGAGATAGGGAATATATTTCATATTCTTGGTTCTATATATTATTTTTAAATTTAAATTTATTTTTTTATCATAAGGATTTATTTTAATTTTTCATGTGTTAAATAATTAATTTAAATGCATAAGAAACACCAAGGAAGGAATTATTTATCTAATAATTTAACTAAATAAATAATAATAAAATATTAAAAATTAATTAAATTGATTAAATTATTGTGATCCATTAATTATTTAGATTATTATATCAGGTTATACATGTGATAAAATAATATATTTGAAACCCATCATTTTCATTATATCTTTAAATTCAAATAAATTCATAATATCAAAATTGACAGTAATTTTTTTATAATTAAATATTTTTTATTCAAGGAATTAAAATTACTAAAAAAATAACATCTTATTCCATGTGATTTCTAAATTACAATAAATATAATATATATTCCATTCATGGTGAAAGTTTTATTTTATAATGAATATATTGACCACTAAATAGTAAAAAAAGTGTTATAGCAGTTAAGGTAAAATAGAATTTTTTTCACATTAGATTCATTGGAATTAGAATTAATTTTATAAAGACATAATATTTTTATTTTTAAAAAAATGTGATTAATATATATAATCACTGCATCCAATTTATCTAACATGTTTCATGCTAAATATCACTTAATATATAAATTATATTTGTTAGAAAAGTACTTACCGCAGTGATAACCCAAAATTGTAAAAGTATGGAAACATGGATTTTAAGGAAAAAATGAATGTTTTGGAGGTGTTTATAGACCAAATTAAACCTAAAATCCATTATTATAGAATTTTATATTACTTGAGGTAAGGGAGACCTCCCAATAATCAATAATTTAGGTAATTGAAAAAATTACACTCCACCTCAACTATAAAAGGGAACTTGATCCCCCCAATTCTTCACACCTTCATACCAATTTGGTTCAATGAAAAATTACCCAAATAACTTATACGCATACCTCCCCTAAACCTAAAATCTTTATTTATGGAATAAATTCAACTAAGGATCCCTTTAGTGCAAATATAAGGAGGATATCAAAAGGTAAAATTCTTCACCAAGCGTCTTTAATTTACTTCTTTCTCCACATCCAAATGTTATTAAACCAAGATAATATAATATATATTGTATATTAAATATATTATTATGTTTTTATAATCACTTAATAACCTAAAACCATCTCCACTTTCATTAAATGGTTTAGTAAATTAATATTTGTGTGTATATAGAACTACAACCTCCCGAATCAACGTTGTATGTTTTTCAATTCTGACATTACAAGGGTTGGAATGATGAGGGATAAATGTATATATATATATATATATGATTTTTATAACATATTTATACGTATATAGTCATTATATCCTATATATAGTTTTTCTTTCAATTCCTTAGGAGATACGATAATGTCGGTCGTTTGTATGGCGGCTTACCCACTCACGAAGCGATGTGATTCAATTTTCACTAATGCTTCACATGGAAGGTGATAAAAATAATTTAATAATTCTATATAACATAAAAAAATAATTATGATATTCACGACATATTTACCATTTGGTAAAGTTAATTTATCATTTTATTTTCATACTTTTTCACTCAATGAAGGACAATAATGTCATTCGTTTGGGTGTGGACTAATAAGGTATATAAAATATTATGATCGTTATGTAAATATTATATATTACTTACATTCTTTCCATAATTATCATTGAAAAATGGAAATGTTACTCCTGCGTATGTACGACCTACCATCTCTATGATCGTAATGTACTAATTTGGCATAACTATCATTCATGATTGGGTTTAATGGTAAATTTGATGTAAAAATATGATACTTATTTCATTATTATTATTAATGAGATTATATAAATACAAAATATTCAATATAAATGGATCTTTAATGATAAACACAAAAGAGAAAACAAGGCAATTAACACCCAAAACAATTAAAATAATGAAAGGTCAAGATGTTAAAAAAAATAATTTATAATATTATAAATATTAATATATATCATTAAAAATTTAATGTAAAATTTAAAAACAATATAAAGGAGTTTAACTCATGTTCAACTATTAGAAAATGTGAGTTAATATATTTCATAACAATTTACATTCCATTGAGATATATTTGTTCTTATAAACCAATTCTCATTTATGTGGGGTATATACTACCCCTATTAAATGTAATACCATGAATAAGTCATTATTTATTGTATTTTTATTTTCAATTTAAATTATTTTATCCAATGTGATTTGACATGAAAATTACCAAATGGTAAGAGTTATTGTGAAATCACACTTTCTTTTGTGATTGTTAAGTGTCTCTTGAAATAATCACTTTCTTTTAATCATTTTTCATTTAAAATTAACTTTTTTCTAAATATTAATATTATTTTCTATGAATTTTTTATTACGTATATATTATATCATTTCTATATAAGGTATACTACATTTAATGTTATTTTATATTTTTATAAATATTGGTAAATCTTTATCCATTCTTCAATATATATACTTTATGATAAAGAAAATTGTTTATGGATTAAATCGATTATTTGATATATTTCATATATATTGGAAATAAAATACATGGTTTGGTGAATGGTTGATTAAATTCCATCAATAAATCATTATATTCATGGTATGAAATTAGTTATACAAACCCTATGGGTTTGAAACTAGTATGTTTTAAACTGTCTTGTGAGAGGTCTTGATAGTAGTATGCTAAAATTTTTTTTGAAAGGTCTTGAAAATAATGGTATCATGTTACCAAGAAACATGAAGTATTATAATTAATCATTTCCTTCATTTTGATTCATTTATTATTATATATGATATTTTATCTATGATGAAAACTATGGATTAATTTCATTCTCCTTTTATTGATTAAATGAAATGTGTTTTCAATTATTTATCTTCCCATATTAATTATGCCTTATATTAAAATGATATTCAGGTTATCTAAATGGAATCTATTTTTAGTTATTTACCTTTCCATGTAGATTAATCTTATTTAATCATGATATAGTCACCTAAACCTAACCCTAACTAGGCATTTTATCATACCCTTATTTTTCTTCAATTTCCTATGTTATGAACATAAATCATTTGAATGAGTCTCAATGATTCTAAGTAACTACTTATGTTATATTTTATTTGGTTTAACTAATGTATAATGGGTATCAAGTATTTTTCTAGTTTTCTAATACTACTAAACTGATCAGTCCTTCATGATGTGATTCCTTATCTCTATTCCAATTTAATAATGTGAGGCACTCACTATGGGATAATATGGTAAGGTTTATTAAAAATATTATAGAAAGAACAATAGGAACTGTACCTTATAATCAATTATCATGATATAATTATGTGTATTCCATGTTATAAATATAGAAAATAACAGTAGAAAAGGGAACCCCCTGAACACCCATTGTCATTATAGTAATTTTCACCTCAAAAAATTTATGGAATCAAGATTTGAGTCTAATAAATTCTTAACAATATTAGTGACGTTGACTAAGGTTTTGAAAAATAATCTCTCACACAAAGAGTGGCCAACTAATCAGTAAATTCATGTAAATATATTCAATAAATTCATGTGAAAACAACCTTATAAATTTACTAGATCTACCAATCTGTTAGTAGATGAAAAATGGGTCATTTCCAAAGAGAAAGTATTTCTTACATTGTGAAGTAGTGAAAAGAAAAAAAAACATCATGGAGATCTATCAACTGTATAAAGTTATGAAAAAATGATTTTCACAAATTAAAATCAATAAAGTGAATTTTGAGATAAATTTTAGGAAATGGTGTCATTTAAGTTGTTTTTTTATAGAAAATACATTCCTTATGAGAAAATTTGAGAAATGGGAAGTAAATTCATCAATATAATACATAAAATAAGAGGAAAATGTTACTAGCTATGTGGTTGTTATTACAATGTCACATTTACCTTTTATATACAAATTATATAGTCTAAAAAATATTAATCCTTTATTTTATGGGTTAAATATGTGACTTAAATAGTAATTATCCTATTTTTACTTTCCATAATATGAGTATATAGTCTCAAGAACCATTAAGATATGAAAGGATTTTTCTAGGATGTATGTATTCAATAAAAAATAAAAAAGGAAGTAGTTATCTGATCATCATAGGATAAAAAACCTAGAAAAGTGGCTGAAAGGAAGGATATGATTTCTCAAAAAAGAAATTTTTCTAAAAAATATCTTTGGGATTATACGAAGGTAACAAGTGTTTAATATAATTCTAGGAACAAATTATATCATGTTAATGAATTAAATGGAATGGTATATGTTTTTGATGTTAAATTCCTTAAATATATGGAGAGAGGACGTTATGTGAAAAAATTCCCCAAGCATAATTTGAATTTATAATATAAAATGGATATATAATAAGGACAACATTATATGATTTACATAACTAAAGTCAATGTTCCTATTGATTTTTTGTTAGGTACTTTATCATTTTATCCAATGTTATAAAATTTTAATTTTATTCTAGATCTTTTCACTCATTTTTATCATTCATGTTTACCATAAATTTGATACAACTATATAACCCTAGTAATGAATTTATCATATAAGAAACCCAGTGGTAGTCTTATTTTAATAAATATGTATCATACATTTCAAATTATAATACATGGGTGTAACCTATTTTCATACATGGTTATTATATGTATGGTGGACTTTGGTGTAATCCTTGGTATGAATTTTCATTCAAATTATAATTTTAAATTTTATTTCCAAGAGAAGGATATTATGATTCATGAGGATGATGTGTAATATCCTCTCTTTAGAGGGGAAAATAATCATCCAGAGCATTTTTGGATCCTCCCCTAGAAACTCTCTTTAAATAAATTATGTTAATAGAGGAATATAAAGTGTGATATATAGATAATAAAGATATCATAAGTATAAATGATGTGATCATGGAAAAAAACCAATCATGAATTTATATAATAATTACATTTTCGTTCACTAGAGTGTAAATATGAGTTATCTATTTTACTCATTATTGATACATGTAAAATATCTAAGACTACATATATAATGGAACTGGTGGAGTTAGTGAAGTTGAATAAATTGCTGTAGGATTTGAGATATAATGTATTGATAAGCTATGGTGTTACACAGTTTGGAGGCCCAATTTCATTCATTAAAAATAATGATAGTTCTATGAGATTATACATAAATTATATGGAAATAAAAACCATTACTATGAATAATAAGTATCATTTACCATGAATTTAGTACTTATTTTATTATCTTTAAGGAGGATAATAACATTCAATGATCAGTATTTTCTGCAATTATCATCTCTTAATGGTAAATAAAGATGATATGTTGAAGAAAAAAATTCAAACAAGTTAAAATTATGATTTTAGAAAAAAAATCTTTGATTGAATTATTTTCATTTTATATTTATGGATTTGATGAATAAATAATTATGGAATAACATTGATAACTTTTTTTAGTATTAATTGATGATATCTTGATATACTATTTGATCTATGATGAGAAAAAGAGTCATCTAAAAATAATTTAGGATGCCCTCAAAAAATGAATTATATGTGAAATTTTATAAGTGTGAATTTTGAATTAACAATGTTCCTTTTTTTGGTCATATTATCTAAAGCATGGAATATCTATTGTCCCTCCAATGATAAATCTTTTCAAATAATGGTCTACATTAATAAAAATACCAAAGATATGATGTTTCATGGGTTAATTTGTTTAGTGATAGTATTTTTTTCATGATTTTCCCTATTGTTTATCCCATTGACTAAGTTAAAAATTAAATCAGATAAATTCAAATGGTCAAGCGAATTTTAGGATGGTTTTGAAGAGTTGAGGAGGAGACTAGTTAATTCACCTATGTTTTCATTATCATCAGGTAAGAAAGGATTTTTATTATATTATGATTCTTTAAAGTTATGACATTATATTTTACATATATAGAATGATATAGAGATCACATATAAATCAAGGAAATTGAAAATCCATGAATAGAATAATCCAACTCATAAACTTGATCTGGTAGCAATAATATTCCAACTTCCAGGTTTCAACTCTTCTCATGTCTATTTCATGCACATTAGAGATGAATTATAGTCCCAAAAATTACTCATATTGCATTTGACTGGAAATCTATGATTTCTATAATCCACATTATCCATCATCAGTACTATATATAATTAAAAAACAATGTTTTTAAGGGGGTTATTCCATGTAAACTTCAAATCTAAACTCTATCGCAAAAACTAGATTTATTTAGATATGGAATCATGTTTTCCACTTCCATTACTTCTCAAGACTAAAATATTCCACATCACTTGATGTCACCCTATCTTCACTACATTCATAATATAGATTTTAGGAAATTCAGTTAATTATGGCACCATTACAGGGTCTATGTTATACATTGAATAATTCTACTTTGGGTATAGATGTTAATCATCTCTCTGATCAACTAATTTCTCTAATTCACTTGTACATACTCATATCCACCATGGAAATTCCATAAAGTGTCTAGATTTTATAGTTCCATTTGTGCCCTGAGCATAACTTTTCTTATGAATGGGAATGATCATTATGGGTTGTGTAGAGATAAACAGGATTTTGAGATCAATTGAATGTTATCTATCCTTATGAGGTGATGTGTATTTCTCAATTCATCATGTACCACTATCCAAAAATATATCGAGAGAATATTAGTCTCTGGTGTCTCGACAAAAACTATTTTTATCTATACCATTTTGAGGCATAAATTGGACTGTGGGATATCTATCTGTATGGGTGAATACTTGCATTGGGAGATATTAATGATGAATTCCTCCCTACTGAATATTTTTTGGATGAACCTAAAATAACTTCAACCCTGGTATAATATATGCCTAACATTATGAAGGATATTCCAAAAAAAGGTTATTAACTTATGTTACATTATTTTCTAAAAGATGGGATCGATATATTCCATAATTAAATTAGGTCATGTCCTTCTAACATACACTCAAATCACTTCCCTTTTTTCTAGGCTTGTTATGGCATGGGATTTTATTGGGAAACTCTATAAGTTGGAATGTTTTCTTTATGGGGATACTAGGGGATACTAATGTTATTCTCATGTCTTGGTTTAGTGAGGTATTTTTCTTTGTTATTAAATGGGTGGATCTTCACTACTAGTGATGCACATTTAGAAATTTGAATCCACACGTTAATGATGGAAGCACAACTAATAAAAGGGTGACCCATCAACCTACTTGTTCCATACCATCCACTTCATTGTAAACTTTTCGGTCATGCTTATCAAGGTAACATCCCTTATCAAATCAATGGACTTATTGAGTTTTTATTTTTCTAGATTGAAGAGCATTTTTAGTGATACAAGTATCAAAAGGATTCTGAAATTCATAGTTCTGTGTTCTATTTGAGGATAATAAATGTAAATAGGGTCATGTAAATAAAATTGCATACTAGAATAGACATTGACATATTGATCCTACCTAATCATTTCATTTTCATTCCTATCCTCACACCTACTAGTTTTTATTATCAATAATTATAGTTTCTCCCATTTCATTAGATTCCATAAAGTCTAAAAATAAAATTGGGTTCTTGAAAGTAATGTATATTAGTTAATGATTTTACATCCATAATCTCTCCTAATGGATTTCATTCTGATTTTATGTTCTTAAAGAGGTTATCCTACTCCCTTAGTCATTTATAGGGAAAACATTATCCTGAATTCATTCACACGTAATGGATTATACTGGTGCACGAAGATATAAATGTTGAAATATTTCTTAAACCTTTAAATTACCATATATTCTTGTCTTGTTATTCTTCCCAAGATAGGGTGGAAGCCTACCCATTTGGTATACTGAACTGATTAGTTCATCATGTAGACAATCCTTGTTCAATTTTGATCCTATTTCCCATTGCAGTAATGGAATTGATTCAATACTCGAGATAGCCCCCAAGGAAGCGTTATACCCATAGTGATGTATCTCCCATCAACTAGGAAAGCAATGTTGAGGAATATTCCCATTCGATACCAATGATATTTGATTTATTAATTAGAGTAGAATACACAAGAATTATTCACTTACTTACTCATCAACTGAACTGATTTACATTTCAATAAACATGATATCTAAAAACATATAACCAACCATCCTTTCTTCCAACAAGCTTCCTCAATAGGACATTGAGAGCTGAGAGCCCCAGAGGATAATTTCGCATAAAATTCATGTCATGGTCATTGAAACTCCCTTAGAGAAGATTTGTGATAAAGTGGAATGACTTCATTGGATATTTTTATTATTTTTGGAGGCATTTGCATTGAATATTAGCAATTATAAGATATCATGCTATGGATTTTCATTCCATGATAATAAAATCCATATAATTATAGTTGCATGCATAGTTTTGATGAAATAACTAATATACACTAATAAATAAGGGAATATTGAATGGTATAAGGACACTGAATTTTTATACATAAATATCACAAAATTTTATATGGATATTCAATAAATTTTATAAAAACACACCCAAGGACCATAAATGGTTAGTCTATTTTGTTAAAAGAAACACAATCTTATTATTTAATGAATGATCTTCAACATATCCTTTAAATATCATCTCACATAGTAATCCCCTTTGGAATACACTAACTAAACCTTTTATCATAACCTAGGGAAGGAATCATAAGAAAGGTTGAATTCAAATTATTATTTAGCATAATTATTGGATATATCAATCTAGGATCATATGAAATCATAATATAATAATAAAGGTGTTTAAGGATGAAAATAACATATGAAGTTCATACCCAATTAGTAATAGATCATATACATGACCCATGGAATAAAACATTATAATTTCAGAGAACATTCCCTATAAAGTTGATAAATAGTTGTAAATAAATCTTAAAACATAATATCATTCCAAGTGTGCAACCATCATAAATATAGAAAAACATTTCATATTTTATGCTTAAAAATCATATCAATCAAAATAATGGATCAAGACTTATCACATGTTTCTTATTGTGGATTAGGACGCGACTATTTCCAATAGTAGAACAGAACTCACATGTCATCCATAGTGGATTATTCCCATTAAATTGATTACCATTGTTATATCATGATATATAATGTTTTACTCAATGCATTGGATGGATATATTCAGCCCACTCATCTATTAATGAAAAGCATACTATTGTGTCCCATAATAAAATAAAACATTCATCATATCACCACATCACAACACATGTAAATAAAATGGTTCTTATAAATATTTCAGAAATTAACCATATAATAAATATTGAAAAATAAATGGGTTTCATAAATATATCATTAACATCAATAATAACTATACAGGTAAATAATAAGGATGGTATCATTCAATCTTGTCCCCAATAAAGCATTTGTGTCATCAAAGGATGTCATCTTAGATAAAAATTATTTTGAATGATCACATGAGAAATGTCTTGAGAAAAATATCCTTTCCACTTTGAAAAAAACTTTTTAAAAAAATACTATTAAAAATACTTTTCTTTTAGAATAACCTTTCAAACATACAAATGAACCCTTAAAAAATTAAAACATTTCATAAGGAAAATATCATTTAAATTATGAAAAACACTAAAAAATAATTATTATTTATAAAATAATTTATTTTAAAATAATACATGAAACATATAAATTAATCATTAAAACATTTAGTTGACATGGATTTAGAAAATATGGTTATTTTGTACACATTAAAACAATGATTTCTTTCACATTTTCGTTAAAATCCAAACAAGGCTTATTTGGGAAATGAATTGATGATTTATTTTTAAACACTTTTTAAAATTAAAAAAATGGTTATGAATGTCTTTAATATATCTTGTTAACAATGTTAAAATATTTTTTTATTCATTTTTAGAAAACATGGAATGGAATAAAAAAATTTATTGAAGAGATAAATAAAGAATATTTTTTGTAAGAATGTTATTTTAGAATCTAGAGTATATTAAGATATAAAAATTAATGTTGAAAATTTATTGTCATGATATAAATTGAGTACAATAAAATGCATATGTTTACTAATAAAGGGATCATAATATTTCATTTTTGATTCATTAACGTAAACTAATTCGATAAGTGATGAGAATGTATCAAAATACTCTTATCAATTTAGTAACACTGAATTACAGAAAACATTAATGAATAAAATTAAATGAAACATAAAATATCATGAAAATAAATAATTACATGATATTAAATTTAAATTTGTGTGTATATACAACTCATAAAATAAGAATGGTGCATAACACAACAAAAGTCTCAAATAATGAAAATTGAGACAAGAATCCCTTACTGATTTGGTAACGTGAAAACTATAAACCCCATGAAATAGAGATTATAAAATTGATATTTAAATACTTATAATTGTTATTATTAAAATACTAATATAATTCATGTGAATTTCATACACTGCAAAAAATAAATATGTGGTAAATATAGAATTTTTCTCACAAAAAGTAAAAGTGAGACATTAATCTGTTACCATAAGTCTTGAATTCAAGCATACTAATTCAAAAATCATATTTAATAAATGTAAGACTTTTATAAATATAGTAAATAATTATAATTACATATATCATACCATATATGATTTACTTATGAAATTTTTATGACCTGTTTCTTAACAAATCCATGTTAAAATCACATTTGGGGTAGTAAGTGCTTTGTTTTTTGGGTTTGTTTTTTATTTCTTATATTCAGTACCCTTAAATTAATTATAGTTACATCATCACCATAATTTTAAAAATAATATTAATATTTATATATATTCAATATATATTTATTTTTAGTAATCCATAAAATTTGAAGATAGATAATGAAATACACAATTTATGAAGACTGTAGGTTGTACATATGCATTAATGTTTTCTCCATGTTCTCAAAAAATAGAACAAAAGGAAGGTAAATAATACATAACTATTCAAGTTTAATTATGATTTCATATATATATATATATCACTTATATTTATTAAATATATAATCATTACCTTCCCTTCAAAGAGTAAGTGAAAAATGAATTGCATCGCTTCTGGAGGAGGTTGTCTACCATATGAAAGAAGGATGTTATTTTATTCCACACAAAATGGAATGTAAGAATATTAATGTGATATAATGTTTTAGAATTATATTTATTTTAATAATATCATATATGTATATATATATAATTTATATCAATCATTATACACAGTCATGAGAGGTGTTGATGGAAAATGTGTCACATAAGTTCGTGATCTAGTAGTCCTCCTTAAAAATGAGAGATGTTGTCATTTCCAATTTTTTGTAATAAGATATAGATGTAGAGAATTAACATAGCATAATAATATATAATTATAATGAAGATGATTTTTTTTATTATATTATCATGTTTTAATAATATTTTAACAAGTTTTTGGAATAAATAAAAAAACACTCATTATAGACCATTTACTCTTCTTCAAGTACCCTCCCAGTGTTTTCACCAAAATCCATAATATAATATATTTTTTATAAAACAAATGAGTCTAGGATGGAATTATCCAATTAAGTAAGGTTTTTTTAGGTCTTGGCTGAACCAAATAGATTTTTATGTGTGAATATAAGAGAGGTGGAAAAAGTGGCTCTCTCAGTGGCTAGGAGTGCAAGGGAAGAGTGTCAAGTGGTCCTTATCGGACCTTCTGGGGGAGTCTCCAGTTGTTATCCCTTCGTCCTCCAGTGGTCCATCTACTGTGGTAGGTGGCGGTTCGGAGTGCAGCCACAAGGTGAAATATTTCAAGGAGGTGTTCTGTGGGGGCTCATGGGAGGATTCTCATGGTATGAGTTGTATCCCTCTGATTATGATGGAACGGCCAAAGGAGGAGGTCCTGGATGGTGTTTCGATGGTGTTTATCTCTCGTAAAGAGTTGAATTGAGTGAATGAGTTTCATCAGCTTGTCGCGAGGTTCAGTTCTGCAAATCCATCGCTGGAAATGTTCAAGGAGTTTGTGGTGTCCATGGGTCTTCATCAACGTGTAGTGGTTTCCAAGTTATCGAGGTTCACGTTAAGAATCCATCTTATTTCTAGGGACGATTTTGTGTGTTTCTAGTTGAGGGATGGGGTGAGGTGGATCTCAATGATTTTATCTTTCAAGGTTGGTGTGGGTGTGACACTATGGAAAAAAACTCTTACAAGGGTGTAGTGTGGATAAAACTTATAGGGTGTCTGATGCCACTTCATAATCCATCGATTATGAGGGTGGTGGGGAATGATATGTGGATTTTTATTTGTGTGTTTGAGAAGACGGAGAGGTTTCTAGACTTGAGCAATCTGAGGATCAATGTTTAGATGAATCTTGTGATGAAATTTTTCCCTCATATTTGGATCTATTCCACAGATGGTTTTGCATGGTGGTAGTGGTTGTTGTTTTAGTCACCTCTAATGTTCTGTGCAGTATGTGGGTTTCAAGGTCATGTGGTGGAGTTCTGTAGGAAATTAAATGATAACCTTTTCCCCCATGGAGTCTCCCATAGGTCTCATATGTTAGGTCTTGTTCACGGTCCGCTAGTTAACTCGGGTGGGCCTAGGGGTTGCATGTCCGGAAGGATGCGGTGAAGTCGGCGATGGTTGTTCCATCATCATCCATATATAAGGGGGCCTGAGACATCATCTCAGAAAACATTGGAGGGGATTCAAATAATGTTGGATTCAGGGCGAGAAAATTTTTTTAATTTTCAAAAAACGGGAAGGTGGTCAGAGCGATGTCAGAGGCCATCTTGGAAACTCGTTTGTTACCATTGGGTCTAGGGAGGTTGCATCAAAGGAAGTGATATGGGGTTCATTTATAGTGTTTTATTCCTCAGAATAATCTCGTTCTTCTAAATGGAAAGAAAGGTGATCACATATTTTTCAACCAATATTTCCTCGAAGGTTACCTCCTCCCTTGTCTGATGTACGGATATCTTCGATTCTTTCTTCAGGCTCAAGGAAGATGTAACTACTGGTGATGATAGATGTATCTCATAACTTCCATTTGTTCATGTCAAAGAGAGGCTTTCCAGAGGGAGTAGATAAAGATATAGTCTCGGTGTGCAACTCTCTGCCATGGATGTCTCTGGTTTCCTTGCTTTGAGAGGAGGTTCCTCCTTCGACTCCCACTATAAGGTGAGGGTGTCGGTTCTCCCTATTGGGGAAAGATGATATCTCGATGAAGAATAAAGTCCTTGTTTTAAATATTGGATTATCCTATAAGGGTTCTTCCCACCTAGTGACATGATTGATTTCCAAGGAGGTTAGTTGCTTGGAGTTATTCATTATACATTTTGGTAGAACTGGTCGAAGGGTGATTAGTTCCCTTCTATAATGTCATCGGTGTTTATCTAGAATTCTTGGGGTCTATGGGGAAATGATAAATCATCTTTTTTTGGATTGTGAATCAAGAATATATGGATCTTCGATGTTAGTTTTTCTAGGATCCCAAAAATGAGCCTATCAAGATAATTGGTTTTACGAAGAGGTCAGGGTTTGGGTGTCACTTGCATGGGCATCCATTTAATTGGAATATATGGGTGTTTTTGAATAATCATCTTCAAGTGGAACTTATTCAAGTGACTGAGCAGTTTATTACAATTTAAATTGGGTTTAGAGGTATGGAAGTTTTGTTCTCCATTTTTTATTCTAGTAGTGGTAGTTTTTAAAGGTGTTTCTTATTGTATTAACTTGGTTCAATTAAGGTGTATGGGTTACCTTGGTTTGTAAGCGGGGACTTTAATGTTGTGGTTGACATATCATAAAAGAATGGGGGATCAATGGTTTATAATATGGGTATGTAGGAATTCAGTAACTTCATTGCCAGTAAGGGGCTCCTAGACCTGGGATTTCATGGGAGTAAATATACGTTGTGTGATAATAAAAGAGGGGATAGCTGGATATGGTGTAGATTAGATAGATGCATGTCCAATATTCAAGGCCTTGAATCCTTTTCCAAATCCTCAGTCTCACATCTATCTCGGGTGGTTTTGGATCATTATTTTCTCCTCGTGGAACTAATGACGGGAAATGCGATAAATAAGGCGTTAATGTACTCGGTAGACTATCATTGTAGGGAGGGGTTCATGATAATGATAAAGTACTATTAAGAGAAAGATATTGAGGGAAGGTCTTGGTTGGGGCTTTCTAGACATTTGAAGTATCTCATGTCGGATATCAACATATGATCCTTGAATATTAATTCAATAGATGATTCAATGGAGATGCTTCCGGAGGAGATTGATTGGGTGGAAGGTGTGATTCATAAAAACTAGGATGATTCAGTATTCTTAGGTTTAGGTGACAAGTATACCTTTCTAGCACAACCTTTTTTATAGGTAGATAGGGGCCTCAGGTAGAGATACTATAAGGCCCCAGCCTTAAACCTTACTTAATATTGAATTAAATGAATAGTTCACATTGAGGATATTTTCATGGTTTATAGTTTTAGAGAATTAGGACATAACTATTACATCTCAAAAGATTACAAAGTAGACACTTCTACTAAGTTTCCATAAAATAAAAACTCTTAAAAATAAACATGATTAGTTCCATGTTTTAGATAGCATGACTTTCTCTTGATCCCATCTTTGACCCTATTCCACATTAAGTCATGTGAAAAACATTTCAAAAAACTTGGGGTGAGCATAAAAAGCTCATTAAGGGATACACAAAGAATGAAAACTATTAGTTTTTCAAAACTACAAGTAAACCATGTATGCTTTATCAATGTAATAATTTTCACCTTTATGAAGTAGTAAAAATCTCTTCAATGAATAAAAGATCATTACTTACCCTTTTGTAACAAAAAGATTACCATAAAACCCATATAGAGAACACATAACATAAAAAGGTAACTTGGGAAATAAACATACGTAAATGTAATAACCATACAGTCGACTTCCACACATACTTAATGGAATAGCCATATGACCAACTTCCATACCCAATGCATTGGAGGTTATAACGTAACCACCCGTCCTGGTATTCACGGAACCACCCATCATATGGTTTATCACGTAACCACCCGTAAAATGTCAAATTACCATCATTACACATAAAATATAGAAAATATAAATATTTCAATAACAACATTTCATTTTCAATCACAATATGTAATTCCAAGATATTGAATTAATCAATCCATTTTCAAAAAACCATTTAAAAAAGATTTTTGAATCAAAGTGTCCCATAAAACTTTGAAGATTTTAATTGAATTATAATTTTAAAACATTAATGTCCACATAAATAAATACTGAAAACCATTTTGAAAACATGGACATTAAAGATAAAGATTTAGAATAATGAATCTTTGAAACATTTAAAACGATATTTTTTTAAAGAGTTTTTAACAAAATGAGAGACTCTTGAATACAAATCATTTCAGAATAACATTTAATCCGAAATTTATAATATCATGAGGATAAAGGTATTCATGATATAATATGTAAAAGGAAAGTATATACACCATATAAGAGTGAGTTGGTGCATAACAACAATGAAGTCTCAACGGAAATGTAAATTGAGATGAAATCCATTATAAAGATGGTATCCTTAAATTAAGGATAAATATATAACATAATTATGTTTGAGAAATATAAATACACCCAATATAAGTGTATATTAATTGTGAAACAGTCATAGTTCATTCACACATATTCATAAGATGACATGTTCAAGAATTACAAGTTGAACCCAAAGAAATCGAAATTGGGTTAAGACGTTCCCTTGTAAAAATTCGATAGCCTAACGGCGTCACTTTAAAATTCAGAAAATGAGTTGATGAGAAAAAAAGGGTATCTCATCACTTGGAAACAAATTTTACATCAATAAGGATATAGAAGAACATATCCCAACATAATAATATGTATATTAAAAAACATAACAAAAATAAGTCTTTTAAAAAGAGGAGGGTGAAATGTCCCCTTATTGAGTTGGGTAACTTTTGAAATGTACAGCCCATGGAAGAACGGTCATACAATGAATATATAAATACCCTTAAATGCAATTATACTACACAAAGTGTATAATAATGGGCATTACATACACCACTCAAAGGAAATAGTGGCAAAAGTAGCATAAATGTCACGGGAATAAAGGTGAGATGAAAAATCCCCTACAAAAACTCGGCCGCTTAACAATGCCACTTAAAACATCACAAATGGATTGATGAGATCAAATAGGGTATCTCATAATATTAACATAATATTTAAAGTAAGTTTAATATAAAAGAACATCCCAATAATAAGAAATATGAGCTTAAAAGAAATGACATAAAAGAGTGTACTTAAAAAGAAAGAGAGGGGTAGGATCTCTTACCTCAAGTCCGACTTGTCTTGTTCATTTCTTTATATTCCTGAATAATAAACTTTGGTCAATTTATAATTTCTTGAGGACCTATTTTAAATATTATTATTCATTTCATATCACATCTTATAATTTTATAATAATTGGTTAATAATGTCAGTTTATATCGGACGTTTTTGTCGATGTTTGGTACATGAGTCAAAAATGAACTTGTTTGAAAATGATTGTCCATGTAGTTATAAGTAAATAATCTCCAGAATAGTATTAATGATTTAAATATAATATATATCCATTAAATATTCATTTTATACTACTCCATAACATTTGGAAATTAAAAGAAATGAAATGCACCGTTCATGGAGACGGTAGGCCGTACGTACGCATGAACGCTACTTTCATTTCTTTGTCATATTAATGTAATTAAAAAAATAATTGAGAGATATATATATTATAATTCTAGTATAATATATTTTTTATAAAGGTCACATATGTTCATTAATTTCATTCTTTATACATTCCATGTATTGCATGAACGAGTCACATCACTTGAGGGGGCGGTAGTCCACACTTCCTCATATGAAATTACCGCATTTGCACAACATGAAAAAAATAAAGGCATGTTTTAAATATAAAATTCAGAAGCATAAAGAAAAAATAAATACCATATATATCATATATAAAATATAGTTACATCATAATGGACACCATGAAAGGTGTTAAGAAAAGATTGAACAATCATCGTTTCGTGAGGCAGAAATTCGCCATCCACAGAAACAATATGTTATTTAACCATTAAACGAAGGTTTGTGTAAGTGTAGCTCTAATAAATCACATAAAAACATACTAGTATATTTAAGATACTGTTTTTGTTACAAAATAAAGGAATAAAAATAGTTTAGATGGTTGGAGAAGAAAAATAAAACATAAGAACACAAGAGAGGACACTACCTTTAAATCGGGTAAATCTTTTTGATTTGAGCTAAAAGGATTCCTTGGAAAAGATTCTTCCCAAAGTCAGGCTTCAATTATGAAGAGAGGGATGTTTATAGATTAAATGTTCAGGGTTTTTCCGAGCCAAAGGCTTGATAGGTGTGTGTAAGGTGGTAGAGGTGGGGGGCTTTTATAAGAGGAGAGGAGGGGCACTCTTGGAAAGTAAAGAAATGTTACTTTATTTTAAAATGGGTTTCGGATTTAAAAGGTCCCAAATTGATATAATTCGAGGATAATGTGATAAGGGTTCGAAATATACCCATAAAATAGGTTTTTGACAAGTGTAGAGTCTATATTTTACATTATCGTTTCATTTTATTTAAATCGTTAAATAATGAGGTAATCACTGCATCATCATGGTGTCATAAATAATTTAATTTATTTAATGTATAAAAATTATAAAAAAAATATCATGATGTAGGAAATCTTTTTATATTTCTAATGAATACTTATAGTCAAAAATCATACTTGTATAACCCCATTTCAAAATTGTTTTAGTAAAACAATACATGTTTATGACATTTTAACTTTAAATTTAAATAAAAAGGTATTAATGTCATTTTCCGACCAAAGTGGCTCCATGGGGTCCCCAATTTGACCCATGGGTTGTCTTGGTCGGCCATGACACATCCAATGAGGGTAGGATATGTGTCTAGGTCATTTCATTTTATTAAAACATTATTTTTACCTTAAATTACACTAATTACCTCTAATCGCGATTAATAAACATAAAAGTTACTATTCACCAAAAAATTATTTTAATCCCATTGAACCACATTTTACATCTTAATGAAAACCATGTATGTCAGATTTTTTAAATTCAAAACACAGAAGTGGTAAAGTTTCATTTAAACGAAAAATCAGTTTCTTTAACTACCACTTAGCGGTTTCACTATTCATCAAAAATTGAAGTTTTTCAGAAAATTACCAAAAATTTACCCTAGGCTATATTTGATATTCCGAATTCAAAAATGATGTATATTTTAAAAAATTCAAAACATATAATTTACATTAATTAATTTAATAATTAATTCCCACTGTCATAGCAAATAACATGTTTTTATGAAACAATAAGTATTAAAAGATTGACACTAGTTTAAGTCCAATTTCAAGATGAAATTAATTCCAACAAACACTATTGGATTAAATGGTAAACATATATTCTAATTTGACTTTTGGACCAATTCAAAAGATAATCTAATCATTTAAATCAATTAGATTAAAAAGTGGTTTTGAATTAAAATACAACATTTTTCACTATTCATTAAAAAATGAACATTATCGGAAAAATACCAAAAATTTACACAAAGTAAATTTTGATGTCCCGATTCTAAAGAAGAATTTTATTTTGTCAAATATAACACATAAAATTGTAAAAAGGTGGATTTAAAGTAGGTTCATCATCAAAAGGTTGTTAATCGACTTTTTAAAGAATATTAGAATGTTTACACTTAAAATTGGATTCATTCGCATTTTTAATCCTCCAAAATTTATTTTAAAAAGTAAAAATATTTGAAAAAAATATATAATCATTTTGTAGTTAGTTCTATTCATTCTCTCCATTACAACGGCTAGGCGTTAACTATAATTTAAAATAATATTATTTTATTATTAGAGTGCAACGTAAGATTCCCAAGAAACTCATTGTTGTGTATTGGGTACGCCATCGAGCGTAGCATCCCCTTAAAAGTTATATTAATATTTTATTCAAAAAAATGGATAAATGTGAAAATGTAATATTCTGTATTTACCTGGGGTGTTACATCCTTCCCCCCTTTTGGGAATTGCATCCTCGCAATTTTAAAATTGGGCTTGGAAACTTCATTGGAAATCCCACATCGGAACAAGAGTCAGTAAAACTATCACTTTAAAATAAAGAAAGAGAAGTACAAAGGTCATCCGAGTTAACCCATACTAGGATTCCAAGTATGAAAATATAGATATGGAGGAGAAAACAAAGGGTTATGTCCTGATGGAGAGTGATAGTAAACATGGTTAGGAGAAAGTTAACCACAAGAAAATCACAAACTTGTGGTGGGTTAAACGGTATTTGATTCCCCAGTAGAAAAAGTTAACAGACAACATTTTTTTTAAGTTACTCTTCATTGAGGAATTTATTTCTGAGCTTATCTAAATCATAATGAAACATACTTAATTTTCGCGTAGACTTTCAAATTTTACTATATTCCTTAATCAAACTCATATTTTCTCCAAAAGACGAGTTTTTAGGAAGACTTGTTCGCATTAAGAATACTATAATCAACTTCTTTAGAATCACCTAATCCATAAAAGAGAAATATATATTTCCCATGTCTTTAGAAAAAATCCAAAACTAAAATTGTTAGTATTAGATCAGATAATCCACAAAAGTATAATCCTTTATAAAAAGAAAATCTATTCTTAATCTCCGAAATTTGTCCCGAAAAAAAAACCAAAGTTCAGCGAAGACCATTCGATAAACAATTGTTCCATAATATTCTTCAAAGTAAACCAAACTAAGATTGAAACCCAAATATTTGAAGGATTTAATCACATAGTCTTCTAAGGTACAAATTAACTTTTATCTCCAAATAACATCACTTGCTCTTAAATTCACATATTGAAAAGTAATTAACCTAATCACATATCCTTGATGATAAGTTAATAATTTCCATAGATAACCCAAAATCAACTTAATATTTATTCATAAAATCATTTAACTAAAAATAATTAGTCAAACTAACCAGGGACTTCACGTAGTCAAGTGGTAGGAGATAAATACCAGTCGCACTTTGGTTGTGGGTTCGATTCCCGCAGCTTTGTCCGACGCGACGAGTTGTCACACGGTCTGTGTGTTTTCCTTTTTATAAAACTCCAAAAATAAGCCTAACATGTTTTAACCTCAATAGTTTCCTTGTACCGCTCATTTTCATCCAAATTCATTACGATATCAACATCTTAATTCTTGAAGTCTTATTTCACCACCATAAGATAAAATAAAATGATTCCCCAAATGAATAACAGCATACCTTAATCATGGAGTCCGCTCGGTTTCATCGTTATCTCGTTCACGTAGTTAGACGTCCCATGCATTACAACAATGATTTAGAGATCCTTAAAAATAATTTTCTTCCTCCATCCAAATACACCTTGTACAACATGGGTCATATGGGTGTTCACAGAAAAACAGTTTTGGAAAATAATCATGTATGACATATAATTCCAAAACATCTGATAAAACATGATTTCTATAAAATAGTCGGATAGAACTTGAGTTGAAACGTTCTATTATTGGTCCTTTTAAAATACCATAAGTATGTTCTGAGAGACTATATTTTAAAATCAAATATAAGTAGGTTGCGTAGGGGTCTCCTTCCTCAGCACCATTTTTAAAATCATAATATGCTTCAAATTCTTGTGATAAGGTAAAATATTTGAAAATACCTTGATAATATTTTCCTTTTGTGAAAATATGAGAATATTATGAAAATAGTATTTGTCTAAATACAACACATGATCCACGATGATAACGAGGTATAGTGGAGGTGTTTGATATCTCAAACAACTGCTTGCAAGTGAGTTGTATTCTAGAAAAAGTTTCAGAATCATCCGAACATGACTTTGCAATAATTATTGCAAGCATGTCATCAGGAAGAGATAGGAATGTCGTTTGAGATCCATATCCTTCCATTAGTAACTGACTTTACTTGACCTGAAAAAAGTTATAAAATAAGGATTTAACTGAAATAATAGATATAGGGACTAACCATGTGTCTAACAAAAACTCTTAATCCCTAAAGTTGTCTAAACCGACCTCTGATACCAACTATAAGGCCACAAACTTAAACCTTACTTAATATTGAATTAAATGAATAGTTCACATTGAGGATCTTTTCATGGTTTAGAGTTTTAGAGAATTAAGACATAACTATTACATCTCAAAATATTACAAAGTAGACAATTCTACTAAGTTTCCATAAAATAAAAACTCTTAAAAAGAAACATGTTTAGTTCCATGTTTTAGATAGCATGACTTTCTCTTGATCCCATCCTTGACCCTATTCCACATTAAGTCCTGTGAAAAACATTTCAAAAAACTTGGGGTGAGCATAAAAAGCTCAGTAAGGGATACACAAAGAATGAAAACTGTTAGTTTTTCAAAACTACAAGTAAACCATGTATGCTTTATCAAAGTAATAATTTTCACCTTTATGAAGTAGTAAAAGACTCTTCAATGAATAAAAGATCATTACTTACCCTTTTGTAACCAAAAGTTTACCATAAACCCCATATAAAGAACACATAACATAAAAATGTAACTTGGGACATAAACATACTTAAATGGAATAACCATACGGTCGACTTCCACACATACTTAATGGAATAGCCATACAGTCGACTTCCATAGCCAATGCATTGGAGGTTATAACGTAACCACCCGTCCTGGTATTCACAGCACCACCCGTCATATAGTTTATCACGTAACCACACGTAAAATGTCCAATTACCATAATTACACATAAAATATTGAAAATATAAATATTTCAACAACTATATTTCATTTTCAATCACAATATGTAATTCCAAGATATTGAATTAATCAATCAATTTTCAAAAACCATTTAAAAGAGATTTTTGAATCAAAGTGCCCCATACCACTTTTAAGATTTTAATGGAATTATAATTTTAAAACATTAATGTCCATATAAATAAATACTGAAAAACATTATGAAAACATGGACATTAAAGATAAATATTTAGAATAATGAATCTTTAAAACATTTAAAACTATATTTTTGTTAAAGAGTTTTTAACAAAATGAGAGACTCTTGAATACAAATAATTTTGGAATAACATTTAATCTCAACTTTATAATATCATGAGAATAAAGGGATTCATGATATAATATGTCAAAGGATAGTATATACACCATTTAAGAGTGAATTGGTGCATAACAACAATGAAGTCTCAACAGAAATGTAAATTGAGATGAAATCCATTATAAAGATGGTATCCTTAAATTAAGGATAAATATATCACATAATTATGTGTGAGAAATATAAATACACCCAATATAAGTGGATATTAAGTGTGAAACAATCAGAGGTCATTCACACATATTCATAGGATGACATGTTCAAGAATTACAAGTTGAACCCAAAGAAATCGAAATTGGGTTATGACGTTCCCTTGTAAAAATTTGACAGCATAACGGCGTCACTTTAAAATTCATAAAATGAGTTGATAAGAAAAATAGGGTATCTCATCACTTGGAAATAAATTTTACATCAATAATTATATATAAGAACATATCCCAACATAATAATATGTAAATTAAAAAACATAACATAAATAAGTCTTTTAAAAAGAGGATGGTGAAAGGTCCCCTTACCGAGTTTGGTAACATTCGAAACGTACACCCCATGGAAGAAGGGTCATACAATGAAGATGTAAATACCCATTAATGAAATTATACTACACAAAGTTTATAATAATGTACAGTACATACACCACTCAAAGGAAATAGTGGCAAAAGTATCATAAATGTCATGGGAATAAAAGTGATATGAAAAATCCCCTACGAAAACTCAGCCGCCTAACGACACCACTTAAAACTTAAAAAATGGATTGATGAGATCAAATAGGGTATCTCATAATATTAAAATAATATTTAATGTAATTTTAATATAAAATAACATCCCAATAATAAGAAATATTATCTTAAAAGAAATGACATAAAAGAGTGTACTTAAAAAGAAAGAGAGGGGCAGAAACCCTTACCTCAAGTCCGACTTGTCTTGTTCGTTTCTTTATATTCCTGAATAATAAACTTTGGTCAATTTATAATTGCTTAATAAACACTTTTAAAGATTATTATTCAGTTCATATCACATGTTAATATGTTATAATAATTGGTTAATAATGTGAGTTCATATCAGACGTTTTTGTCAATGTTTGGTACATGAGTCAAAAATGAACTTGTTTGAAAATGATTGTCCATGTAGTTATAAGTAAATAATCTCCAGAGTAGTATTAATGATTTAAATGTCATAAGTATCCAGTACATATTTATTTTATAATACTTCATAACATTTGGAGATAAAAAGAAATTAAATACACCATTCATGGAGACGGTAGGTCGTACGTACGCATTAACGCTACTTTCATTTCATTGTCATATTAATGTAATTAAAAAAAATAATTGAGAGATATATATATTATGATTAAAGTATAATATATTTGTTATATATGTCACATATTTTCATTAATTTCATTCTTTATACATTCCATGTATTGCATGAACGAGTCACATCACTTGAGGGGGTGGTAGTCCACACTTCCTCGTATGAAATTATCCTATTTGCACAAAATGAAAAGAATAAAGGATTGTTTTAAATATAAAATTCAGAAGCATATAGAAAACATAAATACCATATATATCATATAGAAAATATAGTGACATCATAATGGCCACCATGATGTCAGAAATTCACCATCCACAGAAATTCACCATCCACAGAAATAGTATGTTATTTAACCATTAGATGAAGGTTTGTGTAAGTGTAGCTCCAATACTTCACATAACAAAATCCTAGTATATTAAAGATACTATTTTTGTTACAAAAGAAAGGAATAAAAATAGTTTAGAGGGTTGGAGAAGCAAAATAAGACATAAGAACACAAGAGAGGACACTACCTTTAAATCGGGTAACTCTCATTGATTTGAGCTCAAAGGCTTCCTTGGAAAGGATTCTGCCCAAAGTGAGGCTGAAATGATGAATATAGGGATGTGGAGAGATTAAATGGGAAGGGGTTTGCCAAGCCAATGTCTTGAGAGGTGTGTGTAAGGTGGTAGAGGTGGGGGCCTTTTATAAGAGGAGAGGAGGGGCACTCTTGGAAAGTAAAGAAATGTTACTTTATTTTAAAATGTGTTTCGGATTTAAAAGGTCCCAAATTGATATAACTCAAGTATAAGGTGATAATGTTTCTAAATATACCCATTAAATATGTTTTTTACAAGTTTAGGTCATATATTGTACATTATATTTTCATTTTATTTAAATCGTTAAATAATGAGGTAATCACTGCATCATCATAGTGTCATAAATAATTTAATTTATTTAATGTCTAAAAATTATAAATAAGATATCATGTTGTAAGAAATCTTTTTAACTTTCTAATGAATATTTATAGTTAAAAATCTGACTTTTATAACCCCATTTAAAAATTGTTTTAGTAAAACAACATATGTTTGTGACATTTTAACTTTAAATTTAAATAAAAATGTATTAATGTCATTTTCCTAACAAGTGGGTCCATGGGGTCCCCAAGTTTACCCATGGATTTTATTGGTCGGCCATGACACATCTAATGAGAGTAGTACATGTGTATAGGTCATTTCATATTATTAAAACATTATTTTTACCTTAAATTACACTAATTACCTCTAATCACGATTAATAAACTTAAAAGTTACTATTCACCGAAACATTATTTTAATCCCATTGAACCACATTTTACTTCTTAATGACAACCATGTATGTTGGATTTTTGAAATTCAAATCACAGAAGTGGTAAAGTTTCATTTAAATGAAAAATCAGTTTCTTTAACTACCACTTAGTAGTTTCACTATTCATCAAAAATTGAAGTTTTTCAGAAAATTACCAAAAATTCACCCTAGGATATATTTGATATTCCGAATTCAAAAATTATGTCTATTTTAAAAAATTCAAAACATTTAAGTTACATTAATTAATTTAATAATTAATTCCCACTGTCAGAGAAAATAGCGTGTTTTTATGAAACAATAAGTATCAAAAGATTGACACTAGTTTAAGTCGAATTTCAAGATGAAATTAATTCCAACAACCACTATTGGATTAAATGGTAAAAATATATTATAATTTCACTTTGAAACCAATTCAAAATGTAGTCTAATCATATAAATAAATTATATTAAAAAGAGTTTTTGAATTAAAATACAACATTTTTCACTATTCATTAAAAAATGAACATTATAGGAAAAATACCAAAAAATTTACACAAAGTAAATTTTGATGTCCCAATTCTAAAGAAGAATTGTATTTTGTCAAATATAGCACATAAAAGTTTCAACAAGTGGATTTAAAGGAGGTTCGTCATCAAAAGGTGGTTAATCGAACTTTTAATGAATATTAGAATGTTTACGCTTAAAATTGGATACATTCGAATTTTTAATCCTCTAACATTTATAGTAAAAAGTAAAAATATTTGACAAACATGTATAATCATTTTTTAGTTAGTTCTGTTAATTCCCTCCATTACAACGGCTAGGCGTTAACTAAAATTTAAAATAATATTATTTTATTATTAGAGTGCAATGTAAGATTCCCAAGAAATGTTTTGTTGTGTATTGGGTACGCCATCGAGCATAACGTCCCATTTAAATATATATTAATATTTTATTCACAAAAATGGATAAATGTGAAAATGTCATATTCTTTATTTACCTGGGGTGTTACAGATACTGGGTGCGGTGGCTTTAGGAAGGTGATAGGAACAGTGGGTTCTTCCATGATTTCTTGAAGGAGTACCTAATTTCAAAGGTAAATATCAGTTTAGGACATGGCTTGTTCACTTCTGATGTAAATTTCACAGGATGGATGGTGTAGGAGCACTTAGAAATGTTTCTTTCAGGTGATCGAGCAGTGTCTTTATGGGGGGATGACTCGAATAGTGAGCTGGAGGATATATTATGGAATATTGCCAGTAGGCTCGAAGGGATAAATAATGAGATGTTGAAGATTTTAACATCGGGATAGAAGGTGTGGGAGATGGTTAGAATTTTGTCACTGGAGAGTTCCCTAGGGTAGGACGGTTTCTCAGGGGCCTTCTATATGGCATCATGGGAGTTTGTGGTTCTGTTAGTTATCAAGGGAGTTCAATATTTCTTTCAAGGGTGACCTTAATAGGGGTATGTGTGCTTCCAGGGTGCTGTTGGTGACAAAGGTGAAAGATCAAACTTCAATTGGCCAGTATAGACCAATATTTCTATGCAATGTTTCATATAATATTTGGCATTTTTACTGGCAAAAATGTTGAATAGGGTCATCCTGAGTATTTTTTTCCAAGAATAAGATTTTTTTTCAAGAAAGAGGTATCCAAGGGGCGATGGGAGGGGCCCAAGAGTTGGTGGAGGATATAAACAAGAAGGTGGTGGGGTACAATGTTTTGATACAAGTGGATATGGATAAAGAATACAATAAGCTTGAATGGAGTTTTATAATTCAGGTAATGAGGAAGCTCGGGTTTCCTGAATGGGTTTGTGATTTATGTTTTTGTTGCTTCTCTTCATTATGGATCACTTTTTCTCTTCTAAGGAAGGGTTTTGGATTCCTAAAGAATATGAGGGGTGTGAGGGAAAGGGATCTGATTTCCCCCACCATTTTTAAAATTTCTCGGGAGGATCTATCACAAAACTTTCCAAAAGGGCAGATGGACAGGATGGTTCTTCCCTATTTATCACAGGCTTTATATGGATCCTACTCACATATTATGTTTGTTGAAGAAATACTTATTTTTCTTAATTTTGGGAGGTTTTAATTAGTATATTTCGTGCATCTTATGTAGATTTTTGGTATTCTACGTGGCCAAAAGATTAATTCATGGAAGGGAAATGTCTTTATTTCTAATAAATGTTCAAGGATAAGGGCACTGCACATCCGGGAAATTTTGGGCTTTCAACAGAAATAGCTTCCTATGATGTATCTCGGGGATCCCATTGCTAATGGCCGGGTGAAAAAATTCTTCTTCGAGGATCTCAAAAACATAATGGTTAAAATAATGTATAACTAGAAAAATAGGTTTCTATCTTTTGGGGGTCGGGTGGCGTGGATTCGTAGTGTGATTTCCTCAATCCGAATGCATTTCTTTTCAATCATCACTCCTCATAAGAGGACTATTTCTACTTTAGATATTCTTATAAATAGACTTATTTGGGATTCCAATGAAACTCTAAGTGATTATTGGAACTCTTGGGCTTAGTTGGTGAAGACGGTTGAGGAAGAAGGTGTTGGCCTCAGTGATTTAACAGTATCCATGCACTCTATGCAGGCTCGGTTAGTTTGGGACTTTCTTGTTAGGAAATCAATGTGGGCCAAAACACTGAGAATAAAACATGGAAAGTATTAGGAGTAACGGGATAGAATAAAATTATTCATGTTTAGTAAAATATTGGTGTCTCACCTAGATATAATCTAGGATTCTTCTTGGTGGATTGTTGGATATAGGGGTTTGAATTTTTGGAGAGATAATTGGCTTGGAGAGAAGTTGTTCTACCCGGGATGTCCAGGTCTTGAGATTTTGGTGGGAGAGACTTTCCAGCATACCAGGTTCGTAGATCCCATTCTTAGCGCGGAGAATATTGAATTATTCAATGGAATGGTTTTCGTAGAGAAAGAAGATATTTTATGCTTCACTAAAGCTCAATCAAGATGTTTTAACAGTAACGACTATCATGGTCTTATCCAGTTTGAGGGGATCCATAATGAATGGGGAGATCATCAGTGCTGTAAAAAGGTTCCCTGGAAGATGAATTTATTTTTATGGAGGGTGTAGAACTAATACCTGCCTATAGAGGAAAATATTCAGAAGAAAGGCATACACATGGAATCTAGGTTCTATTTTTGTGCTAATCCTCAGGAAGAGTTGATAATCCACTAGTTCATTATAATGAATGGGTGTAATATCTCTATTCTACGATAGATAGATGGGGTAAGTACAACGCTTTATACAATTACTTACTTGTGTTTTTTAAGGATGGTTCTCAAGATCGGAACAGAACGGGATGGAAAACAAGATTCACAACATCACAGTTATTTTGATTTTCTTGTCTTTGAGGGAGGCATGGAATACAGTAAGATGGGAGGGTCAGTGTTTAGGATCTCTAATTCAAGTGAAAATAAAGGGACTACTGCATCGGTGAGGTTCTTTGTTGATATAGGGAAAACACTAATATGCTCTGCAACTCTCCTCTTTGATCGGTAGCTCATCTAAGGTTACAGGGAGGCTAGGTGATATAGAAACCTCCGGATAACAGACTGAAACTCAATGTGAAAGGTTCTTTCATGAATGGACTGATGTGGGGGCGGTATGGGGCGAAACATAAGAGGCTCGGTGTTAGTAGCTTTTACCAGCTTTTAAAGATGAGAAATCTCGTTGGGCACAGAGGTTCGGGTGCTACACACGGGCGTTATGCTATGAAAAAGGATAATGTTGACATTTTCAGATGTGGAATCAAACTTCGAGGTTCTGATTTGAGCCCTACAAGGGAAAGGTGGGGTGACATGGTGTTTAACTTACATCATTCATGTTTGTTCCTTGGGGATTAGCAATGGATATGTGGTTCTTCATATTCCTAGGGAGGCAAACTTTGATGTGGATGATCTTTCCCGAGGGGGTAGTCTTGACGACCCCTTGTGGGTCTTCTCGAGAGTGGGGTAACATTCTTACGAATGTATTGGTTTTATACTTGGAGATGCATTAGGGATTCATCATTTTAATTTGAATTGAATTTTTTTTCTTTGTTCTTTCTTCATATTTGAATAAAAAATAAAATTTTGATCATATGAAAATGAGAGGAGAGGGGGTTTCCTTTTATATGTGAGTTGAGTGGTATAGTTTTAATTATTTAAAATTAAAAAATAAAACCATGATTTTAACATGAAAAAGGATAAAAATCAGTCATTATATAACTATATAGTTTATACTATCAAAATATGGTCACCCAATTGGTTTTGGACAATTTCCTAGGTCATTTTACCCGTTATCAATTTTGTTTAACCCTTGGTAATCCCTTTTTAACCTTAGTCATGGTTATTAATTTTTATTTTTATTATTATTCTTCCTACTTAGAAATTAAGTTTAACATATTAGATAGTATAAATTAATCTAATTACATATATGGAATTATTTCCTCCATATTCAATTATTATACTTAGAATATTATAATTTAAAATTTAGCTAGTATATGAATAAAAAAAACACTTTTCCAAATAAAAATGTTTCAAATCTTTAAACATTTTCTTTATGAAAATTCAATTTTAAATTGATTCCAATGAACTTAATTGGATTAATATATATATAATTTAACTAATTTTTTATAACCGCAATAAAATGATATATATCTTTTAAATAATTCTAATGAAAGGGAATTGTTTAATAAAAAACATTATTTTTCACCACTCGTTGAAAAATTTATCTCTTTATAAAATTATAATAAAAATAAAACTAATATAATTATGATATTATGATTTAAGAAATTAATTTAACTATGTAAAATAAATTTAAAAAAAATAGAAAATTTTAATTTTAAAATATGTTTGAAAAATGAAAAAAAATTATTTTTCTAAATATATTATTAAGTGTAAAATTTGATTTATTATTAACTATTAATACACTTAAGATATATATTAAAAGTTTTATTCAATTTTAAATCAAGAAATTTCATTAAAATAATTCATCAAAATTTATTTATTTAATAGGTTGATGTAAAACGTGTTAGTGAACAAAATAATATTTCTTCCAAAAAAGATTTTCTTTATTTCAAAACTCTTCTTATTTTTATTTATAATTAATTGGTTACCAAATAAATTATTTTATATTCATGTGTAAAACTTATATTTTTATAATTTAGTTATTACTATTTATACACTCTATTCCAATTGTTAGGTGATAAAAATCGTGTTAAATAATAATATTTTAATCGTATATTGTGTTTTATTAAAAATTTGTATTATGTATAGGGAAAACTATCAATGGAATTAAAAATAATTGAAATTTAATATTTCCAAAAATATCGTTGTGTTACCATGTACACTCTTAAATAAATTACACCCTCTTAGTTTGATGTTTTTCTCAGTAGAAAAGGTATTTACATTTGAAAATCTCATTGTCGGAAACCCACATTATAAAAACGGTTAATAAAACTTCTTTTTGAAAAGAAATAAGTGGATGTGATAATTTATCCAATAATAACACATTATATGGTTTCTATATATACAAAAATTAGTGGTTAGTTAAAATATGGATATAGAGAATAAAAATAACACAAAAATACTAATGGAGAGTGATAAAGAACATAGTCAAGAGAAATTTAACTACCAAAAATACATATATATGTGATACATGAAAATACCATTCCTTAATCATAAATGAAGGTAAATTTATAACATTTTATTTTTATATCCTTCTCTAGAAGTTTAATAATTTACAATAGAATATATACTTACATGATGTAATTCCATTTCATATTACAGAATCACAGACATTTTCTATGCTTTGATCAATATTCACATCATATCTTATATTAAGAAATGATGATTATTTTTTATGTCTCTAAAGCACCAATGGATTATAAGATCTATAAAATAATGGTAATTGATTACTTATTTTTCTAGTTTTTATAAAAAATATAATTGTTATTGAATTTTATCCAATAAAATCCAAAGTTTTACTTAATCAATTCCATGAATTGTTAACCTTAATGCTCTTACATGTCTATAAAAATTGAACTATAGAAAATTATAAATAAGGTCACTGAGTTTCCAAAATCAATATATTTTTAATCCCTAAACAACTTGAAATATCCATTTATGTCACATACCAAATATCATAATAAATTGATTATACATTCTCCTAAAACATGGTAATATCCCAAATTTCCCAAAACCATAATTAAAACATATATGCTTTTAAAAATTAACTATTTCTTAATAAAATCATGGATTACTGAATATATTACATAAATCAAAAAAAGGTTATAAAATCCATTTATAATAACATAAAACACTTTATAATCAAATCTTTAATCTTTTCCAAGGTAATCAATCCTATAAAATTTTCTTTATCTATATAAATCATCTCTTTATTGAAATTAAACAAAATTTTCTCAACATCAGAAGCATAATAATGGTTGTCTTCTCTTAATCTTTTGTTCTCTATAAAATTTCACCCTTCCATTAAATCAGATTTTTAATTTATCAGAACCATTTAATATATTGATTAAAATACTTGATGAAAAACTTCTACAGAGCATTACTTATATATTTATTAATTTATAAATTCTAATACATAAACACTTCAATCATTATAATTCATTCTTTTGATTTTTCATTATATTCCTTAACAAATCAACACATTCATGTTTCGTCTTTAGTCTATTTAATAAAAAAATACTTGTAACACAATTTTTATCTTATTCTTGATATTTAACCTTAAGAAATTGATTTGTATAATTCTCATACTATCTAAATTTGTAACATGGAACAATTTATTAAGCCTTATGATGACTATTATTCTCATCTAATTCACTTATTAGAATTTTAATTTTTTATCAAATAATTCTTAATCAGTTTTCTTATTCTCAACCCATAAAAATTATCATCTTTCCTTTAAGACATTCCATATAGTATTTCTACCCACATTCCCAACATATAAAAAACGTAATTTTCCTTCTATGAAGGTCTCCACAACTTGAGAACACAAACAACTCTATCCTCGTATTCTTTGTAATGTCTAATAGTTTCCTAAGGTTCATGTTGTTAATCAAATATTTTGATAACTTATTAGGAATAATCATAATATCTTACACACTAATTATCATCATGTTTTGTTTCTAATCAACACATTTTCTATTACATTCAAATTTAACTCAGTTCCTTCTAGTTCCCTCCATTGATGAAAAGAATTATAGTGTGAGAACATATAATTATTTTTATAAAACCATACAATCATGAAAATTAATTTATATGATTAATAAATAATAACAACAACTTTTAAATTTATGACACCTTAGTCTTAACCTAGGTAATTTACGGTTATTATTCAAATCCTTCATAAAGGTTTGTTAATATGTTTTCAATTTCAGAAACTTACCCCCACAATAGTTTCAAACCATGTGCATAATAAAGGATTTTTTTCATGTATGAGGTACTAATTGAGTGAATCTAAAAAATCCATTTTTAATATTTATTACCACTAGGTGTAATTTTAATGGAACCACATCCACATATATTATCCAGATAGGGATGTAAATCTAGGAATATACTTCCACTATCCTCTAACAATATTCCAAGATAATTTACGATATATAAAATTATACTAAGACATATACATAGATATATCCCTTGATATTTCCAATGAAATATACCTGTGGATCACACAATCAATTTATCATACATGTTTCTAAAGGTTAAATAAACCTTTCCCTTAATAACAACTTTAAAGAACCATGCTTTTTATAAATATATATCACATATTTGGATATGAATATTCAATACATTTCATGGAAAAATTCCCTGAGATCATGATATTTTAGTGTCTCTAGAGACTATAAACACAATATTCTTATATCATGAAAGATATTTAAAATATTCCAGAAATATAATCACACATAGTACACCTCCCAGGCATACCCTACATTAACTTTTATTCATAAAAAGAAGAATGAAGCAAAAGAAAAGTTAAGCTCATATTCTTATTAAGGGTAAACATGGGTTATAATAATATATTATCATATGAAATCATAATATAAGTATAAGGGTATGTGATCATGAACATTACTTACAATATTCATACTAGACCTGTCATAGATCATAAACATGATTTATGGCATAAAACATTATCTTTCCATAAAATAAGGTCCATACGAGTGAGAGACCATCATAAATCACCAATGAACAACAATCAAAATTCACAAAAGTGTGGAACCATCATAAATATATAAAAGAATTTATATTTTGAGGTTTAATACCCAGACCATCAGTATATTGGATCAGGACTTATCACCTATTTCCTAATGTTTGTCAAGACTTATTACTTTTTTCCCATTTTGGATTAGGACACACCTATTTCACATAGTGGATTAGTACTCACATAGATACTATAGTTGATCATACCCACCGGATAGTTTTCCACTACTATCTCATGATATATAAAGCATTAACAACTTTTTCAGTGTGATATATAAGTACCACCAATCCAATAATAAAATTATAATTTTTTGTGATGAAATATCATAAAAATTTCATCATACCATCACATCATAACACATTTAAAGAAAATGGGTTTCCTAAACATTTCATCAATTCACCATAAAATTCCCTATTAAAAATAAATTATTTTTATAAAAATTTCAATAATATAAACATTAACAATCCCTATAATGAATAAAGATTGTATCATTCAATATTATCCTCGGTAAGTCATAAGTAACATCTATTAATTTCAATTTATTTAGAAATTGATTTTAAAAGGCCACATGAATAATTTCTTTAAGAAAATAAAATTTTTAACTAAAAATATCTTTTTAGTGAAATAAATGTTTTTCAAAATTATTTTCATTGAAAATTACTTTGGAAACATATAAAATAATCTTTAAAAATCATTTAAAACATTTCCTAAGGAAAATATCTTTCAATTTTGATAATAAAATATTATAAAATATTTTTAAAATTCATATATTTGAAAATAAACATTGAAACTTATAAAATAATATTTAAAAATTTGATTGGTCATGATAGTGAAAAATATTTCTCATGATTTACACGTAAAAAATGTTCACTTTCACATTTTCGCTAATAGTCAAAAGAGCCTTTTTGGAAATGACATACAGATTCATTTTTAAAATCGTTGTAAAAAGAAAAACATGTGTAATAATTTCATAAATATATTTTTTTGATAACATTAAAATATTTTTGAAAATAATTTTAGATAACATGGATATGGAAGAAAAAAGGGTTTTCGACCGAAGAGACAAATAAAGTTGATTTTTTATAAATATATTATTTCAAATGATATAATAAATAAAGATATTAAAATGATGGAAAATTGTTTCATCATTAAATATATATATATATATAAGAATAAAATTCATGTGTTTCTTGAGATATGGGTTATAAAATTTCATCATCATAAGCATAAATATAATCCATCCTGATAAATGATGAGATTGTATCTAAAAACCCATAACACTTTTGTAATTTTGATTTGTAAGCTCCATGAAATAATAAAATTAAAGAAAAAATAAAATATCTTTATAATAAAAAATATAATTATATTACTTTTCAAATTATCTACATTTAAACCTCATAAAAGAGATAGGTTCGTAACACAACATCTGTCACAAAGAAGACATATTATGATAAAAATACCATACTAATTTAGTGTCATTGAAATTGTAAACCATATAAAATATAGATCATAAAATAGTTATTTAGATACCCATAATTTTCATGAATAAATCATTAAAAAATGGATAGTATATACCCCACATAAAACAAACATCTAATGAATATGACATGTGGCTCACAGAAAATAAAAGAGAGAAGTTAATCTTTTACCTTAATTTAGGAAATACACAATAAAAATTAGAACCTATTGTATAATAAATATAGGTTTATTATAAATCTAATAAATTTCATTAATTATACATGTAATACCATATAATATTTAATTAATACCTTTTATAACCATTTTATTTAAAATTCCCTCTTAAAATCACATTTTTTGTAATAACTGCTTCTTTTTTGTGACTTTTTTATTTTTTCTTTTTGGTCCCCTAACAATGATTATAGTTCCATTATCTAAAAATATTTTACAATTATATTAAAAAAATTTCAATTTAATAAATATTTATTTATTTATTGTAATAAAATTTATAGAAGGAAAATTAAATACAATATTTCTGGAGATGGTATGTCGTACATACACATGAACATTGCTTCCATTTTCTCAAGGAATGGAATGGAAGTAAGGTAAATAATTAATAACATTTATTTATTATATATTATTTCATATATATATATATATCACATATATTTGTTAAATTTATCATTATCACCTTCTATTAAAAAATTGTGAAAAATGAATCACATCTCTTCGGGAAGTGGTAGTTCACCGTACACAGGAATGACGTTATCGTTTCCACTAAAGAATTAAAAGTAGGAATTTATATGTGATATAAAATTTTAATAAGTATAATTATATTATGAAAATAATATATTTACATTATATCCTTCATCATACCCAACCATGAGAGGAGTTTACGGAAAACATGTCATATCGGTTTCTGAGGCGGTAGTCTGTTGTATAAACGAATGATGTTCTCGTTTCCCCTTTGAGGGAAGAGGAAATTGATGTAGGTCATTACCATAGTATAATAACATCTATGTATATAGAATATATTTTGGTTATTATATTATAATGTATTAATAATATTTAAATGATGTAGAGGATGAAATGAAATAAAAACACTCATTGAAGAACGTTGCCTCTTCTTCGGGTAACCTCCTTGGGTTTGTGCATAAATCCTTCCTAAGATGGATTTGTGATAAAATTAATGATTATAGGATGATATAATGGAATTATTTATGGCATTTGTTTGGTATTTTATAAGACAAATGGTTTTTGAAAAGTTCAAAGGATATGAGTGGGGTGGCCTTTAATAAGTGAGGTTAGTGGCACACAAGTAATTTTTGAAAATAAAAAACCATACCCACATTTTTACATGGTAAAAGGATCCAATATATTACATTATCTAATATTAGATTTTATAGGGTCTATGTTTTTATACAAATATAGTTTTTAAAAAATTTATAGGTCATTTTACCCCTTATTTTTTTAGTTTAACCTCGTGGTAAACCCATTTTAACATTTACTAAAGTATTTAACTTTTACATTATTTACTGTTATATATGGAAAAACGTTATTTTGAACATATTATATAATATAAATTCTGATTATACTAATTATGGAATCCATTTTTCCAAATTTCATTCACAAAATATGAAATATTTTATTTACAATTAGACTCGTAAACACGATGAAATAACGGTTTTCTTAATATAAAAGGTTCAAAATCATAGAACGTTTTTATATAAAAATACATTATGAAATTCAATAAAATTAAATAAAATGCTTTAATGTGTATATATATATTGACAATTTTTTATTTTAAAATTATTTGAAAATAAAATCTAAATTATATATTCTTTGAATGAAAAGACATTCTTTAAATAAAAACTTATATTTTCCACTATTCATTGGAAAATTTACCTTTTTTAAAAATTCTCAGAAATTGACCACATTATAATTGTGAAATTACTATTTTTAATAAAAATTTAATATTTAAAAATATATTTTATTATATTTAAAAAATAATAATTTTAAAATAAGTCTACAATATAAGATAAAATTACTTTTTAGATAAATTTTGTTTTCAGTGTAAAATTTTATTTATATATCATATTGAAAATTGATATAATTATTTAAAACAATTATTGAATATATAATATATTAATTACATTAAAAAAATTCAACCAAAGTTATTTTTTTAATTTATAGAAAAAAATGGATCTTTTCATAGAAAATACTATTTTTCATAAGAATATTTTATTTATTCTCAAATGGTTCTTATTTTAATTTTTAAATAATTGGTCACAAAAAAATCATTTTATATTAATGTTTAAACCATATATTTTCATAATTTTTTAATTAATATTCATACACACCATTCCAACAACTAGGTGATAACTATCAGACTAAATGATAATATTTTTCGTAGTTTTTCGTGTTTTGTTAAAACTTAGTGTTTTGTGTAGAAAAAGATATCAGAGAAATTAAATAAATTTTAAAATAAAATATTTCATAAAATAAAAAGCTTTTACATGAGGTTTTGGGACTGAGACATTAGAAAGTCTCATAGTTTCATTCTTAGATGAATGATTTGACTATAAAGATAGTAGAAAATTAAGTTCTTACAGCTCAAAGAGGGTATAATCTTTTGATTGAATAATATTTTTTATAAGTAATTGGAAAATGGGGTGAATAGTTGTTCTATTTTAATTATACTCTTAATCCTTTGAAGATATGAGAAAAAATTAATTGGTTGAAACATTATCATTAAATTTAAGCCTCCCTTTACACTCTAGTTGATTTATAAAATTCATCCAAACAGATTTTACTGTGATCCACCTATGTTCATATATGTTTTATTCCCTTTGTGATACCATAGATGATAATATATAATATAGAGATTTCTAAATCATTTTTACATGATAAATTAAAAAATCATTCAAACATTACTTTTTGATGAAATAATTTCTTTCATTCATCATGTGCATTATATTTCATTAACATTACATCATGTTGAATGTCAAGGACACCTATTATTTTTATAATATTGAGTGAAACGAAATTTTAAACTCAATTTATAAAATACTAAAATACGTTCTATGAGAACCTCCATTAATTAATTAATATCACAAGTATTATAACTGATGTTCTAGTTCCAATCATTCTGAGATCATCTAGTTTATAAGCATAATTTATGTAAATATGTCCCAAAGGTAAAATTCTCTAAATTTTCCTATGTTTATAGACATTGAGAGAATAGATATATTTTTTCTAAGGAGATATAATAGTTCCAAAAATATTCAATATTTTTTATATTTTTTAGAATTTTTCTTATGTTTTATATGGGGAAAACATAGCTGAAATAGACTTGGTTTTTTCCCAAATTTTCCTTCATAATTTTTTTCGTGATATGTTTCATTCCTTTTTCATTTCTCAAGTACTCTATATTTCTTAGATCACGAAAAGTGTGTGTCCAATGATAAAAGACACAAATTTTCCCCATGGTTCCCTTTTTTGGATTCCATTATGAAAAGTGGTGTGTCACTTTCAATTGTATACTTAAGGTCTTTCGAGCCATACAGTTATACTTATATAGTATAGGGTCTTATATATTAGACCAATTATTTGTGTTGTTTATGTTCTTCTAGATTATAACCTATATTATTTTCGTTTTGGGTCCTCTATCTTGGACATTAAGATTCAATATATTAGGTTCCTCTATAATATACCATGTTTTTATCTGTACACTAAATACAAAGATTTGGGGAAGGATATGTATTCTTGATAGATTCAATACCCAATACACATTCTTTTATTATTAATGATAGGTATTCATAAAGGGTTCATACAAACCATATCCTTACTTATATGATGATGATTGTGTTTTCATGAATGTTTTGAACACCCCAAAATGAGATTTGAGGATAAAGAATTTGTATTAATGGAGGGATCAAACTCCCTAGATACATGCTAAGATGATGAATGATAGGTATTCATGGAGGGATTGAACACCCTACATCCATAATGAAATATGATTTTTTTATGGTAGATTCATGATATTGGTACCTTTGATAGTTATAATATGGGTTTTTTAAATCACATCTCATGGTTTTTGAACGGAGGGTGGTGGAATGGAGAAGACATGTCAGGTATGCTCGTAAAACACTCTGAGGTGAAATGTTCCACTGTGACATTATTGGTGATCATGAGGATTTAATGTCCTTTCGTACAAGGAGTAGATGCCTCTAGTTGATGGTTCTAAGTCCCTTATACAGATATAACCCATACATGATCAAAGAGAGGTCCCCCAATCCTTTAATAGTGCTATGATATATTTATGAATATTCAAACACTTGTAATGTGAAGTATATTATGGAATAAAGACTATCCAAGGAGGGTTCCAGAACCTGGGGATGTTATTTTAATGGTTGTGAAGATTTTTCCCTATGTCATGTCATTTTGTGTTATAAAATGAGGTTCACTAAAAGGATCAAGAATGAAGTACCAGATTACTACATTGAGAATGGGTAAATTACATGGTTATGTGACATTAAGGGTTTTAAATCCACTAGAACAGTTTGGAAATAGGAATTGTAAATCATGGTCTAGGTATATATGAGTCAACTGAAAATAGAATCTTGTGGGTATAGGTCATCCAATAGTAATAGTGAAAACTAGTATCACATTAGTCAGGGAAAACTCTCATGGATTTATAGGGGACCATTCCTCCATGACTAAAACATCCCCTAAGAACAATCTATGATTTGTTGTATTATTCACTAGTGAACCCAAATATGGATTTTAAATTAACAATTCCCTGTTATAAATATACTACATGAGAGAACCAATTGATATAGATTGAGGCTATGGGGTTCCATGAGAAGTGTATCCACTAATGAAATTGGTGGGTGTTTACTAAGACATCAAATAAAATAATTTGTTTTAAGGAATATTTATGATTCATTAAAGTTTCAACCACACTAAATGTTTTTCCCATGTATTAATCACATTTTCAAGACACGAAGATGTGATAAATAATTTATCTAAATTTTCCCCAGACCATGGGGTCATGTTATCATAGATTATATTATACTTTGGATAGAGTATGTTCTATATGAGCATTGTACCTTTATTATTTATTATCTAAATTTTTCATACGATTTATAGTTATAGATCTTATTGAGTAAAATTTTTCTTTTGATCATACAAAAATTTATGAGTTTTTAAACTGATAATTTCTATGTCATTTTCACAAGTTTTATGGTATTTCTATGTATACCATAAATGGGTAATTTTTATGGTCTTGTAGGTTTATCCAAAGTGTCTACAGTTTAAGGTCATAATGAATGGGGACATGATATCAGGGCAGTCTTACACATTATCTTAATTAGGGATCCCAAGGTTATATGTACATCAATACCCTTTTAAAAAGAGATTAGTGTTTTCTAAATCATGTCTTAAGGCTCATGGGTCATGATCAATGGTATTATATAGTCATACTGAGGATGATCATGAATCAAGACATTGAGAAAATTTCCACTATGCTGATGTTAGGGCTCACAAGGATCAGAAGAACCTTTTGTTGGTGAAAATACAAAAACTTTAACAGGGGAGAGGCACTTATGCAGAAGCCAAGGGACGAAATTTATAGTAAATAAAAGGGTCCCTTGATGTTGGGTATTCATATACAATGATATGGAATATTTATAGAGACCAAGGTTCACATGTAATGAAATGTGATTCATGGAAGGAGGTTCCCATAAAGACAGAGAGAGCACCCAAAACATTGGTTTACCATGATTAGCATATTATCGTTCTTTAATAAAGATTGATCGTGGAAGATGGTGTGCATAGTTTTATGTCATGTAGTAGAGATTCATATTTTATGTTCTTTAACATCATGTGGTGAGGATTTATTTCATAGAAATTATTGTCATGTGGTAAGGATGAAATAACTGATATGAAATTATGTAAGATATCCTTGAGGACATTTTTAACTAGTTAAGGGAATTTAGATGTGATATAAATATATTATACATTTATACTTATGGGTATCCATATAATAGATCCCGTCCTATATATATCTATCTCATATTCATGTAATATATGTAGATTTGATTCATACATAGGTGAATCTAGTCTTATGACATGACTATACTAAGGTATTTCAATGATAGAGTAGGGGTATATGAAATTTATATGGTTGGTCTTCCCTATTCACCCTATGTATTTTTTAGGGTCGGAATAATTCCATAGTCTCGTTTCCTATTTGGATACCCATAGGGATAAAAGTAACATGTGGGGAGTGGAATTATTCATAGTCCATACACTATATTTGTGAGGCCTACTCTGGCTGGATTTAGCCAGCATATAGGAAATAGGGATTAAATATATCTTTGTGTAGGTATTTCAGTGAGGTTAAGTGTTACTATAATTTTTTTAACAAAACGTTGTGAGGGAAAACCCACTTTATTAATTCATATCATGGCTTGGTGATAGGTTGGCATAGTTTTACAACATATCCCATAGGAATAGGAATAAATACACTTGTATTTTTGGGGAATTTAGAAGTCCCTTTACATAAACCAGATTTATTTGTATAGAAGAGGGTTATGTTTTAGTTGAAAGGTAGTTCATCCACTATAATTTGGGAACATGATACCTTACTATTAACAGTGATGTTGTGGTGACGTTCTCTCATATTGTGATATTCTTTCACTAGTGGGTTCATTTCTAAAGTCTCATGACCAACCAAGGTTGAAACATCCAATATGGATAAATAACCTCCAATGTTTATTGTATTGATAAACAGATGGGTTGTCCTAATAAAATAAAGTAGGGTGTCACTACATATCTAGATATATTAGGAATCAAGACACATGTAGTTATTAAAGGAATATATTATCTATATAGATCTACTTCAAATGTAGGGAGAGTGATTTTGTTATCTTTTCGTAGTGAGTTCCAACATCATGGATGGTTATGGGGTCCACTATATATATTGAGATCATTAGTAGGGATATCTAATTTCAAAATTTCATTCAATTATGGTGATTAAATATTCATCACTAATGCATATGAAAGTAAAGGATTTTATACTCTATTAAATTTTATGTCTTGAAGGATGAACCATATTTCACATAATTTAATTTCATGGGACTAGAACATATCACCAAGAAGAATGAATAAATTTTGGAAATCTGTAATTCATAAGATATTTAGACCTTTTGATATAGGGGTACATGAATACAATATTACAATCATTCTTTAAAGATGTAAATGATGTAAAAATATGTAACATTAAGTGTATCCTAATCCATATGAATAGTCTTGTAATGGGAAGTGTAAATCCTGACCTAATAATATATTAGTCAATGGGTAGTGGAGACTAGTGGCTATGGGTTAATAATCTGTAGTTGAAGATAACCTATATCCCACATATTTCGGAAAAAAACTCTTGGATTGAAGTGAGGACTATTGTTTAGGGTCATAATATCCACTAGTGGTATTCTCCAAGGTGTTATTTTATTCACTAATGACTCCTTGTAGGGTCTATTTAGATTAAATTTCCCCTATTACCAGTTTAATAATGTTGGGAACTATGAACAGGGGAACCCATGGTCCATGGGGTTCCATGAGAAGCATATAAACTCAAGGAATTGTTTAGAATCAACTCATATATCGAAGATATGAAGTTGGTTCATGGAGAATATAATATTCAAGAAGGTTTAGATCACCCTAAATGTTACACCAATGTGAATTGAACAGATTTCTTGGTAAAGGGATAAAACATGAGATCTATGAGTATACAATCATAAAATAGGAATATCTCTTCCATATGAAGCCCTCTTTTTGGGTATTTTAATAACATGATACAAGTAAATTTTCAAGTAGAATAATTTCATGTTACTATGTCGTTGTTACCTACCTTTGGAAAGAACATAGTTCAGTCACACTTGTTAGAGCATATTTCTATGTTCTGTAAGCTCAAAGGATTCATGCTCAGCATGAGTATCAAGAGACAATATGACTATCAATTAATCATTGTGAGATTTCATGACATAGAATATGCAGGGGGTTTCCCATTTCGATACAAAATGTAATCCCTAAATAAATATGGTTATCATCGAGGAACATATATGGTAGTGATGAAAATTTATGGATGGATATGAAATGAAATATCTAGGAGTCACTATGTATCCTATATCATGGGAATAAAGTTCCAAATAGTTCATATTAGAGAATACCCTATGTAGATCAGACCCATAAAAAGGGGAGGGGAATTATTTTTTTCTTTACGTCATGTATGGACCTAGGATTAGAGACCCATGCATCACTACATATCCTATAAGTATAAAAATAAATACAAGAATATGTCTTCAAAATAAAAACCATTGCATAGATCATTCCCATGCACAATAAAATGAGACATCATTACTTATATGCGTAGAATTCTCATATGATAAAGGATTCTACATGGTTCTAGTTCCCATGTAGGGAATAATTAATGGATTATCGTGAATTTTTTATTTAAGAGTTTCTATATATGTCAAGGGGAGGAGAATCAAGCCACCTATAGTTTTGATATATTATCTCTATGTAGATATGATTATTATATAGGAATATGGTATTCTTATTTTATATATGTTGTTTTTGTTTTTTTAGATTACATCTAGGTTGAAGATTATAGGATCAGGATGTTGTTATGTATCATATAATAGTATAAATCATGTCACGCAATGTTCTTGTATGTGAAATTCCCTGATAAAGTATGACCCAAACATAGAGGGTGGAATTAATCCATTTATATTGTGACTGGACCCCTAATTTGATATCCATGTTTCACTATATATCCTTTAGATGTAGGAATCAATCCAAACTTTGTTATTGTGGAATTTTTATGCATTGGTTCATCCTATATATAGTGAGGTTGGATTTTTATATTCAATACATCTTGGATAGATATTTTATATCAGGACGTCACTACATATCCTATGATAATAGGTGTTAATCCACATGTGGAAATTATATGAAAAATTACCTACAAAGATCAACCCATAAGAAAGGAGGGGACATTTTTTCTTTTATATTATTCTTGGTCCAAGGATTTTTCATCCAGGCATCACTACATATCATATGATAATGGGAACCAAGCCACATGTACTCATGATTGGCTCCCAATGTAGATCAAACATGTACATGTGGAAGGGTCATATCATTGTATCATGGATAACCCCAATATTAGAGACTTGGTCATCACATTATATCATGTGTTAATAGTAATCAAGCCACAAGTAATTCTTAGAATGATAATTCCATGATCTTCTTGAATTCCTAGGCTGGGAATGAAATTTTTATAGTATTGTGGAAGGGATAAGATATATGGTTTGAGAATGAATATGAATCCTTCAGTAATAGGTGTTAATCTATAAATAGTTTTTGGATTGGTTGTCTAGTTTATAGTCATACGTATACGAATTAGGTATAAAGGAATAAATCACTAAGAAATTCTAGATCTATCTTGGACATTGTAAAATGGGTAAAATAAATCATGTCTTTAAATTCAAATATCTAGGATGATTTTTTTTTCAAATTGGTGGGATTAATGTCGCCCCATTAGGAAAATAGCCCATGGGATTTAGGGATACATTTCCTCTGTGACCAAAATATCCACATGGCATAGGCTATTAGTAGTTTATCATTCACCAGTGATTCATAGTGAGGTATATTCTATAAATAAAACAACCCCTAGGTAGAAGATCTTAAATGTTGTGTTTTCACCAGTGAGTCCTAGAAGGGTCACTTCCAAACCAAAATATATACTACGAACAGGATCATAGATGATTCTATATTTATTAGATATTCCTAGTGGGTTTCTTTGAGGAATGGTAAATCTCTAATTTCAATATACCATTAGATAACATGAACTTAATATATCAATAAATTTAGACATGAAATTGGGGGACGATGTTATCCTCATGAAAAGTGGGTGTCAAATGGGATTTTCAAGATCAAGTAATTACGTCTTCATATGGGATGCACACCTCAAAATGAAAGGGTTCCTGAATTGGATGTTATAATCTTTCTTTTATAATGTTCATAATGTGCAGATGACTAGCATTGAGGATATCCAAATTCACTTGAGTAGTTGTGTTTTGGGAAGTTTAAATGTTGACCCAAAAACATCTGAGTCAATTGTTGGTGGAGATATATGTGTATAGGTCAACCATAAAAAAAATTGGAATTCCATATTCCATGTAGTTAGGAAAATATATTTTATATTTATGGGGGGGACTCCTCTAGGACCAGTTTATCTACTATAAGTAATCACTTTTGCATTGAGTTATTCGCCATTGAATCTACTAGAGTCCATTTGTATTGACCAATCCCTATTACCAATTTACTATAGTGTAACTTAGTGATAGGTATCTCAAAGTCCATGGGGTTCCTAGAGAAGGATATCAACTCATGGAATCGGTTGGTATCACCACATATATCAAATATACAAATTTGGTTCAAGTGGAACATAAGATTCGAGAAGGGCTTGAGCAACCTAATGGCTATTCCATCATGAATTGAACATATTTTCAAGGTGAAGGGATAAAAAAATATAATTATTGAGTACATAGTCACTAAGATAATGATATGTTTATCATGAAGACCCCATGATGTGTAGTTTAACATTATGTTACTAGGATGTTCTCGTGATGTTTAACATCAAGTGACTTGGATGTTTTTGCACAGTTTAACATTAAGTGACTAGGATGAAGTCATGTACTTTAGTGTCATGGTTCTACGATGTTTTTCTCTATATTTTAATAGCTCAAACATCAATAACATTTTTCATAGAAGCATTCCAAGATCCCTAACCTCACTTTGAGTCATACCTAGCATTATAAAAAAACAATTATGCATTCGATTGAGTTGTGTGAGGTCATGTGGTAGGGAATATTTTGATATGGGTGTAAATCACTACATAAACGTGGTTATAATTACGGAAAATATTTTGGGATTATGATAACTCACATTTGGGACTAAAATGGGAGATTTATGCGTCCCTATATATAAATTTATAATAATAATATATCCACGTGATGTTATTAGATTATGTCCCCACATAGATCGAAATCATAAGTGGGAAATGGGTAAATTAATAAAAATATAGTTAGGCCATGATATAAGATTTGGGAGTCACCACATATCTCATGCAAGCAAGAATAAAGCCACACATAGTTATAGAGAAAGTGATTTGCATAGGTTTTACCCATATGCAGAGAGGCGTTCATTTCTTTCCCTCTATTTATTTAATATTTTTCTTCGACCAAGGATTTGAGATCTAGGTATCACTTTTCATCCTATATAAATAGTAATAAAGACACACAAAGTTATTAAGTAAAATATTCTCCGTTCAGTTATAACCCATACATAGGGATGAGACATTTTCCTAATTATACTAAAGATGGACACATGATTTGAGATCTGAGTGCAACTACATCTCATGTGATAATAATAATAAACAAACACATAGTTCTTAGATAGTAAATTTCCCATACATCTCACATTCTTGTGTGGGGAAAGTAAAATATCAGCATAACACATTTGGTCTTGGATATTAGATCTATGAATCACAATATATATTGTTAGATATAGAACCAACCCACACATTGTTCATGAAAAAAATTCCCCACATAGGTATGAACCATATATAGGGAAAATTTTATTTTTATATAGTTTTTCTAGGCCTGATATTTGATTTTTTGTAGAACTATGTATCCTATAAAAACACGAAACAAGTCATATTTAGTAATCATATGAAAACAATTATATGTGGGTACGAATCATACCCATGGATTGAACAATATACCATTTATATTGTGGATTGACCCGGGATTTGAGATTCGAGCATCAATATGAATCATCTAATAACAATAATGAAGCCACACATAGTTATTAGAATCAAACCTTATATATATATGATACACACATATGAATGGTGGTACTTAATTTTTTCCTCTGCATTGATCGAGATCATGTGTAGTGAATCATTTATGACGCTATTGTTGGATTTGGTGTCCTAAAACCAACTAATTTGTACTTTAATCATTAATTAATACTTTATCACATCTTGATTATTATTCTATATGGAAATGCATGTGATACTGTCCTAAGGATAGCTGTTGCAATAAAGGGTCATAGTCGATCCCTGCTATAATGAGAACCCGGAAGTTCCACAACACTGTTCTTGAATATATGTTCTATGGCTGGATGATGTAATTTGAGGGACACAAATAATACAGTCCATTAGGGGTGAGGACTCATAAAACTTTGAGGCACATTCTCATGGTGTCCGCCCTTGGTAATATCCAGGAGGATGTTATAAGAACGAGACCCACCAGTAGGAAATCCACATTTCAAATTGTCATTAAGTGTTCATATCTACAGACGTTTGTATTGGTCCGTAGAATTTATGATTATTATTAATGGGTATTACAACTTGTGCACTTAGATATATTGACAAAAAATGTGATGAAACACTGTTCATGGTGAGGTAGGATACGTTCAATGCGTCACGAGTGATCCTACATTAATAGATAATGTGAGAAAGGATTTCACCCTTATCTTCCATAAAAGAAGTAGATATCTTAGGCCCTTTGATGGAATTTATATAGCCTAAATAAATCCATATCCATGGTGAGTAATGGGAAAGTTCAATTCTAGAAATTAAAAGAAATAATATTCGAGCACATGGGTTGATGGCACTAGCATGCAACCTGCTTGATTCAAGATATTGAGACAGAGGGAATAAATTACACGGTAAGCATTCGTATGAGGTGAAACATTAATGCAGCATCAACTTCTTTCTCTTAGGTGCCTTGACCCATTGTTAGATAGTAATCTTGGAATTTAGGCAAGACTGCCTAATGCTAATGAGAAAGAGGCCTAGAGGGTCACACAGTAAGTGTATCTAAGTATCTCAAGTAGAAAAAATATTATTCATGTATGTGGTTTAATAATCATTTGAGGAATCCTAAATTGTTTTAATGTTGGAGGAAGAATAATTTTAAAACAATATATATATGTCGTGTACATTGAATATACATGCCGTTTAGTTTTAATTTTGGAAATAAAATGAAAAAAAGATATACATATTGTGTACATTAAACGTACATTCCGTGTAGTTTTAATTTTGGAAAGGAAATGAAAAAAGAGTACACGTCGTGTATTAGTGATTACATGTTGTGTAGTTTTTCTAGTCAAGATTTTTTGGAAATAATATCATTTTATTAAAATAATATTTATTATAATCAGAGTGGGTGCATGTTAAGGAATTATTGATTTGAGATGGGGGTTTTCAATAAGAGTTAATGAAATAAAAAAAATTAATGCATTTATTTATTGTCATAACTCTATAACCTCAAACCCAATTATAAATATCCTCACAACCCCAAAACTTTCACTTAATCATTGGGCACAAAAAATCTAGAGAATTCTCTCAAGACCAAAAGAACTCCTTCCTCCAAGAACACTCTCAAGATAGAGAGGGATCCTCCTTCATCAGATCAAGGCGATCTAAGGCGGAAAACTAAAGAAAAGGCTTCTCCACGCTAGAACCAAGAGATTCCTTTGGCGACGTCCATAGATACGTGGAGTATGTTTGGATCACTGCTAGAGGTATCCTACACTTGTATTCTATGACACAATGATGAATCATGTCGGATCGTGACCAGAAACATCAACAGAGAAATAATTCTATCAAGGTAATTCTTGCCAATTAATTAAATTAATTACAACCAACATATGATGATCCTCATTTGTGGTTATGGGACTATTCTTATTATATGTCTAATTCTGTTATTCGATCCATGGAGTCTGGCATTTATCATCATATTGGTCCTAGATTGATCATTTCTAATGACAAAAAGCCAAGTGGGTACATCCACCCAAGATCTTTTGCTGCGTCCGGAACCTACAAGTGGTATCAAAGGTAGGTTATATCATTGATTATAATTATTTAGTTTTTCATTGGTTATTTACACATTTAATAATTTAGTTGTTTCAATTCATGTTAATTGTTCTTTAAATCTAAATATCAAGATCTTTTCCTCCTCTCTCATTTCTCGTTCACCTTACAGAAACTAATTTTCTTTTAATTTTGATTAAAATAAAATAGAGTATCTCGTCTAGAAGGGACAAACATTCCCGGTCGTACTACAACATAATACATGTTTTTTATTTGGAAGTATATGTCGTGTAGTCTAGGTTCAATGACTTTGAATGATCTGCCAAATCAGGTCATGTAAATGGATCCTACCTAAGTCATAAATGACATCGTGTGTTGGCCAGGAACATATGGAAATGGTTTTCGGGTTACACGTCGTGTGGTCCACTGAACACGGCGTGTAGTCCCATCAGGTTAGGGTTGGACCGTGTACTTCGTACACGGCTTTCTTGGCCGGAAACCATGTAACACAGACACTACATGGCATGTTTCCCACTAGACATTCCAAGTACTCCGAAAATTTCTGAAGTATAAAAAACATGCCATGTCCTCAGGCATCTACTTCGGATGGACGATGAACAAAAGTACACATCGTGTAGTCAGAACTATACGTCGTGCACTCATCCAAATTACACAGATCTATAAAAATTTATTATTATATTATACAAACCCTTGAGAAGTTTACCATAGTGCAGGTGTAAAGCTGAGGCAAAACACTTGATAGGTGTTTTATATATGTGTGTTTAATTTAATATCTGCGTAAATGGAAATTCACCAGGTTACCTCCAAGGTACATGTTATATTCAAAGATAATTTTAAATAAATTTATTTGTTTAAAATTATGTTGAATGAGAATCTCAAGGAAATTCAAGAAGATGATTTTAGATAAAAGGATTGACTAATTAAAGATAATTAATTTAATCAAGCATGATTTATCTTAAACAAGAACAATTATATAATTTAATACTAGTTTTATTTATGCATAAATATTGTTGCTTGTATGGATGATCATGTGATAGACCAAGACCTTTGTATGTAAATGGTTTCTTTTAATTTATTAATTTAAATAAAAAAATTTAGCCTGCAAGGCTTCTCCTCAATAATATGTAGGACCTGTGCACCCAAAGATTCTTGTAGGTAAAATCCCATTTTTACCCCTCACCGGCATGTGAGATAAATTTATATGTAATGGACGAAGCTCCCAAGCTTGTGGAGGTGGCTCAAGTCAGGAAAAACCAATCCAAGGAGATACAAAGGGGGACAGGTGGACAGCTGTAAACACGAACCTGAAACGCTCAAGGTATTTCTCCCCTAGGTCTTGGATTAGTTTATCAATTGCTAGATAAAATATCCGATGGAACAAGCTCATGATCATACCATTTATTTTATTTCTTTCAATTGCATGGTTTATACTCCTAATATAGTATATTCATTAAAAGAATCGAATTCTGTGCAATTGACTTTCAATATCAAGTGAGGTACACTAAATTTGTTAATAATATTTCACTTCATGGAGTTAATTACATTCTTCTTTCCAATATCCTTCGCAAAGATGGCCTCAACCCATTTGAAAAAGAATTTGGAAGCAATAAGGATGTACCCCCAACTAATTTATTGTAGCTGGGGGATATATACTAAAAAATTCCATTCCCCATATGAAAAATGGAATATAATACTCTGATATATTGTAATGGCACTGATTCTAGTATCTTGGGACTACATTATTATATTATAAAATATGCAAGGGGTCAAATACAAAAAGAATGATCAATTTAGCAGTTTTAGTGAACTAGAAAAATGAATGTTACCCATTTTACATTGAGAATAAAAATAACAATCATAGTAATGGACAAAATTCTGCATCCATTAAATCATTCAATTAATTAATATTATATCCTTTGGAAAATAAAAAAAATAAGGGTGAGAACAAAGGCTTCGTAAAGTTTATATTCAGTGGAAGTTATGATGAATCAATAAGATATAATAAAAATAGAAAGGTAAATAACTGAACACACATTGAATGTAATCAATAACACAAATATCGTGATTTTAAAATGAATAATAAACATTGAAAGGTAAATAATTGAAGATGTATTTAATTTAATCAATAATATCACTATTAGGAATGGATTAGGAATAATAAACATGGAACGGTAAATAACTAAACACACATGTTATTCAATCAAAAATATAAGAATAAAATTCATCCATAGATAATGTTATTATGAAAATATCATGGATAATGATAATAAATTATTTCTAAATGAATTAAATTCATAATTATTCAACTTCATGATCTCAGGAATCAGGACACCTCTACTACCAATACCTTTCATAATATTAGTTTAAATTTCTGGGTGATTTCGATTTAATTCTAGATTATTGATTTGCCTTAAGAGAATACTAATGCATCAAATGGATATATATAATTGGGCCCCACCCATGTCTTCATGTACAAAAAATTCCTCACATATCGAATATTTGATTTAATTCTGGAATAATGTTCCTTGTGATCAAATATCTATATGGAGTAAGGAATACGGATTTCTCAGTATTTCCCCTGATGATCAAATAACATTAAAAATAGACATTATAAATAAAAATGGAATATTATTTAGTAAATAATAATATTCATGGTATAAATAATATAGATATTTATAATAAATGTAATTTCTAATGAAAAAGTATAACAAGGAAGTGATTGTCTCAAGAGAAAGTTAACAATCACAAAATTAAACAGGAAATGGGAGGTGACCCTCGATTCATCAGGAATATAGGTTTTTGAAATAAAATAAATAATAAATATGTAATCATAATAACTACATAAAATGGGTAGTATATACACCACATTAATGTGAATAGTTGTATACTAACAAATATGTATCAATAAAATGAAAATTGAGTTGAAATCCCTTAAAATGACCATAATATTTATGTGATCATTCATCAATGAATCTGTTATGTGTGTCAAAGGTTAATAAACACACAAAATGTGTATGTAAAACATAATATACTAGAAATTATTACACACATAATCTTAAAATATTAAGGGAAATGAAGAAGTAATATAATACAATGTCATGAAATTGAGTTATCAAATTCTTTACCACTCGGTAACTTTAATGTCAAATACACTTAGAAGAAATAATTTAAATTTAATATTAAAATAACCTGAATTATTAATTACTAAGGATATTACATTTTAAAGGGGTGATATATACACCATATAAAAGAAGTTATGTGTATAACATTGCAATATGCCTCAATGAAGTGAAATTGAGATGATATCCATTACCTCAGGTTTCCTTTTGGTTAAATATGACATTAACTCAAGTATATTTGTTTTCATAGTGTTATTATATTATACCAGAACCATATTCATATTTATAAAATCACATATAATCTTCTTATAAGATGTTCCCACCTGTTTATTAATAATTTTTCATTTTTTATTTGTTTGGGTGTTAATTACCTTGTTTCTCATGCATGTTTTATCATAAAAGTTTTGGTTCAGGAATATATGTTATAAATAAATTATATAAATAATTATATTATTGTTATAAATTTAATATTAACTCCTTAGATTCATATTTCAAATCATTTTTTATCGATGTACATGGAAAAGGAAATGCATCACTTCGTGGAGACGGTAGGTCGTATATACGCACGAGCAGTGATATCATTCCATTAAGGACTAAAATAGAAAGGAAGTGGGAAATATATGAAATTTATAGAATCAATATCATGTCATATATTTCTCATATATTAATTAAATTTTTTATTTTACTTTCCCTATAAAGCATAATTGAAAAAATAATCATGTTACTTTTTGAGGCTGTAGTTTTCCATACACATGAGTGACATTATCGTATTTTAAATGGTATGGAATGTAAGAACTTATATGTGATATTATAATTCTATTAGTATAATAATATCATTAATATTATATATGTACATTATATATGAGCTACATTAGTTCAAGAAGAGGTAGTCCTTTTTACACTTGAATGACAATTTTGTTTTCCATTGGATGTAAGTGGAGTTGGATAAATATTATTCCATTAACAAAATATAATATTATTATATATTCTATTCTATTTTTATAATGTTTTAAGTGTTAATACATAATTTAAGGTGTAATTAGAATAAATAAAATGAAAGACCTTTGTTGAGAAAATTAACTTACCTTAGATAAACCTATTTTCTATATCTTATTAAGGACACTGGAATTCATCCTTTGGGATGATTATATGATACTGAATGTTCCTATGGATTATGGGGATAGATTTTATGAGGGTTTGGTTGAGTCATAGGGCTTGATAGGTGTCAATATCTGAGGGTAGTGAGTTCCCTTTTATTATTGAGGATGAGTGACATTTTTTAAAGACCACAAACTATTCAATAATGGGATGTCACTCTCACCCTATGTCCCTCCTAAATTTTATAAAAATCTCAAAAAAAATTAATATTTTAATGCTTACCCTTTAGGTTTAACAAATTTTACCCTTTTATTTTTCACTATGTAGTTTGTATATTTTTTACCTATAAAATTTATCTTTTATGACTAAAATAAAAATGAATATTTCAAGATAATTTTTACACACTAATAAAAATTATTAAATATTATTTATTAAACAAAAATTATATATGTGTGGAAAATTTATTTTAACATAATAAAAAGAAATGTGTAAAGCCTTTTTTTAACCTAAACTGGTATAATTAAAATTATAATTCATTTTCTAATCATTAAAGACAAAAACTAAGTTGACCACAAGAACTGATATAAATTATTATAATAAAAAATATATAATCCATTTTATAAAATTCAACTCAATGAAGTATAAAATTCTAATTAAAAATAAATATACAATTTTATTTTGAGAAACAATTTTTCTAGAAATCCAATTTTCAACAATATAATGACTATATATTTACAATATGGATAGTAATCTTCATTGGAATTATTTAAAATAATATGTTTACATATATAACATATATATTTAATATAAATAAAATAACATTAAATTTAATTTAAATTAGTTAAAATGGATAATCATTATGCCATTTAAAACAAAAGTAGTTGCTTAGAAAATAAACAGTTTTCTGAAAAATATTTCCTTATATCTTTAAATGTTATTATTTTTATTTATATTAAATTAATAGATAATAAATTTTTTATTACACATATAATAATAAGTTATTATAAATAAAATGGGAAATATTTAACTACTGTATTTTCTATTATTCAATAGATCTTATTTATAAGAGAAATTTTTAAAAAATCATTCTAGGCTTATTTTGACAAAGTATATAGCGACCAAACACCAGAAAGACTGGAGTTATTTTCTTCTAGTATTAAATTGGAATTAAATACATTTAAATTATGTTCAAAAAGACCAAAATTTTTATTAGTCTTGTTAAACAAGATACATGTAACACCCGAGACTTTTATGTTATATAAATCATCAAAGGAATCTTTTTCTACACAAGACTTGCTTGGCTTGTTTTACACGCAATCGCGACCTTCCTCGATAGCTTGCGTTGTACGCAATACCGAGTTTCACTAAACAACAATATGCTATTAAAACTAGCCATTATGAATAGTAATAACCACTTTTTGAAATTTTATAAATTTTATTTTTCAAGATGGACTTCATTTTTGGACTCAGAATATTGAAATTATCCAAGGGTGAAATTTTGGTATTTTTCTGAAAACTTTCAATTTTTGATGAATAGTGAATCCACTAAGTGGTAGGTTAAAAACTGAATTTTGCATAAAACTTAATTTTACCACTTCTGTGAATGGAATTTCAAAAATCTGACAGACACGGTTGATATCAGTAAGTAAAATGTGGTTCAATGAGATAAAAATAATTTTTTGGTGAATAGTAACTTTTTACTTTTTTTTACCGCGGTTAATAGTAAATAGGGTTACTAGGGGTAAATATGATATTACTATTACCCTAAAACATGTCCTAATTCTATTGGATAAGTGTAATCCGACCAAAAACAACCTTATGAATAAAATATGACCATTTAGGCCCACTTGAGTGAGATTATGACATTTATTATTAATTTATTTAAAGAAGGGTTAAAATAGTTAAAATCAAAGTTTAATAAGTAAATCATTTTTAATATGGGGTTACACATAAGATAAATTCGACAATAAATATTAATCAGAAAACTAAAACGATTTCCTACATAATGGTATTTTATTTATAATTTTTAGACATTAAATAATTTAATTTAATTATGACACAACGATGATGGAGTAATTATCTTATTTATGAAATATTGACATAATTGATGTTATAAACACCAAAATAAATGTAATTTGAGACTTTTTATGAATTACACTAATTTTCTAGGTTACTATGATATATTAGTGTTGATTTAATCAACTTGGTTCGAACATATAATTCTGTTATGACTTTCACAAAAATCATATATCAAATAGTGTCAAAATTGACACAAAATAGTTTTTAAATAAAATATTATATTATTAATTGTTATTTTATTCCTAAAAATCTAAGGTTCGGCCAAATGACTTAGATAAGGATATATATACTAATAATAAACAATTTGGGGTTCGTTTGGCATGTTATAGTAAGTGTATTAACCATATAGTGAAAGAAAACAAAAAGACATGGTAAAAGTTAAATTATTTAACATAGAGTTAAATCTAATTGATAAGGTTAAATTAATACCATAAACTTGTCTAAATCCTATTGGTTGATAGGATTCCGACCCATACCCACTTTAGCTTCGAAATAAGACCCTTTGGAAACATTATAAACCGATTTTGACTTTAATATAAAATAATATTTTGAGATATTCCTAAGGTGCCCCTCTCCTCCCTTATAAAAGGGCACCTCCTCCCCCTCCTCCTCACACCAATTTGAGCACTCAAGCTCGGCCAACCCCTGACATTTTCTCCTCTCCACTTCCCTAGAATAATCCTAGAGGTCCTGGTCTTCTTCAAAGAACAATCTTAGTTCCCTAAGTGGAGGATTCAAAGAGGCGTTCCAAAGAAGAGGTAATATCCATTACCGATCTTTTCAATTTCTTTTTTCTTCAAGTTCTTCTTCATTAGTTGTTTCATGATAACATCAGTATTACTTACATACTGATATGTTATTATAAATATGAAACAACCCTAATTTACCTTCTATCCATCCTACGGAAAAAATTAAATCACCGCACGTGCGTACGTACGGAATACTGTCTCCACGCCGTGGTGTAATCTATTTTTCCACCATCACTTTACAAGGATGGGTATAATGGTGTAATGAGTAACTATTTATGATTATTATAAAGTAATATTGATACTGAAATAATATATATATACTCCAATATAGTTCCACGATCATAGGAATGATATCATCACTCGTGCGTAAGTACGGAATACCGTCTCCACGATGTGATGCGACTCGTTCTACATGATCATCATTACATAGTAATTATATAAATGAATTGAATGAATAAATATGATATATGTTACACTAATACCATTCTGGATATAAGGTATCTATAACCTTAAAAGAAGAATAAGAATGTATTCGGCAAAACATGCATAAGAACAAAAGGCAATAAAGACCCGAGTAACAAGTAACAATGAAATATTACTGACAAGAAGCTAAGAATATGACCATATATGATATCATATCAATATTTATGATTCTGGAACAAGTCAGTAACATTATTTAAACCATTATACAGGAGCTTCGGACACGTACAAAGCAAATCGGACCTAAGGTAAGGGAAATATCACAATCTCTTTTTTATCCGAGATTGTTTACTCGTAAGTATTTACTGGGGTGTATTTTATCATCCACATCCATGTTTCATAAATATGTAATATTATTTCCATCCACCTACAATTGTTTAAATCCATTTTTACCCTTAGGTGAGTTTTTAGTAAAAGAAATGAAAGGAATCTTTTGTCGTTTTTCGTACGAGGTACTTTTTGACTTTTCCGACAAAAGTACGAACAATGTTTTTTTTTAACTTATAAGGCATGAATGGATTTATAAAACATTATTTCCAAGAATTTTCCTTTACAAGAATTCAAGTTTATTTTTAATCAACTTCTTTTAGTTTAAAATTGTATGACATGTTAAGAAAGGAAAAGTTTTTTTGAAGTAGAAAGGATATTTTCCTCAAGAATGGAGTTCAAATGTTTTATCAAAATTATTTTCCATCTAAGATAATATAGGGTTCTGTTTTTATCCCTATTATTACACTGATTTGATTATGTTTTGAGGAAATTATTTTTATGAAGTCATTTACCTTATATGATTTGTTTTATGATGTCATGATGTTTCAAGAATCCCATTTTTGTTACATGTGTTATGCGATGATGTATGATTTATGATTATGTGGCACACATAAGAAAGGATTCATTATAAGATGGGTGGGACCTATATCTCCCTCCAATGCATTGGGTGAAGATTTATATCTCATGAGATAGACATGGCTGGAACGGAAGGTTATTTCGGTTCAGTGAAACAGGACTGAAACGAGGAGTGAACTCGGTTCAGAATTGGACTTTGTCTGCTAAGATAGTCTTGGCAATGAGTCATGACTAACAAGAAATGATTTTCCATGATTATGTGTTCATTCCACAAAGTTTCAAGTTTCATGTTATGATTATGGGGATCTCATTTTTACTTCTATGATTTATTCCATGTTAAGATCTTATGATCTCTTTTGCAGGTTATGATTTTCAAAAATATATGATATGATTTTTATTTCCTTTATTTGCCCTTGCTGAGCATTTGAGCTCACCCTTTTATGTTTTCTTTTCCCCAGGTCAGGAAGATGGATATTAAGTAGAATATGCTAAAAGGGACCCTAGATATGAGGAAATAAATGGGAGACACTGTAGAAGAATTATGAACCATTTGTTTATGTTTCCCAATTTCTAAAGACACTATACCTATACGGTCCTTTGTGGTTTTGTCATATGTTGTAATAAGTGTGCTTCAATTTTGAAGTATTAACAATGTATGTAAAGTATGGGTCGTTATAGTTGGTATCAGAGGAAAGGTATAGTCAACCTTTGGAAACTAGGATGTGAAATCCTTAGTAAGAACCCTAAGGAGAAGTCTAAGCATAGAACACAATCTTAGTGTTTTAGAAATGGCCATGAATAACCTAGGATAATACCTTAAGCATGAAAATTTTATTCTTGAATTATGTGGTTTTCCTATTATAATTAGTGTTTCTCACACTATTCTTCTTGGTTTTAGTCATTGGCTGGAACCCGAAGGAACCGTGTTAATACGGAATGCGATGGGCAATGCAATGATTGTCCCCCTAAACAACCAAACGATATGGGAGCTGGAATGAAAAATCTTGTAGCCATGCTCACACAACTTTCTCAAGCTATGAATCATGCAGGACTTCCAAACGAGCAAAGGAAGGAGCAACATTCTGTTGAATCCTTCATGAGGCAGCGTCCACCTTCTTTCCGCGGGTCTACTGATCCATTAGTTGCTGAACAATGGATTAGTACTACTGAAAAGATATTTTCAGTTCTTCAATGGTCTGAACATGATAAAGTCATCCTAGCAGTGTATCGTTTGGAAGGAGATGCTGATCAATGGCGGAATCTTATTAAGAATATGAGGAAAAGGGATGAAATTGAGTCTATGGAATGGGACGAGTTCAAGAACTTATTTTTCAATAAGTACTTCCCTCGTATTCTCCGAACAAAGATGGAGAAAGAGTTTCTTGAACTGAAGCAAAGGGATGATGAATCTGTTGGTACCTATGAAGCAAATTTTACAAGACTTGCAAGGTACGCTTCTGGTATTATTATCCAACCTGAGAGTAAGATCGATCGATTCTTTAGTGGCATAAAACCAAGTCTTCGAAGGGCGTAAGCCATAAGGGACTTCAATAGCTACGAGGAAATCGTTCGATGTGCTCTCAAAGTCGAGATGGAGATTGGAGTAACCCATCAATCACATGGGTTTGATAAGAAGAGGAAGATGGAATTCGAAGGAAAATCTAAAGAGCACACTGAAAAGAAGATGATCTTTCCCTTATGCTCAAAGTGTGGAAAGAAAAATGGAGGGATTTGTCTTAAAGGGACAAGTAAATGTTTCAAATGTGGAAAGGAAGGTCATCGGGCATTTGAATGCCGCAATAATGGGAAGAAGATGTCTAATGATGCAAACAAAGGAAGGGATACACAGAATGAACCTACTACACTTCAATTTTTCAAATGCAAGGAGATGGGGCATTATGCCAATCAATGCCCAAATCCGAGGGTTGATGATGATGGTCGACGTCAACAAAATCTTAAGGCTAAAGACAAAGGAAAGTCACAAGCAATTTCTATCAGCGATGTGGAGTATGATAACGAAGTGGTGAAAGGTACACTTACCATCCACTCTAAAGTAGAAAATGTTTTATTTGATTCTAGATCCACCCACTCCTTTATTTCTAAAGAATTTTCTAAGGGTATCACCGTACTACCTCAACAATTAGATGTTGAGTTAGCTGTGACAACACCTAATGGCACAACAGTCGCATCAAAAGTTTATAATTCTTCTCCGATCGAAGTTTGTGGGAAAGTGCTTCCTTCAAATCTTGTGATCCTTCCTTTAGTGGAATTTGATGTGATTCTTGGCATGGATTGGCTTTCTCTACATGGAGCTCATATCAATTGCCAAAGAAGGGAAGTCACATTTCATATTCCAGATCAATCTACGATCGTCTATCAATGCAAGGATGAATATAACCTTCCAGTGGAAATTCCTTCCATCTTATGGGTGTTGATTCCACTAAATGAAGGTTATTTATCTCAAATGGTTGGTGAGAAACTCACGATTAAGAATATTCCCATTGTACGGGAGTTTGATGATGTATTTCTGGAGGAATTACCGGGTCTTACACCAAATCGTGAAGTTGAGTTTTCAATAGAACTCGTACCGGGCGCTTTGCCAATTTCAAAGACACCTTATAGAATGGCCCCAATTGAGTTACAGGAATTGAAGAAGCAACTCCAAGAGAATCTTGATAAGGGATTCATACGCCCTAGTGGGTCACCTTGGGGAGCACCTGTTCTATTTGTTAAGAAGAAAGATGGATCAATGAGACTCTGCATTGATTATCGAGAACTTAACAAGATCACTATCAAGAACAAATATCATCTCCCACGCATTGATGACTTATTTGACCAACTACGCAGAGCTCAATAATTTTCCAAGATTGATCTTCGTTCAGGGTATCATCAATTAAGGGTCAAAAGGGAGGATATACCAAATACGGCTTTCCGTACAAGGTATGGACACTATGAATTTATAGTGATTCCATTTGTTCTTACTAATGCCCCTGCTATCTTCATGGATCTAATGAATAGAGTCTTTAGAGACTATCTTGATCAATTTGTGGTAGTATTTATAGACGATATTCTTGTCTATTCAAAGATCAAGGAAGAGCATGAAGATCACTTGAGAATTATATTGAAGACCCTGAGAAAGGAGAAGCTGTATGCCAAATTTACCAAGTGTGAATTTTGGCTTCAAAAAGTTGCATTTTTGGGTCACATAATCTCAAAAGAGGGGATATCTGTGGATCCAGCAAAAACAGAGGTTATCGAAAGATGGTCGAGACCAACAACAGTAACTGAGATCCGAAGTTTTCTTGGTTTGGCTGGATATTATCGACGTTTTGTAAAAGATTTTTCACGATTATCTAATCCACTCACCAAGTTGACTCGGAAAGGAGTTAAGTTTGTTTGGACAGAGGAATGTGAAGAGAATTTCAAGGAGTTGAAAAGAAGGTTATCCAGTGCACCTCTGCTCACACTGCCTTGTAGTGGAGAAAAGTTTGTGATCTACAGTGATGCATCCAAGAAGGGATTGGGGTGTGTTCTTATGCAAAATGATATGGTGATAGATTATGCCTCACGATAGTTGAAAATCCATGAGCAAAATTACCCAACTCATGATTTGGAGTTGGCTGCGGTAATCTTTGCATTAAAGATTTGGAGGCATTACCTTTATGGTGAAAGGTGTGATATTTATACTGATCATAAAAGTTTAAAGTATATTTTCACACAAAAGGAGTTGAATATGCGTCAAAGAAGATGGTTGGAGATGATTAAGGATTACGACTGCTCAATCCATTACCACTCTGGGAAAGCAAACAAGGTGGAAGATGCATTAAGTCGACAAGAACATGCTAGTTTAACCATGATGAGGATCACAAAAGATCCAATATTTATGGATTTACAAAGGATGGATCTTGGAATTATAATGGAAGGGGAAAATCTTATCTTTCTCAAATGAATGTTCAACCATCTATACATGTGAAGATTAAAGAGGCACAGAAAGAAGATGTCGAGTTACAAAAGAAGGTGAGAAATGTTCCTGAATTCAACCTTGATTGTGATGGGATAATAAAGTTCAGGAATCGGGTTTGTGTTCCTCCCATCCCCGAATTAAAGAAGGAGCTGCTGGATGAGGCTCATAGTTCATCATTCTCTATTCATCCTAGAAGCACGAAGATGTATAGGGACCTGAAAGAGTACTTCTGGTGGGATGGCATGAAAAGAGATGTTGCTGAATATGTCTCTCGATGCGTGGTTTGTCAAAAAGTTAAATCTGAGAGACAGAAGTCTAAGGGGATGTTACAACCATTACCCATACCCGAATGGAAATGGGAAAACATCACTATGGACTTTGTCACCGGACTTCCTAAAACATCCAAAGGCAATAATGCTATTTGGGTCATAGTTGATCGTCTTACAAAGTCTGCACACTTCATTGCTATTAGAGAGGATTTCTCTCTAGATCAGCTTGCCAGGATATATGTAAAGGAAGTGGTAAGATTGCATGGAGTACCACTTTCTATTATATCTGATCGGGATCCGAGATTTACCTCGAAGTTCTGGCGAAGTCTTCAGCATACTCTGGATACAGAGTTGAGTTTCAGCACTGCTTATCATCCCCAGACAGACGGTCAGTCTGAGAGAACAATCCAAACCCTAGAAGATATGTTGAGAGCTTGCTCTATAGATTTCAAAGGAGGTTGGGATAAATACCTACCTTTGGTGGAATTTTCTTATAATAATAGCTTTCACTCCAGTATTCAGATGGCTCCTTATGAAGCTCTCTATGGAAATAAATGCAGGACTCCAACTTGCTGGGATGAAGTTGGGGAAAAAAAGCTATTAGTACCTGATCTCGTTGATGAAATGGCAGAAAAGGTCAGATCTATTCAACAACACATAAGAGCAGCACAGAGTCGACAGAAAAGCTATGCCGACAACCGAAGAAAAGACCTAGAGTTTGAAGTGGGTGATAAAGTGTTCTTACGAATATCTCCCTGGAAGAGGGTTATGAGATTTGGAAAGAAGGGGAAGTTGAGCCCTAGATATATCAGTCCTTTCGAAATACTGGATTGTGTTGGAAAGGTAGCTTACCGATTGGCGCTTCCACCGAATCTCTCTCAAGTTCACGATGTGTTCCATGTATCTCTCCTGAGAAAGTACATACCTGATCCTTCACATGTACTCAGCTCAGAAGTTGTACCGCTGGAGCAAGATCTTTCTTATGAAGAACAACCGATAGAGATTCTGGATCATAGCGAAAAAGTCCTACGAAATAAGACCACTCGATTGGTGAAAGTTTTATTGAGGAACCACCAACTTTAAGAAGCTACATGGGAGCTTGAGGATATGATGAGGGAGAAGTATCCTCATCTGTTTGTTACAAAGTGACGAATTTCGAGGGCGAAATTCTTTTTAAGGGGGGTAGAATGTAACACCCGAGACTTTTATGTTATATAAATCATAAAAGGAATCTTTTTCTACACAACACTTGCTTGGCTTGTTTTACACGCAATCGCGACCTTCCTCGATAGATTGCGTTGTACACAATACCGAGTTTCACTAAACAACAATATGCTATTAAAACTAGCCGTTATGAATAGTAATAACCACTTTTTGAAATTTTATAAATTTAATTTTTCAAAATGGACTTCATTTTTGGACTCAGAATATCGAAATTAGCCTAGGGTGAAATTTTGGTATTTTTCTGAAAACTTTCAATTTTTGATGAATAGTGAATCCACTAAGTGGTAGGTTAAAAACTGAATTTTGCATAAAACTTAATTTTACCACTTCTGTGAATGGAATTTCAAAAATCAGACAGACACGGTTGATATCAGTAAGTAAAATGTGGTTCAATGAGATAAAAATAATTTTTTGGTGAATAGTAACTTTTTACTTTTTTTTACTGCGGTTAATAGTAAATAGGGTAACTAAGGGTAAATATGATATTAATATTACTCTAACACATGTCCTAATTCTATTGGATAAATTTAATTCGACCAAAAACAACCTTATGAATAAAATATGACCATTTAGGCCCACTTGAGTTAGATTATGACATTTATTATTAATTTATTTAAAGAAGGGTTAAAATAGTTAAAATCAACGTTTAGTAAGTAAATCATTTTTAATATGGGGTTACACATAAGATAAATTCGACAATAAATATTCATCAGAAATCTAAATATATTTCCTACGGAATGGTATTTTATATATAATTTTTAGACATTAATTAATTTAATTTAATTATGACACAACGATGATGCAATAATTATCTAATTTATAAAATATTGACATAATTGATGTTATAAACACCAAAATAAATGTAATTTGAGACTTTTTATGAATTACACTAATTTTATAGGTTACTATGATATATTAGTGTTGATTTAATCAACTTGGTTCGAACATATAATTCTGTTTTGACTTTCACAAAAATCATATATCAAATAGTGTCAAAATTGACACAAAATAGTTTTTAAATCAAATATTATATTATTAATTGTTATTTTATTCCTAAAAATCTAAAGATCGGCCAAATGACTTAGATAAGGATATATATATTAATAATAAACAATTTGGGGTTCGTTTGGCATGTTATAGTAAGTGTATTAACCATATAGTGAAAGAAAACAAAAAGACATGGTAAAAGTTAAATTATTTAACTTAGAGTTAAATCTAATTGATAAGGTTAAAATAATACCCTAAACTTGTCTAAATCCTATTGGTTGATAGGTTTTCGACCCATACCCACTTTAGCTTCGAAATAAGACCCTTTGGAACCATTATAAATCGATTTTGACTTTAATGTAAAATAATATTTTGAGATATTCCTAAGGTGCCCCTCTCCTCCCTTATAAAAGGGCACCTCCTCCCCCTCCTCCTCACACCAATTTGAGCACTCAAGCTCGGCCAACCCCTGCCATTTTCTCCTCTCCACTTCCCTATAATAATCCTAGAGGTCCTGGTCTTCTTCAAAGAACAATCATAGTTCCCTAAGTGGAGGATTCGAAGAGGCGTTCCAAAGAAGAGGTAATATCCATTACCGATCTTTTCAATTTCTTTCTTCTTCAACTTCTTCTTCATTAGTTGTTTCATGATAACATCAGTATTTCTTACATACTGATATGTTATTATACATATGAAACAACCCTAATTTACCTTCTATCCATCCTACGGAAAAAATTAAATCACCGCGCGTGCGTACATACGGAATACCGTCTCCACGCCGTGGTGTAATCTATTTTTCCACCATCACTTTACAAGGATGGGTATAATGGTGTAATGAGTAACTATTTATGATTATTATAAAGTAATATTGATACTGAAATAATATATATATACTCCAATATAGTTCCACGATCATAGGAATGATATCATCACTCATGCGTAAGTACGGAATACCGTCTCCACGATGTGATGCGACTCGTTCTACATGATCATCATTACATAATAATTATATAAATGAATTGAATGAATAAATATGATATATGTTACACTAATACCATTCTGGATATAAGGTATCCATAACCTTAAAAGAAGAATAAGAATGTATTCGGAAAAACACGCATAAGAACAAAAGGCAATAAAGACCCGAGTAACAAGTAACAATGAAATATTACTAACAAGAAGCTAAGAATATGACCATATATGATATCATATCAATATGTATGATTTTGGAACAAGTCAATAACATTATTTAAACCATTATAAAGGAGCTTCGGACACGTACAAAGCAAATCGGACCTAAGGTAAGGGAAATATCACAATCTCATTTTTATCCGAGATTGTTTACTCGTAAGTATTTACTGGGGTGTATTTTATCATCCACATACATGTTTCATAAATATGTAATATTATTTCCATCCACCTACAATTTTTTAAATCCATTTTTACCCTTCGGTGAGTTTTTAGTAAAATAAATGAAAGGAATCTTTTGTCGTTTTTCGTACGAGGTACTTTTTGACTTTTCCGACAAAAGTACGAACAATGTTTTTTTTAACTTATACGGCATGAATGGATTTCTAAAACATTATTTCCAAAAAGTTTCCTTTACAAGTATTCAAGTTTATTTTTAATCAACTTCTTTTAGTTTAAAATTGTATGACATGTTAAGAAAGGAAAAGTTTTTTTGAAGTAGAAAAGATATTTTCCTCAATAATGGAGTTCAAATGTTTTATCAAAATTATTTTCTATCTAAGATAATATAGGGTTCTGTTTTTATCCCTATTATTACACTGATTTGATTATGTTTTGGGGAAATATTTTTATGAAGTCATTTACCTTATATGATTTGTTTTATGATGTCATGATGTTTCAAGAATCCCATTTTTGTTACATGTGTTATGTGATGATGTATGATTTATGATTATGTGGCACACATAAGAAAGGATTCATTATAAGATGGGTGGGACCTATATCTCCCTCCAATGCATTGGGTAAAGATTTATATCTCATGAGATAGACATGGCTGGAACGGAAGGTTATTTCGGTTCAGTGAAACAGGACTGAAACGAGGAGTGAACCCGGTTCAGAAATGGACTTTGTCCGCTAAGATAGTCTTGGCAATGAGTCATCACTAACAAGAAATGATTTTCCATGATTATGTGTGCATGCCACAAAGTTTCAAGTTTCATGTTATGATTATGGGGATCTCTTTTTCACTTCTATGATTTATTCCATGTTAAGATATTATGATCTCTTTTGCAGGTTATGATTTTCAAAAAGATATGATATGATTTTTATTTCCTTTATTTGCCCTTACTGAGCATTTGAGATCACCCTTTTATGTTTTCTTTTCCCCAGGTCAGGAAGATGGATATTAAGTAGAATATGCTAAAGGGACCCTAGATATGATGAAATAAATGGGAGACACTGTAGAAGATTTATGAACCAGTTGTTTATGTTTCCCAGTTTCTAAAGACACTATACCTATACGGTCCTTTGTGGTTTTGTCATATGTTGTAATAAGTGTGCTTCAATTTTGAAGTATTAACAATATATGTAATGTATGGGTCGTTATAATAAATACATGAGTATTTTGTAACAAATGAATACACAATTTACTTCATAATCATTTTGAGGATAACAACTTTATTCCTCCTATCAAATCATTGAATATATTACATAGTACACTTCAAGGAATCTGAGGGAAAGTGAATAAAATTAGGGTGATCTCAAATGATTAATAAGGTTAATTACAATAGAAGAAAAAATGATTCAATGGGAACAATCAATATGAGAAGGTAAATATTTGAGAACATATACCGTGTAGTAAATAACTTAGTGGGAAGTGATTAAATATTATAGAAAGGTAAATAAATGATAACACTTTCCATGAAATCAATAACTGAGAAGGAAGTATGTAAATAATATGTAAAGTTAAATAACTGAAACCACATTCCGTGTAATCATTATCAATGAATAAAATGAATCCATATACTTTTTCAGAGTGGAAGTCTCATGGATAATAAATATTGAATCAAAATAAAGGCAATACATAATTATAGGACGTCACGTATCAGGAACATGAAAACCTATACTATCATGATCTGTCCTCTAGAGAGTTTAAAACTATAGGTAAGAACTATTCAAATTTGTGCAATTAATTGTATCATAGGAACCCATTGATACATCAAGGGGCTATATAAATTTTGGGGTCACATGTCACTGTATATTAAAATCATTCCTCATATCTACTAATAGATTAAAATAATAACAATATAGATTATGAAATATCCATATTGAAATAATTATATGGATCTATCAATATTTCCACATATAATAAAATTACTTTCAATGTAAAAAATTTATGTAAAAATTGTATATGGTTTATGAAATAATAATATCCATGATAATTGATATATAAAATTAGGAGAAATTAAATATCTAACGATCATATTAAATTGAATATTTTAACAAACTAAAAAAGGATTCAAGGAAGGGAATTTCAATACTATCATTTTTCAGGTCAATAATAAACCATACAGTGGACGAATAAGGATGGTATCAGTATAAAATATCCCATGTAGAGTAAAATAAAGGTTTTTTTTCATTGAGGAATATAAATACTATACAAATATATTTTAAAAACTTTTTTGGGAAAAAACTTTTTTATTTTTAAATTTATTTTTAAAATAATTTTCTTTGAAAATCACTTCGGAAAATATTTTATTTCAAAAAATTAACCTTTTAAACTATAAAATTAATATTAAAATAAATGGAATTATGTAAATCTATACATATCATATAAGGTTAAAAGGACATTCCGTTTTCATGTTACAATGGTTATGAAAGTGCATGTTCGGAAAGAGACAATAAGATTTATTAGAAAACATTTACAACTGAATAAAAAATGAAAAAAAGTATTTAATAAATCATTTTGGGAATTTTAAAAACATTTTTGAAAACATTTTTAGAAAATAGGGTTTTTAGAAGAAAATAAGTTCTTTGACCGAAGAGATAAATGAAGTCAGATTTTCTTGAAAAAAATTTAAGTAACAAAGAGTGTAAAAAACATACAATTACTTGATAAATGTAATGAATAACCATATTTTGAGATAATGAAATGTTTTATTATGAAATGGTCAAATAGTTTCCTCTAATGGAATTTCATCTGTAAATAATCTCGAACAAAATGAGATTATAAATTAAACCATTGAAAAGTCAATAAAATTGAAGAAAAAATAAATAAATGAATAGATTATGTGTGTAAAATGTAAATCTACATAAAAATTTAAAATACAACAATATATAGTAAAAATTGATTACACATATAATCATAAAATATTAATGACAATGAGAAAGTAATATAACCCACTAAAAGAAATTGGTTTATGAAAGTCTTTTCCACTTGGTAATGCTTAATTCGAATACAATTAGATGAAATAATTAAAACTGAAACTCAAAATTTCAGTAATAATTAATTAATAAACATATTATATTTTAATTTAAAAGTATGTACACCATATATAAGAAATTAGGTTCATGAGAAAAATTATTCCTCGAAAAATAGAAATTGTGACGAAGTTCCTCAAAACTGTGGTAACATATGAATTCGAAGATGAAAACGTAATAATAATCAAATGAAACATTTAAATACCATGAATATAGAATAATTCAGTATATATTATATCAAAACATTCAGTAGATATACCACACAAAATAAATAAGTGGTGATAATGGTATATGCCTCACAGAAAGAAATGTGAGACATGAAACCATTATCAAGTGTTTCCTTTCAGGTGAACATCATTTAAACTCCTATATAATGGATTTAATAATGGAAATAACTTATAGAGTAACCATAATCATATTTATAATATCTTATATTAACTTATTTTAATATATTATTACCCATTTTTTAAAATACTTTCATTGTTCTCACTATTTCAAGTGTTAATTGTATAGTTCTTCGACTATGTTTTGGCTTTTTTATTTTTGTTCCTATAAATTAGATCATGATTCAGGCATATATATAATTTCAATATTGACTTAAATTTTATATATATTTTCATGACCCGTCCTTGGGACCTGTGCCGTGACTACCCCAATCCCACCTTCCATAGGCCAGGGGCTGGCGACTAGCACCAAAGCCGTAAATCCCTAAGCTCGAAAGGCATTGCCTTTATGAAAGTAAACAAACACAACAGAGTACGCAATAGGAAGTAAACACTAAGTGAATACTATATACAAAAAGTAAGTGCTGAAAGGAAAGGGGCTAGAAATATAAGCCCAAGAGTAAGTACAGTACAACTGAAAATCTAGTACAACTGTAGTAAATAAAATAGCAGCTACTGAGTCATCCTATGAGAATCCCACCTGAAGGGTGGGTACAGATGGCCTCATGAGAACCTCAGGTCTGTTCGTCCACTCTGTGTACCTCTCACCAAGTGGTCCACCTCCAGGTACCGTCTAGCTCTACAAGTCTGTACCTCAATCATTGTTGTCCATAGTCTTCATCCAACACAATGTAGTCCGGGCATATCCCATGAAAGGGTGAGTATACAATACTCAGTAGGGACCCCGAGACCACAGAAGGTCTCCCCGAATCCATGAAGGATAAACCACAAAAGAGAGATACAAACACAAAGTATCAACCAACCCTACTGAGGTATATGTTCATACATATACGTAAGTTATCAATCTCAGCTCGGCTCCAACTCTCGAGCTCAAGCACAACCCAGTCCACACGGGAAAGTAAGTCAATCACGTTAATGATAAAGATTGAAAATCAAGACTCAACTCACACAGGTATACACAACTTAAAGAGAGTAAGATATGATTATTTATATCCACTAAATCATCTTACATTGTCGAATAATAGATACCCACAGACACCTAAAACAGCATTATGTCGTTGCTGTCGAACCCACAGAGGATTCAGTCTAGTCTCGTTGCTATAGAACCCATAGAGGATTCTGTCCAGTCTCGTTACTGTTGAACCCATGGAGGGTTCAGTCCATTATCGTTGTTGTCGAACCCATGGAGGATTCAGTCCAGTGTCATTTCTGTCGAACCCACAGAGGATTCATTCTAGTCTCGTTGCTATCTATCCCACGGAGGATTCATTCCAGTAGTCATCGTCATCAAACCCACTAAGGATTCCAGCATAGTAGTCGTCGCACCTAGCTCTAGGGTTCCCACACATAGCACGCTCAATTCCGAGACGGTCCACCACTTGAGCAATGGGAGTCGATACATCAACTATCACAAAGTAATGATTTGATGTATCCCGAAGTTCCGTCTCACCATAAGGAACCCAACGCGACAGATGGTGCGTCAATCGGATGCCCATTCTGGGAGTTATTAGCTTTTCCGTTCCACGGGCACCATTGGATTTCGGATACAATCTAACCCGGCCATAATTCAATATCATCTGAATCTTCTGTGGATTATGAAAAAAGGATTGTCTCATCAAAAGTAAACCAACATATTTGATGGCACGTCAAACGGACGTCTGGTCCTTAAGTCATAAGTGTTTCCGCTCCGAGGGCCTGGTCGGTTTCGAGTCCAAACCATCCCAGCCGTACCCAAACATTGCCAAAATCCTAAGTGTAATATTCCAAAACGTCTTTATCAATCCAAGGAATCTTACGCAACTTACGTTACATCGATTGGAGGTCCTTAGATCAAGTTATGGGTGAAATACAAAAATGGGTCTGTATAGGGGTGTAGGTCTGGTCCGATCCGGCCCAACCGACCATGGGTCGGCCCGAACCAGGTCGACACGACTCGGGTCCGGGTCCGGCCCAATAGGGCGCGGCCCAGCCCGGCGTTTGTGGCCAGACTCGGTGGGGTGCGACCCAGCCCGGGCAACAGGGGGCCAGATCTGTGCCGCTCACTGCCGGGCCTACCAGCCGGCCATGACTCGGTCGGCTGGCCGAGTGGTCTGAGGGGTGCGGCACCTAGTTTTCTGAAACAGCGTCGCCGAGCGGTGCCCCCCCTATTTCCTGGCCGGCTCTTCTAGCACGATCTGCCCGTGGTTGTGGGCCGATTTCCTCCGCAAGCAGCTCCAGGTGGCACCGCGGCCATCAACCCGGCCAGCAGGCGGCTGGCCGGTTCTCCATTGAAGCGGCCCGCAGAGCACGGGCCGCGGTCCTCCATAGTGTGGCGCCCCTTGTGGCACTGGGGTCTCCCTATCCGGCTAGCTACGGCTGGACGGTTCTCCTTTTTTCCAAGCGGCCCGTGGATTTTGGGTTGCAGTTCCTCCACAGCGCGGCGCCTCCGTGGCATTGTGGTTCCTTCATCCCAGTCGGCATTAGCCAGCCAGTTCTTCATCGGCCGAGCAGCCTACAGATATGGTCCGCGATTCTTCTCTACGCGGCTGGAATACGGCCTCCGCTTCATCCATTTTCCATCACCTCCGATTATCACCGCCAAAATAGTCAAGAACTATCGAAGGGTTATCGGGCCGTGTTTGTTCGGCTCGCGCCCTCTGCTTTAAGAGATAACATAATGTGGTAGACAAACCATGGTTTTCAATGAAGAACAAAGTACAATTTTATCACTTAAAATAATACAAACCCCCTACCTCATAATTGAGGTCCGTTCATCGACGAGCCACGGAAGACGAGTGACGCAGTAGTCGGTTGTTGCGGAAGACGGCGTCATAGAGAACGGTGTCGTCCCGTCAACATTGGAAGTCTTTATCGTAGACGACATTACTCGCAAGAAGTGTCTTCTCCCTTGACATGGAGGATTAAGAAAGTATGAAGGTGTTCCTCACGATCTTCTTCCAGTTGAAAAGAAAAGTGGAGAGAAATTGCTTCCCGTTCATCGAGTCGTGGAGCGTTCTTCACAGAGAGGAACACTTCCTACTAATTCTCAAGAGGTTTTCCCCACAGAAATATTTGCCAAGGAAAATATTAAAATAAGGTTTCCCAATTTGAAAAGAATTTCCATGAAATTCAAATTGATTCAAAAGAGGTGCCAATTAATAAATGTAGATATTAATTAGATAGTTTGGCACATTCAATGGGTGGGAGGTGGAGAGGCTCCACCATAATAAATGAGAGGAGTTGTCAAATTAAATAATAGGGAGTTAATGGGGAGTTGAGGGGAGGTGAAAGGGTTTGGGTTCATGTGGTACCCACCACACTAAATCCTCTCATGGGAAGTTATGTGGTTGTGGAACCCACATCTAACTTCTCCTTATAAGAAAATAACCACCTCTTAAAATAAAATTTTTTATCACCACAATTTTAATTAATTTAAGATAAATCCCGAAATTATAACTTCCAACCTGCATAAAACCCAACTGCGATAAAGGTTTCCTTAAGAGAATACCAGCGCTGCGAGTTCATCAGTGCCCTTGAATTTCAATTCCGAGAACAGGTTCAAAAGGCAGAAAAACTCGCATGTACTTTTACGGAACATACCCAAAAAAAACTTCAAAAATTGATTCCGGGCACACCAGGCCTCGGAATCAGGCACCGTCAGAAACTGCAGATTCACAGAATTCCAAAGAATTTAGAAAAAAAAATTCCTTGAAATTTTAGGGTCTTTAAATATATTATGTATATATTTTTCAGAATAACACATAAAATTTGGAGATAAAAAATGAAATGCATCGTTCATGGAGATGATATGCCGTACGTAAGTAAGAACTCCACTTCTATTTCTTTGTCATATTTAAAGGAATGAAATGTAAATGATATATATGTATAAGTATATTATTATAAAATTGACATATTTATGTCATATATTTTATATTAGTTTTTTAATACCATCCTTTATTCATTCAATATATAGCGTGAACGAAACACATCACTTTGAGGAGGTGGTAGTTCACACTTCAACAAATTATGTTATCGTATACCATAAAAATTAAGTATAAAGGTATGTGTTATATAAAAATTGAAGAATCTTAAAGAAGTTTTAAATATAATATATTTAATATATAAATATATTTTTCATCATAATTCTCAACCATGAAAGGTGGTAAAAAATAAATTAAAGACATTTTTTCATGATGTAATAGTTCACCATACACATTAACATTTAGTTCATTACCCATTTCATGGATGTGTGTGTAATTTTAGGTCAATAACATGATATATCAACATATAATTTTATTTAGGATAATTATATTATTAGTTAATCATGTAATAACAATATTTTAGAGGGTGTAAAATGAAAATATAGCGAAGTAGCTTGAGGAAGGATGTTACTTATTTTTGGGTAACCCCTTTTGGTTTTCACTAAAGGGAGTACTTGGATGGATTCCTGTTCAAGGTGATGATTATAGGTTTAGGGGAGGTATTTTAAGGGTGTATTTTGGAATATCTTGTTTTATCCAAAGTGAATTTATAGGTTTGAGTAGGTGGTATGGGTTAGAGCCTTTTATATTTGAGGAGGAGTGGCATTCTTGTGAGTTTTTTAAAACGGAATTCCACCCATGTTTTTCCTATAAATATAGGATCCAATAATGTTTAAAACTAAATAAATTTGGGAATATGGTATAAATATTGATATAAAATATATTTTTGAAAATTTTATAGGTCATTTTGACCATTATGTTTATAGTTTTGTCCTTTGTTAAGCTAATGTTTCTCTTAATCGTTGTAATTAATTTTAATTACTATCACTAATAACATTGGATAAAAACTATGTTGATCTTATTATAAATTATAAATTATTCTAACTAAAAATAATAAATTCATTTTTAAAAATTTCAATCATATAAAAGTAAGAAATTAATTTAAATTTAATCTCATATACGGGACGACAATGCGGGTTTTTAATGTAAAAATGTTCAAATTTTTGTTAAGTTATTATGTCCAATTTCCAAGATAAATTGATTCCAATGAAATAAATTGGATTAATTTATATAAAATTTATCTAATTAAACCTTAAAACTAATTAACAATATAACATAACTTTATAAATTAATTAGATGAAAAGGCTATTTTGGATTAAAATTCAATATTTTTCATTATTCATCAAAAAAAAGAAATATTTCAAGAAAATAGAAATAAAAAAACACAACGATAGTTTTTTATTAAAAATTATAAGATGAATTTAATTTTTACATATAAATTTATATACGTTCAAAAAATCGATTTAAAATATGTTCACCATTAGAATGGGTAAAAGCACCTCTATAAAAAAAGTTTTTTATGTGTAATATTGGGGTTTTCCTTATCTTATGTCTATAAAATATAATTTATGAAATTAAAAAAAATATTTTATTGAATATATAACATATATATTTCATTAATATCATTCACTAATATAAATTAATTTAATTTATTATGATAAAACTCCTTTTGGGAATAAAAACAAAAATATTTGTTTTATATTCAATTGGTTTATATATTTTTATTTCTAATAAATTTTAAACCAATGAATTCATTTTATATTTTGGAAAACTGTATATTTTTATAAGTCAATTGATCCTATTTATAACCACCAATTTAACATCTAGTTTATATATTATTATATTAAATAATAATATTTTAATACAATATTTTTTCTAGGTTAAAATTGGCCTTGCGTGTAACACATGGTATTAGGGAAAGTCATTATTGAGTAAAATTCAAGATAACTAGATATTGTGTGCATTAAATTCTATTTCATAGCTTTTATTAATCTAAAATTGTAATTATATTATAAAGTATCAGGATATTATATCCCCTTACATGCTTGGGGTTGTGTTTCTTAAATTATATCAAATACAATGTTCATTATAATTTGAGGGGATTAAATTCACCCCATGTTATTTAAATTTGATCCTCATAATTTAAACTCTATCTTGGTAATAGATTTTTTGATATTTTCTAACTTTAAATCCCACATTGTAAGAAGGGTTCCAAAAATATCCTCCATAAAAGAGATAACTTAAATTACAATGGTCACACAAACAAACATATAAATTGGTAACCAAGTAGAAGAACATTACTACAAAGTAGAGATACGTACATGGAGGAAAGGAGTAAATATTTATAAGGAGTTATTTAGTACGTCAATAAAAAACAATTGGTAACATTGAGTCTCGAATTCATAAATCTATGGTGATTTATAAAACCATCATTTCATTAAAAATTAATATATTAGGACAATTTTTTCTTAGATCCTTTTACTAATGTTGAGAAATTATTTTAATGACCAATAATATAACGAAATATACATAATTAATATAGTTCTATAAACACAATTACATTATTTGGTTTTACTTCAATAAATTTCCAATTCATCCATTACATCGAGAAATTGATATCCAAAAATTGACTATGATTCTTGAAGCACTAAAATAATCTTTTAATAGGTCATAATCCCCATAAAAGAGTGACAAGTCTAACTATCTTCTCTAAATATTCTCTAATGTAATTGTGGTTAATAAATTAATCTATAAACCTAAAAATTGACACTACGGATTCATCAATAATATTTATTCACCAAATTTTAAACTATATATAATTACATATTAACTATGATATTGTGTAGGTCAGTGGTTGGAATTAAACTCGTATCGTCCTTCAGTCATGGGTTCAAGTCCTATGGACTTTGCAACTATGATGGGTTTTCCCATGGAATACAGTTTATCCTTTTCTAAAACCATATTAATATAATTTTAAAAATAGTTATAATGAATATCATCATAACTTACTCAATAAATACCCATTTTTCTATGGTTTTCAATACAACCCCAAAACATAAATACATCATCCATTTATTTCTACATAGGCCTTTACTTGATCAAAGTTTTAACATAGGTCATTAATTTTCATTATCAATTCAAATACATAATAATGGTATTCATGGAAAATGTGAATCATCGTAATCATATCCCCTGAGTGTGTCAAACCAGGTGTATAATAAGGCTTGTTTTACTAAACCAATTTACGATCAAGTCAATCCTGACGCACCATTTCAGAGTTTCTACCCCTAGGTACATCTATTCTAGAACAATTTCTACTTGATGTATATATACTGGGATGTATTTATAGAAAAACAACATAATCTCTATCTAACTGAAACATTATGAAGTTATTCTATACTTATCCTCAAAATATATATTGGGGTTATGTTCTCTAATAAAGTTTTTATACATATAGTTTCAAATGATTCTATTCAACCTGCGGGGATACTATCTATAGTGACCCGACTCTAGAAATTATAGATCTAGTGTATACTTTCATTACATTGGCATAAGATACAAGTAAATTGCATCCCAAATGACAGGACAATTTTTTAGTCGTATTAAACCAGATAAATACATGATTCTTCTATCCAAAATTAAGACATAATTTAAATCATAATTTTTTTCTGAAGATAACAACATCAATAATCTTTGCTTATCCTTTTAATGTAAACTTTAGGAAATCTTAGGGAAAATAAATAAAATAATTATGAGCTCAAATTCACTATATGGGTAAGTACAATGGAAAAAATAATGAATAAAATATAATAATTAATATTGAAAGGTAAATAGTTGAGAACACATGCCATGTAGTCAATAATTGAGAAGGAAGTGAGTAAATAATATAGAAAGTTAAATAATGGAGAACACATTCCATGTAATCAATAACTGAGAAATAAGTGATTAGATGACATGCCAAGTTAAATAACTTAAAACACATTTAATGTAATCATTAACTAAGAATGAAATAAATATGTATACATTTTCAATGTGAAAATCTCATGTGTAATAAATATTGAATCAAAATGAAGGAAATTCATAATTATTGGATGTCATTTCTCACACAAATGAAAAACAAATATTTCAAGTTCTATCCTACATATATTTAGAAACTGAACATAGAAACCTATTTAATTTGTGAAAATAATTTATATCATGAAAAACTATTGATGCATTAAAGGGCTATATAAATTTTAAGCCCTACCTATCATTGTATGTCTACAGCATTCCTCATATCAAGTAATCAATTTAAATAATAATATGTGTTTTAAAATATCCACATTGAATAAATAATATGAGTTTATCAATATTTATCTAGATAATAAATTAACTATCAAATTAAACTTCATATGTAAAAATGTTATATTGTTTAGGAAATAATAATATACATGATAAATGATATGGATAATTAGAGGAAACTAAATTTCTAATGATATTTAGAAATTGAATGTTTCAAGGGTACTAAAAATGAATCAAGGAAATTAATGTCAATACTATCCTTGTCCCAATAAATTCTTTACTTCAATTTGTCTGTTCTGAAGTTATACATTCTATTTGGAGAGCCTGCAACAATAAAGCTTCGGAATCTAGAATGCAAAATCCAAGATAAACAAGCACTATAACACCTCATTCAAAGAGTTTATGATTATTCAGCATCTGAAGGTTTCAGGTTTCTATCCTAAACCAATTGGTATGATAGAGGTTTTTTGGTCTTTCCCTTTCAATGGATGGTTTATGTGAAATACAGATGGGGCCTCTCAAGGAAACCCAGGACCATTAGGCTTCAGGGTGATTTTTAGGGATCACCCATGGGATGTGGTGGAGTGAACCTATAGTCCATGTGGGCATGATATTACCATAGAAGATGAAATTATGGTGATTATTAGAGTACTGGACATTATTTTTCAAATACATTGCAGCAATATCTTATTTGAGTGTGACTCAGCTATGGTGGCTCATGCAAAAAGGATAGCCCAGAACTATCTTTCATAGAAACTCGTAGGTAAATGGATCAACTTCCTTAAAAGGATTTCCAATTTCAACTACATTATCACACACACTTATCACGAAGAAACTACATTGTTTATTTTCTTTCCAATAATGGAGTATTTGAGGGTAGATATATCCACCTGATCACTATTCATAATGACATGATGTCTATTCTTGTTCATGAAAAATGTATAATTCCCTCTTTCTGTACTGTGGAAAAATTTCCCATTTTCCAACATAAGAACCTATGTTCCCACTTTTCACAAATAAAAAAGGATAATATAAATAAAATATATCCTAATTTGATTAAAATAAAATGGTTTTATCATTAAATAATAGAAATAATATAACAAGATCTTTTAAAACATTTTTGAGGAAAATATCATTTTTATAATAAAGAACATTTTTAAAATAGTTTTCATTGAAAATAAATTTTAAAAAAAATCATTAAAATTTTATCATTTTAAACTTTTAAAGAAATATTTGAAGAAATTATGGTGGGTAAATCTATACAAGTCGTACAAGGTATAAAAAACATTCATTTTGCATGGTCAAAAGGGTGGAAAAGTTCCTTGTTATGAAATTGAAATGAATATTCATTCAAAATAATTTTTAAAAGAAAAAATGGTAAATATTTCATCAATAAATCATTTTAGAAATGTTAAAAATGTCTTTGAAAATATTTTTAGAAAATTGGGTTTTTAGCAGAAAACAAGTTCTCTAACCAATGGGAGAAATGGTGTTGGGTTTTCTTGAAAAAATTCTAAAAAGTGTTATATACCAAATAATGGAAAAATGTTACCATTACATGATAAAGTTCATGAATAATTATAGTAGAATAAAATTAAAGGTATTATTATATATTTATAAAATAATTTACTCTAATTTAAATTTAGGTGTAAGAAATCCTAAACAAAATGAGTTTGTAAAGTAAACCCTTGAAAAGAGAAAAACATCGATCTATGAATAAATCAATGAATAGATTATGTGAGTCAAATTTAAATTGATATAAAACATGTGGAAATAATAAAATAGATAGTAAAAATTTATTTCACACATATTATTAGAATATTAATGATAATGAGGAATTAAAATAACCCAAAGAAAGAAATTGGGTTATTAAATTCATTTCCACTTGATAATGATTAATTAAAATATCCAAAGATGAATTTATTAAAATATAAACTCAAAATATTATGAATAAGTAATGAATAATTATATTATATGTCAATTTGTTAGTATGTGAACCATATATAATAAATTAGGTACATGATAATAATTTATTCCTTAAATATTGAAAATTAAGATGAAGTTCCTTACCACCGTTGTAACTTATGAATTGGATGACCCAAAAGTAATAATAAAAAATGAATGATTTAAATAATATTAAGAAAAAAATAATTTATTACATATTATATTAAAAGGGTAATTTTATATACCACCCAAAAAAAAATTGTGATAATTGTGTATACCTCACGGAAAGAAAATTGAGTCAAGAAGCCCTTACCTTGTGTTTAATATCATGTGAACGTCCTTTAATCTCTTGTATAATGATTTTAATAAAGTAAATAACATAAACTAAAAATATTAAAATATTCAAAATATTTTATATTTACTTCTAATAATATCATATTACCCATTTGTTAACAATCATTAATTATTTTCACTATTTCAGGTGGTAATTATAGAGCTTTTTTAGTATATTTTTACTTGTCACTTGTTGTTCCTTTTAATTAGATCATGATTTCATAAAATATATAATTAAAATGAATATTTAAATATCATATATATAAATTATTTATTTATTTAGAATAATATCTAAATTTTGGATATATAAAATGAAATGCATCGTTCATGGAGATGGTAGGTCATAAGTACGCATGAATGTCACTTCAATTTCTTTATCGTATTTAAAATGATTAAAAGTAAATAATATGTATGTATATTTATATTATTATTAAAGTATAATATTTATTTCATATATTTCATATATTTTTATTAAATCCAACCTTTATAGTTTCCATTTTTAGTGTGACTAAATCACTTCACTTTGAGGAGGAAGGAGTCCACACTTCCACAAATGATGTTATTGTATTCCCACAAAATGGAAAACCAAAAGGTATGTATTATATAAAAATTAAAGAATAATAGATACATTATAAATTTAATATATATCATAAATAAATATATTTTCCATCATAATTCCAAACCATTAAAGGTTATAAAGGAAAAAAATGAACGACGTCATATTGTGATTTAGTAGTTAACCGTACACATGAATAGTTTGTTCATTACCCATTTGAAGGAAGTGTGGGTATGTTTAGGTCTAACCCATAATATAAAAATGTATCAATATATTTAGGATACTAATGTTATTATTTAGTCATGTAATAAGAATATTTTAGGGGGTGTAGAATGAAAATAAAACGAAAGAGCATGAGGAAGGGTGTTAGCTCTTCTATGGGTAACTCCTTATGGTATTCAGTATAAAGATTATTTGGATGAATTTAAACCAAAAGAGAGTATTATAGGTTTATATTATTTATTTTTATGATATATTTGGGCAGATAATGGTCAATAAAAATTGGTTTGAGTGGTGTGAATAATTGGGATGGGTGAGTGCATATTTATAGTTAAAGAGGAGCAGCATTCTGGTAAATTTATGAAAATGGAATTCCACCCACATTTTTCCTATGATGAGTGGAAAAAATAATGGTAAAAATTATATAAAAAGTAATATAGGTTCTAAATATGGCCTTATATTTTCTTTTGGAAAATTTTCTATGTCATGTTGGCTCTTAAGTTAACGGTTTAGTCCCAAGTTAAGTTAATGTCTCTCTAAATCACAATAATTAATTTTACTTACATTCACTAATTTTTTGGTCAAAAACACACTTTATATTATTAGACATTATAAATTATTATTTTTAAAAATATGTAATCAAAATTTAAAATTTCCAATCACATAATGGGAATAAATTAATTTAAATTTAATTCCATATATAGGATGACAATGCTGGTTTTAAAAGTAAGATCATTCAAAAGTTTGAAATGTTTTTATATCCAATTTCATGGATAAATTGAATTATATTACCTGAATTATATTAATTTATATAAAATATATCAAATTAAATTTTAAAATCAATAAAAAACTATAATTTATCATTATAAATAAATTAGATGAAAAAGAATTGTTGACATACAATTCAGTATTTTTCACTATTCATCAAAAAAATTAATTATTTCATAAAAATAACCAAAATTCACAATAATATAATTTTTATCTTATTATTTATAATATTAGTTTTATTTTTACATATATAATTTATATAATTTCTAAAAATAGGATTTAAAATAGATTCTCCGTTAAAAATCGATAAAAGTTCTTTTATAAAAATATAGCTTTTTATATGTAGCATTAGGTTCTTTATTATCTTATTACTATAAAACACATTTGATTAATATAAAAATAATTATTGTATATATAAATTATATATTTCATTAATATCATTCACTAATAGTAATTAATTTAATTAATTAAGATAAAACATTATTATGAGCATAAAAACCAAAATATTTCCTTTATATTAAATTGGATTCTATATTTTCATTTTAAATTAATTAGAAACCAATGAATTCAATTTATATTTTTATAATACATATATTTTTCTAATTTATTTAATCTTATTCATAACCACTATATTAATATCTAGTTTATATCTTATTATATTAAATGAAAATATTTTATTAATATATTTTCTTCTCTATAAAACTCGGCATTGTGTGTAACGCACGCTATTGAAGAATGTTTTTGTTTCATGTAACACAAGATAACTCATTATTGAGTGAATTTAAATATATATCTTAGTTTACATTAAAATTTTAATTAATTATAATGTATAGTCTAAGAATATTATATTCCCTTATACAGTTGGTGTTGTGTGCCATACATGCTATCAAATAAAAAGTTATAATTTATGGGTGTTACAAAGTAAGATAAAAATTTAAATTCATCCTATAAAATTATAATTATTGTACCATGATATATTAAATTTTTCATTCTTTAATTTTTTATTAAAAATATTCACTTACTATAATTGATCCTCGAGGATGCGGATATCACAAGTTGTCGAAGAGTTTGAATTTCTTTAAAAGAAAATATATTGTAATGTCTTTTCTTTTTATATTCATACCTCCTACAGAAATTTCATTGTTAAAAATTTCATGTATATTAGATTCTAAAAAATGAGGTTAGTTCTTCATCATTACATTTTCAGGTTTCCACGTTGTTACCTTTAGTTAATTATTTCTCCAATGTACCATTACCAGAGTAGTTTTATGATTCCTCTATACTGGTTCTCGAGTATCATGAATCTCAAAGGGTTCTTCATGGTAAAATATTTCATGTTACAATTATATATCATTATGGGTGATCACATGTATTGGTTGGGGAATAAAATTATGTAACAATGATATATGGAACACATCAGGTACTTTAGAGAGGCTTGTTGGTATTTCCAATTGATTAGCCAAAAATCTAATCATTTTCCAAATTTCAAAGGGTCCAATGTACTTAGGGATAAGTTTCTCTTCTTAATTAACCTTTTGAAACCCTTTCATAGAGAAAGATCCAAAAAAATTGATCTCCCTCTTAAAATTATAAATACTTCTTTCCATTACTAGTATAAATCATTTAACTTTATTTAGCTACTTTTATATGAGCTTAAATATTATTTTCCATTTTTTTAGTCTCTTTAACATGTTTTGGTCCAAAAATCTTCTTTTCACCAACTTTATCCTAATGAGTTCGAGTATAACATCTCTTATTATATAATTTTTCATATGATGACACATAAATATATGGTTGGAAACCATTGTTCTAAGAAAAATATACCAAATTTAAATACTAATTCCACCTTACTTGAAAGTCAGGTGAGCATGACCTAAAAATGAATTCAAATATTTAGATATCCCATTTCTACTGTTCATTGGTTTAATGATGGTAAGAAGTGCTCAGATAAAGCTCAATATCAGGAGCCTTCTAAATATTCCTCCAGAATATTGATATAAAATAGGATCATGATCGGACACAATTGAAATAAGTTCTATATGATGTCTTAGAAGACAATTAATATAGACCCTTGTGGGTGATCAATAGGTAAATTTTTCCTTATAGAGATTAAATATGTATATTTGGTTAGTAGATCAATACTAACCCACACTGCATCATTCCGTCAATGATTCTATGTTAGTCCTATAAATAAGTCCATAGTAATATCATAACATTTCTATATAGGAATTGGAATATGATACATTAATAATCTAGGATGTTTTCTCTTCGCTTTTACTTATTGAAAATCCAAACATGTTGAAACTTAATACTGAATTTCCCACTTCATGTTATACCGCCAAAAATTTTCCATAAAATACCTATAAATCATAGTTCTACTAGGGTTTATAGATAAATTATTATTGTCTGATTCATCCAAAAAACCATTTTCATCTCATTTTGAGATGGAACACATAATATCTTTCCAAAAATCAGAATAGCATCATCATAAATGATGTCTTCCAATATCCCATCATTGAAAACATTAATTTTCTTCAAAAAAAATTCATCATCATATTGATAAATTTTTAACTTTTCTGATAAAATTTGAAAAAAATGATGTCTACCCTTACTTGATAATTCCCATATTTATGATTACAAGATTCAAGATCGTGGGATCCCTCTAAATCATAATTTTGGTCATAAATCATTGATCGTTCCTTGTTAATGCATTTACATCCTTATTTCCATTACCCAGGCGGTACTGTAATTAATATTTATAATCCTTGAGTAACTTGAATCATCATCTTTTCCTTATATTGAGAAAATTTTGTGAAAATATTTGTTTTATACTCGTATGGTCTTTGTATATCTCATATATTTTACCATAGTGATAATGTCTACATATACTCAAAGAAAATATTATAGCTACAAACTCATGATTAGGGGTTATATAGTTTTTTATGATTCCTCAAATACATTGATTCATATTCAAAACCATTATCATTTATCATAAGGGCACAACCAAGTCTATTCTTTGAGTCATTTCTATATATCAAAAACCCATCACATCCTGAGTGTAGATTCAAAATCAAATCTTTGAACTATCTCATATTAAATTAATCAAAACATTCATCACATTCATTTGTCTAAATGAACATAACAACTTTATATGTAAGCATGGTCAATGGGTTATCCAGTTTAGAAAATTTTCAAATGAATCGCCAAAAGTGACATGCTAAACCAAAAAAAATATGTACCTTAGCAATTTTTATTAGTTTACGACATTATATGACATCTATTTCCTTGCATTATCAACTGATATTCCATCCTTGATGATAATATGGACAATAAGAGAATCTTTTTAATGAAATAAACCAAACCTTATAAACATATAATGCAACTATTTTTTTTTATGATAAACATTAATGTCCCATAATTTAATATCATGGTTCTCATAGTTCATATAATAAAACAATAAATCATCAATGAATAAACAAAAATCAAGATATTCCTTGAATAATGAGTTCCTTATATCCAAAAAAATCATTATTCAATCTAAATGGTATTTACTATAAACTAGTAATGTTTGTACCTCGTTTAGAATTCTATCTTCAGAATTTAATCCTTCTTTACTCACAAATGATAATCCCCAAAATGAAGTTCAATATTTTAAAAATATTGAGCTTCCTGATTTTGATTTAATAATTCATTAATGTGAGGTAGTGGATACTATTTTTATATCATAATTTCATTGATTTCTCTATAATTAATGAACAGAATCATGGATCCTTATTTCTTATTAACAAAGAGAACAAGGGATCCCCATGGGAAAACAATTTGGAGAAAAATAAATTATCACAAAACTCCTTTTGTTGTTTCTTTATCTTCAATAATTCCATAGTGTGCATTCCAAAGGGAGTCTTTGATATTGGTCTTCCATTAGGGATTAAATCAATGGACATCAATTCATTATCTAGGGGATATCAATGAAATTATTCATGAAATTAATTAATGTATTCCTATACAATATATAGATCCTCAATTTAGATATTAACTTCTCAATACATATATTTTGTTTATTCTATTTCCCCAATAATCTCATTTAGAAGTGATATTGGGTATGGATCAAGATGTGTATCAGATGATGAAGTCTCCACACAAAGGATATGTAATTTAAAATATTCATCATGAATCATAATTTCAATTTACATTAAATAAATGTTTCATAATATTTTTAAATCTAATCCATACCTCATATTATATCAAAGTTAACCATAGTTATGATAATAAACTCCACAAATAATTCTTATTAGTGTGTCATAATGGGGACTTCCGGAAACATCCTTATTATTATGAGACACCCTCTAGTATAGTTTTACAAAAAACTCTTATGTTAATATTATAAGGTATTTTATAAATTATCCATGAGTATTGATACCATGTATTCTTATAGGTTTCATTTCTAATCAATGGGAAATACTATATTTTCTCATTAAATAATGAATTTTAAATCATATATCATAATTCTAAATTAGTTGTAGCACTTAAAAAACATAATAAATTTATGAATCTTTAATCACATAATAATAAACTCAGTGTCTTTGGATATATAATTATTATCAAATCCTTCACAATAGTTTTTAATAAAAATGTGTATTATCCTAAAAATATCCATAGGGAGTTTCAAACCAGGTGCAAAGTAAGGCTTGTTTTCATGCACCATGTGATGATTAGGTCATTCCTAATGTACCCTTTTTAGAGTTTATACACCTAGGTAAAACTATTCTACAACTACTTCGACTTTTATTATCAATATAAGGATGTATTTCTTGGAAAACTCACATAATATATTTCTTTCCAAAAATTTTGGATGTTTGATCAACTTGTACACAAATTCTACAATAGGTTTGTGTTCTGAAATATGTTTTCCATAATCTAGTACCAAATTATTATGAAACTATTCCTATAATACCAATTATAAATTCACCGACTCTAGTATCCTGGATATGGTGCCTATTTTATTGGAATATCATAGATACATGGTGTAAAATACCAAAGTATTGATCAGTTTAGTAGGTTTGGTGAACCAGATACATAAATGACACTCATTGTTCACTGGAAAAAAATGATAAAAAATAGAGTAATGAAAACAAATGTCATCATAGAACTCATTCAATGAATTCAACTTCATATCCATTAGAGGAAAAGATAAAAATTGTGAAATCAAATACTCAGTAAGGCTTATATACAAAATAAACTATCATTAATCAATAATAAATTATCAATATAGAATGGTAAATAATTGAAAAATCATTCCATTTAATCAATAAAATTACTATCATAATTATATAAGGAATAGCAAGCACATGAAGGTAAATAAATGAACACATAATTAATAAAATAGTTATTATGAATTGTTAATGAATAATAAACATATAATAGTAAATAAATGAACACTCATGACATTTTATCAATAATATGAAAATGAAATTCATCTAAAGAAAATATCATTTTCAAAATTTCATGGATAATAATTATAAATAAATTGTAAAAGATGGAAATGCTAAATTATTTTAGGTCATTATCTAAAGAATCATGATACCCCTACTATCAAGAACATTCACAAGGGAGTTTAAAACTTTGGGTAAGACCCATTTAATTGTATCTTAATGATTTAAAACTTGAGACTACTGATACATCGAGGAGATATCTATAACCTATCCCCACCTGTATCTACATTTCCAAATAATTCCTCATATATTGAATAATATATTTAATTCATGAATAATGTCTCTTAGCATCATATATTGTTATGGATTTAGGAATAAATATTTATCAATATTTCCCTATATTATCAAATTACATTCAAATTAAACCTTTTATGTACAAATGGTATACATTTTAGGCAACAATAATAACCAAAATATAAATAATATATATTCAATATAAATGTATTGTTAATTAAAAATGATCACAGTATATTGATTGTGACTATAGAAAGTTAAAAATCAAAAAACAGAACCTGAAATGATATTTGAGTATAGATACATCTAGGATATAAGTTTTTATAATAAAATCATGAATTAATATATATTAATGTTTAATACAGAAATGAGGTAGTATATACACCCAAATAAATTTAAAAGGATTATATTCATAAATATGTCTCAATGAAGTGGAAATTGAGATGAAATTCCTTACAAGGATCATAATATTTAATTGGTAAATAACTAATGAATCTCTTATGTGTATCAAAAATAAATCCCTAAGAAATTTGATAAAAAAAATATATTCTAAATTAATTACACACATATTCTTATAATTTCAAAGTAAATGAAGAAGTAATATAACCCAATGAAATGAAATTCAGTTATGAAGTTCTTTAACACTTGGTAAATTAGAAGTAAAATTCCATTTGATAAAATAATTAAAATTTAAATATAAAATTACATGAATTTTTTTGGAATTAATATATTAAATATCGAAGGTTCAGTATATGCACCATATAAAATAAGCTAAATGAATAATATAATAATATTCCATAATGAAGGGAAATTGAGATAAAATCACTTACCTCAAGATTTCTTTTAGTTGAAAATTATTTAACATGTATAATAGTTTTATGAATTTTTTTAAATTTTAAAAGAACCATAATAATATTTATAATATCATATATGATCTTATAATAACAATTACCATATTTTTCAATATTATATCATTATTTTCATTATTTCATGTATTAATTACAATGTTTTCTCAAGTTTGTGTTTTCATGATAGTTATGGTTATTGTGCATAGGATATTGATCCATAATGGATAAAATTATATTAATGTTTTAGATATCAAATTTAGTAAATATATGAATATTTAGAATTATTCATAAATGTTTCACCTGGAAGATAAATCTCATCACTTTCTGGAGATGGTGGGTCTTACTTACACATAAGTGGTGATTATTTATTTGATATTTTCTTATTATCATTTACGTGTTAATAAATAATTGATGGTGGAAAAAAGTGCTTTGTTAATAAGTTTACCTTTTCTAAGAGAAAACTCCTTTTGGATCTCTTTTATAGACACTGGGGTTCATCTTTTGGAAAACAAATAAGCTATATAATTTGGATAAGTATGTTTCATATATATTTTGTTATTTTATTTTTGAGAAAAAGTTCCTAATATTTGTGAAGAATTGAGGGGAGTGATTCCCTTTTTAAATTTACGAGAAGTTACATTTTTGTAAATACCCAAAACTGTTCAATAATGGGAAGTAAATATCACCACATGTGCATCCAAAGTTGAAAAATAATGGATTTGAGGGATGATATGGTTGATCCAAATTTCCATCACAAAATAATATAGGTTTTTAACATGTTATTTTTATACTTTATGTCTACTTATTTTTACCACTTTATTTTTCACTAGGACAACTTGTTTGTTTTTTTAACTAGGTAATTTTTCCTTTAAGACTAAAATGAAAATGGGATTTATTTGATAATTTTTACCCATAGATTATAAATATTTTATCCAATTTATCAAATAAAAATTACATATGTTTGTAAAATTATATTTAACCCAAGCTCATGTAACTCACAAAACCTCTTTTTAACCTTAGTCGATGTCATTAATTTTTTAATGTATTTTCTAATAATTGTAGAAAAAGTTAATTTGAACATAGTAAACAATATATAATATGTTTATTCGGAATATATGAAATTTTTTATTAAATTCAATTCATATAAGTAGAAAAAATTAATTTCATATAATCCCATAATTTGTGTCGAAAATATGTTTTTCATGAAATTCATTTTTCAAGAACTAGTTCAACTTATATTTAAAATATAGATAGTAATAATAATTGGATTGATTTATATTAATATATTTATATATATATTGATAATTCTTATATAAATAATTTATTATTAAATATTTTTTTAATAAATTAAAAATGATAAACATTATACCTTTTAAAACAGCAGTAGTTTCCCAGAAAATAAATACTTTTCTGATGAGAAATATTTTCCTAAAAACTTTATTATATTTATTTATATTAAATTAATAGTTATTAAATCATTATTTCACATATTATAATATATTATCACAAATAAATGGAGAAATATTTATATATTGTATTTTTGTTTATTCATAAAAGATTATTTCTAAGGTGAATTTTTAAAAAATCAGTCTGGGATAATTTTCACCATGTAAGTTAAAAATTGATTTTGATCTTATAAAAATTGAATTTTTTTCCAATTAATATTAAAATGAGCATTGAATTTTAGTTTTATTAAAATATAATATTAACTTACTATAATTGAATCTCAAGTACGCGTATAGGAAAAGATATTGAAGAGTTTAAATTTATTTAAAAATAAATATATTGTAATGTCTTAGGGCGTTACATATATATATAGAAAATATGGTGGATGGTGAATGAAGTATGCATGAATTGAACATGTTTGATGCATCTAGTGAATTTCACATAGTCCTGTATCATTTTATTCTAGTAGTAATCAAGCCTCCTAATTTTGTGGTAGATTCGGGTTCCTGACTGGGGAGCACCGCAACAGCCTACGTAGACTTCTTCCATGATTATAAGAATTTCTCAATATGTAATGAATCTAAGAAGGATTTCATTGAATCCATATTCATATAGGGTTTTCCTCTTTTTTTCTATCATGAGGGGTGATGTTTTCTACTTTTCACCCAATGTAGTCCTTTTTTCTTTGATCAAATGGGAGGGTTCCATTTTATAGGTAATATATTGTAATATCCATTCATCCAGGGGTGGATATTATCTCATCCGGACCAAGGATAGTGTTGACCTGATTTATTTACTCTATGTCACAAATATGTACTATTGGGACAATAATTTGGAGTGAGTTGAAAAAAAATTCATCCTTCTTGGGATCGACTTGGATTATGGCTACATTATCAAGTGCATCAGTACAAAAAATTTGTGGTCTATAAACATTGTGCAGTGTTTGTTAAAAATTATATTCCTTAATTAATTATATGATTCATATATCATTAGTAAATAGAAAGAGTGTTATTTAATATGATTTTTATGCCCTGGTAGAAAAAGATCCCCTGAGACACTCTAAAAATAGTAGCCTTCTCATCTTCTAGGGATAATCATTTCTGATTATATCTTGAAAACCCATAAATAAATGAAAGGTCTTGTCAACATACAATCGTATCGATCATAATTTTGTTTATTGGTAATGGAAAATTATTCTTTTGGAATTACTTATTATAGTCTCCTAAATAAACACTAATCCTGATATTCAAGTTCTTTTTCTTGATAAAGATGATGTTGGGAAGCCATTTTGAATACTGAAGTTCTCAGACAAATCCATATTTGATCAATTTTACCACATCCTATTCTATATTAATATAATTCCAGTGTTCAATTATCCTATCCTCCTACTTATAACCGTGATGGTTTGTAGGAATGAATTTAGAGGGATTGAATAACAACTGATAAGTGGGGTTGAATTTGTTTTTCACTTTTTATATGTTTCATAACTTTTAGAAATATTACTCCGACAACATATTAAGATTTATATCCTTACTAAATTTTAATAAATACTCATGAATTAAAAAATTGTTATGAAAGTAAATAACACAATATTTACAAGGTTTATCCTTAATATGGTAACCTGTATCTTTTACATAATCACTCCCATCGGTCTATGGAAATCCAATATTATGAAGAAGTGAATACAAATTGTTACAAATCCCATTACAAAACTTATATCTCCTGATAGGAAATATTATACTGACTCCATTCAGTTTATAATGTTTTCTTTTAAAACAATTGATCAAATAAAAATAATCAATACTTTGTTGAAACTGATTCATAATTTATTTTTCTAAATCCACAGTCTAATTTGGATGGGTACGATTCTCTAAAACCAATGATGTTAGATCCTGGTTTTTTCAATATAATGATGCTAGATTTTGGATCCTATTTTATTTAATACAAATATATTGTAATCTAGATCTGATTTATTTAAGTACCATGATATTGTAATCTAGATCTGATATCCTTCTATACAATGTAGTTATAATTTGGATCTGATTACTTTCGATAAAATGATGTTGTAATCCAGATCTGATTTCTTTCAATACAATTCTTCTATAATCTTGATCTGATTTCATTCAATATAATGATATTTTAATCTGGATCTGATTTATTTCAATTCAATGATAATGTATTTTGTATTCGATTTAATAGTATGATAATTCAATATAATGAATTCAGTCTCAGTATCCAAAACACAAACTCTTCTCAAATGCTCAATTCAATTCTTCTTCAATCAGATGGGAACTTTCACTTTTTAATTCTCTAGTACTTCTCTTTTTCTTTATGTGGGAAATTTGTGAATGAACAAATAATATAAGGAAGTATTTATTGGAGACTCGGAAAAAAAATGTAGGAATCTAGATACCATTTTTTCTTCTTTAAATCTCAAAATATCTAAAAATATCTCATATTAAAAACATTTTCTTTGACATCTACAAACCTCCTTATATTTCACCAAGATTTGTGCAAAATTGAAATTCATGATTGACAAATTCAATTCAGCATACCTTTCTCAACACATTACGATCTTTTTCCTTATCATCTCATTATGATATGTTTATTTCTCAACTTCATTACAATATGTTTCTTTCTCATCTCATAAAATATATTCATTTCTCAACATAATTACAATTGGTTTATTTCTCAAATTTATTACGATATTTTTCTTTCTTATCCTATTATGGTCTATTTCTTTATCAGATTCATTATGATATGATTATTTCTCCATCTCATTACGATATTCATAGAATGTTAGTTATGATTCAATAATAATGTTGGTTGTAATTATTTACAAAATAATAGTAATGATTTTTACAAAATGATAGTTATGATTCTCTAAAGAATACAAGAAATGATTCTCTCAGATTGAATGATTACGATTCTCTTAGAATGAATTATTATGATTCTCTTAGAATTATGGATATAATTATCTACAGAATGCAGGTTACCATTCTCTCAGAATTCCAGTTATGATTCTCCTCCAAATTTTGATTGTGATTCTCCAATTATAATTCTATGATGATGATTCTCTGATTAAGAAAATATGATTACGAAAAACTGATTAATAAAATATGACAACGAAAATATTATTATTAAAACCCATTTTCAACTCTGAAATTATTTAAACCTCTTCATAATTTCTTGAAACTCTTTTATCATGAATATTTCCATGACTTTTGAGAACTTTTTGATTAGTAAAGAAACATCTGATTATTTTTTGAAAGAATAAAAACTTTATAACTCTTGACTTCACTTTATTCTATCAAAAATCCTCAGCAAATTCATTATTTCTCTGATTAAAGTAAAGATAGACTCCCAGAAAATAATACATCATGCCTATGATTCTTTTGGATCCAGTGAACTGAATAAAAAGTGGATGGTTATGATATCTAGAAAACAAAACATTCTGATACAAAAAGATTAGTTTTCAATAAATACAAAAAACATTGTTATTAAAAATTATCAAAAAGGTATTTCAATATCCCCCATTGGATTTGTCGACAACCCTCATTATCAACTTTTCTAACTCTCATAATTTTTCCAAAACTCAATATTTTTGAATTATATCAAAAAATATCCAATTTATAAATAGAGTTTCCAAACACCACATTACTGGATAAGGAAGTTTCTTTTAAGGAATCCCATCCCTTGGTGGAAATTTTTTTTGTCCATATAAAGATAATCTCTACTCGCTTTTATTTTCATAATTCTTTTCTCACTCCATGTTTCTTTAATTTTTAACATTATTTTTCTTTCACTTTTATTTTTATCTCACGTTTCTTTTCACTCTCCCCCATTATTTGATAATCAAAACTTCTGATTCAAAAAGTAAAGATATGTTTTTACATTCTCTCCCCCATTGTCAACATAATATGAATCACTATGGGGGTATCTTCCTTATGATATTTAAGAAGACATAGGAGGAGGATAAACATGTATTTTCAATCTCAATTCATTAAACCTTTATTTCGATATCACTTTTTTAAAGATGTCATCAATCTGATACTTTGTTTATATATATTCTAGTAAAAAACTCTACAAAAACTTTCTATTTTATAAATTGAAACTTTATATCACTATGTTTTGATCTTTAATGTTAGACAAGATTCTTAGAAAGATTAATTTCACTTTGATTATCACAAAGTATCTTCAATGGTTTTGAAAATTTCACTTTCAAATCTTTCAACTGAACATTCATCCATAATATTTGAGTAAAATATTGAGTAGCTACAATATATTCAGATTCAGTTGTTCTCAATGTTACTGAACATTTTTTCTTACTATGCCAACTCATACAACATTCACTCAATAAAATTGATCCTTTGGAGGTTGATTTTCTATCATTATATTTTCAATCCCAATCAGCATCAGTATAACTATGACACATCATCTCGTAGTTTCATTTGTATTAAATCCCATATGAATATGTTCCTTTTAAATATCATAGAGTTATTTTTACTTCCAACATATGTTATTACTTTGGATTAATTTGATACCAGACACATAAAGTCATATCATATATAATATTCATCACTTAATTAAAACTTCTTTGGATTCTTTCATCCCAAACTTCTTCAATAATAAATAAAAAACATGAAATTATTCTTCAGAAAAACATAAGTATCACAAGATTTTTTTAACAATGGAACTTTAAATAAATAACTCTAAGTATACCTGGGTGAACTCAATGTAAAAAATAAGATTTTATAATCAATGCTATCAATGGTTTCCATTAATCAACTTTTATGTAATACCTTTTCATATTTCCTTTAACATTACCATTACTAGAGAAATTTTGAAAAGAATTTATTTAAGATAAGAATAGCATAAACCCATCTATAAAAACATATCAGAAAGTTCATGTTTATAAAAATAACATTCAAAACTAACCTTTTCATAACCTCATTACATTCTTCTGTAAGAATAATAAGAGACTCATCATCAGCTTTCTTACCTCAACTCCTTGAATTCCCTTCATATTAGTACAAATACACAAATATTTTAGGAATAAAGAGGAACCTCATAGATTCTCAAAAGTAGATTTAAAAATGAGATACTTCTCTTAGTTTTGAATTTTTCTTCTTCTTCTTGGATTTTACATTGGATTCATTTTCTTCCTTCTGATTATCATTCTCGTATTTTATAAAAAGTTTCTTTTCATCTGTATATTCTTTTGATATGGATATAAACTTATTTTCTTCTTCCTTAATCTTTTAGTTACAATGATTTTGTATAACTCTTTCTGAATTTCTTCTTATTCTTGAAGGAAGTTCAAATAACTTTTAGTAACATTTCCTTCTTGCTCACATCTCTTACCACTTTTATGAATTTGAAAACCATGATCTATTGATATCTTTTTATTAACTTTTCTCATTTATATAGAAAAAATTTTCCTTTCCCATTTCTTCAACTACTTTCTGTGATTCTTCTAACTTACTAGCCTTTTCAATTTTATCTGTCCAAAAAAACTAAACACTTCTTCTTTTTCAGGCTCATCATGAATATTTTTCTCAACTTTCTTAACATACACAGTTTTCACATACTCAATTTTCTTCATCTTCTGAAAAATTTTAAGAACATTTGATCTTATTTATTCATCATAGATCCCCCATGATTCAAACTTGTTTCGTGGTAGATACATTTTATACTAGAATTAATAGTCTCTATGTCCAAAACTCCACAACACAAATAGTGACCTCTAAATCTTAATAATTCAAACTGATAGTAAAAATTTTCAGAACTTGGTTTTTATTTTTTTTTCTTCATAAATCATGGAACATTTTTTTTCATAGGATACATTCTTAATTAATTCTTATATTTCTTGGTGAAATATGTTTTATCACATATTTTCTACACCCATGCTTTCCCAATAATTTTTTTAGAACAAGAAAAGTTTTGAAGAATCAGATGAAACATTGTTTTTGGTAATATAATATTACACCTAATTCTCGTATTGATCCCTCTCAGTAACTTTATAAGTACAAACATTTACTTCTGAAGCTTTGTTGATAATTTCATTAATATTTCATATGGTACATTCAAACTCAATAAATTTTGATTGAAACGTGTTAAATTCTTCTTCCTTAGTTTCCGGATTCTTACTAAGATCTTTAATTATCATTCCCTATTCAGAAATTCTATGTTTGTAATGAAAAATATCCTTGATTTCTTCTTCCTCCTTCTTTATTACATCTTTTCTTCTATCTGCTACTTCATCATAATCATTCTTTATAATGATTTGTTTCTGGAGATATTTTGTTTCTCAAGATATACATGAATTTATTATCATAGTTGATTCTCTCTATAATATTCTTTATCTACTTCTTCACACTCTAAGGATTGTTTTTTATTCTCAACTTTTGTAATGAAGGATCTGAATTTTTTTGATCTTTCACATTTAGAAAAATTGTTTTCATTTGTTTCTGATTAAACTTTCTTACTCAACATACTCCTTTTTTATCCATTAAACTTCATCTGGTATCTCTTGGAAGAAATTTATTCTTTATGATTTTGGTTCACTTCTTCCATTGATTTTTTTTTTTGGAATCATCTAGATATTCTCTAGATTTCATCTTGGGTCAATTCATAGCAAATTTTCCTATTTCACCACATTCAAAACATTTGAGAGGAATCTTTCCTCTATCCTTTATTATTCCTATCTGATAGTTCTTTGATACGAGAGACATGATTTTTTCATTCAACTCATCATATTACTTATCATCGAACTCACAAGAATCAGCTTCATCAATATCTTGGATTTTTATCTTTCTCATATCTTCAAAATCCATTTCATCTTTTATATTGTTTTTAAAGATTATATATTTCATCATTTAATAAGAAAAAAAGAAATTTATGTGACTCATCAATAGATAAAGCATTTTTATCATTTAAAGAAGAAATGTTAGAATCAAACTTGTCCCGAAATTTTCTCATGAGTTTCCTCACAATTGTAGAATCTTTCAAGACATCTCTAAATCCTCTGATATTATAGACAATTTCATTTATTTTGGTGAAGTATTCATCAATTGTTTCATCATATCTCATTTTTATTTCTTCATACTTATTGCACTATCTTTTTAGCTTTGCTTCCTTGACTTTTGTATTCCCTTCAAAAATACTTTCCATCTTGTCCCACATACTTTTTAAAGCCTTTAGACCCATCACCTTCTAATAAAAATTCTATGATAAGTACATAAGGATTTAATTTTTACACTTTCCATCAACATCTATATTTCTCTTATCAGCAAATGCCATGGGAGAATCTTTCTCAATATGTGGAAACCTAATAGTATCATCATCAACAACTTCCAAGCCAAGAAATAAGAGATAAAGAATCATGTTATTGTTCAATCTGTAATAATTCTTGTCATCCAATGTTAGAATTCTTAAAATATTGATAGAATTTATATTATCTATGATAAGAATTCAATAAGGGATCCTTGCCTATAAAAATATGTGAATTTCCAAGGATCAAATAACAACTAATAAAGGGGGTTAAATCAGTTTTTCACTTTTTATAATTTTTGAATCATTTAGAAACATGACCCCTACAACCTGTTAAGATTTATACCTTATAAACTTTTATTAAATAATCATGATTTAAAAAGAGGAATGAAATGAAATAACATAAAATTTATAAGGTTATTCCATAATATGAGTACCTACATTCTTTCCATAACCACTCCTATGGGACTATGTAAATCTACTATTTTGAAGAAGTGAATACTAAGTGTTCCAACTCCCATTAGGAACCTTCTTTCTCTTAATAGGAAAGACTATACTGACTCCCATCAGTTTATAATGTTTTCTTTTAAAACAATTGATCCAAAAAAATAATCAAGACTTTATTGAAATTTCCCCGCAATAGCTCAGTCTGAATCCTCAGTCTGATTTGGTTGGATCTGATTCTCTCAAACCAATGATGCTAGATCCTGATTTTCTCAATACAATTATACCGAATTCAAGATACTATTTCTATCAATACAATGATTCTATAATCTGGATCCAATCTCTTTCAATACAATGGTGTTATAATCTAGATCTGCTTTCCATAAATATAATTTTGTTGTAATCTGGATCCGATTTTTTTCAATATAATGTTGTTGTAATGTAGATCTAATTTCATTCAATACAATGCTACTGTAACCTGGATCAAATTTCATTCAATACAATAATGATATAATCTGGATCTGATTTATTTCAATATATTGATAATGTATTCTGGATCCAATTTCATAGTATGATAATTAAATATAATGAATTCAATATCAATCTCCAAAACTCATACTCTTCTCAAATGATTAATTAAATTCTTCCTCAATTAGATGTGAACTTCCAGTTTAGAATTCATTTATACTCCTCCTTTTGTGTGAGTGTGAAAGTTGTGAGTGAACAAATGATCTGAGGAAGTATTTATAGGAGACATAAAAAAAGGTGATAATATTGAAATCATTCATACTTCCTCAAATATCAAAATCTCCAAAACTCGTATTTAAAACTTCAACTTTTACTTCCTCAAACCTTCTTATATTTCTCCAAGATTTACAAAAAAATTAAATTTAAGTTTGAACACTTCAATTAATCATACCTTTATCAACTCATTATGATTATTTTTTCCTTCTCGTATTATTACGATCTATTTATTTCTTAGATTCATTAAAATATGTTTCCTTCTTATATCATTACACTCTATTTATTTCTCAGATTCATTATGATATGTTTCTATGTCAGCATTATTAGAATATTTTCCTTTCTCATCCCATTACGATCTATTTATTTCTCATCTTTATTTTGATCTGTTTCTTTCTCCAGTTCATTATAATCTTCATATAATGGTGGTTACGATTCTCTCGAAATGGTGGTCACAATTCTCGGTAGAATACTAGTAACAAGTTTCACAGAATGTTGGTGATGGTTCTCTGTAGAATACCGGTTACTATTCCCTCAAAATTCCTGATTACGATTCCCTCAGAATGCTAGTTATGACTCTCTAAAGAATTTAGGCTACAATCCTCTCAAAATTATGGTTATGATTCTCCTCAGAATTCTGATTATGATTCTCTAATTACGGTTCTATGATTACTATTCTTTGATTAGAATCTGATTATGAAAATATGATTACAAAAATCTGATTACAAAAATCTGATTAAAAGAATTCATTTTTCAACTCTGAAATTATTCAAAGCTCTTTACTATTCATTTAAAATTTTATCATGAATGTTTTCATGACTTTTGAGAACTTATTGATCATAAAATAATTGTTTGATTTTGTTTTAGAAAAAATGGAAGATTTATAACTCTTGAATTCACTTTATTCTCTCAAAATTGTTCAACAAATTCATTATTTCTCTTATTACAGAAAATGTTGTCTCCTAGAAAACAATACATCCTACCTCTGATTCTTTAGGATCTGATGAACTGAATACAATGTAGATAGAACTGATTCCTGGAAAACAAAACATTCTGATACAAAAAGGATAGTTGTCAAAAAATAAATAAAATTTATTAAATAAATTATAACTAAAGTATTTCAATTAAAAGATAGGTGATTATTAGAAACATAGGGTTCAGCCAATGTATTTATATATAATTCAAAAGGAACACTTATCAGTTATTGTTTAGAAATGAAATATAATTATCCTGATACATAATAGGTACGAATACACTAATCAATGTATTTTTTGGGTCTTCTTACATTCTCACATAAACCTTAATGACTTCATCAATAGTGGGGGAGAATCATTACTCAAATTCAAGAGGACAGTTCCTGAGGTCATCCTCTTCATCTCCCATTTATACGTCCACAGAGGAATTTTTAGACATAGTGGGTGATTTTTTCCATCTCTATCTCGATTGTGATATAATATTATATGAGACAAGACACTAACATCTCCAACTACCATATTCATCATAATGATATTTTGGGTATGTTTATCTTCTTTTACAATACTTATAGGGAAGAGGGGGGAATTGAAATGCTGACTTACAACGAGTGTCTTGAGGGAATTTAAAATTTTTTTCTAATATCAAGAGGGGATTCTTGGATTATGATATATAATTATTTTGAATTACCTTTGATGAAAACACTTTAGTTGATACAATTTCAATCACATTAACACTGGATAGTAAATCTTTTGGTTCATAATAGCTTACTAGGATTGAATCTATTACATTGATCTAGTTTATGGGAAGAACATAATAATTATTAAGAATTATCAAGGGATTTATATTGGAGGTTCCTAATACATTGGGAGTTACAATCTTCATATCACTATACACTATTAGTTATTTTCCTTCCCTCTTTTAAAATCTAGCCTCAGTGTATACATATTAACAAGACTAAAAGGGTAAATGTCGTTGTGTAGTATTGTGAAATTCCTATTGATGGGGTTTTTTAATCATTGATGGAATGTTGAGGGTAACACCATATATCTGTGAAGATAAGGTCTTTTTAGAAGGAGATTATTTATTGTATCATGATGTACAACCAAGGACTCAACATTATATGTGAGATCCCCAAATTAATCATTGATCTTGATCTTTCATAGATTTCTTTCTCTCTCATGTTATACTCTTGAATGTTTTATTTTCTTATTGACATATCCCCTTCTCTATTTCCCAAATTTTTAAGGGTCGGGACTAGGATGAGGTTAATCCAAAAACATTTGTCAACTAGAGAGATTCATATATCATTATGATTTAGTTTACATAAAACATAATTCGGTATGACATGTCGATACATAATTTCATCCTGGTCATGTTCTATGAACTAGATTGTGTTATGAAACTCTACTAGTTTATTTTCCACTCAATAAACATATGAAACATTGAAATTATTCTCAAACACATGTGGGATCTATAGGGAATAAATTATTTTCTCTCTAAGTTCCTTTTAAATTTGAAGAGCATCTAAGATTGATAGTTCAGATGGGACAACCGCCAATTGTTTTAGAATGTAATATTTTTATGCCAGAGGTCCGTGCTTCCCATGGTGGGGATAATCCTTATATTTCATATTAAAATGTGAGGTTTTTGAGGTAGAAGTTTTTGGTAGTTTGGTATAGTTTGTGGTAGAATATATGTCAAGTGTCCTTGGTCGTACATGTATGCCCCTTTGTTTGGGTTGGTTAGAGAATCACACCCTAACTAGTCATTCACTTAAAATGATTGGGTTTGAAAACCCACAAAAGGTATCTGAGGGGTCTCCATGCTTTTATTAAGCTTAATAGAGTGATCTCAAACTATTCTCAACTGTGTGTATGGCTTCTATAAGTATGTGATCATAATATTGATTTCAGCCATGCCTGCACCATCTGTTTTACCCTCAACTTCTGCATCCACAACCTCCATATCCCCATTCAAGAATAGGTGAATGGTATTCAAGGGTTTACTAATCATTGTAAATGTTTTATATCAATTGAACTATATTAATAGAACACAAAATGATCTCTTCTTATGATGAGGGTTCTGTTTGGTGGGGATGATACCATTTTATGAAAGTTGAGGAAATGTAATCTTCTTGAGTTAGAGCCTGTGTGGGAGTTGGATAAAACTCTTTATCCTTTATATTTTCATGAATATTCAAGATTTTTCCGCCTCCAAGATTCATATTAAATGGAATCCACCTAGATGTGAAAATCATTACTAGTTTATAAATCTGAATTCTCAAAGTGGAATGATCTAGTTTGAATTTTTCCCAGTCATCAAGTTATCAAAATTATGTTCATTCCCAACTAGGAATTATTTCCAGTAAAACTATTATTCAATTTAGTTGAAATTAACACATGTCCCATGTTTTGGGGAATTTACCAAAATTATATATCTATAATCATCCATAATCTAGATGATTTATTTGAAGGAAATGTAGTTTATATGGTGTAACCCATTCTCTTATTAAAAGGTAAGTAGTTAGGATGATCAATGATGTTTCCCTCATTGGGTTTGTCAGGATATGGTATCTTGAGGAGGTTATTTTCAATAGTTATGAGGAAATAACTAGGATCATTTTCATTTCAGACTTAATTCACTTCGTTCTTCCATTACTTATATCATGGGTGACCTAGATCTCTCTTTACCTCCGATCAATGGAGGTAATTCTACTTCTAATTCTTGGAAGGAAGTGCTATGGGATTTAAGGCCCAACATTGTTCTTGGAAAGACACCATTACTATTTTTAGGGAAATCGTAATATTCACCACCTTATCAAAACCTTTCTTTATGTAGTGGGCATGGGATGAGATTTGGCATGAGTTCATCGAATGAAATATTCTATGAATTATTCAATTTCTGAAAACACATGGGATTTATCAATATATTTCATCAGGATAAAAGTTGTTTGAAAGTATTCTTTAATATTCATTACACATTGGTCTACCAATTTTCCTTGTGAGGAGGGATACTGTGAGAACATATCAAAACTTTTCATCTTATGATAATGTAGAAAACTCTTTCATTTTCATGTTATGTATAGTTTTTTAGGTTGGTAACCATTATTCTGCATAATGGGGAGCTAAATTGATAAATAAACTGATGAAGATGGTCTTCCCACACTATAATGGATCCTTCTAGGATGCTACTATATTAAATGAAGTCATTCTCTACAAAATTATATATGAAGCATCATAATTTTGCTGACTCATGTTATTCTTGATGGAATATCATTGAGTTGCATCTATACATGAAGTACATGAGAATCTATTCTAGAACTACTATTCAATTGAATACCAGGAAGATTGGATTGATAAAATTGGGAGGGTAAATTTCATGTACTCATTCAAAATAAAGCTTCTTTTTAGTCACATTAATGGTGCACCGCCCCACAATGTATTTCATATGAGTGGATAGGGAATCGATGGCGTGAATGAGTTCTAGAGGTATCACTACCTGTACCATATCCTGTCTATATAGAGTTGGTGAGTATTTATTAAGATTCCTCACTTTCACATCCTGTATATTCTCAATCCATCAATTAATTGGATGATCACTCAAATACGAGAGAGACATTCATATTAATGGAAGAAAGTCACAATATTATCCAAGTTCCTTAATTATGTAGATCAGTTCCAAGATCCAGATCTAGCCTAATGTTAATATTTTAATCTTGTAGTCATATTATCTCTATCCATATGGGTTTCAGAAGGTGTATTAATTTCTTTTTAGAGATGATACTTAGTAGGAATATTTTCCATAAATAGCTACCCATTGAGTTTTCTAAGATTATGTATCTCATTCTCATATTTTTTTAGTTGTTTCATTATAGAATGGATTTTAGTTCATCTAGATTGTGGGTAGGATATAACCATTATATTCCCTTTATATGTGAAATTGATCTTCTAAGGAGGTGTAAAATAATCATTAAATGGTGCTAATTTATGGATTCTTATTTAATTTCATTTATGTGCAACCTCTATTTGGGTATCCATATTATCTACCTCTTGAGGAACAATTTCCATGACGTGTCCCTCTATGTCTGATTCTTGGTTCACATCATTTTCTAGATTGATGTTAATGATTTTCAATGGGGAATACTATAAAATAGTAGTTATCCCATCACTCCCCATTAAATATGGTTTTTCGGTACTAATTTGAAATCCTTCACGGGTTAGACATGGGTCATTTATTTGACCCCTAGTGTTATTTTATCCATTTGGATTATGAACATTGCCGTTTTCTATTCTCTTTTCCATAAATTCCCCAAATTTCCATCTAAATATAAGGATCTTAAGGGTGTTTCTAATCATACATGCCAAGCAGGGTCCAAGTAAAATATGTGTGTCCTATAGTGGTAGGAACATCTAGAATTAAGGCCATCTGTATTTACCTCCAAAAATATCTCATAAATATTTATTTTACGGTGATGATAATGGAAAAAATGCCCTTATCCTAATAGTCCAGTGTTTATTCGGGGCCATTATTGGTGCTTTCAGATCTTTTTATTGAAAATATGATGATTCTTGGTATGTAAATTTTGAAAACATTCCCATATTCTTATGATACAGTGATGATATAGAACTCTTACTAGTTCTTTATGACATGCTAGAGTTGTAACTCCCCTGGTAGTGGTGATTGTGATAAAAAATACAGAGCCACATGGGCTAGGATTTCTCATAAATACCATTTATTGAAACTACTACTACAATATTTCTAATTTGGAAAAATATTATCTATGAATGGGTGAGTGAGATGAAGGATTATTATGGGAATCACTTTATAAAGTACGTAATTTATTATTAACTTACTTTGGCTTCTTTTATGGAGGTGTGTTCCCATTTTGCTGATAGGCCCAACATAGAAATTTTATTGGGGGCCCTCTATCTTTGTTTATGTAATATTTTTGTTCTAAAATTAGAGGTGATTTGTTATGTTGAAAACCTAGAACACATTTTACTGTGGACGTTGATCTATCATATGGTTATGGCATTAAAATATTCTATATCCAGGGACATGTACTACCTTAGGGATTGGGAATAGTTCATTGATCCTTACTTACCCATCCTCAGATATGAACGTCTAATAGGGAGATGGAAATCAGTCATGTTAGAGTTTCTATGATGTAGAGTAAAACATTCCATAATTGATGGTTAATCTCTTGTGAACCCTGCTCAACGACCATGGAAAATGCAGCTATGTCTTGCTGACAGCTTTTAATATTTATGATCTAGAGGTGACCATCATATCCTTGATAAGTACAATGTATATCCTTTAGTCTCTGATGGTTTTCATACATATTTTGGAATAATTAAGGCAAGAAGTCTTCATATGAATCATATAGGTGGATATCATGGTCAGAAGTAGATATGGGATAAAAAATATATATGATTATTTTTTGGCCAATTCCATGTTAGCCTCATTTTCTTTAGGGTCTTATTCCACCACTTATTCAAAACTCATATTTAATTTCTCTAAGTAACCTAATTGTAGAGGTGATTTTCTATCAATATTTTAATGGACACTATATATAGTTAATAATCGTGTATCGAGAATCAATGTATATGAATGTTTTTGGAAAATAGGAGTATTTTCTTATTACGTAGAGATATTATCATAGGGAGGTCTTTCCTATTGGATATCAGTTTTAGAGTCTGTGTAACCCATGTCTAAACTTTCAAGAGGAGAATTATCATGTAAGTTATCTTCTTATAATTATATGTAAGAGTCAACAAACCCTTCAGGTACTGAAGATATGAATTATATAGCCTCAATGAAACTAGTATTGAGAAGATCAGGGATATGTTCCTCATCCTATATTATGTTCAAGATATTCCAACCTTCCTTTTGGGGTTTCTCATATATACGATCACACTACATGGCGGTCACTGGAATATTTTGATGACCTTCTATTGCTACTATAATTTCATCCCCAAGATGAGAAGAAGCTAGAGTATTTCAGTGACCTTCTGTATCATCGGATATGATATGATTCTACCATTAGGTTTTTATTGGATTATTCCTACCAATATTGTGGATGTGGGGTATGATCCCAAGTTTTATATTCATTCCCCATAAAATTACGTTTAACAACCTCTAGAATAAGATAATGGTTATTAACCTCCCCTTATATGGCCTCGAAAGGATGCTGGTGTAGTCCTTCATTAATGAATGTAGATATATGAGCCTGAATTTTGTATGTTGTAAGAATATACTGAGTTGATTCATTGATAGGGATATGATCCTACACTAAGTTGATTTCTGGATTTTTCTTTCATCCCTTAGTTGGTGTGGGGTTATGAGCCTCGTCTTATTCCTTTGGAATATAGCACTGCCTTTCTTAAACTAGAATGTGCGCCTATCCTATGAGATATTTCAAATGAGGTTAGTAGTACCTAGTATACACAAGAATATGATCTCATTTCTGTTCTTTATCCTTTTTCAAAAAATTATAATAATCTTCTATGATGGTAAAAATAATGTTCTCTTGTTCAAGAGTAGAAACATTTTTTTGTGGATCATGGTGATATGATAACATGTTTATTGGGAGAGAAATATGTTTATTCCATTATATATGTATTAGTGATGGAATATTCTGTTTGATTTTATATATTGTTTCTAGGATATAGTGTCATATTTAATAGTGTATGGGCAAGAATGTAAGCTTACATGTTCTCAGTCTCCAAATACAACGGTAGGGGTATTTTATTGAAATGAGGACATAATCCCACTCATTGCATCCTTATTTAATCAGAATATATGTATTGGTCTCATTATCAAGGGTGGAGATAGGTTTCTCACAAATTATTTCTGCCAGAATAAGCTAGAAAACATTATTTTGGTGGGAAGGGATATGAGGTTACTTACTAGTGGTCCCTAGTATATTCCAATGTTCTTTATTAGTGTAAGTGGGGATATGATCCATATTCTTTTTATCTATAGCTTTCCCCGCCCTGTGGGATCTCTATAGTTCTTAGGTATGAATGTCTATGGTGGTGACATATTAGTTAGTTCACTCTGTAGGTGATTGAGGGACGTTTATGGGATGGTGGTAGTGAGAGTCACCAATAAAATCCCTCCTAAGTATCCTCTAAACATGTATGGATATGCAGTTTATTTTTTTTTATCGACCTTCCATAGGTATGGAATGTATTGATTTGTTTTCTTTGATTAAAAGATTATAAAGAGATGGTTAGTGGTGGAAAACATCACTAGTATCATTACAGATTTCGTTTAACAATGAGGGATCATTATTTTCAGGGTCTAAAGACCTCAATGTGTATCCTCAGGTGTTGGTATTCTACCAAATTGGTGGTATTCTATGAACATCATGTTCTACACCTGATCTGGAATTCATTGGTTGGGCGACATTATTTTTCATCATGTGATGTTTCCTATCATTGTTGAGGTTATTAACAATTATCATGATGATAACATGATCTCAGATCAAGGATATATTTATAAAAATAGTATCTATAGTCACAAATAAAAAAAGGGGGCAAGATTTCCAATTACTATACCATCTCAAGTATAAAACATGATCAATTAGCTATGCATGGGTGATAAAATTATTTGTTACTATTTCTTGTTATTCCATTTTTATTGTGCGGAATGGTATGTAAGAATGGAATGTATTATAAGAACCCAGATAATGTTTTATTATTGAAATATTTTATGTTATGTTCACCATTTTTTTGGCTCTGGAGATGTTAAAAAAATATCCTGATGTGTGGTCAAATGATTGTTTTGGTTATTTGAAAGATTCAGATCTGGTTCACAAATTATGTTTCTATTAAATGTGGTAAAAAATGTCCCAATTTGTATAAACCCTTTTAGTTTTATTTTTTCAAGTTTCCGGTAAAATTCACCATTTTTTTATTAGAGAAAATTAGCACCTGATGATTGATCATGGGGGTTGAGTATGGTTTCAAAATCATTGAAGTTGGGTTCACTATTTTCACTTTTCATGGAAAATATAAATGACTCCCACATTCGTAACATTTTAAAAACATTATTTACAAAGGTATGTAATCATTTGTTTTTTTTAATCCTAATGATTCTTAGGAATTCACATAGGTCAAGTTGAAGAGGGTTTGGGCTCATCACACCATATTGGGGGGATTATTTTTCGCTTTAAGACTATCGTATAGATTTAATATATATTAATGAATCTTTCATAAATCCCAATATGGGACTTGTTATCCTAATTAAAATAATTTGGTGTTGAATTTCTAATTACTCACAAGGGAGTTCTAATAATTCCCCAATTTGAATATGTATTATAGGTCCTCTATCTATTTCCAATTTTTTATTAGTAATGAATTATTGTGTGTGTTTTTAAGCCACTTGACTAGGAACTACGGAGTTTAGTCCCGTCCTTTACAGTGATTATTGTCTCTATAATGGGTTTGAAACACTATGAGGTGTCATATGTACCCCATGATAATAAAAATTAAAACCCACATAGTTCATTGAGGTCTAATCCATGCAGTATAATATCATGAAAAAAGAAATTATATAAGGATATTTTTGGGATTGGGGGTTGATCATGGGCCTTAAGAAGGTTCCATACATGTCCTTAATATAATAAGAATCATAATAATTGTAGTTCAGTTTTTCCCTAACCTACTAATGTGATTAAGGTACCTAAAGATATGGATAGGGATTTAACTTAAGAGTATTCATGTATATAAACACATATCTTCTGATAAAGATGTCATCTTTTTTTCTTATATGGTAACCTTTTTTGAAAATTGATTTTGTAACAACTCTTTTTTCCTTTCTTCTTATTCTTGAAGGAAATTCGAAAAAAATTTAGTAACATTCCCTTCTTTCTCACATCTCATTCATCTTTTCTGAATTTGAAAACCCTGATCTATTGATATCTTTTTATCAACTTTTCTTATTTGTTTAGAAACTTTTTCATTTACTATTTCATTGGATACTTTTTGTGGTTCTTCTAACTTCCTAGCCTTTTCAATTAGATCTGGCCAAAAAACTAATAAATTTTTATTTTTAGGAACTGCATGAATACTTTTCTCAAATTTCTTAAGATACTCAATTTTGACATACTCAGCTTTCTTCATCTTTTGATAATTTTTAAGAAACATTGATCTTATTTGTTCATCATAGGTCCTGCATTATTCATATCTTTTTCTTGGTAGATACAAGTTATACCAGCATTAACAGTCTCTATGTCCAAAAACTCCACAACACCAACAGTTACCTCTGAATCTTGATTTTTCCAACTAATAGTAAAATTATTCATAACATTTTCTTTGTTTTGTGTTCTTCACAAATCTTGGACCATCTTCCTTGATAGGATACTTTCTTAATTAATTCCTATATTTCTTGGTGAAATATGTTTTCTCACATCCATTATACACCCATGTTTTCCCAATAATTTTTTTTGGAACCTGAAAAGATAAAAGAATCAAATGAAACATTATTTTTTGAAATAGAATATTTCACCTGATTCTCATATTGATCCATCTCAGCTACTTTAGAATTATCAAATTTTACTTATGAATCTTTATTTAAGTTTCCATTAATCCTTATTCGGGTACTTTCAGACTCAGTTAGTTTTGATTGAAACTTGTTAACTTCTTCTTCTTTAGTTTCCATATTCTTACTAAGATCTTAAATCATCTTTCTATGTTCCTCAATTATATATTTGTGACTCAAAATATCCTTGATGAATCTTTCCTCCTACTTGATTACATCTTTTCTTCCATTCACAACATATTTAAAATCATTCTTTATCATTATGATTTTTTTCTCGAGATATTGGTTTGCTCAAGATATGAAAGAATTTTTGTTATGAGATGATACTCTCTATAATATTCTTAATCTCATTATTCACTCTATGGGGATTATTTTGTATTATCATCTTTTGAAATGAAAGTTTTGAATTTTTTTGAACTTTCATATTCAGAAGAATTGTTGACTGTTGAGTCTGATTCAACTCTCTTACTCAACATACTCCTTTTTTCTAGTAAACTTCATCTAGTATCTCTTGGAATAATTATCTTATTTATCTTTTTTGTTCCACTTCTTCCATTGATGTTTTCATTAGAATCATCAAGATATTATCCAAATTTATCTTGAGGTAATTTATAGTAAAGTTTCTTATTTCACCACACTCAAAACATTAGAGAGGAATATTTCCTCCATATTTTCCTCTTCCTCTTCGACAATTATTTGATGAGAGACATGAATTTTTCATTCTACTCATCATATTTCTTATTATCGAAAGCAGAAGGATCGTCTTCATCAACATATTTTATTTTAATCTTTATCATATCTTCAAAATATATTTCATCTTTAATCGTATTTTTAATTGTTGGATATTTCCTCATTTCATAAGTAATAAGAAATTTATGAAACTCATTAAGAGATAAATCATATTTATATTCTAAAGAGGAAATTTTAGAATCAAACTTATTCGAAAAGTTTCTCATGAGTTTCTTAAAACTATAGAATATTCTAGAACATCTCTGAATCCTCTGATATTTCAGAAAATTTCATTTATTCTGGTGATGTATTCATCAATTGTTTTATCATCTCCCATTTTGATGTCTTCATACGTAATACACAATATTTATAGCATTGCTTCCTTGTCTTTTGTATTCCATTTGAAAACACATTCCAGCTTGTCCCACATAATTTTTAAAGTCTTGAGAAACATCACCTTCTGATAAACATTCTCTGATAAGGAAATAAAGATTGAATTAATATGTTTTCTACCAACTTCTATGTTTCTCTTATCAATTAATTTTATGGGATAATTGTAACACCCCGAGTTTTATGAAAAATATTCTTTTTAATTTTATTGATGTCTTGTGTTGTACGCTACACCAAAAGGATCGTGCACTACACGCATCCCTGACTTGGCTTGCATTACACGCAATCGCGACCTTCCACGATAGCGTGTGATGTACGTAATACAGAGTTTTACTAAACAACGATATGTTATATTAACTAGCCATTATGAATAGTAATACCCACTTTTTAAAATTTTATAAATTTTATCTTTCGAAATGGACTTCATTTTTGGATTCAGAATATTGAAATTAGCCTAGGGGGAATTTTTGGAATTTTTCTGAAAACTTTAAATTTTTGATGAATAGTGAAAACACTAGGTTACTATTTAAAAACCGAATTTTTATTTAAATAATTATTTATTTTATTTAAATTTATTTTAAGTAAAAATTGATACATAATACCTATATAAATTCAATTTAATTCATTGAAGTCATTTTATAATAATTTTAGATATATAAAAATTTTATTGAACTTTTCACCGTCTTTTACCCACCTCCTAGGAGAATTTGGAAATTCACATAAAACATAATTTTACCGCTTTTTTGAGTGGAATTTAGAAAATATGAGATACAAAGTTAATATCAAGGAATAAAATATGGTTCAATGAGATGAAAATAATTTTTGGTGAATAGTAACTTTTTGCTTTTTTTTACCACGGTTAAATTTAAATTGGGTAATTAAGGGTACAAATGTAATTATTATTACCCTAACACATGTCCTAATTCTATTGGATAAGTGTACTTCGAGAAAAAACAACCTTAAGAAAAAACCTGACCATTTATCCCCACTTGGATTAGATTAGGACATTTCATATTAATTTATTTAAAGAATATTTCAAATAGTTAAAATCAAAGTTTAATAACTAAAAAAATTTTAATATAGGGTTAAACATAAGATAAATTCGACTATAAATATTAATTATAAATATAAAAATATTTCCTACCTAATGGTATTTTATTTATAATTTTTAGGCAGTAAAAAATTCAAGTTATTAATGAAAAAATGTTGATGAAGTAATTACCTAAATAATGAAATATTAAACTAATTGATATTATAAATATCCAAATAAATGTAATTTGAGACTTTATATTAATTATACTAATTTTATAGTTTAATATGACATGTTAGTATTTATTTAATTAACGTTTTTTGAACTAATCATGCTTTTATGATTTTCACAAAAATCAATTACCAAATAGTGTTAAAATTGACATAAAATAGTTTTTAAAACAAATATTATATTATTAATTGTTATTTTATTCCTAAAAATATAAGGTTCGGCCAAATGACTTAGATAAGGATATATATTAATTATAAACCAATTGGTTTTAGTTTATCTTGTTATATTAAGTTTATTAACCATATAGTGTAAGAAAATAAGAAGACACGGTAAAAGATAAATTATTTAACTTAAAGTTAAATCTAAATGATAAGGTTAAAATAGAAACCTAAACTTATCTAAATTCTATTGGATGAGAGTATTTAGACCCATACCCACCTTATCTTAGAAATAAATTAATTTGGAGCTATTAAAAACCAAATACGACTTTATAATAAAATAATATTTTTAGTTTTTCCAAAGGTGCCCCTCTCCTCCCTTATAAAAGGGAACCTCATCCCTCTCTTCCTCACACCACTTTGAGCCTTTAAGCTCTTCCAACCCATGAAAATTTATCCTCTCCACTTCCCTATAAACATCCTATAGTTTTTGTCTTCTTCAAAGACCATCTTTAGTGCCCAAAGAGGAGGTTAAGAAGAGGCGCTTCAAAGAAGAGGTAATGTCCATTATCGATTCTTTCACATTTATTTCTTCTTCTGATTCTTCTTCTTCTTTAGTTGTTTCATTATGAAGTAATAACATCATTATCACCCATATACTTATATGTTATTATAAATATCAAACAACTCTATTTCACCTTCTATCCATCCTACGGAAAATGAAATCACCGCGCATGCATACGTACGGAATACTGTCTCTGTGCCGTGGTGTAATCTTTTTTCGACCACCACCTTACTTAGATGGGTATAATGGTGTAAATAAATAACCATATATAATTATTGTAAAGTGATATTGATTATGAAATACTATACATACACTTCAATACAATTCCACGATCATGGGAATGATATCGTCGCTCGTGTGTACGTACGGACTACCGTCTCGACAATGCGATGAGATTCATTCTCCATATTAACCATTATAGAATGATTATAAAGTATATATAATGAATAATAATGAAATATATGACATAATGAAGCTACTGTATTTATTTATATATATATATATATATATTTCATCTACTTACTGCCATTCAATTCAATAATGACAGGAAAACAGCGTTCATGCGTACATACGGCCTATCGTCTCCATGAACGATGTGTTTGATTTCATTTATCTATCTATTATATATATATATATACTGAATATATATGATATATAAATCGTTTTTAACATTCTGTAAGTATTTAAATCATGATATAAGTAATAATAATATCAAGAACAACAAGTCCAAACACGTACGATAAATGAAACAATTTTACCCAAAACGCTACTTTAACATGGAATTGACAAATGAAAGTGTAATATAAATACATAAGTCAACCATATATGATATAATAACAATTAATATGATTCAATAATAAGTCAATGAAATTATTTAAATCATTATACAGGAGGTTCGGATACATACGAAGCATATCGGACCTAAGGTAAGGGAAAATCTCGCAATCTCATTTTTATCTGAGATTGTTTATACTTCAGAATTTACTGGGGAATATTTATCATCCACATCCAATTTTCCTCAATATGTAATAGTATTTCTATCCTAATACAATTGTTTAAATCCAATTTTACCCATTTTTGAGTTTTTAGTAAAAGATATGAAAGTAATCTTTTGTCATTTTTAGTACGAGGTACTTTTTGACTTTTCCGGCCAAAGTACGAGAAGAATGTTTTTTTAACTTATACGGAATGAATGGATTTTTAGAAAATTATTTCCATGAATCTTCCTTTAAAAGTTTTCAAGTTTATTTTTAATTAACTTCTCTTAGTTTAAAATTGTATGACATGTTAAGAAAGGAAAAATGTTTTTGAAGTAGAAAAGATATTTTCCTCAAGAAGGGAGTTCAAGTGTTTTATCAAAAATATTTTCCATCTAAGATAATATAGGGTTATGTTTAAATCTCTATTTTTACATTTATTTGATTATGTTATGATGGAATATATTTTATGATGTCCTTCTATCTTATGTGGATTATGTTATGATGGCATGATGTTTAATAATCCCATTATTTTTACATGGGTTATGCTATGATGTACGATTTATTATTTTGTGGTACACATAAGAATGGTTTCATTATGAGATGGGTGGGACCTATATCTCCCTCCAATTCATTGGGTAAAGATTTATTTCTCATGAGATAGACATGGCAGGAACGGTTAGTTAATCTGGTTTAGTGTACAGGACTGGAACGAGGAGTGAACTCGATTCAGAATGGGACTTTGTCCACTAAGATGGTCTTGGCAGCAATGCCTTGGCTAATATGGAAATCATAACATGTGCTTAATGGATTCCAAAATAACCTGTTTTATTACCATGATATTTTATCTTGACGAATGTTCTTTTATGGTCTATTCCTTGTGTACTTCCAAGATTTATGTCGTTGCTCATAATTTTGATGTTTAGATTTTATGTTCAAGTTTTTACATTCAAATTTTTATGGATTGTTTTATGTTCTCTATGCTTACCCTTACTGAGCAGTTGAGCTCACCCTTTATATGTTTTCTTTTCCCCAGGATTTAAAGAAAGGTTTTAGGTAAGAAAACAAAAAGGGAAGATCTTTATGGGAGATGTTGAAGATCTTTCACCACGATTAGAAGATTATTTTCCGAGTTTCCAAAGACACTAAACTATTACGGTCCTTGTGTGTCTATTTTCGTTATGTATTAAGTATTCCACAAAAGTAATATAATGTATATGTACGTCAAGCTTTGGGTCTCTACAGTTGGTATCAGAGGAAATTTTTAGTTAACCTTCGGAATCTAGGATGCGAAAACTTTAGTGAGATCCCTAGAGATATTTCTTAGGTATGTTTAAGGATGTACCTAAGGTTAAGTATAAGTATAGGTTTTAGTCCTAGAATTATGGTAATGATATTAGAATTAATCCTACTATGTTAGATATTTAAGGTAATCCCCCTTTATTATGTTGTTTTCCTAGAATGATTTTTGCCTCTCACACTATTCTTTTTGGGTTTTTGACGATGGATGGAACCCAAACGAACTGTGTTAATCAATGTAATGGACAATGAAATTATTTTCCTCCCGAGAAACTCAATGTGAGGGGAGATGGAGTGAAAAATCTTATTTCTATACTTACACAAGCTATAAATCATTCTAGATTTCCAAAGGATCAGAGAAGGGAACAATATTCTATTAAGTCCTTCATGAGGCAACATCCACCGTCTTTCAATGGGTCTTCTGATCCACTTGTTACTAAAAAATGGATCAGTACCATTGAAATGATATTTTCCATACTTCTTTGTTCAGAACATGAAAAATTCATTTTAACTTTTTATCGTTTAGAAGGTGAAGTAGACCAGTAGTGGAATCTAATTAAGAATACCAGGCCCCAATATGAAATTGAATCCATTGAATGGGACGAGTTCAAGAACTTGTTTTTCAGTAGGTACTTCCCTCATATTCTTCGAACAAAGATGGAAAAGTAGTTTCTTCAGCTCAAGAATAAGGATGATGAATCTGTTAGTATATACGAAGAAAATTTTACAAGACTTTCAAGGTATGCATTTGGCTTTATCATCCAACCTAAACATAAAGTTGATCGATTTTTCAGTGGATTAAAACCAAGTCTTCGAAGGGCATTAGCTATAAGATACTTCAGTATCTATGAAGAAATTGTGTGTTGTGCCATCAAGGTAGAACTATAAGTTGGCGTAAGATATCCATCTCATGGTTTTGACAAGAATCAAAATATGCAGTTCAAGGAGAAATCTCAGAATAATGGTGAAAAGAAGATGAATGTTTCTTTATGCTCAAAGTGTGGAAAGATGCGTGGAGGAGATTGTCTTAAAGGGACTAGAAAATGTTTTAAGTGTGGAAAAAAAGGTCATCGAGAAACTGAGTGTTGATGTAAGGGAAAAAGGGTTGCTAATGATGTGAATAGATAAAATACTGCAGAGAACGCACCACCAACACGTCAATGCTTCAAGTGCAAGGAAATGGGGTGTTATGTTAATCAATGACCTAATCCAATGGTTAATGATGATCAATGTGAGAAACCTCTTAAGGAAATGGATAAAGGGCAATCACATGCGATCACTATTTGTGATGTTGAGTATAACAGTGATGTTTTTTAATGATTAATTGTTTATGTAATGGGATTTCAAAATAGTATGATGGAATCTCATTTATAGTATTGTGTAATTTTGAAATATCTGTGTATTGGCCCATTATGGTTTTCTATAAGAATATGGTACTGGTAACCATGAAAAGTGATTCAAATATTTTGGAAAGTAGATGATATGTGCATAATGAAGGGATAAGGAGAAAATAAATTGTAGGATAGTATTCATGAGCTCATGATTGATATAACAACTAAGTGATATCATGGTTTGAGTATATAGAATTTTGGGGATTTTGGTATGTGGAAAGTGTTAACTTTTAACTGCATTCATGTTTTCACTAAGGTTCAATGGGTATTAATTTTTCAAGAGAATACATGATTAAGGCCTTAGAATGTTTGTAATGTGACCAACAATATATATCGTATGATATATGGGGGATAAATGATGGTATTCACGTACTTGTTATGTGACCTCTCAAGTAATCATTTTCTTTACACTATGGGATTGGACAGAAGTATTTTTGATAAGCTTAAAGGTTGGAATGGATTAAGTTGGACATCAGATAGAAGTGTTTAAGGCTAGAATTTATTTTCTATATTATTTATGGAATGTTATAACAATGTTGTTTTAGAAAAAGGACAACCTTCAGGACGAGCGACAACCTGTCACGTCGAACAAGGCTGTGGGAATCGAACCCACAACTGAAGTGTGACAGGTCTTTATCGCCTACCATTGGCCTACAGGAAGTCCATGTTTAGTAGAAACCAGTTTTATTATATTAAGCAGTATGATATATGAATTATAAGTCCATTTTAGGAACCATATATGATTAATCTCACTATAGATGTACTTATGTATTTTTGATAACTTTTTCTAGCCTTTTGTTTGAGACAGAAGGAATGACCCATCATTCTATCACATGATCTACTAACACTTCACGAATAAAAAATTCAACTTCATTTCTTTAAGAGATGAAGTTGAAATTATCCAAGGAACGACCAACGGTGAGACTGTACCAAAATCAAGAAAGTATTTCTTCTAATTCCAATTTCTTCAACTTTGGGGAAATGATCTGGAAAACCAAAAATGTTGTCCTAGTACCCTTATATCCGATGAATCAGATGGTAACTTAGATCATCACAAATCTATGGCTTTTTTATTTTTGGATTTTTCATAGTCATGTTCTCTACCACTCTCCATCAGAACATGATGGTTAGATTTCTCTTCCATATCCATATTTTAACCTATGTTCTCCTATGTGGAAACCCAGGGATTAGTTAATTTGGGTAACTGTCATGTTTCATAATTTAGTTTTTGAATATTGGTTTTGGTATTCCTTTTTACGATGTGGGTTTCTATTAAAAAAACTTTCGATTAGTAAACCATTTATAACCCCGACGAATTTCGAGGGCGAAATTCATTTTAAGGGGTGTAGAATGTAACACCCCGAAATTTTATAAAAAATATTTGTTTTAATTTTATTGATGTCTTGTGTTGTACTCTACACCAAAAGGATCTTGCACTACACGCATCCCTGACATGGCTTACATTACACGCAATCACAACCTTCCACGATAGCGTGTGTTGTACGTAATACCGAATTTTACTAAACAACGATATGTTATATAAACTAGCCGTCATGAATAGTAATACCCACTTTTTAAAATTTTATAAATTTTATCTTTCGAAATGGAATTCATTTTTGGATTTGGAATATAGAAATTATCCTAGGGTGAATTTTTGGTATTTTTCTGAAAACATTCAATTTTTTATGAATAGTGAAAACACTGGGTTACTATTTAAAAATCGACTTTTTATTTAAATAATTATTTATTATATTAAAATTTATTTTATGTAAAAATTGATACATAATACCTATATAATTTAAATTTAATTCATTGAAGTCATTTTATAATAATTTTATATATATAAAAATTTTATTGAACTTTTCACCATCTTTTACCCACCTCCTAGGAAATTTGGAAATTCACATAAAACTTAATTTCAACGCTTCTGTGAGTATAATTTAGAAAATACGAGAGACATGGTTAATATCAAGGACTAAAATGTGGTTCAATGAGATGAAAATAATTTTTGGTGAATAATAACTTTTTACTTTTTTTACCACGGTTAAAAGTAAATTCAGTAATTAAGGGTAAAAATGATATTATTATTACCCTAAAACATGTTATAATTCTATTAGATAAGTTTAATTCGACCAAAAACAACCATATTAAAAAAATATGACCATTTAGGCCCACTTGGATTAGATTAGGACATTTAATATTATTTTATTTAAAGAATAGTTAAAATAGTTAAAAGCAAAGTTTAATAACTAAAACATTTTTAATATAGGTTTATACATAATATAAATTCGACTATAAATATTAATTAGAAAGATAAAAATATTTCCTAACTAATGGTATTTTATTTATAATTTTTAGACAGTAAATAATTCAAGTTATTTATGACACAATGGTGATGCAGTAATTAACAAAATAATGAAATATTAAAATAATTGTTACTATAAATACCCAAATAAATGTAATTTGAGACTTTTTATGAATTCCACTAATTTTATTGGTTAATATGACATTTTAGTATTGATTTAATTAACTTTTTGTGAACTAGTCATGCTGTTATCATTTTCACAAAATTCAATTACCAAATAGTGTTTAAATTGACGTAAAATAGTTTTTAAAACAAATATTATATTATTAATTGTTATTTTATTCCTAAAAAACTATGGTTCGGCCAAATGACTTAGATACGAATATATATATATATATATATATTAATAATAAACCACTTTGGGTTCGTTTATCTTTTTATAGTATGTTTATTAACCATATTGTGTATGAAAACAAGAAGACACGGTAAAAGTTAAATTATTTACCTTAAAGTTAAATCTAAATGATAAGGTTAAAATAGAAACTTAAACCTGTATAAATTCTATTGGATGAGAGTATTTAGACCCATCCCCACCTTAAATTCTAAATAAATCAATTTGGAGCTATTAAAAACCGAACATGACTTTATAATAAAATAATATTTTTAGTTTTCCGAAAGGTGCCCCTCTCCTCCATTATAAAATGGAACCTCCTCCCTCTCTTCCTCACACCACTTTGAGCATTCAATATCGTCCAAACCCTGTCAATTTATCCTCTCCAATTCCCTAGAAACATCCTAGAGGTTCTAGTCTTCTTCAAATACCGTCTTTAGTGCCCAAAGGGGAGGTTAAGAAGAGGCGCTTTAAAGAAGAGGTAATGTCTGTTAGCGATTATTTCAACATTATTTCTTCTTCAACTTCTTCTTATTTATTTGTTTAATTATGAAGTAATAACATCAGTATCACCCATATACTGATATATTATTATTAATATTAAACAACCATATTTCACCTTCAATCCATCCTATATAAAATTAAATCACCGCGCGTGCGTACGTACGGAATACCATTTTCGAGTCGTGTTGTAATATGTTTTCAAACACCACCTTACTTAGATGGGTATAATGGTGTAAATAAATAACCATATATGATTATTTTAAAGTGATATTGATTCTAAAATATTTTTACATACACTTCAATACAATTCCACGATCATGGGAATGATATCATCGCTCGTGCGTACGTACGGACTACAGTCTCCACGACGCGATGAGATTCATTCTCCATGATAACCATTCAAGAATGATTATAAATTATATATAATGAATAATAATGAAATATATAACATAATTAAGCTACTTTATTTATTTATATATATATATATATGTGTGTGTGTGTCATCTACTTACTTCCATTCAAGTCAATAAAGAAAGGAAAACAGCGTTCATGCGTACGTACGGCCTACCATCTCCTTGAACGGTGTGTTTCATTTCATTTATCTATCTATTATATATATATATATATAGAATATATATGATATATAAATCATGGTTTAAATTATATATGTAAGTAAATCATGATATAAGTAATAATAATATCAATAATAACAAGTCCAAACACGTACGATAAATGAAACAATTTTACCCAAAACGCTACTTTAACATGGAATTGACAAATTAACGGGTAATATAAATACCTAAGTGAACCATATATTATATAATAACAATTAATTTGATTCTTTAATAATTCAATGACATTATTTAAATTGTTAAACATGAGGTTCGGATACATACGAAGCATATCGGACCAAAGGTAAGGGAAAATCTTGCAATCTCATTTTTATCCGAGATTGTTTATACTTCAGAATGTACTGGGGAATATTTATCATCCACATCCATGTTTACTCAATATATAATATTATTTCTATCCTACTAAAATAGTTTAAATCCAATTTCACCCATTGTTTAGTTTTTAGTAAAATATATGAAAGGAATCTTTTTTCGTTTTTAGTACGAGGTACTTTTTGACTTTTCCGGCCAAAGTACAAGAAGAATGTTTTTTTAACTTATACGGTATGAATGGAGTTTAAGAACATTATTTCCATGAATCTTCTTTTAAAAGTTTTCAAGATTATTTTTAATCAACTTCTTTTAGTTTAAAATAGTATGACATGTTGAGAAAGGAAAAATGTTTTTGAAGTAGAAAGGATATTTTCCTCAAGAAGGGAGTTCAAGTGTTTTATCAAAAATATTTTCCATACAAGATAATATAGGGTTCTGTTTCTATCCCTATTTTTACATTTATTTGATTATGTTATGATGGAATATATTTTATGATGTCCTTTTATCTTATGTGGATTATTTTATGATGGCCTGATGTTCAAGAATCCCATTTTTATTACATAGGTTATGCTATGATATATGCTTTATGATTTTGTGGCACACATAAGAATGGTTTCATTATGAGATGGTTGGTACCTATATCTCCCTACAATGGATTGGGTAAAGATTTATATCTTGTGAGATAGACATGGCTGGAATAGTAAGTTAATCCGGTTCAGTGTTACAGGACTGGAACGAGGAGTGAACTCGATTCAGAATGGGACTTTGTCCACTAAGATGGTCTTGGCAGCAATGCATTGGATAATATGGAAATTATAACATTTTCTTAATGGATTCCACAATTACATGTTTTATTACCATTCTAGATTATCATGACTAATGTTCCTTTATGATCTATGCCTTGTGTACGTCCCAGATTTATGCCGTTGCTCATAATTCTGATGTTTAGATTTTATGTTCATGTTTTTGCATTCAAATGTTTATGGACTGTTTTATGTTCTCTATGATTACCCTTACTGAGAATTTCAGCTCACCCTTTATATTTTTTCTTTTCCCCAGGATTTAAATAAAGGTTTTAGGTAAGAAAACAAAAAGAGAAGATCATTATGGGAGATGTTGAAGATCTTTCACCACGATTAGAAGATTATTTTCTGAGTATCCAAAGACACTAAACTATTACATTCCTTGTGTGTAAGTTTTTGTTATGTATTAAGTATTATGAAAATGTAATGTAATTTCCATGTACGTCAAGATTTGGGTCTCTAAAATAATCTTTCTCAATAGGTAGAAATCAAATAGTAGCAGGATCAAAAAAATCCAAGCCAAGAGATTAGAGATAAGGAATCATCTTATTTTTTCATCCATAATAATTATTTTCATCGAATGTGGGAATTATTATACTATTTATAGAATTTATATTATCCATGATATAGGTTCAAAAAGGTAACCTTCCCTCCCATACCAATTCAAGTTACAAGGATTGAATAACAACTAAGAAGGAGGATTGAATCAGTTGTTCACTTTTTATAAGTTTCAAAACTTTTAGAATCATAAACCTTATAACTTATTTATATTTATATCCTTATAAACTTTTAGTAAATACTCATGCATGAAAAAGATGAATAAAATAAAATCACACAAGATTTATATGGTTCATCCTTAATGTGAGAACCTACATTCTTACCACAGGCACTATCATGGGTCTATAGAAATCCACTATTATGAAGAATTGAATAAAACATGTGAAAACTCCCATTAGTCTCCTTTTTTCTCCCAATAGGAAATATTATACTAACTCCCAGTAGTTTACAATGTTTTATTTTAAAACAATTGATCCAAAAAAAGAATCAAGAATTTTTTTAATCTACTTTTCAATTTCTCAGTCTGAATCCACAGTCTGATTTGGTTATATCAAATTATCTCAAACAATGATGTTGGATCCTGATTTTCTCAATACAATGATGTGGGATTCTAGATCCTATTTCCTTTAATAGAAATATTCTATAATATGGATCTGATATCTTTCAATACAATGATGTTATAATCTAGATCCAATTTCTTTCAATACAATGTATTTGTAATCTGGATCTGATTTCTTTCAATATAATGATGATGTAATCTGGATCTGATTTCATTTAATACAATGTTGTTGTAATCTGGATCTGATTTCTTTCAAGACAATTATTTTTTAATTTGGATACAATTTATTTCAATACAATAATAATGTATTCTGGATCTGATTTCTTAGTATGATAATTCAATACAATGAATTCAGTATCAATCTCCAAAACTCAACCTCTTCTCAAATGCTCAATTCAATTCTTCTTCATCAGATGATAACTACCACTTTTTAATTCTCCAGTACTCCTCATTTTTCATGTGTGTGAAATATGTGAATGAACCAATGATTATAGGATACTTAGAAAACAAATGTGAGACTCTTAGAAACATTATCGCTTCCTAAAATATCAAAATCTTAAAAAATAATCTTTAAAAAATTAACTTTGACTTCTTCAAACCTCCTTATACTTCTCCATGATTTATGAAAAATTGAAATTCATTTTTTAACACTTCAATTAATCATACCATTCTTAACTCATTATGATCTTTTTCTTTCTTAGCTCATTAAAATCTACTTCTTTCTTCGCTTCACTATGATCTATTTCCTTCTCAGCTCAATACAGTCTATTTCTTTCTCAAGTTCATTATGATATGATTCTATCTCATCTTTATTATAATATTTTTTTCTTAGCTCATTCTGAATGGTTTATTTCTCAGGTTCATTACAGTTTTTTTCTTTCTCCATCATAGTACGATCTTTATAGAATACTGGTTACGATTCTCTCAGAATGCTAGTTACAATTATCTATAAAATAATAGTAACGATTTTCACATATTGTTGGTTATGGTTCTTTAAAAAATACTAGTTAGGATTCTCTCATAATCTATGATTACGATTCTCTTGGAATCGTGGTCCTGATTCTCTATAGAATACAGGTTATGATTCTCTCACAATGTTGGTTAAGATTCTCCTCAGTATACTGATTACAATTCTATAATTATGATTCTATGAATACGATTCTCTGATTAGGAAAATCTTATTACAAAAATATGATTACAAAAATATGATTACAAAAAATCCATTTTTCAACTCTAAAATTATTCAAACCCCTACACTATTTCTTAAAAATCATTTATCATGAATGTTTTCATGAATTGTAATAACTTCTTGATTAGAAAAGAATTTTTTTTTGTTTTAGAAAGTTTGAATGCATTATAACTTATGACTTCACTTTATTCTCTCAAAACTCTTCAGAAAATTCATTCATTATTTGATTAGATAAAAGATATATTTCTAGAAAACAATATATCATGCCCCCGATTCTTTTGGATCTCATAAAATGAATACAATTCAGATGGATCTAATTCCTAGAAAACCAAACATTCTGATAAAAAAGGTTAGTTGTCAAAAAATACATAAAATTTGTTAGAAAAAATTATCACAAATGTATTTTAAGTAAATCCTAGGTAATTATTAGAAACATAGGTTTCATCCCACATATTTATATATAATTCAAAAAGAACGCATATCAATGATTATTTAGAAATGAAATATTATTATCCTGATACATGAGAGGTATGTGGACACTAATCAATGTATTTTTAGGGTATTCTTTCATTCTCAGATTAACCTTAATGATCTCTTCAATGGTGGTGAAGATTCCTCACTCAAATTCATGAAGATAGTTCATGAGGTCATCCTCTTCTTCTCCCATTTCTATGTCCATAGGGAAATTTTTATACTTAGTGGGTTATTTGGTGCCATCTCTATCTCATTTGAGATATGATATTCCATGAGACAAGACACTAACATATTGAACTACCATATTCATCACAAGGATATTTTCGGGTTGTCTTTCTTCCATTACACTATTTATGGGGAACAAAGAGGAATTGAAATACTGAGCTACAAAGAGTGTCTTGGTGAAATTTACAAATTTTATCTAATGTCATGAAGATATTCTTGTATCATGATAGATAATTAGTTTGAATTCTCTTGGATGAAAACATTATAGCTGATTTGATTTCAATCACATGAAAATGGACAAGTGAATCTTTTGGTTCATAATAGCTTACTAGGATTGAATCTATTACCTTTTCCTTGTTTATGGGAAGCACATAATCATTATCATGCATACTAAATGGATTTATAATGGAGGTTCCAAATACATTTGGGGTTACAATCTTCATATCACTATCCACTGTTCGTCATTTTACTTTCCTCTTTTAAAATCTAGCCTCTTCATATATGATTTCACAAGACTAAGAGGGACAATTATCACTTTGTAGTATTGTAACCTTCATGTTGATGGGGTATTTATAGCATTGATGAAATGTTGAAGGAAACCCCATGTTTCTAGAAAGATAAGGTCTCTAAGAAGGAAATTTTATATTGTATGTTGTTGGATAAACATGAAATCAACATTGGATGTGAGATTCCCAAATTAAGTGTTGGAGTTTACATCCCACATCAGACTTGAGGTCCGGTGTGGTCTTAATTGTTCATTATAAAATCACCCCAAGGGCTCCTTTTGAGAGTACACTATAGGGGTTTGGTCTCTCTTTTATTTTCGTAGACGGTATCAGAGGTAGGTTAATCCCGACCCCCCTCCCATCTATTCTATTTTCCCGTCGGCCTCTAGGGTTTCTCCCATTTGGGGGGCGGTGGCCTCCATGGCCAGAAAGCCTTAGGTATTACCACTTCCCCCCTACCGGTACTTCCTTCCCCCTTTCGGCGGATCTCACCCTCTGTCTGGTGGCCAGCCTCTCTGTGCGTTCCTCCAGAGGCACCCCTCTCCTGCGCAGATCTCTCCTACTGTCTTCTCCTTTCGCCCTCTCCCATTCTCAGCGGATCCCATCTCACATATCCATGCGGCCTGCTTCTTCCCTCGGCTCTGCCGTAGGACCTCTCCCGACGGATCTCCCGTCAGCTTCGCACCGTCCTGCTGTGACATCTGACTCCCTCCTGATGGCTCCATCCGGTGTTCATCCCATTTGGTGGATCTCTTCTGTGAGAACCCTCCCGATGGAACCATGCAGCCCCTCCCTCCATCTCTGTGTGATGGCTCCTTCCCGCGGCTCGCGTCCTGCAGCTCCCAGCCCTATCCTCCCATCATGATTCTGACGGCCATCCACGCCTGCATCCTCGGTGATCCTCCCCTGTGGAAGACCTCCATCCGCCTGAGCGGATCCATCCCTGTACCTATACTTCTCCAGGTGACCTCTTCTGGTGGATCCCTCCTCCGCCTCTCTGTGCAGCGGCCTTCCGCCCCTCTGAAACAAATACCTCTGAACGGATCCAGTGCAGTTCCCTGGTCGGGCTCTGCATCTCAATGGCCCTCTACAAGGCAGCCCGGTTCTGCCTCTGCACTCACGATAAACCAGGCCACCTGTGCTCTCCCAGCTTCCACCTCCTTGTGATTCCCCGGACCATCTGCCATCGAAGTAGCACCGTACCTGCCCGCTACTCAACCTGTTCGATACTCATGACGGACCAGGTTCCCCATCTACTGCTGCTTCCATGCCGGCCAACTCCTGCAGAATCCCTGCCTCACCAGCATCTCCTGACGACTCCCGGTAGCCGCATCTATGTCCGAGAGCATGCCCATGCACTAGTGCAGCACTTCGACCTCCTTGGACCAGGGCCTTTGGCGGCCCCATATCCTACAACAATTCTACAGAATCACCGCCTCCCAGCCTCGACCCCACAAGTGCAGATTTCCCATTGCTAGTGTGGATTTCCTAGAATTTCATCAACCAACGCCACTAGTGCGGCATTCCTGGTGCTCTGTCAACCATCCAATTTGAGTGGTTTATCTACTGCATCTGTGACATAATTCATCCATCATCTTGTGGGGGAGCTGCGATCATGAGGGTGAGCATTAGTCTTGTATCTTTATCTTTAATTCTGATTTATCTTGTTTTGTCATCAAGCTGGGTATGTCCAGCTTGAGGGGGATTGTTTGCAGCATCTATCAATTGCTTTATTTTTCTTTATGTATCCAAGCTAGGTACACCTATCTTGAGGGGGATTGTTGGAGTCTGCATCCCACATCGGACATGAGGTCCAGTGTGGTCTTAATTGTTCATTATAAGAGCACCCAAAGGTCTCCTTTAGAGAGTACACCTTGGGAGTTCAGGTCTCTACTATTTTCCCATTCTACATTAAACATTGATCTTGAACTTTCTTATAGGACGTTCTCTCTCTTGATATACTCTTGAATGTTCTATTTTCTTAGAGATAGATCTCATTCACAATTTAGCTAATTTTGAAGGTTCAGAACTAAGGTGAGGTTGATCCCAAAACCATTATCAACTAGAGACCTTAAAATATCATTTTGATTTAGTTTACATAAAACAATTTTGTTATGACATGTCCATACATAAATTGATCATGGTCATGTTCTGTGAACTAGATTTTGTTATGAAACTCTAATAGATTATTTTCAACTTGATAAACCCATGATACATTGAATTCATTCTCAAACACATGTTGGATCTATATGTAATCAATGAGGTTCTCTATATGTTATTTTTATATTTTAAGAGCATCTAATATTGGGAGTCCACATGGGACAACCACCAATTATTTTAGAAAGTCATATTTCAATGCTAGAGGTATGTTCTTCCCATAGTGGGGATAATCTTTATATTTAATCTTTGAATATGCGGTGTTTGAGGTTGAAGGGTATGGTAGTAGGGTATAGTTTGTGGTATAATATATGTCAAGTGTCCTTGGTCTCACATGTATGCCCCTTTGTTTGGGTTGATTAGATAATCTCACTCTAACTAGCCATTAACTTAAAATGATTGTCTTTGAAAACCCAAAAAAGCTCTTTGAGGGATCTCAATTCTATTATTAGGCTTAATAGAGTTATCTCTATATGGTCTCACTTTTATGTATGGATTCTATAGGGATGTGATCACAATAATGATTCGGGCCATGCTTGCACCATTTTTTGTACCCTCAGCTTCTACATCCACAACCTCCATATCTCCAGTCAAGAATGGGTAAATGGTATTCAAGGGTGTATTAATCATTGTAAAAGGTTTCTATCTATTTAAATACATTAATAAACTACAAAAATAACTATTCTTTATATGAGGGTTCCATTTTGTGGGGTTGCTCCCATTTTACGAATGTTGAATGAATGAAATCTTCTAGATTTAGAGTCTGTGTGGGAGTTGGATAAGAATCATTCTCCTTTATATTTTCATGTGTATGATAGTATTTTCTACCTCCAAGATTCATATTAAATATATTCCACCTAGATTCATAAATCTTTACTGGTTTTGAGGCTTAATTCTCATAGTGGAATGATATTTTTTGAATTTTTCCCATTCATAAAGTTATAAGAATTATGTTCATTCCTAGTTGTAAATTATTTCCAGTAACACTATTCTTCAATTTAGTTGAAATTCACATGTTTCCCATGTGTTGAATAATTTCTCAAAATCATATATCTAGAATTAACCATGATATTGAAGATTTATTTGACAGAAAAGTAGTTTGGATGGTGTGACCTAGTCACCTATAGGGTAAGTAGTAAGGATGATCAATGTGGTTTCCATTATTGGGTTTGTCAGGACCTTTTATCTTGAGGATGTTATTTTCCATAGTTATTAAAAATAAACTAGGATCCTATTCATTTTATACATAATACTCTTTGTTCATTCTTTCCTCAAATCTCGGGTGACCTGGATCTCTCTTTACCTCTGATCAATGGAGGTTTTTCTACCTCAAATAATTGGTGGGAGGTTCTATGTGATTCAAGACCTGACATAGTTCTTGGAAATTCACCATTACTAGTTATAGGGTAACAGTAGCAGTCACCACCTTACCAGGACCATTCACTAGGTATTGGGCATGGGATTAGATTTGGAATGAGCTCATCAAATTAAATATTCTATGAATTTTTCAATTTGAAAAAACAGAAGAGATTTATCTAGATATTTCATCGGGATAAAATATGTTTTCAACTCATCTTGAATATTCGTGACACATTGTTCTATCAATTTCTATTTTGAGGAGGGAAATTTTGTGAACACATCAAAACATTCCATCTTAATATAAACTCAAAACTCTTTCATATTCATGTTGTGTATAATTTTTGAGGTTGATAATTATTATTATGAATAATTTGAAGCTAAATTGATAAATGAACTAATGATGAGGGTCTTACCACCCTAGGATGGATCCTTCCATAATGATACTATATTAAATTAATTTATTCTCTAAAAAAATTTGTATAAAGCATCATAATCTTGTTGACTCATGTTTATCTTGAGGGAATATCATTGAGCTACATCTAGACATAAAGCCAATGAGAATATATTCTAAAATAATTATTCCATCGAATACTGGGAAGATTGGATTGATAAAATTGGGAGGGAAAATCATGTACTCATTCAAATATATTTTCTTTTTGGTCTCATTAATAGTGCACTTCCCCACAATGGATTCCAAATGAGTATCTAGGGAATTGATGGTGTGAATGAGTTCTAGAGGAGTCATTGCCTATACCATATCTTGTCTATAGGGAGTTGGTGAGTCTTTATGATGATTCCCCGCTTTCATATCCTGTAGATTCTCAATCCATCTAATAATTGGATGATCACTCTAATGGGGGAGAGTCTTTAACCATAATGGAATAAATTCAAAATATTCTTCAAGTTCCTCATTTATGTAGATCGATTTCCAAGATCTAGATCTAGTCTGATGTTAATATTTTACTCTTGTAAGAAAATTATCTCTATCTATATGGGTGTGATGGGGGATATTAATTTATTTTTGTAGGTGATATTCATTAGGAATATTTCCCATAAGTAGGTACTCATTGAGTTTTTTGAGTTTCTGTATCTCATTCTCGTATTTTTATAGTCATTCTATTATGTAAGGGATTTCAGTTCATCTAGATTGTTAGTGGAATATAACCACTACATTCCCTTTATCCATGAAATAATTCTTCCTATGAGGTGGAAAATAATAATTATATGGTTTTAAGTTATGGATCCTTCTTTAATTTAAAGTATTTTCGACCTCTTTTGGGTATCAGGATTATCTACCTCTTGAGGTACATTTTTCATGTTGTTTCCCTCTATGTTTGATTCTTGGTTCACATCATTTTCTAGATTTATGGTAATGATTTTCACTAGGGAATACTATACAATAGTAGTAACCTACTCACTCCACATAAAATATGGTGGTTCGGTAATATTTTAACATCCTTCAAGGGTTGTACATGGGTAATTTATTTGACCTCATGTCTTATAGGAACATCTCTAATTATGAACATTACCGGTTTTGATTCCCTTTTCCATAAATTCCCCTTGTTTTCATCTGTAAATAATGATCTTAAGGGTGCTTAAAATCATAACTTCCAAGTAGGTCCCAAATAAAAGACTTGTTTCCAATAGTGGGAGGAACATCTAGAATTATTTCCATCAGTATTTACCTCCTTGAATATCAAATAAATATTCATTTTAGGGTGATGATAAAAATGAACTTATCCCTATGGTATGGTGTTTATTTGAGGCCACTATTGGTGCTTTTAGATCCTTTTATTGAGAATATTATGATTCCTTAGATGTAAATTGTGAACAAATTCTCTTAGGATTGTGAGCTAGGGATGATATAGAACTATTTATGGTTTTTTATAAGATTCTAGACTAGTAATTCCCCTGGTGGTGGTGATTGTGATAAAAACTCCTCAGCCATATAGGCTAGAATTTCTCCTAAATACCATTTATTGAAACTATTAGTATATTATTCTTGATTTGCAACAATATTTTCCATGAATGGGTGAGTGTGATGAAGGATTTTGATGGGAGTCACTTCCTATAGTATGTTTTTTTGGTATTCTCTTACTTTGGATTCTTTTATGGAGGTGTGTTCCACTTTTGTTGATAGGCCCAACATAAAAATTTTATTGGGGTCCCTCTCTCTCTGTTTATGGAATATTTTTGTTCTCAAATCTGAGGTGATTTCTCATATTAAAAAACTAGAACACATGTTACTGAGGATGTTGATTTATAAAGTGGCTATGGAATTGAGATATTTCATATCTAGGGAACATTACTACCTTAGGGTTTGGTAAAAGTGCAACGGTCCTTACTTACCCATCCTCAAATATGAATTTTTAATAGGGATATGGAAATCATTCATTGTAGATTTTCTATGATGTATAGGAAAACATTCCATAGGTGTTAGTTAGTCACTTTTCATCTCTGCACAGCGACCAAGGAGAATACAGGTATTGTCTTGCAGACATCTTGGTCTATTTATGATCTAGAGGTAATTATCATATCCTTGATAAGTTTGGTGTATATCCTTCAGTCACTGATGGGTTTCTTATATATTTTGGAATAATTAAGGCATGAACTCCTCCTATGGATCATATATGTGGATCTCATGGTTAGAAGTTGATATGGGATATAACATAGTTCGGATTCCTTTTTGGCTAATTCCATGTTAGCCTCATTTTCTTCAGGGTCTTATTCAACCACCTAGTCAAATATCATATGTAATTCCTCTAGGTAACCTAATAACATAGGTTAGTTTCTACCAATATTTTAATGGACACTATATCTAGTTAACCATAGTGAATCGAGAATCTATTTATATGACGGTTTTCGGAAAAGGGGCGGATTTTTTTATCATGTCAAGATAATATCATGGGGAGGTTTTCCCTATTGGATATCAATTGTCAAGTCCCTAAAGCCCATTTTTATGCTATCACGAGGACAATCATCATGTAATTTATCTTCTTATGTTTCTATGTAAGCGTCAACAAACCCTTTGATGCCAAATATATGAATTATATAGCCTCAAGGACACAAAAATTGAGCAGATCTTGGATATGAACTTCATCCTGTATTGTGGTTGGGATATTCCAACCTTCATTTTGTGGTTGTGAAGATATATTATCATTCTAAATGATAGTCACTATAATATTTTTATGACATTATATTTCTATTATAATATCATCCCAAAAATGAGAAGACGCTTGATTACGTCAGTGAACTTCTGTATCATCAACTACGATATGATTCTACTATTAGGTTATTATTGGATTATTCCTAACAATATTGTGGATGTGGGGGTATGTTCTTGATTCTTATATTCATTAATCATTAGATTATGTGTAAAAACCTCTAGAATAGGATAATGGTAATGAACCACCATCTATATGGCCTCTAATGAATGCTAGTGTAGTATTTCATTAACTGACATAGAGATATGAGTATAACTTTTGTAATTTGTAAGAATATGTTGAGTAGATTTTCCGATAGGTATATAAGCCTGCACTAAGATGAAATCAGAATTTTTCATTCATCACTTAGTTGGTCTGGGATTATGAGCCTGGTTATATTCCTTCAGAATATAGAACTATCTTTCTTTGACTAGAATGTGTAAATATCCTGTGACATATTTTGAATGAGGTTGGTAGGCCCTAGTAGATTCTAGAATATGATCCCATTTCTGTTCCTCATCCATTTTCAGAATATGCTGACAATCCTCCTAGATGGTAAAGATAATGTTCTCTTGTTCAAGAGTAGAAACATGTTATTGTAGATCATGGTGATATTCTACCATGTTTATTGGGGGATTAATATGTGTTTGCCTCTATATATGTATTAGTGATGGAATATGCTACTTGAGTTCATTAGTTGTTTCTAGGATATAGTGTCACTTCAGCACTATATGTGAAGGAATGTAATCTTACACATTTTTAGTCTCTAAATAAAATAGTAGAGGTATTTGATTTAAATGAGGATATAATCCCACTCATTTAATCATTATTCCATCAAGATATATCTATTTGGATCACGCTCCGGGGTGGAGATATGTTACTCTTCAAAGCCTGCTTCCAGAATAAGCTCGATGACTTTATTTGTGTGGGTAGCAATATGAGGCTACTTAATAGTGGTCCATGGAATATGAAAATGGGATTTGTCAGTGTTAGTGTGGATATGGTCCATCTTCCTTTTATCTACTACTTTCCACACTCTGTGAGATCTCAATATTCCCCATGAATTAATGATCATGGTGGTGACTTATCAGTTAGTTCAATCTGTAGGTGACTTAGGGACGTTGGTGGGATGGTGGTAGTGATGGTCATCAATAAGATCCCTCCTATGTATCCCCTAAACTTGGATGGATCTACAGTGGACTTGTTTATCGACCATCTATATATATAGAAGGTATTGATTTTTTTCTTCAATGATATGATTATAAAGAGATAGGTAGTGGTGGCAGGAATCACCAATTTCATTACAGCATTCCTTGAACAAGGAGGGATCATCAGTTTCAGTGTCTATAGGTGTAACAACCCGAGATTTTATAAGATATATTATTTTTAATTTCATTCATATATTCTGGTGTACTCTACACTAAGAGTGTCTTGCACTATACGCAACACCGTATTAGCTTGAAGTATACGCAACACTAATCTTGAATCGTGTTACACACAATTTCAAGTTTGTATAATAGTAGTTATTCTATGCAACATTGAGTGTGCGTATATATATATGTGTGTGTGTGTTTATAAATGAAATATGGTTGGATTATGTTATACGCAACAACAAAGGAGTCTTTCACTACACGCATCCCTGACTTGGCATGCATTACATGCAGTCACGACCTTCTTCGATAGTGTGTGTAGTACGCAATACTAAGTTTCACTAAACAACGATATATTATTATAATATTATTATAAAATAGACGTTATGAATAGTATTAACTACATTTTTAATTTTATAACATTATTATGCATCTTACACATTTTCTAGAACATGGTATGAGAACAAAATAAATTTTTCGGGTAAAATAAGTATTTTTCCAAAAATGTAGTTTTGCCGCCTTTTTATGGCGCACCCACTTTAAATCTAGTTTTTGACATGTTTATAAGATCAATTTGACAAAATAAAATTCTTATTTGGAATCAGGATATAAAAATTTACTTTGGATAAAAATTTTCATATTATTCTGAAAACTTTCATATTTTAATGAATAGTAAAAACACGCTATATTTTAAATAAAAACAACTTTTTTCATCGCAATAATTTATATGGTTATATTATAATATTGAATGGTTTTAAAGTATTAATAGAATATATTTTTACCATTTAATATAACTTATGTCATTAGCATTGATTTTACATTGAATTCATAGGTTAAATCATTTCAATCTGTTGCAATGTTTTAACTTTTAAAACTCATTTTCTTAACAACGGGATTAATTTTAAATTAATTACTGCAACTTCTATGTTTTGATTTTTGAAAAACGGATTCCATATTTTAATTTAGTGTGTCCAAATTATGTTAATATGTTACTTTTATTTTTTTGATATTATGAATAGTAACTACGGTAATTTTTATTTACTCCAGTTAAAGGTAAATCGGGTAATTAAGGGTAAAAATAAGATTATAAAATTACCCAAACACATGCCAAAATTCCATTGGATGACTAAATGTCGACCCATATCACCTAAGGGTGAGACTAGATTCATTTCATGGACTTTTGACCATGAAATAATATAATTATTATTAAAACCAAAGAAAGCGACAACATGTCACTCTCTTAAATCTTATAAGTGTAATAATTTTTATTTAGTGATAAACATCATAAAACACTGGATATAAATATTCCCTATGAAGATAATAAAATTATCTACATCATATGAATTTATTTATAATTTTTAGGGATTAAATAATTATCATTAAGTATGACACAGTAGTGATGTTGATATTATTTTATTGATTGAAATATCAAATAAATTATTTTAAAAGTATAAAAATAAATATTATATGAACTATATAATGTGCTCCACTAATTTTCTACATAAATATGCTATGTTATTAATCTATTAAATCTTTTTTTCAAACATATCTTATGTATATATTTTATTTAAATTCAAGAAAATGAATAGTGTCAAAATTGAAACTATTGTTATTTTATAAACAATTACATATTATAAAATTGTTTAAAAATCTATGAAATTTTTAAAAATTATAAATTAAAATTTATATAGTCGAAAATTTCATAAATGATCAAATTATAGAAAATTAACAACACATAAGTGATTATTTTTAACCATTTAAAATTTAGAATTTTATTACCACAAATAAAATTAAATAGATTAAATAAGGATAAATCAAAATGATAAGGTTTAAAATAAGATCAAAACATGTCTAAATTTGTTTAATTGATGATATCAAAACCATATCTCATATAATCTTCGAATTTAGTCATTTTTGGTGGTTTTTATGTGGGGTTTTAATTTATATTAAACTAATATTTTTGAGGATTCCAAAGGTACCCCTCTCCTCCCTTATAAAAAGGGCACCCCTTCCCTCTTCTCTTCACACCCTTTTGATCCTTGAAGCTTGGAAAACCCCTGAATATTTCCCTTCTCAACCTCCTTATAAACATTCTATAGGTTCTAGTATTCTTCAAAGACCAATTTTATTTCCCTAATAGGCGGTTTCAAAGAGACGTGTTGAAGAAGAGGTAATATTTGTTACTGATTCTTTCCAATTTATTTCTTCTTCTACCTCCTCTTATTTAGTTTTTTTATTATATTGTAATAACATAAGTGTCACTAATATACTGATATATTATTATAAATATGAAATAACCCCATTTCACCTTCTATCCATCCTAAGGAAAACAAAATCACAGCGTGTGTGTACGTACGGAATACCGTCTCTACGTCGTGGTGTAATATGTTTTTCCACCACCACCTTACTTGGATGGGTATAATGGTGTAAAGAATAACTATATATGATTATTATAACATCATACAGATTATAATATATTATATCATTCACTCCAATTCCATTCAATAAATATGGGAACGATATCATCACTCATGCGTACGTACGGATTACCGTCTCCACGACGCGATGAGATTCATTTTCCATGTTAACAATTCAAGAATGATTATAAAGTATATATAATAAGTAATCATGAAATATATGAAATAATAATGCTATTTGATTTATGTATATATATATTTATTTCATCTAATTAATTCCATTCAATTCAATAAGGAAACGAAAACAGCATTCATGCGTATGTACGGCCTACCGTCTCCATGAACGATGTATTTCTTTCCATTTATCGATCTATTATATATATGTATATTCTGAATATATATTATATATAAATCAAGATTTATATTATGGAATTAATTAATCATGATCTAAGTAATCATATGAATAATTATAAGTCAAAACATGGACGACAAATGAAACGATTTTACCCAAAACACTCTTTAACATGGAATTTACAAAAGAACGGGTAATATAAAGTCATAAGTGAAGCATATATGATATCATAACAATGAATATGATTATGTAATAAGTAAATGACATTATTTATGTCATTATACAGGAGGTTTGGATATGTATGAAGCATATCGGACCTAAGGTAAGGGATAATTTTTCAATCTCATTTTTATTCAAGATTTCTTACACGTAAGTATTTAGTGGGGTTATATTTTTCATCTATGGAGATAAAAATGTTTTTCATAATGTTTTTTATATTATTCCATGTATTTTTAAAGTAATTTTTACCCCTCTTTGACTTTTCCTTTATGTTATGGATGGAATCTTTCTTTTGTTTACCATACGTTGTACTTTTTGACTTTTCCGACAAAAGTATGAGGAGAATGTTTTTTTAACTTATACGGATTGAATGGATTTTTACGGTTTCATAAAGCCTTATTTTAATTAATCTTACTCTATAATATTTCATGACTATTTTCAACAAAATACTTTTCTTTTAAAATTGAATGGTGTTTGGTGAATAGAAAATGATTTTCAAGAAGAAAGGATATTTTCCTCAAGAATTCATTTCAAGTGCTTTATCAAAACCATTTTCCATCTAAGATGACATTATTTCATATGTGTATGTTTCAAGTATAATGTCTCTATTATTTTCATGATTTAACTTCTCTTATGATGAAATTATATCCATTTGTTTTATATGGATTATTTTATGATGGAATGATGTTTATGAAACCCAATTTATTCTTTGGGATATGATGAATGATTTATGATTGTTTGGTGGCAAATGTAAGAATGATTTCAATATGAGATGGGTGGTACCTATATCTCCCTCCAATGCATTGGGTAATTATTTATATCTCATGAGATAGAAATTGCTGAAATGGAAAGTAAATCTTGTTCAGTAATACTGGGTTGTAACGGCACGTAAACCGGGTTCAATATGAGACTTTGTCCACTAAGATGGTATGGGCAGCAATTCCTTGGCTAATATGGAAATCATATCATGTTCTTAATGTTTTTCCACAATTACAAGTTTTATTCCCATGCTATTTTATCATGATTGATGTTCCATTATGATCTATGCCTTACGTACTACCATGTTTTAAGTCATTTCTTAAGATTTCAATGTTTAAACATTATGTTCATGTTTTCATGTTCAAATGTATATAGTTTGTTTTATTTTCTCCATGCTTAACATTACTGAGAATTTGATCTCACCCTTTATATGTTTTATTTTCCACAAGATATAAGGAAAGGTTTTAGGTAAGAAAACAAAATGGGAAGATCATTATGGGAGATGTCAAAGATCATTCACCATGATTATAAGATTATGTTCTGAGTTTCCAAAGACACTAAACTGTTACGGTCCATGTATGTTTGTTCTTGTTATGTATTAATTATTCCTCAAAATTAATGTAATGTCCATGTACGTCAAGCTTAGGGTCTCTACAGTTGGTATCAAAGGAAAGGTTTATTTAACCTTTGGAAACTAGGATGCGAAAGCTTTAGTGAAATCCCTAGAGATATTTCTAAGGTATGTCTAGGGATGTCCCTAAGGTTTAGTATAACTATAGGTTACAGTCCTAGAGTTATGTTGACGATTTTGAATAACATAGGGTGAACCTGAGGTGTCATGGATTAAATAATGTGTTATAAGTTAGACATCCCAAAAGTGAATTTTAATGATTATGCGGTTCCTCGTTATTTTTACTATTTCTTACACTATGGTTTCAGGTTTTAGTCAATGGAGGGAACGAGAAAGAATTTAGCTAATGTTGATTCTGATGGACAAATTAGTGACTGTGATCAACAAAATTGTGTAATTTCTAGAGAGAATGATATTGTGATTATGCTGAATCAGTCATCACGATATATGATTAACAAGGTGAACTTTGGTTGTATTCCTAAGACATCAAATAATAGGAAGATGGAATTTTATGCATGTTCGCAAGGTGAAGAGCATAGAGAAAGGAAGATTTAGATTTATAATGAAGGTAAGAAGAACCTTGAGGAATACCTCATATGGAGGGGAAGATGTTATCTATGTGGAGAAAAGGGTCATAGACTGAGAGACTGTTATGGAGTTCAATGTCTTATTTGTGGAGAACGTGGTAATTACCCAACTCAATGCCCTAACCTAAGAGGTTACTTCTAAATCAAGGAAGTACATACTCCATGACAATCATTGAAGAGGATGTATTGAAGTGTTTATGTATTGATATTCAAGAATAATGTTGTTGAGGTACTTTTATGGTATATTGGAATATTTTTGTATTAGTCTATTGTGGTTTTCAATAATTGTATGGAACTGGTTACCATGAAAAGTGATTCAAATATTTTAGAAAGCAGATGATATGCGCATAATGAATGGATAAGGAGAAAATAATATGTTTGATAGTATTCATGAGCCCATTAATGATATAAGGACTAAGTGGTATCATGGTTTGAGTATATAGAATTTTTGGGATTTTGGTATTTGGAAAGTGTAAACTTTTTTACAGCATTAATGTTTTCACTAAGGTTCAATGGGTATTAATTTTTCAATAGAATACATGATTAAGGTATTCACATTTCTAGAATGTGACCAACAAGATATATTTTATGATATATGGAGGATAAATGATGCCATTCACATGCTCGGTAGATGAAATTTCTAGTAATTGTTTTCTTTATACTATGAGCTTGGACAGAAGTATTTTGGATAAGCCTAAAGATTAGAATGAATTAATATAGTATTGTTAAAGGCTATAACTTTTTTCAATATTATTGTAGGAATGTTATAATAGTGTAGTTTTAGAAAAAGGAAAACCCATAGGATGGGTGACAACCCATCGCTTCAGACAAGGCTGCGGGAATCGAACCCACAACCGAAGTGCGACATGCCTTTAGTGCCAACCACTGGCCTACATGAAGTCCCTGGTTAGTAGAAACTAGTTTTATTTTAGTAAGTGGTGTGATAGATAAAGTATAAGTTCATTTTTGGAATCATATACGATTAACCTCACCATATATGAACTTATTTATATTTGATAACTTTTGCTAACCTTTTGATTCAAACGGATGGAATGACCCATCATTCTATCTCATGATCGGCTAACTCTTCATTAATAATAAATTCATCTTCATTTCTTTAATAGATGAAGTATAAATTTTTCAAGGAACGAACAATAGTGAGATTGTACCAAAATCATGTAAGTATTTAATTTAATTCATCAACTTTAGAGAAATGATCTTGAAACCCAAAAATGTTGTCCTAGTGCTCTTATATCTGATGAATCAGATTCTACCTTAGATCATCACAAATTTATGGCTTTGTGATTGTTGCCTTTTTCATAGCCATGTTCTCTACCTCTCTCCATCAGAACTTGATGGTTAGATTTCTCTTCCATATCCATATTTTCACCTATGTTCTTTTCTGTGTAAACCCAGTGATTAGTTAATATGGGTAACCATTACATTTCATAATTTAGTTTTTCAAGTTCAGTTTGGTCTTCCTTTTTTATGATGTGGGTTTCTATTAAAGAAACTTACAAGTAGTAAACCATTTACAACCCCGATAAATTCCTAGGGTGAAATTCATTTTAAGGGGGGGTAGAATGTAACAACCCGAGATTTTATAAGATATATTATTTTTAATTTCTTTCATATATTAAGTTTTATGCTACGCCAATATTATCTTGCACTATATGAAACACTTTATTAGCTTGCAGTATACGCAACACTAATCTTGGATCGTGTTACACACAATTTCAAGTTTTTGTATAATAGTAGTTATTCTACACAACATTGAGTGTATATATATATATGTGTGTGTGTGTATAAATGAAATATGGTTTGATTCTATTATATGCAACAACAAAGGAGTCTTTCTCTACATGCATCCCTGACTTGTCTTGCATTACACGCAAGCACGACCTTCCTCGATAGTGTGTGTAGTACGCAATAACGAGTTTCACTAAACAACGATATATTGTTATAATATTATTATAAACTAGAATTTATGAATACTTTTAACTACATTTTTAATTTTATAACATTATTATTCATCTTAAACACTTTCTATAACATGGTATGAGAACAAAATAAATTTTTCGAGTAAAATAAATATTTTTCAAAAAATGCAGTTTTTCCGCCTTTTGATGGTGCACCCACTTTAAATATAATTTTTGACATGTTTATAAGTTAAATTTGACAAAATAAAATTCTTATTTGAAATCTGGATATAAAAATTTACTTTGGATAAATTTTTCATATTATTCTGATAACTTTCACATTTTAATGAATAGTAAAAACACACTATATTTTAAATAAATAAAAAAATTCATCGCAATAATTTATATGGTTAGATTATAATATTGAATGATTTTAAAGTATAAATAGAATATATATTTTTACCATTTAATATAACTTATGTCATTACCAGTTATTTTACATTGGATTCATAGGTAAAATCATTTCAATCTTTTGCAATGTTTTAACTTTTAAAACTCGTTTTCTTAACCACGGGATTAATTTTAAATTAATTACTGCAACTTCTGTGTTTTGAATTTTGAAAATTTTATTCCATATTTTAATTCATTGGGTACAAATTATGTTAATAGGTTACTTTTATTTTTTTGATATTATGAATAGTAACTACTGTAATTTTTATTTACTACAGTTAAAGGTATATCGGGTAATTAAGGGTAAAAATAAGATTATAAAATTACCCTAACACATGAAAAAATTCTATTGGATGACTAAAGGATGTCCCATATCACCTAAGGGTCGGAATAGATTCATTTCATGGACTTTTGACCATGAAATAATATAATTATTATTAAAACCAAAGAAAGTGACAACATGTCACTCTCTTAAATCTTATAAGTGTAATAATTTTAATTTAGTGATAAACATCATAAAACATCAGATCTAAATATTCCCTAGAAATATAATAAAATTATCTACATCATATGAATTTATTTATAATTTTTAGGGATTAAATAATTATCATTAATTGTGACACAATAGTGATGTTGAAATTATTTTATTGATTGAAATATCAAATAAATGATTTTAAAAGTATTAAAATAAATATTATATGAACTATTTATTGTTCTCCGCTAATTTTATAGATAAATATGATATGTTATTAATCTACTAAATTTTTTAGTTCAAACATATCTACTGTATATATTTTATTTAAATTAAAATAAATGAATAGTGTCAAAATTGAAACTATTGTTATTTTATAAAATATTACATATTATACAATTGTTCAAAAATCAAAGAAATTATTAAAAATTATAAATTAAAATTTATATAGTCTAAAATGTCATAAATTATCCAATTATGGAAAATTAACAATGCATAAGTGATTATTTATAACCATTTAAAATTTATAATTTTATTACCACAAATAAAATTAACTAGATTAAATAAGGAGAAATCAAAATGATAAGGTTTAAAATAAGATCAAAAAATTTATAAATTTGATTTCTTGATGAGATTAAAACCCTATCTCATCTAATATTATAATTGAGTTATTTTTGGAGGTTTTTATGTGGGTTTTGAATTTATATTAAACTAATATTTTTTAGGATTCCAATGGTGCCCCTCTCCTCCCTTATAAAAAAGTCACCCCTTATCTCTTATCTTCACACCCTTTTGAGCCTTGAAGATCGTCCAACCCCTACCCATTTCCCTTATAAACCTCCTTATAAACATACTAGAGGTCCTGGTCTTCTTCAAAGACCAATTTTCGTTCTCTAATAGGAGGTTTCAAAGAGATGTGTCGAAGAAGAGGTAATATCCGTTACCGATTCTTTGAAATTTATTTCTTCTTCTACCTCGTCTTATTTAGTTGTTTCATTATATTGTAATAGCATCAGTGTAACTAATATACTGATAGGTTATTATAAATATGAAACAACCCCATTTCACCTTCTATCCATACTAAGGAAAATGAAATCACTGCGTGTGCGTACGTACAGAATACTGTCTCCAAACTGTAGTGTAATCTGTTTTTCCACCACCACCTTACTTGGATGGGTATAATGGTGTAAAGAATAACTACATATGATTATTATAACATAATACTGATTCTAAGATATTATATCATCCACTCCAATTCCATTCAATAAATATGGGAACGATATCATTGCTCGTGCGTACGTACGGATTACTGTCTCCACGACGCGATGAGATTCATTTTCCATGTTAACAATTCAAGAATGATTATAAAGTATATATAATTAGTAATCATGAAATATATGAAATAATAATTCTAATGGATTTATGTGTGTGTGTATATATATATATATGTCATCTACTTAATTCCATTCAATTCAATAAGGAAACGAAAACAGTGTTCATGCGTACGTACGACCTACCGTCTCCATGAATGGTGTATTTCATTCCATTTATCAATCTATTATATATATGTATATTCTGAATATATATTATATATAAATCAATCTTTATATTCTGGAATTAATTAATCATGATCTATATAATCATATGAATAATTACAAGTCAAAACATGGATGACAAATAAAATGATTTTACCCAAAACGCAATTTAACATGGAATTTCCAAAAGAACGGGTAATATAAAGTCATAAGTGAACCATATATGATATCATAAAAATGAATATGATTATGTAATAAGTAAATGACATTATTTAAATCATTATACAGGAGGTTCAGATACGTATGAATAATATCGGACCTAAGGTATGGGATAATTTTCAATCTCAATTTTATTCGAGATTGCTTATACGTAAGTATTTACTGGGGTTATATTTTTCATCTATGACCATTAAAAAGTTTTTCATTAATTTTTTTATATTCTTCCATGTATGTTTAAAGTCATGCTTTCCCCTATTTTACCTTTACTTTGTGTTATGGATGGAATCTTTCTTTTGTTTACCATACGTGGTACTTTTTGACATTTCCAACAAAAGTACGAGGAGAATGTTTTTTTAACTTATACGGAATGAACTAATTTTTACTATTTCATAACACCTTATTTTCATGAATCTTAATCTGCAAGATTTCATGACTATTTTCAAGAAAATACATTTCTTTTAAAATTGAATGACATTTTGTGAAAAGAAAATGATTTTCAAGAAGAAAGGATATTTTCCTCAAGAATTCATTTCAAGAGCTTTATCAAAACCATTTTCCATCTAAGATGACATTATTTCATATGTGTATGTTTCAATTATAATGTCTATATGATTTACATGATTTCACTTCTCTTATGATGAAATGATATCCATTTATTTTATATGGATTATGTTATGATGTAATGATGTTTATGAAACCCAATTTATTCTTTGGGATATGATGAATGATTTATGATTGTTATGTGGAACACGTAAGAATGATTTCAATATGAGATGGGTGGGGCCTATATATCCCTCCAATGAATTGGGTAAAGATTTATATCTCATGAGATAGACATGGCTGAAATGGAAAGTAAATCTTGTTCAGTAATACAAGGCTGGAACAACAAGTAAACCCGGTTCAGTAAGGGACTTTGTCCACTAAGATGGTCTTGTAAGCAATTCCTTGGCTACTATGGAAATCATATCATGTGCTTAATGTTTTTACACAACTACAAGTTTTATTCCCATGCTATTTTATCATGATTAATGTTCCATTATGATCTATGCCTTACGTACTTCCATGTTTAATGTCATTGCTCCAGATTTCAATGTTTAAACATTATGTTCATGTTTTTATGTTCAAATGTATATGGTTTGTTTTATTTTCTCCATGATTACCCTTACTGAGAATTTGAGCTCACCCTTTATATGTTTTCTTTTCCCCAAGATATAAAGAAAGGTTTTAGGTAAGAAAACAAAAGGGGAAGATCTTTATGGGAGATGTTGAAGTTCTTTCACCATGATTTGAAGATTATGTTTGGATTTTCCAAAGACATTAAATTATTACCATCCTTGTGTGTTTGTTCTTTTTATGTATTATGTTTTCTGCAAAACTAATGTAATGTCCATGTACATCAAGCTTTGGGTCTCTACATTTGGTATCAGAGGAAAGGTTTAGTTTACCTTTGGAAACTAGGATGCAAAAACTTTAGTGAAATCCCTTGAGATATTTCTAAGGTATGTCTAGAGATGTCCCTAAGGTTTAGTATAACTATAGGTTATAGTCCTAGAGTTATATTGATGATCTTGAAAAACCTAGGGTGAACCTAAGGTGTCATGGATTAAATAATGTGTGATAAGTTAGACATCTAATAAGTGAATTTTAATGATTATGTGGTTCCTCGTTATTTTAACTACTTCTTACACTATGGTTTCTGGTTTTAGTCAATGGAGGGAACGAGAAGTAATTCAGTTAACGTTGATTCTGATGGAAAAATTGGTGACTGTGATCAACAAATTTGTGTAATGCCTAGAGAGAATGATATTGTGATTATGCTGAATCAGTCATCCCAATATATGATTAACAAGGTGAACTTTGGTGGTATTCCTAATACATAAAATAAGAGGAAGTTGGAATTTTATACATGTTCCCAAGGTGAGGAGCATAGAGAAATAAAGATTGAGATTTCTAATAAAGGGAAGAAGAACCTTAAGGAATACCTCAAATGGAGGGGAATATGTTATCTGTGTGGAGAAAAGGGTCATAGACTGACAGACTGTTATGGAGTTCAATGTATTATTTGTGGAGAACATGGGCATTACCCAACTCAATTCCCTAGCCTAAGAGGTTACTTATAAATCAAGGAAGGACTTACTCCATGAAAATCATTGAATAGGATGGATTGATGTGTTTATGTATTGATATTCAGGAATAATGTTGTTGAGGTACTTCTATGGTATATTGGAATATATTTTTATTAGTCTATTGTGGTTTTCAATAATTTTATGGTAACGGTAACCATGACAAGTGATTCAAATATTTTGGAAGGCAGATGATATGCGCATAATAAATGGATAAGGAGAAAATAATATGTTTGATAGTATTCATGAGCTCACGATTGATATAAGGACTAAGTGGTATCATGGTTTGAGTATATAGAATTTTTGGGAATTTGGTATGTGTAAAGTGGTAACTTTTTTACAGCATTCATGTTTTCACTAAGGTTCAATAGGTATTAATTTTTCAAGAGAATACATGATTAAGGTATTCACATGTCTACAATGTGACCAACAAGATATATTTTATGATATATGGGGGATAAGTGATGGTATTCACATGCTCGGTAGATGACATTTTTATTAATTCTTTTCTTTATACTATGAGCATGGACAGAATTATTTTCAATAAGCCATAATATTAGAATGAATTAAGATAGTATTGTTTAAGGATAGAACTTTTTTCAATATTATTGCAGGAATGTTATAATAGTGTAGTTTTAGAAAAAGGACAACCCATAGGATGGGCGACAACCCATCGCGTCGGACAAGGCTGTGGGAATCGAACCCACAACTGAAGTGCGACAGGCCTTTAGCACCAACCACTGGCCTACAGGAAGTCCCTGGTTAGTAGAAACTAGTTTTATTTTATAAAGTGGTATGATAGATGAAGTATATGTTCATTTTTTGAATCATATACGATTAACCTCACCATAAATGGACTTATGTATATTTGATAACATTTGATAACCTTTTGACTCAAACAGATGGAAAGACCCGTCATTTTATCACATGATCTGCTAACTCTTCACGGATAACAAATTCAACTTCATTTATTTAAGAGATGAAGTATAAATTGTTCAAGGCACGAACAATAGTGAGATTGTACCAAAATCATGTAAGTATTTATTTTAATTCATCAACTTTAGAGAAATGATATTGAAAACCAAAAATGTTTTCCTAATGCTCTTATATCTAATGAATCAGATGCTACCTTAGATCATCACAAATTTATGGCTTTGTGATTGTTGGATTTTTCATAGCTATGTTCTCTACCACTCTCCTTCAGAACTTGATGGTTAGATTTCTCTTCCATATCCATATTTTCACCTATGTTATCCTATGTGGAAACCCAGTGATTAGTTAATATGGGTAACCATTACATTTCATAATTTAGTTTTTAAAGTTCAGTTTGGTATTCCTTTTTACGATGTGGGTTTCTATTAAAGAAACTAAAAAGTAGTAAACCATTTATAACCGCGACGAATTTTGAGGGCGAAATTCATTTTAAGGGGGTAGAATGTAACAACCCGCGATTTTATAAGATATATTATTTTTAATTTCTTTCATATCTTCTATTTTACGCTACAAAAAGATTATCTTGCACTATACGCAACACCGTATTAGCTTGGGGTATACGCAACACTAATCTTGGATCGTGTTACACACAATTTCAAGTTTGTATAAAAGTAGTTATTCTATGCAACATTCAGTGTATATATATATGTGTGTGCATAAATGAAATATGTTTGGATTCTTTTATATGCAACAACAAAGGATACTTTCACTACACGCATCCCTGACTTGGCTTGCATTACCCGTAATCACGACCTTCCTCGATAGCGTGTGTAGTACGCAATACCGAGTCTCACTAAACAATGATATATTGTTATAATATTATTATAAACTATCCATTATGAATATTATTAACTATATTTTTAATTTTATAACATTATTATTCATCTTATAAATTTTCTAGAACATGGTATGAGAACAAAATAAATTTTTTGGGTAAAATAAGTATTTTTCAAAAAATGCAGTTTTGTCGCCTTTTGATGGTGCACCCACTTTAAATATAGTTTTTGACATGTTTATAAGTTCAACTTGAAAAAATAAAATTCTTCTTTGTAATCAGGATATAAAAATTTACTTTGGATAAATTTTCCATATTATTCTGATAACTTTCATATTTTAATGAATAGTAAAAGCACGCTATATTTTAAGTAAAAAAAACTTTTTTCATCGCAATAATTAATATGGTTAGATTATAATATTGAATGGTTTTAAAGTATAAATAGAATATTTTTACCATTTAATATAACGTATGTCATTAGCATTGATTTCACATTGAATTCAAAGGTAAAATCATTTCAATCTTTTGCAATGTTTTAACTTTTGAAACCCGTTTTCTTTAAAACAAGATTAATTTTAAATTAATTACTGCAACTTCTGTGTTTCAAATTTTGAAAAATGGATTCCGTATTCCAATTCATTGGGTACAAATTATGTTAATAGAATACTTTTATTCTTTTTATATTATGAATAGAAATTATGGTAATTTTTATTTACTGTAGTTAAAGGTAAATCGGGTAATTAAGGGTAAAAATAAGATTATAAAATTACCGTAACCCATGCCAAAATTCTATTGGATGACTAAAGGTCAACCCATTTCACCTAAGTGTTGGAATAGATTCATCTCATGGACTTTTGACCATGAAATAATATAATTATTATTAAAACCAAAGAAAGCGACAATATGTCACTCTCTTAAATCTTATAAGTGTAATAATTTTAATTTAGTGATAAACATCATAAAACATCGGATATAAATATTCCCTAGAAATATAATAAAATTATCTACATCATATGAATTTATTTATAATTTTTAGGTATTAAATAATTATCATTAATTATGACACAATAGTATTGTTGAAATTATTTTATTGATTGGAATATCAAATAAATGATTTTAAAAGTATTAAAATAAATATTATATGAACTATTTAATGTGATCCAATAATTTTATAGATAAATATGACATCTTATTAATCTATTAAACCTTTATTTTTGAACATATATTCTGTATATACTTTATTTAAATTCAAATAAATGAATGGTGTCAAAATTGACACTATTGTTATTTTATAAAAACTTACATATTATAAAATTGTTTAAAAATAAAAAAAATATTTAAAAATTATAAATTAAAATTTTTATAGTCTAAAATTTAATAAAGTATCCAATTATGGAAAATTAGCAACACATAAGTAATTATTTATAACAATTTATAATTTATAATTTTATTACCACAAATAAAATTAAATAGATTAAATAAGGATAAAAATGATAAGGTTTAAAATAAGATCAAAACATGTATAAATTTGATTTTTTGATTACAACCCCATCTCATATATATTTTAATCTAGTAGTTTTTGGAGGTTTTTATGTGGGGTTTGAATTTATATTAAACTAATATTTTTGAGGATTCCAAAGGTGCCCCTCTCCTCCCTTATAAAAAGGGCACCCCTTCCCTCTTCTCTTCACACTGTTTTGAGCCTTGAAGCTCGTCCAAAATCTTCCCATATCCATTATCAACCTCCTTAGAAACATACTAGAGGTCTTGGACTTCTTCAAATACCAATTTTAGTTCCCTGAGAGGAGGTTTCAAAGAGATGTGTCGAAGAAGAGGTAATATTCGTTACCAATTCTTTCAAATTTATTTCTTCTTCTACCTCCTCTTCTTTAGTTGTTTCATTATATTGTAATAACATAAGTGTCACTAATATACTGATATGTTATTATAAATATGAAACAACACCATTTCACCTTCTATTCATCCTAAAGAAAATGAAATCACCGCGCGAGCGTACGTATGGAATACCGTCTCCACGCTAGGGTGTAATCTGTTTTTCCACCACCACCTTACTTGGATGGGTATAATGGTGTAAAGAATAACTAAATATGATTATTATAACATAATACTAATTCTATGATATTATATCATTCACCCCAATTCCATTCAATAAATATGGGAACGATATCATCGCTCGTGCGTACGTACGGATTACTCTCTTCATGACGCGATGAGATTCATTTTCCGTGTTTACAATTCAAGAATGATTATAAAGTATATATAATAAGTAATCATGAAATATATGACATAATAATTCTACTGTATTTATGTATATATATATATTTATTTCATCTACTTAATTCCATTCAATTCAATAAGGAAACGAAAAAAGCGTTCATGCGTACGTACGGCCTACCGTCTCCATAAACGGTGTATTTCTTTCCATTTATCAATCTATTACATATATGTATATTATGAATATATATTATATATAAATCATGATTTATATTCTTGAATTAATTAATCCTGATCTAAGTAATCATATGAATAATTACAAGTCAGAACATGGACGACAAATGAAACGATTTTACCCAAAATGCTTTTTAACATGGAATTTACAAAAGAACGGGTAATATAAAGTCATAAGTGAACCATATATGATATAATAACAATTAATATGGTTCTGTAATAAATAAATGACATTATTTAAATCATTATACAGGAGGTTAGGATACGTATGAAGCATATCAGACTTAAGGTAAGGAAGAATTTTTCAATCTCATTTTTATTCGAGATTGCTTATATGTAAGTAATTACTGGGGTTATATTTTTCATCTATGACCATAAAAATGTTTTTCATAAATTTTTTAATATTCTTCCATGTATTTTTAAAGTCATTTTTACCCCTCTTTGACTTTTACTTTGTGTTATGGATGGAATATTTCTTTTGTTTACCATACGTGGTACTTTTTGACTTTTCCGAAAAAAGTACGAGGAGAATGTTGTTTTTAACTTATACGGAATGAACAGATTTTTATGGTTTCATAACACCTTATTTTCATGAACATTTCTCTACAATATTTCATGACTATTTTCAACAAAATACTTTTCTGTTAAAATTGAATCGAGTTTTGTGAAAAGAAAATGATTTTCAAGAAGAAATAATATTTTCCTCAAGAATTCATTTCAAGTGCTTTATCAAAACCATTTTCCATCTAAGATGACATTATTTTATATGTGTATGTTTCAAGTATAATGTCTCTATGATTTACATGATTTCACTTCTCTTATGATGAAATGATATCCATTTTTTTATATGGATTAGGTTATGATGGAATGATGTTTATGAAACCCAATTTATTCTTTGAGATATGATGAATGATTTATGATTGTTTTGTGGAACACGTAAGAATGATTTCAATATGAGATGGGTGGGATCTATATCTCTCTCCAATGTATTGGGTAAAGATTTATATCTCATGAGATAGAAATGGCTGAAATGGAAAGTAAATATGGTTCAGTAATACAGGGCTGGAATGGAAAGTAAACCTGGTTCAGTAAGGGACTTTGTCCACTAAGATGGTCTTGGCAGCAATGCCTTGGATACTATGGAAATAATATCATTTTCTTAATGTTTTTACACAATTAAAAGTTTTATTCCCATGATATTTTATCATTATTGATGTTCCATTATGATCTATTCCTTACGTACTGCCATGTTTTATGTCATTGCTCAAGATTTAAATGTTTAAACATTATGTTCATGTTTTTATGTTCAAATGTATATGGTTTGTTTTATTTTCTCCATGGTTACCCTTACAGAGAATTTGAGCTCACCCTTTATATTTTTTCTTTTCCCCAGTATATAAATAAATTTTTTAGGTAAGAAAACAAAAGGGGAAGATCTTTATGGGAGATGTTGAAGATCTTTCAACACGATTAGAAGATTATGTTGCGAATTTCCGAAGACACTAAACTATTACGTTCCTTGTGTGTTTGTTCTTGTTATGTATTAAGTATTCTTCAAAAGTAATGTAATGTACATGTGCGTCAAGCTTTGGGTCTCTACAATATGCCTCTATGTGTAGCCTCAAGTTTTGGTATTCTACCAAATTGGTGGCATTCTAGGAACATCATGTTCTACACCTGATCCTAAAGGCATTGGGTGGGTGACTTTATTTTTCATTATTTGGAGTTTTCTATTATAGTTGAGGTTATTTAAAATTATCTTGATGATAACATGATCTAGAGTCAAGGAGTTTTTTATAAAAATACTGTCTATAGCCAAAAATAAAACAAGGTGAATGATTTATTATTAGTGCACAATAAAAAGTATAAAACCTGATCAATTATCTATGCATGGGTGATAAAATTTTTCGTTACTACTGCTCATTATTTCATTTTTATTGTGTGGAGTGGTATATAAAAATGGAATGTCTTATAGAAACCATTATGAAGTTTTGTTATTGAAATATTTCATGTTAGGTTCACCATTTTTGTTGGATCTATTGATGGAAAATGGCTCGATGTTTGGTAAAATGATTGTTTTGGTTATTTGAAGGAATCACATTATATTCACCATTTATGTTTCTATTAAATGTGGAAAATAATGTACCAATGTGTGTCAACCCTTTTTATTTTATTTTTTCAATTTTCAAGTAAAATTACCCATTTTTTCTTTTGAGAAATTTGGGGCTTGATGATTGATCATGGGGGTTGATTATGGTTTCATAATATTTCAAGTTGGGTTCACCATTTTCACTTCTCTTGGAAAACACCAACAACTCCCACATCTGTAACATTTTACAAACTTTCTTTCTAAAAGAATGAAATCATTTGGGGTTTTGAACCCAATAATTCTTAGGAACTCCCATAAGTCAATTGAAAGAGGGGTTGGGATCATCGCACCATGTATGGGGGTTATTTCATACTCTGGGTCTCAATTATATATTTAAGATATATTAATGAATCTTTCCTAAATCCCAATATGGGTCCAATTATCCAAATTAAAACAATTGGGTTCTAAATTTCTAATTACTCACAAGGGAGTTCTAATAATGATCCAATATACATATGTATTCGAGGTTCTAAATCTATTTTCCTTTTTTTATTAGTAATGTATTATTGTGTGTATTTTTAAGCCATGTTACTAGAAACTTTGGAGTTTAATCCCATCTAGTAAGGGGATCACTGTCTTCATAATGGGTTCGAAACACTATGAGGTGTCATACGTACCCCATGATAACAAAAATTAAAACTCACATAGTTCATTTAGGTATAATCCATGCAGTATAAAATCATGGAAAAAGACTGTATATGAGGTTATTTTTGAGATTAGGGATTGTTTCCAGGCCTTAAGAAGGTATCCTACATGTCCTTCATATAATAGGAGTCATAATCTTTGTAGTTCAGTCTATACCTAATCTAATGATGTTATTAAGGTACCTAAATACATGATTAGTTATTTAACTTAATAGGGTTTATGTATATAAACCCATTTCTCATCCACTTATGTATTAGGAATGATAATGGTCTCATGAAAGAATTTGAGTCCCATGAGTTAGAGTTTTTGGGATATAGAGGGACATAAACTGAGGTGAATCAGCATTGGAGATTTTTCCATATGAAAGAATCCTATATATCATGTAATAATATAAATTAGAGTTCTCATATTTCAATTAACTCTCAACCTGTTGGTGTTTGGCATATTTGATTATACTCAAATGGATTATTATTATTCTATAGGTTTAGGGATGTTTATAAACTTATAACATGATGAATTCCCATGTCACCTATTAATTATTTATCTCCTAATAGATATAGATTCATATAATCATTCTATGAAATATGGTGGATGAAGATAAGTGATGACTATAAAAGATATATCAAATATATTTATATGTAATGAAAACGCATTCAATAGAATGGTATGGATAGTGATTTATGAGTGTATGCCTCACGTATATTATAGACACTTCCCAAATAAAAATGGTTCTCATATGAAGGTTCATGGATGGGGGTTCACATGGTGAATGTTCATGTTTTTATTCTAGAGAAGGTTGAAATTTCCTAGGGTGTTTTCCTGATATTTTTAGAGTTTCTAACTGACATATACATAGATTTTCATATACATGTTTAGGGGGTCATCCTGAAAAAGTTGACACATTAGAGGGTGTCTTCCTAACATGTCTATGGTCTCTACTTGATATGTTATTACTTTTAGAGGGTGCCTTTATAAAAAGTTTTACATGTTATATAGTGTCTAAATGACATCGTATAACATGTACATGGGTCTTCACATGATCATGGTTGACTTTTCCATGTTGTTTCTCCTGATTGAAGTGGTCATGTTCAGGGCTATTCACATGATCAAGATGAAATGTCCATGGTGTTCCACATGATTGAAGTTTGAATTTCCATGGCCATTTATTGATCAAGGTGAGAGGTCTAGAGACATTATATTAACCCAAATGATATTCTTGAGATATTCTCATGAACCGAACAACATGTGAAGGAGATGTTGTGTGGTCAATGTAGACATTAATGGGGATTTTTTTGTAAACTAGATAACATTGATATGCTATATTTTCACGATCAAGGAACTAATTAACAGAATTTCATGATTCCTTTGTACGAAAATATAGAATATATTTATTCTCATGGAGCTTCTAGTATTTTTAGTATTCATCACATAAACACCATAATACCTTACTACAGTTTTCATATTTAGGAATCATGTAATCAATATAATGATAAATAGGTCGTTTTCATGATCCAAATAACATTCCTAATATTATACATGTGATCCATGAAATGATCATGAAAATTGAATACACTTATCCTGTAATACCTCATGTTACTCTCAATATATTTTCTAGAAAATGACTCTTGATATCAAGATATCCATCACTACATGATATTCTATCTCGCCTCTAAGGGTCTGTTCGTATTTCTTGAGGGGGGTTTCATAGGAATATAAATCCTAAATATATTCCACATTCTATGATGCTTAACTCCAATGTGTCTTCTTAATAAATTTAAAGGATATTTCATGTGCATGTTTCATATGATCCCCCCATGTATCACCAATGAATTCATCTCTACATCACTTGGTAAATAATTATTTCATGATTACTCCATTATTTGCATATTTTTGGAACTAATGTATTTCCAAAAGGACTTTCTCTTAATAAATCCTGGGTGCTAAAATGGATTTCATATAATCATATCCATATGTATGATTACATTATCATGCTTGAGTTTTTATAAAAATTTATGACAAAGGTCCTCCAAAAGATCAATAAAACATTCCTAGAGGCTTCCACAAGATCAGGGCACATGTAAAAGGGCCTTCCATAAGATCATGCCAACTTTTTTGGGTCCCTTCATGAGATAAAAATTACATGTCAAAAGGAATGTTCTTGATCAATAAACCAATCACATGAAGCACATATCCCCTTAACATGAAAAATATAATAAGGATCCCATATAAGGGTCCTTCATTTTCATATTTTACTTTATAAATCATATTCTATTCATCCATCAATTTTCCTCTAGGGCCTCACTTGATCAAATAGACATGTCAAATGGTCTTTATATGAAGATGGTGACATTTCCATTGGACTTCGCATGATGAGGCTGATATGTCTCTAGGTAGTTCATGTGGTCTTTAATTGAACTTATGAATCACATAAGGACATCGTGTGAAAATAAATATAACTTTTCCATCATGAATATTTCTTTTTTATGTTTTATAGTAAAACATATTTGGGATTTCTAGGTTTCCATTGGTTGACATTTCCCATGATCATAAGGATTTGTCTATAACCCTTTATGTGACCATCAAGGACTATTTGGAATCCTTTATGAGACCAAGATATCATTTCAAAGAGACTTCACATGATTAATGAACTGATTTTATGAATCTTGTAATCCCTTTTCCTAGAAAAAAACATAACCCTTCTTTACATAGGGGTCTCATCATTATAAGTTTTTTATTTTATAATCATATTGGGTGATTTTGAAAAATATATTGGTTGATGTGTCTCATGATAAGAACAATCCATCTGGAAGTATTCATATGAAAATTAGAGCTCATTTGGAATCTAGTGTGAGATCAAGATTCCATGTCAAAGGGCATTCCTAAGATCAATAAACTAATAATGTGAAGCATGTAACCCCTTCACATGAAAAATAACACACATCTTATTCTCATAATAGTTTCTTCATTATGAACATTTGTTTTATAAATCCTATAAATTTCTCCAATTACTTGTCTATAGGGGAATCAAAATATTGTTCAAACATGTCTAATAAACTTTGTGAGATCATGTAAATTGTGAAGGAGGATTTTGAGTTATTGAGAAAAATTTTTTCGAAGGGATTCACATGATCAAGTGGAATTTTTAGAGGGTTTTCATTTGATTGGGAATAGGTCATACGAAGCACATTACCCCCTTTGAGTAATTATCCTAGGTTTATGTGATCATGAGTTTCATATAAGGTTATGCAGTTCATGTGTCTTAGATGATTAATAACCATGTACCTATTATACTTCTTTCATTACATTGTGGTGAAAATAATATCTATGATTTGGGTATGTGTCCAATCCTAATATTTTATATTCTCACTAGGTGGGTGTCAAAAAAGCTGAAAGTTTGGATTTATTTCGAAGAAGGTTCTATCCTAGGAGTTTTTTTAGGAACCATAGAATATGTTTATATTCTTTTTTAGGTATTAATTATGAAAGGAACTATGTTTACACATTATTATAATTTCATTGAGGTGGGTGTTTCTCTACATTCTATTTATTTTGAAATATATGGAATGTTTGGATTATAGAAACTAAAGATAAAAATAACTTAAATAATACATTAATCACAAAGTTTAAATATAATATCTCACAAATAGTCGCATTACCCAAATATCTAAAGGTTTGGTGTATTGTAAATTAACTATATAACCATCTTACTTTGTGACACTTGCATAAATTTCTTCATAATCATTCACCTATCAACCCTTTCTATATATCACATATGATATAATCATCTTCATATTCTTGGGATTTGAAACATTTGAATGGGTGATTATAATTTTTAAATAATGGAAATCATATCATAACATAAAGGAAAACATGATAACATAATGAATATCATAATAACTGATCAAACCACATTAGATTCTAGTCATAAAACATGTTATAATAACATAAGATCTTAAATAGATAATTAAGGAGTAAAAAATATATTACTTATAGAAAACACATCTCAATAGTCTTATAACATGTGAGAATGACAAAAAAATGAAATACATAAAGAATAAGTAATAATAATGAAAACCTATATTTTTATATAACTAATATGTATCATGATAAATTTCAATAAATTGATAAAAAACATGGAAATATGTAACACCAATAAGTATAGGAAACCCTATGTGATAAAACTCATTATTCCCTTAGTTATGTGAAAAAACTCAATATGTCTACACATACAAATGTGAGAAAACCCCTCATATATACTCTTATGTAAACAAACACATTATATCCATGACTAATTATCTCATGATTTATAAATATAAATCAATATATTGGAGGGTGATATAAGACCCCACACATCATCATCCATACATATGTGTGACACATAAAAACAATCATCATCAGATCTTGAAGAACATTTGGAATATAATCATTAACTTAGTAATAAAAATTGAAATCATTCACCTTTCATAAATAACCCATGGAAAAAACTTGTTTAATAAAACATCTAAACTGAATAACATAACACCAAAAATAAAATATTTTCATTCCAGAAACAACATCACCAAAGCAAACAAAATAATAAAAGAAAATATAGGGTTAAATATGAAATATAACTCTATTGGAGACAGGCCATTTAAATATATTTAATACCAAAACATAAAAATACCATTTTGGAATCATTTTTATTAATAATTGTTATAGACATTGTTAGGAGTGTGTTTTCAAAAACACTCCATAAAAAATATAGAGAAAATAAACCAATTAATGGAAATGGATTTGAATCAAAAAAAATCATTTGAAATAAATATATATAAATTATTTAAAATGGAAAATATAAATAATATAGGGGAAATAAAATTGAGATGAAAGTGTATAACACAATGTAAGAAATTGCATTTACCAAGTCCTTTACCATTAACCTTGATTTTTACAAAAATGAATTAACCTATGGCATCATACTGAGGAATATCTTAATTACCTATTTTAAAAACTAATTATTTTATATTTCAATTTATTAAATAAATCAATTTATGAATAATAGTGTTGTAATCTCCTTTCCACATGAGGTGCTGATAATCATAGCTATTTTTAAATGGGTTCATAAAAAGGTATTGATCATACATTTTATCCCAAAGATAAATATATAAAAACCATTAATGTTTAAAAAAAATTATAAAGAATACTAATTTTATAATTCTATTCCATTTTATTTTTAATTGTGTTTTGTGAAAATGAAAATTGTGATGAACAAGTTTTGTTTTATTTATCAATATCTATGAATTACCTTATAATGATAAATATTTTTTGTTTTGTATGTAATGAAAAATAGTAATAATATATATTACATATATATATCATATATAAATTTCAAATATAAATTAATAACTTTTATTTTTTGAAGTAAAGGAAAATGAAACATGTTTATTCGTGAGGTGGTTATCCATACGACACACGATTCACATTTTTTTTATTAATTGAAAAAATGGATGGTTTTTAATGATTTTACCATAATTATAATAAAATACCAATTTTATAATGATATTAATATTTTAATTCTATAAATTATAAATTAAATTTCAATAATAAGGATAGTGTCTAAGGAAATAGAAAAGGAAAGAGAGGTTTCAGAACTTATACCTCACTTCTTGGATTATCTCCCTTGTGAATGGGATTAGTATTTTAAGGAATTGACTTTTTATAAGACCAAAACCAACTTAAGGTAGATAAAAGCATAAAAGATATTTTTAGGTTTAATTTTGTGATAAAATAATATTTTTTGTGTGATATGAAGGGAGGATAGAAAACACCCATTTACAATTAGAAAATAGTGGCATTTTTGTAAATACCTTAAAATTTTAAGTAACGGGAAGTCACTCTCAAGGAATTTGGATTCAAAATTCATAAATAACAGTGTTCAAGGGATACAAAGTTGATCCAAAAATCCACCATTAAAATTGAAAAAAAAATTAAAATTTTAGGTCGTTTACCTCTATGGTTACATTATTTTACCATTTATGTTTCCAGAACTGTAACAAATTTTCACCTAGGTAATTTATAATTTATAACCAAAAAATGGAACATATTATATAGTTTATACATTATGATTCAAAATTTTAAAATAAATTTTAAATATTTTCCAAAATTAATAAAAATTAATGTTAAAATAATAAATATATAATGTATTAATGATATTTTTTTGAAAAATTTTAGATAAGTTCTAAAATGAAAAATATAGGTCTGTAAATTAAGACCTAAATTTATAAAATTGTTAAATCACTAATATAATACATATTTTTCTTGTAAAATAGATTAAAAAATTAAAAAATCAAATTTTTATAATAATAATGGCATCAAAGCCGCAAGATTAGTAAAAATGGTATATTGCATTATTCACCTACAAATCAAATGTTTAAAAAAACCTAAAAATAAATATTAAGATAATATGGCCATTATAAATCAAAAAATTATATTCTTCAAGTTATTCCTCACGTTATACCTCACACCCATTGTTCCTTCTAGTTATATTCATTACTAATGCCAAAAGGGTTAACATGAGTGACTAAACATCAACAATATGGTGCAAATTGTATAATTATAAAATGAATACAATAATAAAATGTATTATTTATTTAAATTTTAATGTTTGAAAATATTTATTTTATATCAAACTTTATTAATATTATTTTGACCAAGGTTACTTTAAGTTGGGTTATCATATGCTTCTCAACCTAATCCCTTGATGTAACTAGGAAATAAATCCAACATAGTGGTTATTAAATAGAATATTATCTACCAATGAATGTCCCCTAAGTGTGCATAACCATGTGAGTAGGTTGGCCTCTTTGTCATGCACCAAGTGAAAATTTATTTAATACCCAACACAAAATTTTTAGGTTTGTTATCGGAATTTATATTTGTTCTATAGCTTGTTTCCACTTTTAGTATTCATATTGAGATTTATTTCTAGGGAAACCCATTTACACAATACATTGCCAATATTTTTTATTATCATCCCATATGTGGACACATCTCTAGGTTTTCTACTCCGGTTCTCTTACCATAAAATAAAAAGTAACATATTAAATATCCAAAAATGACTAAACCCTACTTTGATACCAACTATAGTGGCCCAATATAATCATTACTTAAATAATACACTAATAACCTGATTGAAATATTACATCTCATAGAAAGTCACAAAAAATAATGACCTAATTGTTTAGTGTCTTGGAAATTAGCTAAATAATTGTCTTATTTTATTATAGTTGTGAAAATTTCTTCATAAGAATGATCCTTTATACCCTTTTTTATATATCTCACAAGATATAGTCATATTCGAAACTTGATAATTGAAAACAAAAGAAATGGGTGATATCGTATACTTTTTAAGGGGAAATCATATCATAACATGATGGAAATGTTGAGGAAGAGATAAATATTATAATAAATGATCAAAATACCATAGATGATAATCATATAAATTTTAGATTAACAAAATAACATTAAAATAAAAATAGAAAAAGAAATAAGAGATATAAAATGGATCTAAACAAATTCCAATGGTTATATAACATGTTTTAATCCCATAAAAGTTCAGAATACAACCAGAATAATTTGTAATTAAGAAAAAATGGAATTTAATAGAAATAAAATGAATCTTTAAAATTTTGAATACATTTATGAATAGTATGAAAATGTTACACATACATATGTATGGGATAACCCATGAAATAAATATAATCGTTTTGATTATTATATGAACAAACACACCATGTACACACCTCAAAAATTGAGTAAACCCATCATGTCTATGCTTATACAAACAAAGACATTATTTACATGCCTGACTATATAAAGAGATATAATATTAAATGAATGCATTTAAGGGATATTCATGACCCCACCCATAATCATTCATACATATTGTTTCCATTTAAAAACAATCATAATAATTTCTTAAAGAGCCAATGTAAAATGATGTGTCTCTTATACATCCAAATAAAAATTGTTCACTTTTCATAAATAACACTTGGAAATAAAATGGGTTTAATAAAACATCCAAGTATTATAAAAAAAATTCTAAATTAAACCATTTTATTATGAAAAATCTATCACCCTAAATAGATGCATATTAAAAGAAAATATAGGTTGAAACAATAAGTATAACTCTATTGGGGATATATCATTAGATTTTATTTAAAACCAAATCATGAAAATATTTTTTTGGAAACATTTTATATTCATCAATGTATAATTAATATTTACGAGCATCTCTTCAAAATATATCCTTTATTAAAAAAAACATAATGAAAAAAATATTTCATTGAAATGGATTTGGATCAAAAACTATTATCCATAGAAGTTAAGAGAGAAAATTATTTTAAATGGAAAATGTATTAGATGTAGTCTGAATAAAATTGAGAAGAAATATTATAAATCAGAGGAATTTATTTGACTAACCATGTATCTTACTAATACACTTGATTCCCATAGAAATAATTTAACTTAATATATCATATAAATAGATATATTAGTCTCCAATTTCAAAACATTACTGTAACTTTTTTCCCTCTTCATTGGTTTGGGAAGATTCAGTAGTTCTACTAGGCTGTGAGTGACATCTTCAAGACATAAAAGGAAATAAATAAATGGAAATGGCATCAAGAAAATTTAGTGTATTATTTTCCATTATGAATTATAAAACACCCATACAACATTATCAATAAAAATCTAATCATCTATATAACTAATGTGTATAAAATCCAATAATAATATAAACAAAACAAGAAAATATTATCAATGTAAAAGTTAAAACCAAAAATACATACTCAAAAGGAACTATAATTCTGCCAAATATTAATATTGAAAAGTTTAATCAAAATAAGAAACAATTAACCTTCTATAAGTTCCAAATCCCATGAAATTCCCATGGTATCAAGATACGCTGCAAAAGAAATGAGATGCTTTTCCAATATTTATATCTTGATAGATAACATATGTAAATTCAAAATAGTTCCAAATTATGGGTGAGACTAAACTCATTAATATTTACCTAAAAACATCCCAACTCACACCAAAAGGACAATAACTAGTTATCATATTTTTTATTTAAAACATTTCAATGTAATTGAACAATTTATATCAAAATTTCAAATAGGTTTCAATGGAAAAAATAAGAAAATACATTAAAGAATTTCTTATTAATTAGGAATACCCAAAACCATACCTCTACACACACCCATTCATGCCCATGTGATAGTTCTATACTCATGATATGTCTCTCATTGATCCACCAAGTTTTTATATGGTGACCAATACAAGGTTCCCCAATGGAAAACACCCCTTCAACAGGGTGACATATATGAATAAACTCATATAAACCATGTATTCCAAATCCCATGCCAAATTACATTTCACATAAATCATAATTTCTTAAAAAAATTAAAAAAAAATATGTGTCAAAATAACAACATTGTTTTGAAATAAATATTTTAAAATTATCTGAACAAATATTTTTCATTAAAATAATAAAATTTCCACAATTTCGAATCTGTAAACAATATTACGTTTCCATCAAGATTCACTCACGGATTTCACAATAATTACAAGTAAAACATTTAATTTAAACTAATCCTTCGAGTTAAAATTCAAGTTCAGATTATGGAAAATCCACCAACCTATCAATTTTTAATAAAATGAAGAACCAAAAAAAATATTCTCTATATATGGGATTATATCTTTTTCCACTTAATAAATTAAATCATATTTCATCAATAATCCCTTCATATAACATTGATAAATCCTTTAAAAACTAGATCAAATGATTCATGTGATAAAGGAAGAAATTTCTTATCAAAATTCTGAATAATGAAGAGTTACAAATTAATTTGGATCTCCAACATGCTTTGATTCACCTAAATAGTATCATTTGAATCAAAGGTCGCCATTTCTCAAGCCTAGGGAGAAAAGGGAATTTGATATATTTGAGTAATTAATGATTAAAAGAGGGATTGGGATAAAATTCATATTAGATCAACAAATTTCATAGGGTCAAATCAATGATACACAATTAGGTTGTACGGTTTAGAAAACTTTGTGCTAATCATGAGGTGCTACCATATCAAGGACACACCTTGAACAATTGGGTCACACAGTTATACAAATCATGCTCCAACCATGATTTTCCATTTGATTCATGTGGCATGATTTCCCATGGGATCTCGCATGATTTTTAACAAACATGTTCCACCCTTGGGCCTACCAAGTGACCATTATCCTCTCTTATGCAGTTTTTTGGATATGGTTCATGGTTTCTACTAACTTTTCACAACCTATGAACCTCTATAAAACCCTATAAAACATAAAAAATACCATAAGAAAATCCTAAAATATAACCCATTAATTATATATATTCGAAATATGTGAATAAAGGGTAATTTATCTAAAATTAGAGGTGATAAATTATCCCCACCATTGGTCTTTCCATACTCAAAAAGAAAGAAAATAGTGTTGTATAAAAAAAATTCGGGACACCCCCCCACTGTTTTATTTTCACAATCCAATGTTACTTTCTGAATTTGATCTTGCTTCTATAAAACCCATAATAAAAATATTCTTTTCCCAAGAAATATATTCTCATTTCTATCTATAATACATACTAGCACATGAATCCACATATAATCTAGATCTATGGAAAATTGATCCCATAAAATCACATGGTTTGGATTATGTAACACCTCTCCCCTACGTCATTGACTTGAGGTGGCGGTGAGGGTTACATGGCCTTAAGCGATGTTCCCAAGGCGCCAAAGGCTGTTAATAAATGTCGAGGGCTCCAAGAAAAATTTTGGGAACGATTTACCTTAAGAAAAAACCAACCAAAAAATAAACTAACCACCACTATATGATGTATGTAAATAAAATATCCAAACATGTTTTCCCAAAATACAACCAAGTTGTACCATAATACAACCCAAAACCAGTACATCCAGACATGTCTACACCACATCATAGTACAAGTGGAAACCAAACAACAAACCCTATGATCCATGATACCAACACAGCTCCACACTATGCTCCAAGCTCCAAGCTCCCCCAAGACATCACAATGCACCACTAAAGGAGGGAGATGCATTACATTTTTCCCACGTCATGATACACAATATCTGCAAAGACACCAACGTGCCGAAGCATGAGGTGAGTACTAAAACTCAGTAGGTTTTCCACAAATGACTTCTCTACACATGCCACTAGGATAAAACCATTATCACATTTATATAAAACAATTTATATATAATAAATCACAAGTGAAACCATTACCATAATCCAAACACACCCTTACCAATCCATCTCACCCAAACCAAACCACCAAGTGAAATCCAAACAAACATGCCACAAGTTATTTCATCATTTACACACTAGCAAAAAAATTTCCAACTTGCAATGCAATGCACAACAAAAAACCAAAATGGTGGGACTTCCGCCCAACCCGTTTACCTATTCACACAAAAACAACCAATATGGTGGGACTTCTGCCCAAACTGTTTACCCATTCACAACTAGCGGTACTTCACGACCACTACCCACATGGTGGTTCTTCCGACCAATATCCATAAAATTTTATAGTGAGACTTTCCGCCCACTTCCACATAACATTTCAATCAATCCAAACCAAACATAAACCCACCAAGGTCACAACATCATGCAATCAACCCATACCATATCTTATCAATCCACTTCAACAAATCACCCATTTATTGAAAATCTTTTTCCATGCCAAACCAAATTTCAATAAAACAACCTCTTTTTGAAAACCATTTCCATCAATCATTTCACAAATCAACCATAGAATTCCATTTTAAAATCTCCATTATAAAATCCATAAGATTAGCATTTCATCATAAAACCCCCTTTTCCCAAAAATCCCCAAATGGATTTCGGACCAACATTGCACATCAAAACAAAATTAATTTTAAGCCAAACAAATTAATTGTAACCAAAAACCACAAGCTCTAACCAAGTGGAGTCGAGAGAGAAGCCACCTACCTTTAGGGTTCCTAAGAAATCGACCCACAAGCAACCGCACCTCAAAACCGGAAAACGCGCCACCGAAACCTCTCTAGATCCCTTTCCCAAGCATTCACAAGCCTTAAAATCAACAACCAAGGCAACTAAAACCCTAGATCTACACATAGCAGGTGTAGATCTAGAAAACTGAGAGAGAGGGAGATGTAGATCTAGGGGAAAACAGAAATAAACCAAGAGGAGAGACTTACCCGGGAGAAACCACCTTCAATCCGCCAAGAAACCTCTTCAAAATGCTACTAAAACGTGTGGGAGAGCCCCTCAAACCCTTGAAAACTGAAAAACCTGAGTGAGGATCGAGTGGGAGGAATTTTAAAGAGTAATGAGGCAAGCCCGAGTGAGCCTGGGTTTTAAAACCCTATTTTTATGTGTCCGAACAATTAGCCTGCATGGTTTGGAAAATTTTTCGCTAACTGTGTGCACACTACTGCCTCAAGATAAAGGGTCTGCATGGTTTCCTTGCACGGTTTGGAAAACAATGTGCAGGCCATGGGAAGCCTACTATCTCTCCCTGCACGGTTTCCTGGAGAATCCACATGGTTTCTACTAACCATTCTCAAGCCGTGCTCCCTAATAAAATCCTCCAAACTCATTCAAAACCATTCCAAACTCTCCCAACCTCTTCCCAACTCATCCCATGCACTTTAAACACATAAAATGCATAAAAAAAGTTCACATACCTCAAAACGGGGGTACTACATTCTCCCCGCCATTGATCTTTCCATCCTCAGAAAGTAGTGATCTCGTCCTCTGCCGAAAGAGTTCGGGCCATTTCTTGACCATCCCTTTCTCCCGCTCCCAAGTATCCTCTTGAATCTAACCATATTTCCACAAAACATGAACTAAACTGATGCTTTTACCATGCTAGACTTTCTCTTGCATATCCACAACCCGCACTGGCACATGAACCAATGAAGCATTTGGTTCTAGCTTAACTTGATCTCATTGAATCACATGGTCACGATCCGGTTGATACTTTTTCAACTACGACACATGAAACACATTGCGCACCAAACTGAACCTTGGTGGAAAATCCAAATGATAAGCCACATCACCAAACCTCTCAAGAATCTCAAAAGGTCCAATATACCTTGAAGATAACTTTCCCTACATCCCAAACTGACGATGTCCCAACCTAGGAGGGATCCTCAAGAAAGCATGATCACTCACCTTGAATGACAACAGTTGTCTACAATGATCCGCATACGATTTCTGACGACATTTAGTCGTCTCCATTCTCTTCATGATCAACTTTATCTTCTCTGTAGTCTCCTGGACAAGGCTCAGTCCAACCATTGAGGACTCACCCGTTTCCACCCAACATAGTGGAGAACGACACAGTCGCCCATACAACACTTCAAATAGAGCCATATGTATGAATGCCTGATAACAGTTATTATATGAAAACTCAACCAATGACAAGTTCTCCTCCCACGATCCACCAAAATCCATGACATAATCCCACAACATATCCTCAAAAGTTTGTATCGTCCTCTCGGATTGACCATCCATCTGAGGGTGATACGCCGTGCTCATAGTCAACTGTGTCCCAAGGGCTTGCTGCAAGGATTTCTAGAAATGAGATATAAATCTCAGATCTCTAACAGATATGATCAAAACTAGAACATCATGCCTCTTTACCACCTCTCGGATATAGATTTTGAACAGATCCTCCACTGTATGAGATTCACAAATCCGGATGAAATGGGTCGACTTCGTTAGCCTATCCACTATCACCCAAATGGAATCGATCTTTCTGACCGTTCTTGGGAGACATGTGGCAAAATCCATCGCTATTTTCTCCCACTTTCAAACAGGGATTGGTAAAGACTACAACATTCCCACTGGCCTCAGATGCTCTACCTTGACCTGCTGACAAGTCAAACATCTCAAAACAAACTCAGCCACCCTTCTTTTCATACCATCCCATTAGAACTGTGCTTTCAATGCTTTATAAATTTTCTGAATTCCAGGATGCACAGCCCACCTGGAATGATGATACACCCTGAGAAGATCCTTTTGATAAGAAACTAGTACAACCATCCAATTATGAAAACACAAAACTAAATCTCTATTCAGTTTCCAACCCTAAATAGTCTCCCCACCATTGAGTCTCGACCTCATGGTCACACACCCAGAATCAGATATTTGTGCCTCTTTAACCAGGACAACCAAGTCAGGAATCAACAAAACTAGAAAGAAGATCCCTCTATCACCCTGGTCTTCACATTCCAACTACATGTCAGCTATAACCGACATCAACTGCCACTAGTCTGATGCATGTTTTACCACCTGAGCATATGATTTTCTACTTAATGCATCTGCCACCGAATTTTTCTTACCCGGTGTGTACATAAAGCCAAAATCAAATATCTGGAGATATTCCATCCATCTCCTTTGCCTCAAATTCAAATCCCTTTGTGATAAAATGTGTTTAATGATCTTATGATTTGTATATACTGTGAATTTCTCACCGAAGAGATAATGACGCCACAAATTCAAAGCATGGACCACTGCTTCCAATTCCAAATCATGAGTTGGGTAGTTCTTCTCATGCACCCTCAACTGTCGTGAGCCATATGCAGCCACATGATTCCCTTGCATAAGAACTCACCCCAAACCTGATCTCAAAGCATCGCAATACACTGCATACCCTTTTCCTGGTTCTGAAAAAACCAAGATTGTTAATGATGTAAGGCAACCCTTTAGCACTTTAAGACATTGTTCACACTATTCATTCCTCTCGAATGGAACATTCTTTCTTCTCAAAGCTGTCATCAGCGAATCCAAACGTGAAAAATCATGAAAAAACCACCGATAATACCCAGCTAGACTGAGGAAACTCCATACCTCAAACATAGTATTTGGTGGTTTCCATGAGATAATAGCCTCTATCTTTTCCCGATCCACAAACTCCTCTAACTATGCTTTCAATTCCAACAATTTAGTAGGTTTCATCCGGGAAGATAGAAGTCAGATAGGAATGGTCCTCAGAATGAGATCAATCGTAAACTCCACTTCTCTTATGGGAGGTAACTTAGATAATTATTTAGGAAAAACATCCATGAATTGATCCAATACTACAGGAATAACACTCTGTTCAACACCCTCTACCGATTCCAATGACAATGCCACCAACTGATACGATAACGTGCCCACTGCTGGTGCCAAAAAAACCCATTACACCCTACCCTTCATGCCTCTCAACTCTAAGGAGATTTCTAATTCCATCGTGTGTCTTAAAATTCATTGTCCATGCATTCCAATAAATGTGGGCCTTAAACTCCACCAACCAATCCATTCCCAAGATTACATCATACTCATCCATCTCGAGCACTTAGAAATTCTAGGTTATCTCAACCTCAACCACAACAATACTACATGCTGTACATAAGAAGGCTCGATACTCTCTTTGACCCAGAGGAGTTTTATGTTTCAAAATCGAAGGCATCATTTCTGCCCTTAAACCTAGTAAATCAACCACACATGCAACAATAAAAGAGTGTGAAACACCCGTATCAAACAACACTTGCATCTAGGTAGAATTTTAAAGAATAATACATCGCATCGTGGATGGTCCCGACTGATCGTCCACCACAACCTGCTCAATTATAAACAATGCTTTTGTTTTCACACTCTGCTCTTTATTGCTTTTCTGAGGCATTATGGTATTCTGAGAATCACCATGACCCACTTTACTATGCTGATGAGGGTTGTGCTATTGTCCCCATCCTGTCGAAGTATACAACATTTGTGATCCCTGAGTAGTGTCACGCACACCCAACCTTGGAGCATTCTGGCAATAACGCTGCAGATGCCCCATCTACTTTCAATTATGACATCCTCAAGGTTGTTTTGTACAATCCCGCTTGATTTGGATCGTAGAACCACACTGAAAACATCCCAGCTTGTTCTGGGGCTTCGGAGGAAGATTCATCGATCCTTCCATTAGATTATGTGTCGTACTCCCGCCCTAGGAATAAGTGTCCCTCCTCCGCTTGAACACATCGTTAGAGTTCCCACTATTCCCCATGGGTACCACCCTACTTCCTCCGCCTGGAGCTCCCAACAAATCTTGCTTAGACACTGAGGCTCTATTCACCATCTCTGTGTAATCATCTATACATAGCACCGCTATCTTGGAAAAAATTTATTGCCTCAAAACATCTTCAAAGATACAAGCTTTCAATGATGTACTACCCACCACCTCGGGTGAAAATATCACTAAGTTCATAAACTTAGTTGCATACTCCATCACAGACATATTCTCTTGCTTCATACTGAAGAAATCGGTTGTATGCTGAATTCTAAAAGTATGTGGGTAGAATTGTTTATTAAAAAATTCCTCAAAGCCTTCCCACATCATGCCTTCGTCCATCCCCACTTGGACTACCAACTCCCACCACTGAAGGGAAATATTGTCCAACATATATGTGGCCAACTTCACTTTCAACTCTAGCGGTGTTCCCAAGAACTTGAAGATCTTGTTCATTCTATTCAACCATACTTCTTCCCTCTCTGGCTCTAAATCACCCCTAAAGATTGGTGGATTTTTCCTTTGAAACTAAAGTGCATGATCTACATGCCTTGGTTCATCCTTTTTGTTTCCACTTTCCACAGCTTGGAAAGCTTGCACTATACTTTTCACTAGATGCTAGTTCACATGAGGCTCAGGTGCAACCATGTTGTCATCGGCCACTTCTGGTTGGTCTTTACGACGCCTACCTGGTGCCATTTCTATAAACAGAAAACAAACAACCATGAGTCTCACTTCCATAGACATCATGAAATCCCATTTCAAATCACATTACACAATACTATCACAACAAGGCTTTCCACCTTTCCACATTTTCCATCTTTCACCATTTTGAAAACCAAACCATTTTCAAAATACCAAATTTATTCACATTACAATTTCACACATTTTCAAAACCATTTCTCAATTCAGACAATATATCATTATGACCAATGAAATATACATCCTAGTGGGAAGTCATTTCTACCATGCATGTCATGCTCATCTCATTGGCTACACCCACGACAATGAGATATCCAATGCCTATAAGTTTCTCCAAAACACTTATGTACCCAACTCCCTGGTAACATGAAGTTCAACATAAAAGGGTTAGCTATGTACTTTTATGCTATACATTCCAAGTTTCGAAATTCCTACATCTTGCTACCATCCCGACTCAAGGAATATATCACAACGAATGTCAACACCAATGATCAAACAACTGCTCTAACTTGAAAGATAAGGACTGAACAAACTGATACCACTTGTAACACCCCACCCCTGCCTCATTGGCTTGAGGAGGCGGTGAGGGTTACTTGGAATTAAGCGACGTTCCCAAGGCGCTAAAGGCCGACCATAAATGCCAAGGGCTCCGAGAACAATTTGGGGAACGATTTTCCCTTAAGACAAAACCAACAAAACAATCCACTAACCACCACTATATGATACATGTCAATAAAATATCCAAACATGAATTCCCAAAAGACAACCAAGTTGTACCACAATACAACTCAAAACCAATAAAACCAAACTTTTCTACACCACGTTAGAGTACAACCGGAAACCAAACAACAAACACTATGATCCATGACACCACCACAACTCCACACCAAGCTCCAAGCTCCAAGCTCCACAAAGACATCACAATACACCACTAAATGAGGGAGATTCCTTACCTTTTCCCATGTCATGATACACAACATCTGCAAAGACACCAACGTGATAAAGAAGGGGGTGATTACTAAAACTCAGTAGGTTTTTCCCAAATGACTTCCCTACACATGCCACTAGGATAAAACCGTTAGGAAATTTATATAAAACATTTTATATAAAATAAATCACAAGTTTAACCATTAGAATAATCCTAACACACCCTTACCAAGTCATCTCACCCAAACCAAAACACCAAGGGAAATCCAGACAAACATGCCACAAGCCATTTCATCATGTACACACTAGCACAACAATTTCCAACCTGGAAAGAAATGCATAACAAACAACCAAAATGGTGGGACTTCCACCCAACCTATTCACCCATTCACACGAAAATAACCAGAATGGTGGGAATTTCACCCAACCCGTTCACCCATTCACAACTAGCAGTACTTCTCGACCACTACCCACGTTGTGGTTTTTCTGACCACTATCCATAACCTTTTATAGTGATACTTCACGCCCACTTCCACACAAAATTTAAATCAAGCCAAACCAAGAATAAACCCATCAAGGTCACAACATAATGCAATCCACCCATTCCATTGCATATCATTTCACTTCAATAAATCACCCATTTTTTGAAAATAATTTTCCATGCCAAACCACATTTCAATATAATAACCTCTTTATTGAAAACCATTTCCATAAATAATTTCATAAATCAACCATAGCATTCCATTTTAAAATCCACAAGATTAGCATTTCATCATAAAACCCCCTTTTCCCCAAAAATCCCCAAATGGATTTCCAACCAACTTTTCACATCAAAAAGAAATTAATTTCAACCCAACCAAATTAATCATAACCAAAAACCACTAGCTCTAACAAAATGGAGTCTAGAGAGAATCCACCTACCTTTAGGGTTCCCGAGAAATCGACCCACAAGCAACCGCACCTCAAAACCGGCGAACGCACCACCGAAACCTCTCTAGATCCCTTTCCCTAGAATTCACAAGACTTAAAATCAACATCCAAGGCAACCAAAACCCTATATATAAACACAACAGATATAGATCTAGAAAACCGAGAAATATGGAGATGTAGATCTAGGGGAAAACACAAACAAACCAAGAGGAGAGACTTACCCGGGAGAAACCACCTTCAATCCGCCAAGAAACCTATTCAAAATTATTCTAAAACGAGTGGGAGAGCCCCTAAAACCTTTGAAAACATAATAACCTGAGTGAGGCTCGAGTGGGAGGAAGTTTGGAGAGGAATGAGGCAAGCCCGAGTGAGGCCAGGTTTTAAAACCCTATTTTTAAGTGGCTGCACGGTTAACCCACACGGTTTGGAAAACCGTGCACTAACCGTTCACATTCTACTACCTCGAGAGCAGGGGTCTTCACGGTTGACTCGCACGTTTTGGAAAATCGTGCATAGGTCGTGTGAAGCCTACTATCTCCCCCTACACGGTTTCTTGGAAAATCCGCACGGTTTCCACTAACTGTGCTCAAACTGTGCTCCCTAAGAAAAGCCTCCAAACTCATTCCAAACCAGTCCAAACTACCAACCTCTTTCCAACTCATCCCATGAACTTTAAACACATAAATATTCATAAAAAAATCCACAAACCTCAAACTGGGGGTACTAAAAACTAGGTTGGTACTTCTTCAACTGATATACACTAAAAAGATTTTTCATAGTATATAACCATGGTGATAAATACAAATGATATTCCACCTCACCAATGAGTTCAAGTATCTCAAAATAGCCTATGTACCATGGTGAATAATTTCCTTAATTTCCAAAACGCTAACATTCTGGGATAAAAGAGATTCTAAAATAACATGATCAATTATCTTAAAAGATAACGGTGTTCGATGATGATTTTCATATGATATATAAAAAATATTATCCATTTTTGTCCTCTTTATGATCATCTAAATCTTCTATGTTTTCTCTTTCCCAAGGTATGGACCAATCAGTGAAGTCTTGCTAGTTTCCACCCAAAAAAGTGGTGATGGAAAATGATTCAAGTAAAATGCTTCCAAAGAGACATATATATCTCTGAATGAAAATAGTTATTGAATGATAACTCTACTAAAGGTCTATTATCCTTCCATGAGCCTAAAAAATAAATCACAATATCCCAATTCATATCCTCTTTTGTATGGTTAGTCCCTTTATATTTTACATCTATTTGAGGATAATAATATGTTCCCTTAATCAAATGGGTTTCAAGGGATTCTTGTAATGATTTCAAAAAACTAGTGGTCAACCAGGGGTCTCAGTTAGATATAATTTAGATTGGAACATCATTAATCTTTAAAATTTTATTAATATAGACTTTTGAAAAGTCATATACCATATTAGTCTCACTAATAAAGATACATTGTGCCATTATTGTGAGTCAAACCAATATCACCCATATCAAATCATGTTTCCTAACCATCCTTGATAAACCTATTACAAAATCCATAGTTATCAACTAAAACTTCAACATGGGAATCAATAAATATTGAAACATACCAATTGATCATTGATGCTCTGAATTGACCTGCTAATAAGTGAGTCTTCCTAATAAATACTCTGGAATGACTCTTTCCATTCCAACCCACTAAAAATATGCTTTAATCAATTTATAAATTTAATTAATTTTAGGGTGGAAAACTCATCTAGAATGGTGGTAAAAATAAGGAAGATGTTACTTATAATCTAATGTAATAATAATATGATCTTTAAACTAAAACAATGAACTCCTATTCACCTTCCATCCATTAACGGTCTCCAAACCATTCAATTTCTACCTCATTGTAACACATTCAGGATCATATGATTTAGCCTTTCTAATTCACACAACCAAAGCAGGAACTAGAGAAACCAAAAAAATGACTAATTCACCTTGTTCCGAGCAACCTAGATGTGTATCCTCTATTATAGACATTATATTCCATTATTTGAAAGACTCTTTATCTAGCTAACAATATGAATTATTACTCAATTCATATTTCATGAATTTCCCTTTACCTGGTGTATACATCAAGTCAATATCAAAAATATTATGATAATTCATCCATATGTTTTTCTATAAATTCGAATACCTTGGGGTAATATATATTACAAACTATTCTAATCCATAAACACTATAAATTTATCACCAATGAGGTAATGACACCATATACTCAAAGAATTAACCAAAAAAACCAATTCCAAATCCTCTTTTGGGTAGTTCTTCTCATAAACACAAAACTGTCATGATCCATATGCAACAACATTATCTACCTTCATGAAAACACATCCCAACCTTGATATTGATGAATTAAAATATACTACATATCTCTATACATAATCTAGAAATTTTATAATCGGTGATAATGTTATTCTAACTATATGCACTTCAAAATATTTTTGACACTAATTATTTTATTAGAATGGGATGGATTTCCGAATAAAAGTTGTCATCAGTGAGGAAAAACATAAAAAATCACAATCAATTTTATTTAACATATTACAAAGATAAGTAATCTATATATCTCAAAGTAATTTTTTGTGGTTTGTAAGATATAACATCTTTTATCATTTAAAAATTCATAAAAAGTTAATTTTTTGAAATTTCATGTCTAATTAAATGAACCAGTAAGATACCACAAGGTATTATAAGATACCCAAAACTATAACAAACATTGTATCCATGTGTCTTTCATGATCAAAATTTGTCCTACAATACACCATCATATCCAAAAAAACCACCATAATTGAATCTAGATACCTCTGAAAGAATGGATTCATCAATTTCATAAATATGGTTGGTGTATTAGTAAGACCAAAAGAAATAAAAGAATAATCATAATGGCCATATATTCTTCTAAAAGTTGTATTCAGAATATATTCCTTTTAAACTTGTAGTTGGCGGTACCCCAAATATAATAAAATTGTATAGAACCACTCTGATCCCCTCAATTGATCAAATAGATCATTAATTCAAGGAAGTTGATACTGATTATTTATCATAACTTTTTTAAGATTATGTTAAACAAAAAAATCCTAATAGTTCCATTTTTCTATTCCAAATAAAGATCTGGTGCTACTCGGGAAGATGTTATTTGTCAGATGAACCCATCACATTCCATATCTTCTAACTACACCTTCAATTATATCATTTATATTATTTCCATTATCTTATTTAGAAGTGAAATTAGACTAGTCCATAACAGGACATAAATCAAAAATTTCACATCACTTTTTTGTGGAAACCATGATAAATTCTCAAGAAAAACATTAATAAATTGGTCAATTATAGTTTGAAAATATAACTTTCTAATCTCATCCATAAATTCCAAAGTAGGTGATGATAACTGATAAGAGATTTTTCAAACCACATATTCCAAGTCTTCATATTTACATTCCTTTAAATTATAATATCCTAAAAATAGATGTTCAACTCCATCCATAGATGTGAAAATTACATTTCATGCATAATAGTTTATGTGTTCCTTGAATGATGTCAACCAATCTATACCCAAAAATCAAGTAATATAAATCCATCACAATAATACAAAAATTACAAAGAAACTTATTTCCATCGATAGATATATAACAAGATTTACACATGAAGGATCGATGGTCTCTTTGGATAAGAGGAGTTTGATGTTTCAAAATAGAATTCGTAATCTCAACATTAAATTTGTTGTACTGGAAATATAAAAAGTGTGATTATATAATTTATTGTTAAAAAGTTTGAAAAAATCTTCCAATTTCATGACATATCAATTATTTCATGAGAAACTAAATCCTAAAATTTTAATTCTAGATCTTCCATAATCGATATTTACAACATTACATTTTAGACATATGCATTTTATTATTAGAATACTTCTAAAAGGTGGGTGAGTTATAATTTTGGAATTAAACTGAATAATAAACTATTGGAGGATCATTATTCCAATTTCCCCTATACATAGTTTGAAAATATCAGACAATGCTATAGACCAACTGTTAGTTCACCTATGGTTCAGGTGAAACCCCATTTTAAAAAGCCTCTTTTTATTGATTCCTAAAATGATTACCTAGTTTCATGATCTATAAAAAGACACCAATAAGTATCACTCAATAGAAACTAATGGATTATAAATTAAAATTTACCAAATCAACATATATCATAATTGTCCATTTTCAAAATCCAACCATTTTAAATAGTTTTATCATTTTTAAAAATATTATAACCAAGATTTTCAAAAATTAAAACATTTCAAATATTTTAAAAATCAACACATTTTCACCATTTAATAAAACATTATTAACATAATTAACAATGTATTCCTAGTGAAAAGTCTTACTATCAATTAATAGAATTATTTTTTCTTCAGATAAACCAATGAGATGTGGTTATGCTACCTAGAAGTGACTTAAAACACCTATGTACCCAAACAACCTAGTAAGTTGATTTTAAAAATAAAAAAGTTATATTATTATTATTATGATATAAAATTCATGTTTTGAGGATACAATCTTCTTTTTACTGAACCAAAGATAGACTAGTGTCATTTTCAAGTCATGGAATGAACAAAGATGATAGCATTTGTTCTAAAATGATAGAATGGCTGACCAAAATATATATCATTTCTTCCAAAAAAACATAGATAGAGAATCCTGGAATGAAAACATTTTTAACATCCTACCCCTCCTCATTGGAATGGTAAGAGACTGTGGTTCTAATTGGCCTTAGGTAATATCCCTAAGGCGACCAATGTTAATAAATACTTTCCAAGTTCCTCTGGAATATCTTGGGTCTGATTTTACATTTTTAATGATAAGCTTCCCATAAAACCTTAACAATAAAAATTCAATATTCTATTTGATGCATGTGTATAAAATCCAGCTAAAAATTACCAAAAAAATTAATCATTTTTTGAGTACTAGAATAAACCAAAAAAATACATAAAACGAACCAAAAGACTAGAAAAATCACGGATTTCAAAGTGGTATCAATACAAGAAATACCCAACCCACCCTAAGCTCCAACTCCCATTCTATTCCCATGGTATCAAGAAGTATCACTAAATAACTAAGAAATAATTCATTTACCTATATCTCAAAAGATAACACTGGTAAAGGCACAAAAATACCAGTCATGGGTTAAGTCTAAACTTGGTAAGATTTACCCAATGAATTTAAAAATAACAACACAAGGACAAGCACCAATGAAAAATATATATATATATTTATTTATTTATTTATTTATTTAAAAGTTTAAATTAGTTGAAAAATTTTAATCAAAACTATAAACACATTCTATGGAAAACCCATAAATATTCATTTAAAACATTTTTTTTTTGATTTTTCATAAGCATATACAAGTCTCTATAAACACCCCATGCATGCCCAGGTGATAGTACCATACTCATGAATGGTCACTTATTGATCTTCCAAGTCATTATAAGGTGACTAATATAAGATTCCCCAATAAAATAATCCCATTTAATTGGGTCATTTCTATGAATTCCCTCACACCAACTATGTATTAAAAATCCCATGTCAAATCCCATTTCACATAAAACCATTATTTCATAAAGATTTTCAAAAAAACATTTCCATGTTTCAGAATAAAAAATCATAATTTTAAAATCCCAATTTTAAAATAATCAAAAAATATAATTTCCCAAGAAACCATTCAATTTCCCATCTTTTGAATCCATAACCCAAACAAGGTTTCCATCAAGAATCACATATGAATTTAAAAAAAAATTAAATTAATAAATAATAATTAAAACTAAACCTCCATGTTCTAATTCTTTTGAAAATGAGAGAGAATACACCTACCACTCAATGGTCAGTGAAAATGAAAAATGACACAATGATTCTCTAAATCCGTGATTAGATTTTCTTGACTTCAATAAATTCAATCAAATATCATTGAGAATCCTATTATAGGACATTGATCTATCATCAATGAACTTGATCTATAGATCTAGGAGAGATAAGAATAAAGGATATAAGAATAATGGTGTAGAATGATGTATTAATGAAAAATATGGATCTACAGCACTCTTTTATTTGCAATGGAATTGATTTTGGGTCGAAGGGGAGAATCTCTCGAGTAGAGGGGGTAAAACTAATTCCAGATAAGGAATAATATGACATTAAATATGGTTTCATGATTAATTATAAATAAGATCAAAAAAATTAGTGGAAATATTGTACTCTTCATGGTTACAAATCAAGGTTTTGAAAATTTATGGCAATCGTGTGGTGGTATTATCTCAAGGCCATACCTCGCACATTCGTATATCACAGTTAGACAAATGACAATCATTATTTTCCCTATGAATTCATGTGTATGTATTCCTATGAAATCACTCATTTTTTCTAAGACATGTTCGAAACATTTCACTTACCAATGATCATTTTCCTCCCATCCACAATTTTTGGTAGATATTTCATGGTTTCTACCAACCTTTCACAAACTGTGTACCTTCATAAATGCCGCAAAAAACATGGAAACCCCTAAAAACCTATCAAAACATTACCTAAATATTATATATACTAAAAATACATGAATAAAGGGAAAGGGAACATAAATTGGGGTGGATAAAATTATTCTTATATATTTATATTTTTAATCTTTATTAATAATAATTATCTTCATCTATAAAATTATTATAGTCTCTTTTCAACATCAAGTGATAATAATCTTAACTGTTTAAAACTAAGTACAAAAACTAACTGTTGATATTACATTTTTACCTAAATATCATAAGTAAACATGAATTGTTATGAAATTTATGATTTATAAAGACATATAATGTTATAATTCCATTACATTGTATTTTTAGTCACCTTTCATGAAAATAAAAATAGTGATGAAGTATTTTATGGTTTTTTATTGATATAAATGGATTACCTTATAAAAATAATTAATTTTTGAGTTATTAAAAAGAATCCTAATAATAATATATATTAATTATATATTATATATCCTATTAAATTCTAAACTAAATCCATCTACCTTTGGAATTGAAGTAAAGTGAAACATGTTTATTCGTGGATGTGGTAGCGCGCACAACACACGATTCACATTTTTTTCTTAATGGAAAAAATGAGGGTGTTTAATTATTATAAAATAGTTATAATAACAAAAAATTATAATAATATTACTTATGATATCATTTTTTGATGGTGAATTGGAATTTTAGGATGAATAAAAGTGTATCAATATGTAGAAATAGAAAGAGAGTTTTAGGAACTTATACCGCACTTCTTGTATTATCTATGTTACAAATGGTATTAAAACATTGAGGGATAGTCAATTTAGAATACTTAAACCTTAATAATTTTAATAATAGTGTTAATGAGAGGTTTGGGTATAATTTGGGGCAAAATTAAGAGTTTATTATATGAGGGAAATAGAAAAGAGGAGTGCCCATTCTATAAGTGAAAAGGAGTGGAATTTTTTTAAATATCAAGACAAATTCAATAATTTGGAGTCACTCCATAGAAAAGTGGATCCAAATTTAGTAAATAATTTATTATATGATATATATTTTAATGAAACACCTCTACTATTAAAATACAAACATGTTTCAAACATGTTAGGCGCATTAACTATATGGATACTCATTTTTAGAGTTTTTGTTATCACCATGCTAATTAGTTTTTTCCTAAGAAATTTATCCTTTATGAAAAAATAGACAGTATTATATAATTTGAAATTAATGATTCCAAATTCTAAATTAATTTTTTAGTTCAATTTTTATTATTGATAAAATTTTATTCTAAAATACTAAATGTATAACGTATTAAAACCCATTTTTTTTAAATGTATCTTAAATTATTAAATGTTAAATTTGGTATTATAAACATAAACCAATAATTATAAAATTTAATTTACCATATATAATATACATTTTATATTCTAAATTTTTTTCATAAATTTTCAATTCATTCTTAAAAATGAATAATGATATAAAATAATTGTAAAAATAGTATATGACATAATTCAACCTAAAATCAAATGTTTTAGAAAAATAAAAAAATTATTATTAAGATAATATGGCCAATATGAATCCAAAGACAGTGTTGTTTTTAAATATTAAATTTACAAAATTTTAGAATACAATATTTAAAAAAATCACAAAATATAACGAAAAACTATTCATATTGGAAAATAGATTTCTAAAAACATGAACAATAAATTCTTCTTATTTTCTATCAATTAAAAATTATTTTAGTAAAGATTTATTATTCATATTTTCAATATATTTTTGTATTATGTAATCATAATACACATAGTTTCATGAAATAAAACATCAATTTTAGAAAAATATATTTTTAGGCAAAAAATTATTTTTAAATTTGTTTTAGGTATTGTAATTTCATATCATGAGTATTAAAAGTACTCATTTTTTATTATAACCATATTTAACAATGTTTTTACTATAATTTATACCTTTTAATTAAATTTATAGGTTTTAATGGTTATATTCAAAAGTTTTATTTTTATCTAATTGTATCATGGTTTCTGTTTATGTTCAATGTTTCTTTAGAAGAATTTTGTTGACCATATTATTTATTTATAGAAAATATATAGTTAAATATTAATTTATTAAATGGATTTAAGAAATAAAATTTTAATAAATTATTATATATATATTTCTTTGTGGGGATGTAGAAATATTTTTATACAAAAACCGAAACTTGGTGCAAAGAATTTTATCTAGGGATTTTACATATTGAATTTCAATTAAATGTTTTTATATGTCAAGTGATTTTGAAATTACCCAATGGGAACATTATTTGGTTTTTAGGGGAAAAGAATATATTTATCCATGTTTGGTTTTAAAGGAAATATTTCATATCTTTAAATAATTATTTTTTATTTTAAAATGCATGTGTGATTTAGATCATTCAAAATTGTTTTAAATGAATAGAATTATAAGGGAAAGAGAAAGTATTAGAATATCATGTGACAACTCTTATTTTAAGTACACATTATTTCATGATTTATTACATAATATTTCATATAATACAACCCGGAAGATCGATAAGTCTATAGTATTTGGGAATTAGGTACATTACATTACAACGTAAAGTAGGAAATAAATCTTCTTAAATTAAAACAACCTTAACATGCTCGTGCTTAAAAAATACATGGGATAACCTGGGGTAATACATAAGAAAGGGGTGATCTATAAATCCTAGTTTGTAAATAAACATATAATGACATGAATAATATAAAAAATGTTAGAAAATAGGCATATCAATGGTGTTGTAATAGTGGTTATCATAGACCCAACTTGAATAATAACTTTGACTACCATTACATTTAAACATTTTAGAAATATACTTGTGTTTATTCTTACCATAATAGTGTTCATATTTCTACATCCTCTATTTACATGGTAATTTCTTTATGTTATGTGTCATATTAAAAGGTTATAATAGTTCCTGACTATAATGAGAACCTAGAGATACTATGATATTAATATTAAATATATATGCCATGTGGTCTACATACATCATATTGACAGGACCCATATAATTTCTGACTATCAAGTTCTTAGGGATCATAATCATTGATAATTATTCTCATGATGTTCTCACATGGTGGTCTCTAGTAATGAGGTCATGATGACAGACCCACCAATAAGAACACCACATGTTTTAGGTGTTATTGATAATTTATATCTATGAACATGTATATTAGTCTCCAGAAAGGATATCGTTATCAGTGTATGGAATTTGACCACATACCTTGATTCAAGCATAAAACCATCATAATGAAATCATAGAGAGGTAGTTTTTGTTGGGTTCATCATTGGTGGAATGGAATTTTATAAATGATCAACATATAATTTTTCAATTCCCAATTTAGGAAGAGATATCACACGAGCCTAGGTGGGATAGTATGGCAGTACCTTCATAAATACATGGACATGGTACAAGAAGTTTGTTCCATCCAGTAAATTCACAATATATATAAATAAAAATAGTATGTTGACATAATTTTGAATCCTAAATTAAGAGATATCATCGTACATAGAGATTATATTACACATTAAGTGATTGAGGAGGAATTTGTAGCTATGACATTCATTATCTCCTTAGGGGCCATGGTGGGTTTATAGACTCATCTCTTGGTATGTGGGTTGAACTCACTACATTTGAGAAAAGAACCTAGAGGGTCACACACTTTGTGTATCCACATGTTCCACCAATTCTAATGAATAATATTTTATGATGAAGTAGACTGCACGTATGGGGTACAGTGAACATATGAGTATGATCAATCACAAATAAAATTAATTCAATTATATTACTAAAGTTTAGAATAATGATGATGGAATTTATTTTTCAAGGTATTAACAAGTTGTATTATAATAAAGTGAATTTGAGAAAAATATAATTTTTTGAATAGACCTTGGATGTTCACGATTTGTAAAATTATATATAGATCTTATGAACTAAGTTAATGGTTCATATTTTATCACGTAAGATTTTATTATGTAACAACTGATTGATAGAATATTTTAGACATTTTTAACTATTTTATTAAGTAATACATTTTAGAAAAGGTCTAAAAAGAATTTTATTACTTTTTAGGGACCAAAGTGGAATTTTAGAATGTATAACGTAAATATAAAAGCTCATTTTGGCCTCTTGAATTCTAAGATCCGCAATTTTCACAAATTTAGTTAGATAATATCTCTTCTTCTATTCTCTAATTTTCTTAGAGAGAGATTCTGATGGAGGAACACATTTGGATTGATATTTCTTTATCAGTCAAGTAAATTTTCTTCAAGTGATTGAAGGGACATCGTAAAGATCTTATATTTCCCATGATTGAACCTAGGTAAAATAGATTGGTGATACTATACATGTGGACCATGTGTGAAAGATCTAAAAGACGTTTAGAATTTTATCTTTCAACCACGACTCATCAACGGTGAGCGAATGAAACTGGTGACTTTAAACAAATTAGATACTATTTATGATTTTATTTGATTTAATTTTTCATAATTAAAATTAATTACAAGAGATTCATAAAAATGTTTGGGTAAGGGTTTTTTGGATTCAGTGTTTTTAACATGAATCCAAACCCAATATTTTAAAATGCTCCCCATTCACACTTCTAATGCACCCTAGGTTCCTTCAATTTTTATTATAGATAATGTGTAATTAATTAAGTCAAAAAATTAAATATCAATTAAATTTTCAATTATTTAGAAAGAGGGTATTGATACGATCTCAACAAAACTGATGACATGTTGATCTGAGTTCATATCTCTAAGATATGGATGATCAATGATAAATGATTTTTTCAAAAAGGTTTCTAAGAAAATTAATTTTTTAATTTTTGATTCATTTTAATGGCTATCAATGTGACAGATTCTATATGTAGCATAGTGTAATTATGTTTCATGTTATTCAGATCTATTAGAAGATGGTTGGCATAGAATATTGTAAAAAATATTTCTTTTGAAGCCAATCAAGTTAAATGGATAAATAATCCCTTGAAATATTGTTTAAATACTCTTATAGAATATTATATAATTAAATAGACAAATCCTCCCATAAAACATACATTAAATCATCTCATGAAAGCTTATTTAATTAAATGGGTAATTCTTCTCGTGGAATCTAGTTTAAATATTCTCATGGAAGGTCATTTAATTAGAAGTTTAAAGCATTCCATGGAAGTTATTTTAATGGTTCTCATGGAAGAATATTTAATTAAAAGGATATATCTTTCCTTGGAATCTAGATTAAAGATTCCATTAGAAATATATTTAATTAAAAGGAAAATGATTCTGTTGGATGCAAATTCAAATCATACCATTTAATATTTTTTAGTATTTTTTAATATATATATCTATGGGGAAAAAGCTCATGTTGGATGCTTATTATCATTTTATATTATATAAGTCCTTCAAATGGATACCCCATATCGGGCAAGAACAATTAGGTCCAGGTCTGACAAGCCTAGACCTTTTAATATGTCACTAGTCATAAATTAATTTTTGGTGATCTGGTTTATGTCCAAATAGACCCAAAAAATTATAATAATTTCTTAAATTAAATTTAATTGTCTAAGATTTAATAAAATTATTTTGAGTGTGGTGGGATATATTGATAATTAAATAAAATTATTTTAAATAAAGTTAATTCATTAAAAATACCCTCAAGGTGAATTTTAAAAAATATAATTTTTATTGTGAAATATAATTTCACGTTGACAGATTTTGAGATGATATTGACCTGTGCATTTTTGGATTATTATTTATTTTATTTAATTATTTCATTTATGTTATATGAAATTTAATAATTGTTTTATTTTTAAGATTTTCACATCATCCCTCCATTTTTAATTTGTATAAAGTCTTATATATCTTTATTTATGTGAAAAAAAATGTAATTTCATACCCCAAATTCCCCTCACTTGTGTGTGAGTATACACTACAAATATTAGAAAATTTCATAGCGATATAGTTAAACTAGAGAGATAGAATAGAGTAAGAAGGTGTAATATATGGGAGTTACATGAGCTATAATTAAAGACATGTGTTGATTTAAGGAATTTCCCTACGGTCTCTGTTTAACCATTATTCACTCTATGGATTAACCAATAGTTAATGGATTGTGATTATGTCATTATTTATTTATTTTATCATGGGCATTGTTTATTATTTTATGAATGTCTATTTATTTTTCACGATCAGACATTCAAATAATAAAAAATCATGAAAAGATAAAATGAACGTGTGTTGTTAAATTTTTCTTTTTAAAAGTGTCGTTAAGTTGTAATTGAAATCACATAGAATAATATTTTTAAAGATAAAACGATTTAATTTTCCAATATTATATTACCAAATACCTCAATGAAAAGATTAAGAGATTAATTTCCCTTAATAACTAAAATTTGAGAAAACGTGAGTATTCGGGGTGCTCATAAGCCATACATGAGGGTTCCTCTTACTAGTAGGATGTAATTATGTGGGTGGTGGGTTGACTTAACTAAATTTGGAAGAAATGATGTATCCATAGATATATTTTTTAAACTTTAGAGTCAAATTGTTAAGCAAGGAAAAGTAATTCTTTATAATAGATGGTACTCCACTCAACAGATCATGGAGATGCAAGTTAATGTGGTTGGAAAATCAGATGCCTACATTGGACTCTCTGAGTAGTGTTACATCCAAAGCTTATAGACTATGATGGGACGATCAACGATCATTGACACTAGAATTCTAAAGTTATAGAGTATTACAATTATATTATATAGGGTTATTATAATTACATAAAATGGTTGAAAACATTTAAAATTAATATTTTTAAAATGTATAATAATAATCAGGATAAAAGTACAATATGTTAGATTTTATTTTGGTAGAAATAATTAAGGTAATACCATAGGTACACTACAATTATTTTGGAAAAGGAAAAGTTTCAAACTAGCTTGAGTTTTCCAAAGAGTGGTACAAGAACAGGTAAAAAGTTCTAAAACATCATAAATTCAATATGCGAGTGTCCCTAATACCTCTTAAGCTACCCTGGGAATAGAGGGTGTAAAAATACTTAAATAAGACTGAAGTATGGGGCATATGATGGTTATGTAATAATTTTATCATCAAATTCTGATATGATTTTTGTATGCAACATTAGGATATATATGATTTTACAAGTTGTGTCATCACTAAGAAGCCTATGAGGAGAAATAAAAGAGAAGGTATAAATAGGTTATGTTTATACTAGATATGTCAAAATTGAAAGATGGATCATGATATTTCAATGGACATTTTTCACATATGATTTTAACCCATTTACACCAGTTTCTTTTAGAATTACAAAATTAATAGTATGGAGAAAATTATTCTTTAACTTTGAGGTAAGGTACAATAAGAAATAATAATATTATATAAAGGTTACTATTTAGATCTTATGGCATATAAGTTAAAAGAAAAGATGAAAAAGATGATGTAAAGGGCATTTCCAAAGGAACCATTTCTACATCCTTCAATGAAAGTGGAATTAAATAGGTGGTATTTGATTCTTATATCATGAAATATATCTATGGAATTTTAAGTGTAATGAACTAAATTGAAGAATAAACTAGTCTCTTCATCTTCAATAATATTCATCAAATATAAGTAGTGTTTCAATTTTAATTATTGGGTGTTAAATAAAATATTCTTATCACATATGTGTATTTATATACAATGAACAAGTAAGTAAAGAAATATTACTATAATTATGGTGTGTTTTCCAAGTATCTGAGAAATGGTGGTTCCCAAATAAATGGTTATGAGTACACAACTTCAATATTTCTAATTTTATTTATTAAATTTAAACATTTATATTACCACCAAAAAATTTATCTGATTATTCTTTTGGACACAAGGAGACGGTTTTCTAGTTTTTGAGTGAATTTTGTTTTTGGTGTAAAATACATAGGTCATAGTTTAGTGATATGTAAATCATTGTCAATAAGTAATGTATATAAAATGTAAGACTAATATAGAAATTTGTGTAAAGAGAATACTTTTTCTTGAAAAACTAAATAGTATTCTAGGATATATCTATTTTGGTTTTAGAATATTCATAGTTAAAGACCATAGGTACTATCAACATACTAATATACATAGTTTTATAAAAATAAGCCACTAGAAATAAAGGTAATGCATGATGCTTTCATAATTAGTTCTGTTAGAGATAATGAATTATTCCAAGGGTGAGATAGTGGTAAGTGTATTTCATAAGATTCCTTTAAGAATTTAAGGAATGTAAAAGTAATGTATGAAATATAATTGGTCAGAAGATATGAGAGGCCTCAGGTTGGTCTACTGAATAATATCATGACCAATAATTCGTCGATCAATATAATGTAGCATTTAGTTGTTCTTAAGTACACATTACCTTATACACATCAAATTTATGATTCTAATAAAGAGTATTTATGATGAGTCTTACATGATTAATTTATTTAATAAAATTTAAAATAGATCAATTCATAAATGTACATTTCATTATACACATCAGATTAGTGATTTAAGTAAAAGGAGAATCAATGTAAAAATTCATGCATTATAGTGACTTCCATTTTTGAAGGAATAATTTTCAAATAACAACATTATACCATAATAATATGTCAACTATCATGACCAATGGATATCATATGAGTTAAATTTTGATATAAATCCATTTTTATGAGAACACGTGTTTTATTGCAAAGTAATTTTTGAGGATAGAAAAAATCATCATGTAAATTACAATGTGCATCTAATGTAATTATCCTAGAGATTTTTAGGATGTTAAAGAAATCCATTTGATTGAAATTTTTTAGACAAGTGCTAGACTACATATCTATAAGAGGGTTCACATTTCTACTCAAAATAGTGGAAGAAAGATAGAATTGGTTTGGGTTAATGCCAAAGATGCACAAGTAGTTTTCATATGAACAAGTTCCACAATTGCATGTTAAAAGAATGTTCTAAAGACCCATATTGTGCTATATAGGAAAAACCATGGTGATGGCCTTATATTAAATGTGATCAGTGATACATTATTCATTAAGAATATTGATTCCAACAATAAGTATATGTAAATTAGCTAAGATCTACAAGATTATTTATAATTCATTAATGGATTCCATGTATCACAGTACATGAGTCTTATTAATTTGAATATTATGGTGGGTATTCATATGGGACTATATATGGATGGTAAAAATATGGTACCAATAAGGATTGATTGGTCATATTATTATATTATGCCTACAATTATTAGAATTTTACTTATCATGTATAAATTATATGATCAATAAATTAAGAACTGGATATCAATTCCTTTAATTATAGAATACAACTATACAACACAACAATAAATGGATGGTGACATCATAGAATGAAAATAAGGGTAAAAGTAATTGAAATCTAGTCTATGATTAAATTAAGAAACTATATCACAGAATATTCTTTTGGAATGAATATTTTCCAAGTGTCTTTCGGGGGTTAGTGGGATTACTATTGTTTTCCTTTTAAAACATGTTTGTAAATATATTGGAAACTTCTATTGGTATTATATTTAGTTAATAAAAATATAAAAATAACTCTCTATAGATTGACTCAAAGTAGAAATCATAATTTTAGTGAATGATATTTACTAAGGTTGATTTAATGGTTTCTTAAAACTAGTCAATCGTGCATATATTAGAATGGTATTGAAAAATAAAAAATAGAATAATTCAAGAGAGAATAGTTAATAGTGTAACATGGAATATATTTATCTTTGTAGATATATCCAAGAAATAAAAAGAGATTAACACAGTGATTTGAATTTCATATTCTTTATAGATGTATTAATAACAAATTCCATGATATGTAAAAAAATTGATATATCCAAGATACACATTATAGTAGAAAAATATCAGTTGTAACTAGGAGAACTGTAAGGTATTATGTCAAAACTATCCAATTTCACTTAATGATGTACAAAGGATGTGTACCTAGTATGTGGAGAGGACATGATACTATTTTTAGGGGACATAAAGTAGTCTTCCTTGGATTATTGTGATCTAATATTGCATTTTTTTCTAAGGAAATGAGAAATAAAATATCAATCAAGTTACATTAGCTATATCTATAAATACCGAGTATGTTGAGGACTCCAATGAAGCTAAGAAGTAGTGTAAAATATACAACATTTTTTTCAATTCTTGGAATCGCACCTATTTAATAATTTATTATCATAATGTAAATTATGATCCTCTTACGAGCCAAGATTTCATGTTTGGACACATGGGAAAAGGTATACACTCAGGGATTAAATATCTTGAGGAGATTTACTCAAGGAGATAAGGACGTGCATAGAAGAGTAGTTGGGAAGTGGAAACATGGAGGACCTCTATCTAAATCCATATCTCCTCAGAAACATGATCTCATCGTGTGAGAGAAAACACGGATGGTTAAAAAGTTAACTCACATGCTAGTGGGATTATTGTAATAGTGGCTGCTTTAGATCCAACTTGAATAGTACTTTTTATTACCATTACATATATACGGTTTGATATATAAATTTGGTTACTCTTAACCTAATAATGTTTATATTTATTCATCCACTATTTACATGGTAATATCATTAGATTATGTGTTATATCCAAAGGTTATAGAATTTCCCAATTATAAAGAGAACCCCAAGATAATATGATAGTAATCCTAAATATATATGTCATATGGTCTAGATACATCATACTAAAAAGACACATGTGATTTATGAATATCATGTGTTTGGGGATTATAATCATTGAGACTTCTTCTCATGAATTTTGCACTTAGTAATATCTAGTTCTGAGATCCTGATAACATACCTGCAAATTAAAACACCTCAGGTTTTGGGTCTCATTGGTTGTCCCTATCTACAAACATGTGTATTGGTCTACAGACATGATATCATTAACAATGTGTTCCATTTTACCACATACTTGGATGCAAGGTGAAAACCATGATAATGAAATCATGGAGAGGTATTTTGTGTTGGGTGAGTCATTGGTGGTAAGGAATTGGTTGAATGATCAAGATATAATTTTTCACATCTGAGTTGAGAAAGTGATATCCCATAGACCCATGTCAACCATTATGGTATTACCTTCATAAATACATGGCCATTATACATTAAGGTAAGACTTTATAGTAAGGTCACGAAATATAAAAATAGAAAAAAGGATGATTACACAAGTGTTATTTTTTCTTTATGAGATATATCTAGTCAAAAATATTATATTACATAGTAATTTTTTGTAGTAGGAAGTCATATCTATGACATTCCTTATCTTCATAAGATCTATGGTAGGTTTTTAGACACCACTCTTGGTCTATGGGCTGGACTCACTGATATTTAGATAAGGACCTAGAGGGTCAAACACTAATTGTATCAACAAGTTCCACCTATTCTTATGAATAACAGGTTAGGAAAAAGTGTGACCCATGTGTGGGGTTCGGTTATAATGACCCAAGCGTGACGTACACAGATATTATTTCCTTTTTTCTCTAATCCATTTTCTTATTTTATTGAAAATACACTTTAAGGGAAAGTAGGAACCTACATAAACATTCTTTGCACCATAAAATCACACCTTCACAAAACACAAACAAAACACACATTTCTGAATTCAAATTCCAAAATAACAAACCAAAACCATATCACCCCTGCTCATCAGCCACCCTATTTCAAAATTCAAAATAGACCATCGTCACAGCAGATCCCGCGACAAACTGCATCAACTCTATCTCGAGCCCAACGTACTAAACCTGCAAGCACATCGCCGCCTCGAACCAACGACCTGCAGAACCCGATAATCCTCCCAACACCATCACCAATTATCAATAAAAGGCACACCAATGGGATCCCAATGGGAGAAAACAGAGCAGTCTAAATGCGCACCACCTAGAACACTGGCATCCGCTCGACTAGAACATCCCAAAGCCTATTTGGAAACCTTTGTACCAAACCGACTGGGAGATCAGCCAAGGAACCTGAAGCAAGAGAAGATATCAAAGCGGACTCGGCCTCACTAGCAGGACACAGCCTAGGCTAGAATGATTATCTCTTTTCAACCCCCTCCCAAGGTGCCTTGATGATCATCATTGTCATCTTTCCAATAAAACAAATCGACAATAACAAGTTGTAAAATGGGACCGAACCACATCTAGTAAGTGTTGAAAGAAACAGTAACGAGATGAAATCATCAATAATAGAGAACACGCCATCTTCTATCCCTGCTAGAAATAACACCAATCAGGGATAGTAGACAAGAGAGTTGAACCATCCAACCATCACAGGAAAATAACTGCATCACCAAGTACCTAAAACAACAGACGATGAAAAACAACACTGGGCATACCATTACGAAATACGAATGGGACCACCGAGGTCGGATCTGGAATAAACAGAGATGAGAACAGCCACTTTGGGCTTGAACTTCAAATCCAGCCAAGATCCAGACAAAACCGAAGATGAGAGATGACTCCAACGGTGAGAAAGCCTAGAAAATTAGAGGAGAGGAGGAAACAAAACCAACCAAGAACTGAGATTCTGGGGAAAGGGGAATCTAAGCCGAGACTAAGACCAAATCCTGAGAGAAATAATATAAGAAGATCTTAAAGATGAGGCATGAGGGAATCTAGAGCAGGAACCCAAAATCAGATGCATGAGTAGGAAACCCTAAAATTCTCGGGAAAGGCACCCAGGAGAGTGTGGTGCCATTTCAAATATTATATCCATTTTTGGAAGACACAATACATTAAACAAAAACACACTCAAAAACCATATTGGTTTAGTGAATTTGGAAACTAGGAAACTTAAAAAATGGTTCATAAAACATCTAAATTGTCTCATACTTTTTCCTTCATAAATAGAACCCATTTTGGGCACTTCTTACATAATACCATTCTTCATGTCCTAAGGAAGATAAAAATAAAAAGGGGTGATATCATATGATCATTAAGGGTAAATAAGGATGATATGAATCATATAATAATCATAATATATAATCACAAAACAATTGAATACCATATCATGCATATCAATGATCATGATATCATGACATGGAATAAATCATAATATTTCAAAAAGAATTAATGAAAATATTCCCAAAGGGAATAAAACAATACATGGAATCTGTGGAATAAACATAAGAATAGAAAATAAATTCATATAAGTCAAGCCTCATCGGTGAGACCATCATTGCAGAAAAATCCCACTACTGAACAGAGTTCACTCTTCATTCTATCCATGTATTACTAAACCTGGTTTCACTACTAAAAAATAGGCCATTAATAGCACTATAAAATTACTGACTACGTGATTGATTTTAGAAGCCCAAAAATTTTATCAGCGTTTATAAAATTCAGATAAATTCTTTTTTAACTGTACTTTTATAAGTGCTAATAAATGTTTCCTTTATCATTTTTTTAAATGTCGATAAACGTACTATTTAACATAGATTTTAAAAGTTCTAATAAAGTTTCATAATGTAGTATGTTGTTACATCACATTATATCACTAGAAATACACCAGATATCAATAAAAAATAGCCCCATTATATAATTTATTTGAAATGAAAGTTACAAAACAAATACCATAAAAACTATATTATAGACATCTCAAACATTGGATTATATGATTACATAAATAAAAATTATTACATACATTCAAAAACAATCCTAATTGTCAATGTTACCATGATTTCCATTAACTTTGTTTGTCAAAATTCCCACACTGCATGAGTAGTTTCGAACAAACCACCTCAACTCAAGAAATAATAATCTCCCTATATAAGAAATAAAATATTATAATTAATACTAAAGAGAAATAAATTCAACATAAATATGAAATAATACATTAATTATATGAATAATTATTTTACTATGTTAATATAAAGATTACCTCAATAATTGAGTAGTGGAGGGAACTTCGAGGAAAGTGATAAAATTCAACACTATAGGAGTGAAATGTTTTGTTAGAGAAGAAGTATGTGGATGTTTTAGTGTATAAAGGGATAAAATATGGAAAGATCAACCCAACTCGAACAAAATAATTTACATGTATAATAAAACAATTATGATGTGAGTAATAATAAAAATAAATAAATAATACATACATATGAAACAATACCTTAATTATATGGACAATTATTTTATTATGAAAACATCAAGATTACCTCTGTAATTGAGCAGAGGCAGCGCCATTTCTCTTCCAACAAAGTAAGTAGAGGTAAATTTAAATAAAGTAATAAAATCCCCAGTGTAGGGGTCAAAAAAATTTAAGGGAAAGGGTTATAAAAGATGGATAGAGAACCCCAACTCGAAAAAAAATCCTCCTTTATAAGAAAACAATTATTATGTGATTAATACTAAAAATAAATAAATTAAACCTAAATATGAAACAATACATTAATTCTATAGACAATTATTTTACTATAAAAACATCAATATTGCCTATATGTTTGAGTATATACAACATCATTGCTCTTCTTGAAAAGTCATTACACATGGATAGAAATCTTCTACAATGAACGAACTCTATAAGGAATAATGAAAATTAAATCATTGTTCCATTATATAGTTTTTTGGTAAAATAGAGTATGTATATCATAACATTACCTTTTCATTTATCCAAAGGGTTTCCTTCATTATAGTTTTTTCATCAGATAGATTAGTAAAATTGTCATGTTTAAAAGAAATTGTCTGCATGACCATTCAAAAAATTAATTTAGATTATGTTAATTTATTAAAGAACATATAATATTACGAGGAAAAATATAATATATTAAAAAACATTTACTTTATCGTTGGACTCTGATTATTTTTTTAAAATTTTTCAAGGATTTGGTTCCTCTTTTGAGAATCCAAATCCCCTCTTTGTAGTCCCCTCTAATGTACAAGACATTTTCTGCATTGAGAATATCATGAACTGATTGTGATGTCCCAATAAAAGGGACATGCATGATTTAATTTTCATCTGACTCAACATTTTTTTTAGTCATCAATAGAATAATAGACCAATTCCTTTTTGTTGGATTAGAGACATAAAATAATTTCACTTCATGTGATACCATTATGAACAACTCTTCTTTTTTCCCTTCTTCACTGAAATTCACCTTAACAATGCCCTTTTAATTAACTTTAAATCCATTGATATTGTCAACCCATTTTCAATGGAAAAGCAATACTTTAACTATTGTATAATCCAACTCATATATTTATTTCATAATACCAAAATATGGAATATTTTCATAAACTGTATTTTTATCCTTAGAACAAGATATGTGTATCACATCATCTGTAATCATAACACCACTATTTTGTATCAAATTGATGTCATCATGTTCTTTTGTATAGAACATATAATCATTGATTACTAACCCAAAGTAAGATATAACATAGGCATTTAGTCATCTAGTTATCCATTGAATTCATTTGGCAATTGAATTCAGATTTTTAGATAACTCCTTATAAATTTTATCTCTAAAACATCCTATAAAGTATTGATTATGTGTATCTAATATCCATCCTTCGGCCCTTGATGGATTCAAATCAATAATAATTTATTTGTGGGATTCAATGTATAGATAAACATATTCACTATTATGAAATATGTAAAGATGTTCTTGATCCCACTCTATCAAGGTAATTGTCACAACAACTCTTCAGGAAATCTCTTCGCCCATAAGGCATTTATTGTGATGAAACTTTGGGTGACTGATCCTTTCAACATCTAATAGGAAATCGGTATAGAATTCAATAGCTTCTTCAACAATATGTCATTCTGAAATAAAACCTTATGACTGACTTCGATTCTTGATATACCATTTCAAAATCTCCATAAATATTTCAATGGGGTATATCCATCTATAATGGATAGGACCACATAGTTGAACCTTTCCGGCCAATTAAACCAGTAGGTTGACCATTATATCAAATAATGATGGTGTAAAGAACATATATAATTCACATAATATGACTATAATCTCTTTATTCATGATGGAAAACTTTTTTGGGTCTAAAAATTTACTTCATATGGATTTGAAAAAGAAGAAAATTCGAGTTAATGTATGTCATACATTTTGAGGCATAATGAAACGAAAAGAAATCAGCATTAAATATTGAATCAAAACATGATAGTTGTGTGATTTTAGTCCTTGAAACATCAAATTATTCATTGAAATAAAACTCTTGATATTTTATTAATACCTTTGTATAACTTTGAAACTAGTAAGGAAACAAAAAAATTGAAATTTTTCCTATATGGATATATTGTAAGCTATTGCAGGAAGAAAATTCCATATTTTACCTTCGATAGGTGCCAAGTCTTACCTTATCCCCATTTCAATCAAGTCCAACCTAGAATTTATTTCATCCTTCGTTTTTTCAAGATCATTTAGAAATGTGATAATAACACTATCAAAGACTTTTTTATACTTTCATGACATCAAGAAAAATGTCTGACATATAAACAATTCCAATACGGTAATTCAAAGAAAATTGATCTGCTTTTTTATACATTTGATCACCCGTTACTGGAGATAGTGATGTACCTTGTTTTATATTACCGTTTAATGATTTTATCCAGGGTTGGTATTTATGTCATCAATGTAAAAATTTCTGATATCTTAAAAACACAGTCTTCGAGGAATGTTCCAACCGAACAGAGTATGTGTGTCTTTCATAAATGGGACACCCAAATATTTCATTAATGTTATAGAATGATACATTTCCATAAGCAGGGAAGTCATTTATCTTTTCATACAACATGTCCCTAAACTTTAATTCTTCACTTCTATGAGCATCATGCATTATAACACCATTATCCCACATCAATTTCATATCTTCGATTAATGGAGCCAAATAGACATCAATATCATTATCAGGTTGCTTTGGTCCAGATATATGTAGAGATAGAATAATGTATTTTAACTCCATACCCAACCATAAAGGAAAGTTATAATTTACCAACATGAAGAGCCATTTACTATGTGTAGTACTCTATATATCAAATGGATTTATTCCATATGTAGATAACGCAAGATGAAAGTTTCTCGGATCATCTTCAAATTTAATAAACTAGTAATCAATTTTATTCCACTGAGGATAATCTGTTGGATAATGTAGGTTCCCATATATAATTCTTTTAACTTTATGGCATGTTAATTTTCTTACAGTTTCCTGACATCTATATAGCCTTCCAAACCATATAATTATAGGAACGTACCATATAGATTTCAAAGTACATTATTCATTTTTCTTATATTGATCATCACCACACTTATGGAATTTTAATAGTGATTCATGGTCTTAGAAAAAAATATACAATCATTTGGAAAATCATGTATTTTTTTTAGAGGTCCTATGAATTTAATGTGACATTCATTTGGCATCATACGTACAGCATGGTATTTAATTTTCTTCAGGTATCATATCTTTCGGAAGACCAAGTAGTTCTGTAAAGCTTGTTTCACTCCATATATTGATAGATTTTAAATTATATAACTTCAATACATGTAACAATGTTGTGTATTTAGTGCGACCGATATACAATTGTTTCATATAATAACTATTTAACTCCTCAAATAGCTTTGGAAAATCATGAAGGTCATCTTAAATTTCAATTATCATTTCTTCCATGTGATCTCTATCATCCTTTACAAATATATTCATATCAAATGATTCATAAACCATAGTATCATCCTAATTGATGTCGACATTTAGTTTTTTCCCATGTTTAGTACATAATTTTTAACTTTGATTTATTTTGTAACAAATCAAATGTTCTTACAACTCTTCTGAACTAATTTTTCTGGAATAACAAAAATTTGAACATGGATAGTGGATTTTAGAAAGGTCTTCATCATGCTCTCTTGTAAACTTATGAACTCTTTAACTACATCTTCATATTTTTTTGTCAAACGATTAGAATGCATCCATTTTCAGTTCATGTCCATCCTATTGGGATCATAAAAGATTAATTTTATACAATATTTTAATAAATACACAAAACATATTCATTATCAAAAGTGAAATTTATAGATAATTCGAATAAGGGAAATATAGATCATTTCTACTAGAATATATGAGCACCTAGATATTCCAAATCCAATAACTAGGGTTTTTGGAATTATAAAAAAATAGAAGTAGATAAAGGTAAATGATAAATGATATCATCACTAAACATTATTTGTGTTAACTGGAAGATATATAGTGTATGGGCCATAGCCTGAATTACCCAACAATACTAGGTCAGATCATCTTATGACCTCTAACACACTTAAAATTCACTAATGGATATTTTAAACATTGTGTGAAAAAACCATAAATGGGAGGTGGTCCCACCCCCCCAAATAGATACAATTAATACTAGAGGTCGAAAAAAATTATATCCTGACCCTTGGGGCCAATAGACATGTAGACCCAAAATCATCATAACCTAATATAGGAATACCTGTTAGACAAAAAAAATATGGAAATAAATGGTGTGATAGCTATATAGTCACACATACATGTCACACCAGTATAAAAACTCACTTATAGTCTATAAGAAACATCAAATAGATAAAAACATGGTATTAAAACATAACATGATCTATAAAGGCACCACAACGACTCAAAAAGTGAAGGCTTAATGTGATAAAACCTCATGTTTTTAACTGGGGATGTACACTTTGAATATGATCCATAAGAAAACTGAGGACCATAGTGAATTATAAGAGGAACTAGATCCTATATTATATATAACCAATAGAGGAACATACATCACTCCACTAACTTTTTTTCTAAAAAATAGCATCTAAAGTTGTATGTCCACTAAGGTGTCCATGAAATGTGTCAGCATATATATAATAATTATGAAAACGCCGATGTGCCTCAAATCAGTATTCAATAAACAAGAATATACATGAAAACTTTCCCCCCACACTCGTCTTAGGTGGTAAGGGTGGGGTGGGGCAGGGCATGTTTGTGAGGTTAAGTCCTCAGGCCAGTGATTTACCTATATTTTCTTTGTCATGTGGCGTGCCGCATTCTCATTTGTACCCAATTTTTAAAAACAAATATTCATCAAAATTTATACACATTTATATGCATATATGACAAAAAAATAGTAAAATGATGTAAAACATAGAAGTAAAAAAAATAATGAATAAATCCATGGTTCAGTGTCAGATATAAACAATAAATCACACATAGTTGGTCATGACAAAAAAAGGACCACAAATTGTTCCTGAAACAATAGATCACAAAAAAATATTAAACAACGGATCATAAAAAATCGTATAAGAATAAATAAATAAAACGAAACCAAAAATTCACAAATAAAATAAGATGGATAACCTCACTAGGTTGAAGAAAATTGTTGACCTTCTTCAGAAAACCTAACTACAATCAAACATCAAATGTTGGATGAGATGTTGGAGCAACTAGAGGTAGCTGAGTGGTGTGGTTCGACCTTTTATTCCCTGAGGGGGAGTGCCGATAGTGGGTGGATTCTACGGAAAGCTTCTATATTGTAATGGGTTTTCAAATGGTTAGTATTTTTAAAATAGATCAGTACACTTTTATCAAGTCTTATTTGGTGCTGATAAAGAAATTTTTTATCAGTGGTAAAAAGCGCTGATAAAGATAATTTTATCAACGCTTATCACTAAAGCGATGATAAAGGATTTATAATTATAATTATCAATGAAAAACTAAAAATATTTATATATACTTAATAAATATATATAAATATAAATATAGTACATATAATCCTTTTTGAATATATTTATTATAATTTCATAATTATTTATTTATAATTATATAAATATTTTAAAAAATAATAGTTATATCAATATATATATTTATATAATTATACATATATATATTTAATAAATATATATAAATATAAATATAGTAAATATATTCATTATTTAAGTAAATTTATTATAAATTTAATAATTATTTAAATATATGTTTTTATTTATTTATAATTGTATAAATACTTTTAAAAAATATTTATTTATTTATAATTATAAATGTATAAATGTATAAATATAGTAAATGGTCATTTATAAAAAAAATTATTTATAAATTTTTTTTAAATATATTTTTAACATTATTAATGAATATCTAATTTTAAGTACATGCATATATGTTAAAAAAGATTTAAATTGAATAAATTAAGAATAAGTATACTTTAACAATATTGAAAAAATGGATAAGTTTGGTGTGTGTGCATTGTAATATATAAAAATTTATTAATTGTGTATATATGAAATCAATATAATATACATTTGATCTATATTAATTTGAAAAATAAAATTACATTCAATTATATGTCGAGAACTATGCAATTAGTCAATGTTTTTAATTCATATTAGTTTTTTATTATAAACCATTATTCATTAAATATATGACTATTTAATGTAAAGTGCATTAATATTTTGTAATATATAAATTATAATTATATGCATTAATATATATTTATAAATTAAATCTATATAATTTAATAACATTAATAATTATAATTATCTAGTTAATATAATGTTTAATATTTAATAATGTATAATCAATTTATTCATTTTAATCAATAATTATTTAATTAATTAAATTTGTAATATTTTTTTATAAACACATTTTTTTGTTTAATTATTTAATTTTATTTATTCAGACCTTTAGCATTTCTAAAAATGCGTTGTTTAAATAAATATTTATTAGTGCAAAAAATAAAGCATTGATAAAGGGTACCCTTTATCAGCGCTAAAAAAAGAACTAATAAAGGATACTCATTATCAGTGCTAAAACTAAAGAGTTGATAAAGATACCCTTTATCATTGCTAAAAATAAATTGCTGATAAATATTTCATTTATCAGCATTTTTTCTATCACTGATAAATACCAGCATTGTTGAAGGCATGTTTTGTAGTAGTGTTTTCTTTCCCCTCCATCCTTATATTACTAAACCGATATCATTTCCCATTGCAGTTCTCTTTATCTCATAAGATATAAATATTTACCCAATACATTGGATGGAGATATAGTTCCTACCTGTCACATAATGAAAATTATACATATGTGTGCCATAAAAACATAAATCATTTCATAGCACATGGAATAAAATGGGTTTCTTAAATAGCATTCCATCATAAAATAATCCACAAAAAATTAATCGATTTCATAAATATTATTCCATAATTAACATAATAATCCATTTTACTATTAGGGATAGTATACTTGAAACATATCCCTTTTAAATAATTATTTCTTATAGGAAAAATAATTTTTATAGAACACCTAAAATTAATTCTTGAGGAAAAAATATTTTCTTCTTCAAAAACATTTTATTTTCTGAAAATACCATGAAATTATAAAAAAAAATGAAAATTACCTTGAAAATTTATAATGGAATTTTCATAGAAATATAGAATTCTGAAAATGTAAAAATCTATAAATGTCATATAAGTTAAAAGAAAACATTTTTCTCATTCTTTTGTTGGATAAGTCAACAAGTACCTTGTATCGAAAATGAAAAAAGATTATTTTCATATCATTTATTAAAAAATCAACAAGGGTAAAAATGATATTAAAAAATTTTAGAATAATAGAAATAAAATTTTATAACACATATTTAAGAAACATTTACATGGATGAAAAATATACCACATTAAATACTTACATATAAACAATCTCGGGTAATAATGAGATTATCAAATTATCCCTTCCCTTGGGTATGAGTTCATTCATATGTATTTGAATCTTCTATATAAAATATTAAAGAGTGTTTTTAAATTATTCCTAAACTATATATATATTTATGATATAATATATTATCATATTATCACCCATTTAATAATATTTTGTTATTACTTCTCCTTTAGGCATTAATTGCTTCATTTTTTCTATTCATGGTTTGTCGTATAAGTTTTATTTATTATTAATAGTATAATGTTATATCATTTCAATAATGATATTAATGTGATATATATCATACTTATTAATTCTATACATTATCATTATCATTCTTTAGTAGAGATCATTGAGAATGAATCGCATCGCGTTGTGGATATGGTAGGTCGTACGTACGCACGAGTGGAGAAATCATTCCTTTAATTATGAAATATTATAGAATTGGATGGTATGTATATTATTATTGAATCAAATTAATTTTATAATAATCATATATGGTTATTATTATCATCATTGACCCATCTAAGTAAAGTGGTGTTGAAAAACAGATTACACCATGATGTGGATACGGTAGGTCGTATGTATGCAGACGTGATGACTTTGTTTTTCATAGGTTAGATAGAAGGTATAATATGATTATTACATAGTCATAATAACATATCAAAATATATTTTATATTAAATTTATTATTTTATAATGGAAACAACTCATGAATATGAAGTAGAAGAGAAAATAATTTTAAAACAATCGGTAGAGGATATTACCTCTTCTTCGATGACCTCCCTCTAGATCTCCTCTTAAAGGCACTAGAGTTGGTCTTTTAAGAATAGTATAAATTCTATAATGTATCTAGTTAATTTTATAAGGTAAATTCTTAGGTTATATTCATTCATGAAGGCTAAATGTAAAGTGAAAAAGTGAGGGAGGTTGTGCCCTTATATAATTGAGGTGAGGGGATCTTTTGGAATCTTCAAACATATTAATTTATAATAAAATTAAAATACCATACAAAATCATCAAAAATGTCATATTTTAGAATATTATATGAGATAAAGATTTAATATCATCAACCAATAAATTTTTTATAATTATTTTTGTCAATTTATACCTTATCATTTTAATTAACTCTTTGTTATTTTATTTAAATTTTAGCTACAGTAACACCGGTTTAAATATTAAAAGAATGTAATGTTTACTAATTTAATGTCAATTAGAACATTAATGAAAAATATAGAATATTTTATACCATATAATAATTATTTTATATTTTTAAAAATATTTTATGATTTTTAAATAATTTAACAAATCATTATTTTGAAAAAATATCAATAGTGTCAATTTTGACACAATTCATTTATTGTATTTTTAAAAATATTAATGTAATATATTAAACTCAAAAAAATATTCTATTATATCCCCAAGGGGTCAAGGAAATATATTAAATTAGTTTGATATATTAATTATCTCAATTTATATTTATTTTTATATTTTTAATAGCATTAATTTGATATTTACATTAATAAAATAATTATTACATTGTTTTTTTATAATTATTTAATATACTAATTTACTGTGTAAAAATTAAAAATAAAATAATATGATGAAGACAAATTATCTATATTTTATAGTAATATTTATAGACTAATATATCTTTTGGAAAGTACAGTATTAAAATTGTTATATTTATTAAAACATGAGTGAGACAACTTTAACATAACATTTAATAAAATATTATAAGTGCCATAATCATTTGCATGTAGTTAAAAATGGTCAATAACTAGTCCCTTTTATGATTATGGTGTTGATAAACTCTAAAGATAATATTTGGTCAAGTGTTTTGGTATTTTAATGGCTATTACTATTTTATTTAAAATTGGTTTATTGATTTTTCATCAATTAAATAATTTATGTATTGTCATTGTATAATTCTTTATGGTAATTATTTATTTGAAAAAAAAATTAAAATAAATTAGCATGAAAAAAATCAGATTTTAAATTAGTATTTATAGTCTAATTTAGATTCTATAAAACCTTATATTAAAATTGATATAGTTATTTAAATTTGTGTTAGACATATTTAACTTTTCTTTAAATAAAATATATTAAATGTTATAATCTCATCCAAGTGGCCTACAAAGGATAACATGTATACCAAAGCATTATTAGGGTATAAATAACTCATCCAATTATATTAAGACAACTATTATGAATGTTTTGAAATATTATTTTTATCCTTAATTACCCGATATACCTTTTTGTGTATTAAAAAAAATTACTAAAGTTACTATTAATAATTCAAAAAAATAAAAGAAAAATATTTACATAATTTCAACCCACTTATTAAAATTATGGAATCCATTTTTAAAAATTCAAAGAACAAATTTTACAGTAATTAATTTAAAATTTATCTCATTATCATAATGTGAAAACAGGTTTTAAAAGTTAAAAGATGGAAAAGAGTGAAATGTTTTTACATATAAATTTAATGTAAAATTAATTCAAATGACCTAAATTATATTAAATGATACAAATATAAAATTTTTATAAATTAAAACCATTCAAATTTATAATTTTACACTAAATAAATTTTATGAAAAAGTAGTTTTTAATTAAAATGGATTTTTTTTTAATATTCATCAAAACGTGAAACTTATCAGAAAAATACCAAAAAGTCATCCAAAAAAATTTTGATACTCTAATTTCAAAGAAGAAGTTTATTTGGTAAAATGGAATATAAAAGAGAGTCAAAACTATCTTTAAAATTAGTGCACCATCAAAAGGTGGCAAAGCTGCATTTTTTCAAAAATAATTCTTTTATACAAAAAATGAATTTGTTCTTATATCTGTCGAGAAAACATATAATCTAAATTTTGAACATTATATTAAATATATTACATATATATTTCCTTAATAAAATCTATAAAAAGTGATTTTATTATTTTATAAACTGAGTTATTTTTATTTAAATATTTTTTTATAAAAACATTTCATTTTATTTAAAAAGGGGTTTATTTTCATTTATAATTGATTTCTCACCAAAGAATTAATTATATATACATGTGTAAAGAATATTTTCCTAATTAAATTAATATTTTTCATACTCTCCATTATAATAGCTGGGTTATAAGGTAACATAATAATATTTAGTTTTTCGCTTAAACTCGGTCTTGTGTGAAGTGAAATCAATCAAAATAACTCGAAATTGTGTATTAAAAAATAAATGAAGAGTGTTGCATATACTGTAAGATAAG